>CM033392.1:26423901-27023901 GCA_019426215.1 Buddleja alternifolia
TAAAATTAATTAAATATTCTATCTATTATTTAATTCAATTAATTAATTGGATTGAATTAATTAATTAATTAAATAAAGGATTGGACCGACCTCAAATTGGTGCACAAAAAGGCACACCATGACCGAGTGGGGCAGCTAGCAGGCGTCCAATATGGGCTTTTTTTAAGCCCAAGGTTATAATTTAAGTGATATAAATATATCACTTTAGTTAATACCTAGGTCATAAGTTTTATTAAACACTTGAGCCACAAAAAAGAAATTCTCTCCTCTCCTCTCTCACCTCTAGCCGTCGGTCATTGTACCAACAAGGAGGAGATTTTTTCGATTGAGTTTTTTTCGACGAGACAATTTAGAGGCAGCACTTTTGGACTGCTCGGATTATCAAGCAATCAGCCGTACTATTTTGCAAAAGAGTTGAAGAAGACAAACTTATAAGTTTCTCCAACCACTTAGCTACAATAGGTAAAGTTTCAATATCCTTATCATACATACGCGTGATAAATCCTCGGGATTGATCCTGTTATGGGAAAATCTAAAAAAAT
Organism: Buddleja alternifolia; assembly: GCA_019426215.1. Taxonomy (NCBI): domain Eukaryota; kingdom Viridiplantae; phylum Streptophyta; class Magnoliopsida; order Lamiales; family Scrophulariaceae; genus Buddleja; species Buddleja alternifolia. The sequence continues at coordinate 26,424,444 of CM033392.1, forward strand.
TTATTACACCGTTTCCGCTGCGTTTTAGTAAAATTTTCCCAACAGTGGTATCAGAGTCAAATCGTAGGGTTCGGCATATGTAATTACGTGCAAATATGTGATAAGATGCATGATTTACAGTTTTTTCGCGATGCTTGTTTAATTATGTGGATCTTGCGTTTATGTGTTCTTGAGGATTTTATTGTTTTCGTTCATTAGAAATTAATAATAATTGAATTTCTTGTAATTTTAATGTGATGAAAATAAAATTCCAGGTTTCAGCACCAAACCCGTCGCCGTAGTGATGACGGGACGCCGACGGTGAAGGCGCCAGCGATAGGCGCCGCTGTGCGCACACATTAGACGAGATAGGCTTGTTGCGCGAGCCCATCTGTCTCCACGGCCGGGCTGCTAAGATGGATAGGCCGTACAGCGCGACCCAACTTGCTGGAAATTAAGCTCGCTGTGCGAGCCCACCCGTGTGTTAATAAACACATGGGTTAAGCTGACCCGACCCGGGTCGACCCATGGGTGGGGCTGATTTTTTGTCAAAAATATTATTTAGTGTTTGATTAAAATTGGATTTTAATGCAAAAATAAATAATATAGTTTTTTTAATAAAAGGGATTTTAATTTCATCTAACCTAATGTTAATTAAAGTTGGACTTTGAATTAAATTGGATTTTTTTATTGTGAAATTAGTTTTAATGAACTTGGAGATTAATTTTTATTAAAATTAGATTTTAATATGAAATTAATTGGAGTTTATTAAAATTGAATTTTGTAATAGAATAAAATAAATTTAATTTCCTCGAGAATATAAAAACAATGATTAAATTTGGAATTTAATTGGAAATTAACATATGTGTTTTTGGTGTGTTAGGTAATATATCATGCTTGGTGTGTTATGTGATATATCATGTTTGGCATGTTATGTGATGGGAGACATGGTTCATGGATTTAGGCTCTTTTTTAATTTGTATTTCTTTTCGATGGGTTATAAAGGTCATTTTGAGCCTATTTTTTATTTTCTTTCTATATAAATTTTGTATAGGTTGTTTATATTAAAATGTAATAGTTAGAAATAGAATAGGCCCTAAGGAGAAATCCAAGTCGAGTCAAGGAGATACAAGAAGAATCTTTGGAAGCTTTAGTGTAGTTTCTTTGAATTAGCGATTGAGACATTGACTTGTCTCAATCTAAGATTAAAGTCCATGAATCATGTGTTGCTAGCTTTCTAGGATTGCTTTCTTTTATATTTAATACATGTTTGTATGCTTAGTATAAAATGGATTAATGTGCAAAGTGAGACCTATTAAATAATTTAAATTCTCTCACTTTGAAAAATATTAAGTTTGTAAAGAGTACTTGGTATCCTGTCCTCCACTGAACTTAGGAGAAATTAAAATGATATTTAATATATAATATCGTCTCTAAGCAATGGGGGTTATATATTGAAATATATTTTGAATTTTTCTAAGTGCATGAAATGCCATTAATTGCAACAAATTTCACCCCACATGCCAGTAAAAGGTTGCAAGGTGAAATTCAATTGGTAGACTAATAGATAGTCTGTGGGTGAAACTTAAATTAGTCATAAATCAATAAGATCGTTAAAAGGTTGAGATTTGATGAATAATGGACAAAAGGATTAAATCATCCATTTGATGGATTGAAGTTAGACATCACTTTAATAGATTAATTAGACCACATACCAGAAAAAGGTCGCAACCTATCAATCTAGTTAAAGAAATCAATTACCACTACGAAGCCTTCTAACGATGACTTCCGAATTCCACAGTGGGAGTGTAGATTTTTGAAAAATGTAGTGGGAGCCAAGTTTATTTTGAAAGTCCTTAATTTCAACTTGGAACAAGAATTATAATAAAATCTAATGAGTCTTTTTACTTTTCCGTAGTTATTTGCTTATTATCTCTCTCACTATGACCATCAACCCGTTACCTGTACTACTTGAAAAGAACACTTTGACTGGTCGAAACTATGTGGACTGGCTCCGAAATGTGAGGATAGTCTTCAATATGGAGTCATTGGGGTATGTATTGGATACTGATATCCCAGTCGTGCTGGCAGGGACGCCTGCTAATGAGGACGAAGTCACGGCTCATGAAAAATGGCTCAAAGATGAAGTCCATGTTCGTGGGTACATGCTAGGCTCAATGAAAAATGAGTTGCAGAGATCTCACGACAAAATGGTCTCAACGAGGACTATTTTGGAACACCTAGTAGAGCTCTATTTTGAGCATAGTTGTACTGCTCGACATGAAATATCGAAAGAGCTCTTTGGAGTCAAGATGAAAGAAGGTGAAAAAGTTGGGGATCATGTACTTATAATGATTTCAAAAATTGAGAGGTTAGAGTCCCTCGACTTCAGCATGGACTTGCAACTACAAACTGACCTCATCTTGCAATCCAGACTCCTTTTCTCAATTTGTGATGAACTCCAACTGCAATGAGATAGAATGCAATTTAGTTGGGTTGATGAACAAGCTTAATACTGTACAATCTCGAATGAGACCAAAGGGAAAAGAGGCAGCCTTAGTCATCACTTCTTAGCCTAAAAACAAGAAGAACAAGAAGACTAAGAAACCTACTGGCACTCCGGGTCCACATGGTAAAATAGAGAAAAGAAAGGGTAAAGCTCTAAAAGTGATGAAGAGTAAAAGGCCAAAAGAAACGGATAGGTGTCTTCACTGCAGTGAGATAGGCCACTGGAGGAGGGAGTGTCCTAACTTTGGCAAAGGTACAACAGGTATGAAACTTTTTGTTTAAGAAACCAGTTGTTCTATAACTGTATTTTCCACTTCATGGATACTTGATTCTGGAGCTAGTGCTCACGTTTATGTAATGAATCAGGATCTGGAGCGAAGTAGGAAGCTGGAGCATGGAGAGATGCTAATTAGTGTTAGCAGTTGGTAGAGTGTTGCGTCTTCTCGCATTGGATCAACTTCTTCATGTTTATCATCTGGACATATTTTAAATTTAGAGGATGTTTTAGTTTTGCCCAATGGGCTTAAGAATATTATTTCAATTCCTATGTTGGTTAGGAATAATTATGTTTTTAATTTCATTAACAGTACTTGAACATTTTATTTAATGATAATATTGTTGGAACTGCTACTTTAGTTAATGACCTCTATTATTTAAACATGCAAAATGAATGTGTTGTAAATGTTATCTCAAAGAAGCGTGATAGGCAAGGGCCTAACCTAATCTTAAAGTGGCATCTTAGACTAGGTCATCCTGGCGAACAAAAGATACATAAAATAGAGAAAGATGGGTTAATTGACCCATTGGGATCGGATCCCTATCCAACTTGTGAATCTTGCCTCAAAGGCAAAATGACTAGATTTCTCTTCACCGGCACTTTTGAAAGAGCCACTGAAGTATTAGGACTTGTGCACACCGATGTTTGTGGACTATTTGGAGAAATGGATCGTGGAGGTTTTCATTATTTCATTACTTTCACTGATGATCATTCAATGTATGGTCTTGTATATTTAATGAAATACAAGTCTGAATCATTTGAAAAGTTCAAAGAATTTAAAGCATTAGTGGAAAATCAAATTGGACATCAAATAAAAAACACTACGATTGAATCTTGGAGGTGAATATATGAGTGATGAGTTGGATGAGTTCCTAAGAGAACATGGGATAATATTGCAACTCATACCACCAACGACTCCACAACTAAATGGGGTAGCAGAGCTCAGAAATCAAACGTAATGGTCTCAAGTGGCATACGAAAGGGTCTAGAAGGGGTGGTTGAATAGACCCTGAAGTCTTTTTCGACTTAAAAAAATTCATATCACTTTTAAAGATTTGAACGATTAAAGAGCTGAGCGCTTAGGTTAGACGTTACAGTAAAGATAACTTAGACTTAGTGATTTTTGAAATTTACCAAAGTAGGGTAAAGCTTAGATCATTTAATCAGGGTTAGCACAGCGGAAATGATTTTTAAAGCTTTAGCGTTCGTTTAGTCGAATAGTCGCTTAACCGTTTTAGTTGTCCTGTTCAAGATAAATGATAGAATATAAAGCAAGACAATATGACAGTAAATAACACAAGAATTTGTAAGGTTAACTAGGTGGTGTAATCCTAGCTACGTCCTTCTTCTCCTTGAACACTTAGAGGAATTCCACTAAATTGATTATCGAAGGATCACACAGAGGCTTCTACAAAATATAGGAGGGGATGATGATCTTGGGCTCCTTGATCACACAGACTTCAGTACCAATAAAGATCTTCACCAACAAACTTCTCTCACTCAGAAATACTGCTTGTAGAGTCAACAACTTCTTCACACAGATAGATGAGGTTGAGGGTCTTGATCACGGGTTTGTTTGATTTTAGGTAGTTCAAACAACTTAGGATAGCTCAATAATAATGTATGGTTCTTCTTTTAAGATGTTTGAGATATCTACGACTATCTGGAATGTATATAGAAAGCTTGAAAGAATTTTAGCTATGGAGTTTTTAAGCTTTTCTTGAGAAAATATTTCAGCAAAGTTTTGACTTTCTTATGTATGTACGTGTTCTATGGGGTTTGCTGAGGTAAGGTATTTATAGGCAATTTCTTCAGATTTGTCCGTTGGACACATGTAGGTGTGTGCCCCTCACATGCGAGTGAGTCATACCTTTTTCTCTGACATTCCCGAGATCTTGTTGCACTGATTTGATGTGGCAGGTTTGAACTCTGAAATTCTGATGGTCTAAGCTAGTAGGTAGCTTGCTTCGTATATAATCTGTCCTATCACAGTTAATGCTCTTATCAAGCATTTAATGCATTTGAATTTATTTTCCGTTGGAAATAAAAGCCTGTTAAATGATTGCATTAAAGTCCTTAGTGACATCGGAATTTACTTCAGGTGAATCTGATCTTCTTGATCGCTTGATTCATAAGTCCTGAAATAGTCCATAGCAATTGGAAGCCGCTTAAGACAAAATCCTTATCTTCGCTTGACTTCAAACGCGGATCTTCAACTTCATCTCTAATAGACTCACCTAGAATTCTACTAGCGACTTGGTATCCAATACTTAGTCTAAAATATATAAAGATAAAAATTACAAGCTTAATAAAACTACAACCTTTCAAACGCTTATACAATTGTTCTATAAAAATATAAATTTACATTCTTTTGGGGTCTAACATAAAATCCTATCATGTCATCATCCAAACATCTAACATGAAATTCCTAACAATTTCCCCCTTTTTGATAATGTCAAGACTTAACTCTTATAACTCTTTTATAGATTATGAGTTCAAAGAAAAGCCCAAAAGGTAACCATAAGTTAGCGTTTGGGAAGTTATTTATGTTAGCTAATGTTAGATTAACCCCAACAAGTTGTTTCAGCGATAAACCATTCATTCATTCATATAAAATATAAGCATACATGATTTATACTGAAAGAAGATAATTTAAAGCGACAACAGAAACATATAAGAAAATATAAGCAATCATCTTTTCTGTTGCTTCTTGTTTGCCCCTTCTTGGTGGATTTCATTCGCTTAGTCTAGAAGAAGTCTGTCAACGTCTATCATGGTAGTATGCTGGACTTCATCATAGTCATGTCTTTTCTGTCTAATAAACTTTCCACCCAATCCCTTGGAGGGATTCCAAGTTCTCGAATCAAGTCATGATAAATGTCTTGTCTTTGATCATTGGTGGATTTCCAATTAAGAGGTCTTCTAATAGGTCCAGTGTATGGATGAAAACCCATACTCTCTAAAAAGTTAATATCCGAGTCCGGAAGCAAATGTCTGTCTAGATAGTATCTTGGCTTACGCTTCTTAGCAAGCATTTTCTTTATGCTTACTATTTCTTCGAACATAGAGCGCCAATGCCTATTATCTGTTTTGGAAATTGGCTCCTTGAAGGCTTTGACTTGGGACTTCTCTTTCTGATCTTCCCCCTTCTTGACATCATCAAAGGAGGTCTTTAACTCGGCGAGGTCTTGGCGAAGAAGTTTGACTTCATCCACTAAAAGAGCAACTTGCTCAGCGATACTCTGAGAGACTAAATTGGAAGAAGTATGTCGCTCAGTATCAGTGGATGCATTCTGAGCAATCGTCCGATTAAAGTCATCAGAGAGTTCTTTGATAAGAGGAGCAACACTGTTCCTAAAAGAGATTGTAAGCTTGTTGACATTTCTCATGTCAGCGTGAAGAACTCTCTCTACTTGATTAAGCATTGAAGTGCTTCGCTCTTCCAAACGAGAACATGAGCCCGTCATATTACCAAGCGAATTTCGAACTGCTTTTCGGATATCTCAAGCCTCTTGATCACCTTCGGAGTCCGAGTCTAATAAATCATTGGAAGAACATAGTGCTTGAGAGGTCATCACTGCAGGAGCCTTGCCTTTAGCCTGATCACGAATAAAAGGTTCTTCCTCAGCAACTTCATTCAGCTCAGCTTGCACTTCTTCAATCGCTTGCTCAACAGATTGAGTCGCATCATCAATTTCTGCAACTTGAGCAACAAATGGAACCTCGACTGCTGAAGCGCTATCAGTTTGAGCGACTTCCACAGCAGGAGCTTGTTCCTCTTCTATTTCAACAATCTCCACGAGAGAAGAAGGTTTCGCAATAGCAATGACCAAGAGTGGGCCAATCACTTCCAGGACATGCCTTGGACTTTGATAGAAAGTTCGCGGAATGAACAAGATAGCATCTTCATGTGCTTTAGAACTTAACGCTAGATCAGCGTCTTCCGGGAACTCTATGTTAGTTGAGTACAGATTCTTGTAGTCCAGTAGAAAAGGAATAAATGCTTGAGCTAGCACTTGATCAAAGGGTCTTCTAATAAAAAAGATCATCTTGGCGACTTGAATATTGTGCTCGCAGATTAAAACGGGAAGCAAGTTATAACCAAAGTGTGGAGTAATGGTAAGATCCAGTGACTGGGCATTTTCAACTATCGCTCGCCGTTCTCGATGAAATTTAGCAAGGTCATCAGTCAAATCCATCATATGCGCTTGACTTGGTCCATGAAGAGCATTACGCTTACTTGTAGAAGCATCCTCATTCAGATCAAACTGCAGTCGCTGGGCAAAGTTTTCTCTTGGGAGAACTATATAGCCCCCTTGATTGATTTGAGTGAGCTGATCTCGGACATAACTCTCCATACTTCTTCTAAAGTATGGTAAAGCGCTGATAGGACCCACAAACGACTCACGCTGCTGAAGCAGAAATAGATCATATCCCCTACGTCGATATTTTATTCCAAAGTTAAATAAGAAGGGATACCTCATCATTTCACCAGCAGTATGGTGAAAGAGTTAGGTGCCCGGTGCGCCATTTGTAGGGCGTAGTAGTCGACTCTTTAAACAGTCTTGTATTGTATCTTGTCAAGTAATTTAATAAAGGGCATTTTCTTCTTTATCTTATCATTCTATGCAATTAGATAAAGTCCCCTAGATCACTCTTAACCTATGAGATGTGTTTGGTATCGGGAATGCCAATCATGGAATACGTCTCTAAGGTTGTGGTCTTAAAGATGTTCCTAGTCATAGAATCATTGAGATAGGGATATCAATGACTCGTAAAGACTTGCACGTACAATGCACACTCTTGGAGAGTGTATCCTATTCCATGGATACTGATACGGTGTACATCAGTCCATGTATGTGGGTTCTCATTGGGATCGAGTAAACTGAACAACCCCGCCAAGATTCCATATTGGAGTCAATGTCGAATTTGGAATCTCCTTGGTTACGTAGGCATAAGATTGGTCCTCATGACTTGAGGCACCATTGGTCGTCTCGTGCATCGCCCACTGTACTTAGATTTGTCACACGATTCCAGGTGAGTCATAAAGTGGGGCATATTGGGTCCAGTCTGGTTATGTACGGAGGCGCGTGAGTGCCGAGAAAGAATCCGTCACTGATCATTAGCATCGGTGCATATCCTATGTACTTCACAGTGTATTGACCATGGGAACCTCCGGCCAGAGTAGTATCAATAAGGAGGAGCAGTGTTTCCTCGCTTGATTGATAAATTGGTCAATGTCACTTAGATCGATATACATAGAATCGAGTTACTGGGATTTCGACTGACATCCAAGTCCTAGATTCGATCGGGATATTTGATGGAAGGATTTTACTTATGCGAAAATCGTAATGCGGAAAGGTCACCTAATAATCGTTCATGGCTAGGTCTTCTTGGCGCGTGGCTAGTACTAACCTTGATTTGTAGGAACCATGAATTAATCGATAATTAATTCTTGGTCGGATTAAAATACTTGGAGTAATTAAATCTAGCAATGAAAATTGCAAAGGCACAACGGGGTTGTGTTCCTACTACTAGTACATGAACGAACCTACAATGTGGTTACACACTTACTCAAGAAAGTTCAATTGCTATGTGAATATTAATCTGGTTTAGGATTAAAGTGAAGTTGATTAATGAGATTAATTATTTAAGTGGAAGACATTTTAATTAGTAGGCTTGGGAAAATAATTTTTCTATTAATTAATCTTGGAGATTAATCATTAATGGAAATTATTATTATCCGGGAATATATTTAAGCTACTAATTTTATTATTAATTAATCATGAAGATTATTTGATTAACAAGTCTTGGAAGACTTGGGAGTCATTTTAATTAAGTTGGACTTAATTAAATGAAGTCACAAGAGTGAAATTCAAAGCTAGTCAAAATTTGACTTGTAATGTTTTTTAAATGAAGAAGAAAATGAAAAATATTCTCTTACACATGTGGTGGTAGTTGAGAATGGAATGGTAGGTGAGAATGAGGTGGTAGGTGAAGAAAAACAAGTCTTCTACTCCACCTAACAGCATATGGCCTAAAATTGGTGGCTATAAAAGGAGGTGTTCTTGCTCTCATTTAAAACTTGATGAAAACTTAAAAAGAAAAAAAAGCTTAGAGCTTAGTTCTTCATCTCTAGATTTTTCTAGCTTCTCTTGTGATTCTTGAAGACTTTCTTCTATAGAACTTCTTCTTGAAGATTAGTTGTAAAAGATTATCTTCCATAGATATTTCTTTTAGTAACTCTTCTTGTCTTCCACCTTTCACTACATAGACTCCATTTCCTTAGAGCATATATCTAGCCAATCTTTTGCTTAAGGTATGAACTTACTTGAGGTGTGTCCTTGTAGAGGCTTCTTTCTTTAGGAGCTTATGGTGGTTTGATTCGAACCCCTCCATGTTGAGGTGAGGCTTCGAAAATGAGAGCCAAAGTTTTTGGTGTGGTTTTCCTTGTGTTGTGGTTTTACACCCTCACTTTAATAAAACCCCAAATCTTGTAATCGGTTTAAAACCTCTTTACTCCTATTAATTTTTGTTGTGCATTACTTTGACCCCCTAGCTTGGGATGCCGATATATATGTGTTTTATATACTTTATTTCTTCCGTTGCGCCGGCATCGCTTGTGGGGGCATACCGATCCTAACAGTGGTATCAGAGCCCGGGTTATGCACATTAAAAACTTTGCATGTTTTTGCTTTCCGTTTCATGTAGTATTTGAACGGGATGCTTAAATCTATATGTTACATTTGTTGATTTAATAATAGCTTGGGATTTGTCATCGTTTTTCTTAAAATCTTGGAGATTTTGTTTTTTTTGAAACGATTGAAAATTAAGAGACACTAAAAAGGAAGGTCGAAACCCGGGCGAGGACCGTTGATATTGAACCCAAGCTACGAGACTTTGTGCGCACCCGGCCGAAGGCTTTGTGCGCATAAGGGTGTGCTCATTTAGTAGGACTCAATATCGCGAATCATTGCCAACCGTCAAAGGAAACTTGGCGGGGGTCAAGACGGGGCTGACCATGGCCGATTCCACCCCCTGGTGGTCTCGACCATGGTCGAGAAACTGTCCAGCAGCTGCTGGACAGTGTGTGCGCTGCTCGGCGGCGCACGGTGCGTTGCCGGGTAGCGTACACGGGTGTGCGTATGCACACCATGTGCTTGATGGTTGGACCATCTTGACGTGGTGTGGTACACACGACCCGGGCCTTCAAGGACTCCTACCTTTGGCCCATTTCTTGATTTTGGAATCAACTTCCACGCATTTTTGAGTTATTTAAAAGTTTGGAATTTTTGAAAACTAGAAAAACTCGGTTTTTCCTCAAAACGTATAAATCCCAAAGTTATGATTGTTTCAACTATGTGATGGGCTTATGATTAATTAATGCTTTGCATGTCATCTTCATACGCTTGATGGTTGATTTGCATAATGGATGGATTGTGGGTCGAGCCTTAGATTATTCAATTGGGTTGTAATTATTATTGGCCTCTATTTCAATTTGGTTGTATATTTTATTTTCGCACTTTCTTTATCATTTTATTGTAATCGAAGATGGAGACGAAGATGATGGACCATTATTGAAGATTATGTATGCCGTTGGAAGCTTTTGTAATAGATAGGGCCTATTTTAATTTAGTACCCTAGATTACCTTAGATTCACCGGTGGCTCGGGTGGATCGCTTAGGGACCCACAATCATCCATATTTGTTTACCGCTTTGTGGATGTCTTATATTATGTTTTCTTATATGCTACTTGGATTTCATGATCACATAATTAAAGATAATCCTTATCTTGATGAGACCTTGCATGTTGAAACCCCTCGCTTGATTTGTTTCAAGTAAATCCAAGAAATATTAAGTTTATGTGGAAATTGAATGAAGTTCTATTGTCCACGCCTTCCATCATAAGTGGTAGCATGTGAAATGCCATGAAGCTTGGCCCGCCGTCCATAAGTCGTGGGGTGGCGTCAAGTGGATTAAGCTGTGACCACCACTAAGCATAGAGATGCTCGTGGGATCGATTTGTCTAAGTGTCGTCCATGAGTCGTGGGGCACACTAGTCCGGTCGATTGACCATGAATATTTGATGGGCTTGACTTAACGTTTACTACCATATGGGCTCGTGTTCTCGGGGTATATGGGAAAGACGAGGCAAAATATCTTGAGAACTATATGTCGATATAGAAGGCCGGTAAGCTTACCATACGGATTTATCATATGGGCTCGTGTTCTCGGGGCATATGAAGAGTCGCTTATGGATCTCGAGCCCACTAGGGAGACCCGCATATCTCCTCGAATATCCATATAAGAGGGTTGTGGAATTTGATAAAATAGTGGGAGACACGTACGATTAAAGACCGAATTATATGTGGACAAGATACATATTGAATGCTAATTGTTTTGCCTCGCTATTTATTTTGTAGTTAACAAAATGGCTAAAAATCCACTTTCAACAATCTTAGATTCAAATAGACTTGTCGGTCCCAACTACGCCGATTGGTATCGAAACCTTAAAATTGTGCTTCAAAGTGAGCGCAAGGATAGCGTATTAGATTCGCCTTTGCCTCGCGTAACTCGCACAAGCACTGATGATGAACGTGCCGCTTTTGATAAGTGGACTGATGATAATATCCAAGTGAGATGTATCATGATGGCTTCTATGACTAATGAGCTTCAAAAGCAATTTGAGCATGTGACCATCTCCAAGGATATTATCAAAAGTCTCGAGGAGCTCTATGGCACTCGAACTAGGAAGGAGAGATTCGCAATCTCTAAAGAGCTATTCCGTGCTCGTCTGCATGAGGGATCTTCGGTCGATAATCATGTTTTACGTATGATCAGTCTTATTAATAAGCTTTCTGATCTTGGCGTAAAATTTGAGACCGAGCTTTTTGTTGACCTCGTGCTACAGTCCCTTCCGAAGTCGTTTGACCAATTTGTCATCAACTACAACATGAATCAACTTGAGGCTTCATTACCTGAGTTGTTGAACATGTTGAAGAGTGCAGATGCCACCATCAAGAAAGATAAGCCGGTACTGCTTGTTGGTTCCTCATCCCGTTCTAAGGGTCGTAAGGCCAATAAGAATAAGGGGAAGAAGAACAACAACAAGAAAAAACAGTTGAAAGGCAAAGGTGGTGTAAAAAAGGCTAAGGGTACCGATCATGATGCGTGCTTCAATTGTGGTAAAAAGGGACATTGGAAGCGTAATTGCACTGAACCAATGAATGGTATGTTTTATGTTGAAGTTAACTTATCAGTTAATGATGCTTCTTGGGTGTTGGACACCAAATGTGGAGTTCACCTTTGCAACGATTTGCAGGTGATGGCAAGAAGCAAATAGATAAGTAGAGGGGAGATGACCATGCGGTTTAGGAATGGAGCACGGGTTGCTGCCACGGCCGTAGGAACTATCTACTTATCTTTTCCCAACAAAAACCGTGTTATTTTGAACAATGTATTTTACATTCCGCAATTAATTAAGAACATCATTTCTGTACCCTTGTTGGACAAGGAAGATTATAGTTTTGTTATCAAAAATGGAGCTTGCTCCATGTTTTATGATTCTTCTTTAATATTGGAATCAAAGTTGTCTCATGGCTTATACACGGTTCTCCCCGATACTCCAATCTTATTATCTCAACATGAGGAACATACTAGTAAGAGAAAGTTAGATAATTAAAATGATACATACCTGTGGCATGCTAGACTAGGCCATATCTCTAAAGATAGAATTCATAAGATGGCGGATAAGCTTGACCTTCGGGAAATGCTAGATATGCCAACTTGTGAATCTTGTCTAAAGGGTAAGATGACCAAGTCACCATTTGCCGGGCAAATGGAGCGAGCTACTAACCTTTTGGACTTGGTCCATACGGATGTATGTGGTCCGCTTAATGTAAGCACTAAAGGGAACCATTCTTACTTCATAACCTTCACCGACGACTTTTCGAGGTATGGTTACGTGTATCTTATGAGATACAAGTCTGAAGCCTTTGAGAGGTTCAAGGAGTTTAGACATGAAGTAGAGAAGCAAACGAGAAGAAGTATCAAAGCTCTTCGATCGGATCGAGGGGGAGAATACTTGTCCCATGAATTCCTTGATTATCTAAAAGACAATGGGATTGTCTCTCAGTGGACTCCGCCCGGTACTCCCCAACTTAATGGGGTAAGCGAGCGAAGGAATCGGACCTTGATGGACATGGTTCGATCCATGATGAGTTTCACTGGACTTCCTCTTTCCTTCTGGGGATATGCCCTAGAATCTACGACGCATCTATTAAATAGAGTACCGTCAAAGAGTGTCTCCAAGGTGCCATATGAAATGTGGTTTGGTAAACCACCCACTTATAAATACCTAAGGGTATGGGGTTGCTCGGCTTATGTCAAGCAACTAGTGGGCGATAAGTTGGATGCAAGATCCTCCTTATGTAAGTTTGTGGGATATCCAAAGGAATCCTATGGATATTATTTCTACAACCCATCGGAACATAAAGTGTTTGTTTCAAGGAACGCTACATTCTTAGAGAAGGAATTTCTATTGTATAGAAATGGCGAGGTTGCAGAACTTGAGGAAACTCAAGAACCACAAAACGGTTCACCTGATACCACAGATGCACAACCAGAAGTAGTAGCAAGTACACAACATCCTCGAAGATCCGAAAGGATCCCGAAACAACCTGAGAGGTATGGTTTCTTGCTTGATAGCAACGAGGATGGTAATTCCCCTGATCCAAGGACATATGGGGAAGCGACGTTGGACGTCGATTCGGGAAAATGGTTAGAAGCCATGCAATCCGAGATGGACTCCATGCACTCCAACAAGGTTTGGACCTTGGTAGATCCACCTGACAGGTCTAAACTCGTAGGCTGCAAGTGGATCTATAAGCGAAAGCTTGGAGCAGATGGAGAAGTAGTCACCTACAAGGCACGTCTCGTGGGGAAAGGTTACACTCAGAGGCAAGGAATTGACTATGATGAAACCTTTTCACCAGTGGCGATGGTCAAATCCATTCAGATACTTCTAGCCATAGCTGCATATTTAGACTATGAAATATGGCAGATGGATGTGAAGACTGTTTTCCTCAATGGTAAAATAGAGGAAGAGCTTTACATGGAGCAGCCCGAAGGCTTCGCATCCATAGGAAGTGAGCACAAGGTGTGCAAGCTTCAGAGATCCATTTATGGACTCAAACAGGCTTCCCGAAGCTGGAACAAGTGTTTTGATGATACTATACAAACATATGGTTTTCTTCAAAATGCTGATGAAGCATGTGTGTACAAAAGGGCTAGTGGGAGCGCGATAACATTTTTGGTGCTTTACGTTGATGACATTCTATTGTTTGGAAACAACATAGGAATGTTGCAAGAAACGAAAGCGTGGTTATCCACACAATTCTCAATGAAGGATATGGGAGAGGCATCCTACATTCTCGGAATGAAGATTCATCGAGATAGATCCAGTAGAATGCTGGGACTCTCCCAATCTGCGTACATAGATAGAGTTTTGAAGAGATTCAAAATGGATCAGTCCAAGAGAGGACTGGTGCTTATGAGACATGGTATTTCTCTTTCCAAGTCTATGTCCCTCAGACACCAGAGGAAAAGGACAAGATGTCTCACATACCATATGCCTCTGCTATAGGGAGTATTATGTATGCTATGCTATGTACACGGCCTGATGTGGCTTATGCACTTAGTGCAATAAGCCGATATCAAGCCAATCCGGGCGAAGAGCACTGGAAAGCCGTAAAGGCAGACCTTAAGTACTTAATAAGAACTAAGGATGCCTTCCTAGTCTACGGTGGAGGAGAATTAAAATTGGAAGGCTATACAGATTCTAGCTTCCAATCTGATGTGGATGATTTCAAATCTATCTCGGGATTTGTCTTTGTACTCAATGGTGGAGCGGTCAGCTGGAAGTGTTCTAAACAGGAAACTATTGCTGACTCCACCACGGAGGCTGAGTACATTGCAGCCTGGGCGGCTGCAAAAGAAGCTGTTTGGATAAGGAACTTCATCCAAGAGTTGGGTGTAGTTCCATCTATTGTTGATCCCGTACGATTGTACTGTGATAACAATGGGGCTATTGCACACTCCAAAGAGCCAAGGTCTCATCCGAGGTCCAAACACATAGAAAGGCGATACCATCTGATTAGAGAGATCGTTCGTAGAGGCGACGTTCAAGTGGAACGTGTGGACTCGGCAAATAACATAGCAGACCCCTTTACCAAACCATTGGGCCAAAGAGTATTGGAGGGACATCTAGAGAAGATAGGCCTGAAATGCATGGGCAATTGGCTCTAGGGCAAGTGGGAGATTGAAAGAGTTAGGTGCCCGGTGCGCCATTTGTAGGGCGTAGTAGCCGACTCTTTAAACAGTCTTATATTGTATCTTGTCAAGTAATTTAATAAATGGCATTTTCTTCTTTATCTTATTATTCTATGCAATTAGATAAAGTCCCCTAGATCACTCTTAACCTATGAGATGTGTTTGGTATCAGGGATGCCAATCATCGAATACGTCTCTAAAGTTGTGGTCTTAAAGATGTTCCAAGTCATAGAATCATTGAGATAGGGATATCAATGACTCGTAAAGACTTTCACGTACAATGCACACTCTTGGAGAGTGTATCCTATTCCATGGATACTGATACGGTGTACATCAGTGCATGTATGTGGGTTCTCGTTGGGATCGAGTAAACTGAACAACCCCGCCGAGATTCCATATTGCAGTCAATGTCGAATTTGGAATCTCCTCGGTTACGTAGGCATAAGATTGGTCCTCATGACTTGAGGCACCATTGGTCGTCTCGTGCATCGTCCACTGTACTTAGATTTGTCACACGATTCCAGGTGAGTCATAAAGTGGGGCATATTGGGTCCAGTCTGGTTATATACGGAGGCGCGTGAGTGCCAAGAAAGAATCCGTCACTGATCATTAGCATCGGCGCATATCCTATGTACTTCACAGTGTATTGACCATGGGAACCTCCGGCCGGAGTAGTATCAATAAGGAGGAACAGTGTTTCCTCGCTTGATTGATAAATTGGTCAATGTCACTTAGATCGATATACATAGAATCGAGTTACTGGGATTTCGACTGACATCCAAGTCCTAGATTCGATCGGGATATTTGATGGAAGGATTTTACTTATGCGAAAATCGTAATGCGGAAAGGTCACCTAATAATCGTTCATGGCTAGGTCTTCTTGGCGCGTGGCTAGTACTAACCTTGATTTGTAGGAACCATGAATTAATCGGTAATTAATTCTTGGTCGGATTAAAATACTTGGAGTAATTAAATCTAGCAATGAAAATTGCAATGGCACAACGGGGTTGTGTTCCTACTACTAGTACATGAACGAACCTACAATGGGGTTACACACTTACTCAAGAAAGTTCAATTGCTATGTGAATATTAATCCGTTTTAGGATTAAAGTGAAATTGATTAATGAGATTAATTAATTAAGTGGAAGACATTTTAATTAGTAGGCTTGGGAAAATAATTTTTCTATTAATTAATCTTGGAGATTAATCATTAACGGAAATTATTATTATCCGGGAATATATTTAAGCTACTAATTTTACTATTAATTTATCATGAAGATTATTTAATTAACAAGTCTTGGAAGACTTGGGAGTCATTTTAATTAAGTTGGACTTAATTAAATGAAGTCACAAGAGTGAAATTCAAAGCTAGTCAAAGTTTGACTTGTAATGTTTTTTAAATGAAGAAGAAAATGAAAAATATTCTCTTACACATGTGGTGGTAGTTGAAAATGGAATGGTAGGTGAGAATGAGGTGGTAGGTGAAGAAAAACAAGTCTTCTACTCCACCTAACACCATATGGCCGAAAATTGGTGGCCATAAAAGGCGGTGTTCTTGCTCTCATTTAAAACTTGATGAAAACTTAAAAAGAAAAAAAAGCTTAGAGCTTAGTTCTTCATCTCTAGATTTTTCTAGCTTCTCTTGTGATTCTTGAAGACTTTCTTCTATAGAACTTCTTCTTGAAGATTAGTTGTAAAAGATTATCTTCCATAGATATTTCTTTTAGTAACTCTTCTTGTCTTCCACCTTTCACTACATAGACTCCATTTCCTTAGAGCATATATCTAGCCAATCTTTTGCTTAAGGTATGAACTTACTTGAGGTGTGTCCTTGTAGAGGCTTCTTTCTTTAGGAGCTTATGGTGGTTTGATTCAAACCCCTCCATGTTGAGGTGAGGATTCGAAAATGAGAGCCAAAGTTTTTGGTGTGGTTTTCCTTGTGTTGTGGTTTTACACCCTCACTTTAATAAAACCCCAAATCTTGTAATCGGTTTAAAATCCCTTTACTCGTATTAGTTTTTGTTGTGCATTACTTTGACCCCCTAGATTGGGATGCCGATATATATGTGTTTTATATACTTTATTTCTTCCGTTGCGCCGGCATCGCTTGTGGGGGCATACTGATCCTAACATATGGCACTTCAAAACAAAGTCTTCTACCCATCTGGATGATTTTGCTATCCAGCGTTTACGAAGTTGCTCAACGAGTTCTGAATCTATTCTTGTGGCAAGCAACTTCTTGAATCTCTCTTTCTTAACATTGAAATTATCTACCCACAACCTAGGAAGAAACACTCTTGCCTTATCTTCAACCTAGAAATTTATGGGGTTAGGGTGCTCTTGAAGCATAGCACCTTTGCCTTTCCACAATTTCAGCGGCTTTTTCGCTGATTTGTTAGCTTATAAGTGAACGGTTTTGGGAAGAGCAGAGTATCCAAGTTTCTTCAGTTGTTCTTCATCAGGATTCTTTCCCCAATTGCCTATGTGGGGATTGCGTATCTAGACATAAGTTTGGCGAAAAAGGTAATTGCGTTACATGCTCTTGTTGTATTTTTGAAAGTATTTTCTCTCGAACTCGGCTAGAGTCATCGTTGTGGGCTCCAGATATCGTAGGCGGGCAATGATGTCTTTCATTGTTGTCAGTTCACTGGTGGCAAGCATTTCAAAGACTGCGAATTTCTGAGCGTCTAAAAGCTTTGGATTGTGGACGGTAGTTTGGAAATTGATCTCCATATCAATCATCTGACGAAGCGTCATCTCTCTCCAGGCATAATAATATTCTAAGTCTGAATTATAGTCTTTAGGAAAGAAGTTGATCGCTTGAGGAGGAGGACCAGTTGGAGTGGGGACAAACTCAGTCACTGCGGGTGATCGCTCAGTCACTTCTTTTGCTGGTGAAATTTGAGCATCGGGAAGGACTGTATCAAGTTCTCGAGTGATTTCCACCTGTGTTGATAAATTAACGTCCACTTCAATAGGAACCTCGGAGGGTGGAGGTGCATCAGCGTCTTGTGCACTTTGAGCTGACACATGTAAGCGTTTGAGAAAAGCAAGAAAAACTTCCACAGAGAAGAAATAGACAAATAAAGATTATAACGCTTACCCTAAGAACTCTTGTCGACTGGTTCAGTCGCTAGATCTATAGGAATTTTAGTTTCCATAGCCTCAGGCTCCGGAACTTCTTTAACAGGATCCAAATTGTGGAAAGAAGTGAGAGGATCAGCATGAATGGGAATTTTTAATTTCTCAAGAGTATTAAGAAAATTCTGAATATCCGTGTCACATTCGGCTGAAAAGTTTTTATCCTAGTGTTAGAGAAGATAGACTAATGAGGAAATGATGAAATACGTTGTCTATTACAAGTACTTACCCTGAAAATGAGCAAGCCTCTCAGATGGAGTAGCAGCTTTAGGCTCTGGTATAGATTTAGGAACATCATCAGAAGGAGGAGGAGGGACACTTGCTGGTTCTTCAAGTGCTCGCTCGACTGGGGCGTTTGTTGATTCAGTTGGAGTAGATAAAGGAGTACACTTGCGTGCTAGTGGTACTTCTTCTTCTTCTTCTTCTTCTTCTTCTTCTTCTGCTTCTTCTTCTTCTTCTTCTTCCTCTTCAGAAGGGAAGATAAACGCTGGAGGGGGAGAGGGTGATTTAGGAGAAGGAGACAGAGACTTTTGCTTCTTCTTTGGCTCCGGCTTCTTTTTTTGGTTCTTTGCTAGCTTAGCTGGCTCAGCGACTTTAACAGCGATTTTTCATTTCGATCGCATAACCGCCACTTCCTCTTTTGATAAAGATGATGATCCAAACCTTGCTTCTCTGAAATTGGTTAAGCTCTTCTTGCATCGCTTCTACCCAACTTGAATCACTAAGCACTTCATCTACTTTCTTTGGTTCCATTTGAGATAGAAAACTTCCAAACATGCTCTCAATGATTGTAGCGGCCCTAGCTCTAACAGATGCTTCAATATCTCTAATCACTAGCTCTGGTGGATGATCTCTAAGACATGTACGATCTGGTTGGAACGGGTTGATAGACTCTTGATTATCAATCGCTTGACCCTCATTTGTCTCTTGCGCAGTCGCTACATTATTCACAGTTTCAATTTGCTCTTGATGATCATTCTCTTCATGATCATCAACGATTCTTACAGTATCATCATTTGTAACCTCACGAGTAACCTTAGGATTGGGCACAAATATCTCATCATCATCATCATCATCATCACTATCATCACCAAGATTGATTTGTGACGCTTGTTAGGTAAGATCTTCAATTCCTAGATCATCAGGATTAACATTACTCGATTCTTGGTTAGCATCATCAAACACAACATGAATGGATTCTTCAGCCTTCGATTTGATCTTATTTAGGATGCAAAAACTCTTTCCATTCTTGGTACAGCCTAGAAAGATTTCCTCATCCTCTTTAGGATCAAATGTCCTTAGACTTTGGGATCCATTGTTATGAATGAAACATTTTGAACCAAAAACACGAAAATACGAAACGTGAGGCTTACGTCCCATCCACAACTCATATGGAGTCTTCTCATGTTGCTTGTTGATCATACACCGGTTCTGAGTGTAGCAAGCGGTATTGATAGCTTCGGCCTAAAACCTTTGAGGCAGCTTGGACTCTGCTAACATCGTCCTAGCGGCTTCTTTAAGCATTCTGTTCCGTTGCTCGGAAACTCCATTCTGTTGAGGTGTTCTAGGTGCAGAATACTCATGAATTATTCCAAAATTTGTACAAAACTTCTCAACAAATTGGTTAGTACATTCAGTTTCTTTATCACTTCTAATTCTCATCACCTTTAAATCTTTTGAGGTTTGTAATTGACGAAATAGCGCTGTGATCTTGACACTAGTTTCATCTTTGGTTGCTAGAAATTCCACCCATGTATAGCGAGAAAAATCATCAACTATTACTAGCGAATACGTTTTACCACTAACACTCATGATTTGAATAGGACCAAACAAATCTAAATGCAATAGTTTAAGAATGCTAAAAGTAGATAGGCATGGTTTTTCTTAAAAGATGATCTAACTTGTTTACGCATTTGACATGCATCACATAAGTGATTTTTCTGAAAGGAACCTTTAGGTAATCCCTCTACAAGATTTAGCGATATTAACTGAGAGATTGCCTTCAATTTGAGGTGATTCATTTTTCTATCCCATAACCAACCCAATTCATTTTAACTCTTAGCAACAAAGCATTTAGGTTTGTTGTCAATTGTAGAATCCCAATCTACTAAATACACATTGTTGGTTCTTTTTCCTCTTAATTTAGTAGACTTAGTGTTAGCGTCGTTAACATAGCAACAATCGCTTGAAAATTTGACTTCAAAGCCTTTATCACAAAATTGACTAATGCTCAATAAATTATGTTTAAGACCCTCAACATAATATACATCACTAATCATGATGTTCCCCCTATGCATGATACCTATACCTTTGGAGTTATCACTGAATATAACTTGAGGATCGTTGGTTGCAGGATAGTTGACCAAGAGATCTTTTAAGCCAGTCATATGCCTTGATGACCCACTATCAATGTACCAAATTGAAGTATCAGTGATGGCTTTAGGTACCTGCATTTAAAGGGCAGTTCTAATTCTTCTTAGGTACACATTTTGTCTTGGGTCCTTCAATTTTAGTGACTTTAGTTTGAATTAAAACTTTTGGAACCCATATTTGCCTTGTCTTCACTACAGGAAGATTGGCCTTCTTGGGTTTTGGTTTATGTTGTGTGTGTGCTTTTTAGGTTTATAATAATACTCTCGATTATAATAGTAATCATAGTCATAATCATAATCATAATCATAATCATCATAGTATCGATAATATGATCTAGATATTTGAGGATATTGACGCTGGTTTTTCCTCGGCACTGGCTTAGGAGTCGCTTTTGGCTATTGACGCTTAGTGTTTGATTCACTTGTAGATGGTTTATCCTAAGCCTTTTAAGCGTTTGGATGAACCTTCTTCTGTGAATCATTCACTTTTGTCTTCTCCTTATTGCCTGAGTTGGTATTGACCTTCTCATTTGGCCTCTTACCATTGTCCTCGGGTTCGTTCAGCGTTTGACTGTTTGAACTCTTCTAAACAAAGAATACACCTTTTCCTTTGTTGGTTACCATAACCTTAGATGTTTTTGATTTTTGACCAACTTTGTCACAACCTAAACCGATCTTTTCACCAAAACGTCTGGTTACCTCAGTCACATTATCTAGGTTTCTTGATGCTTTGGATAATGATGAGACAAGCTACTTTGATTTGGCCAAGTCTAGCAATCTGTTCAACTTCTCTCTTGACTGTTGGGTTGACTCATTCCCTCTAATGGCTCGTGGCAGCAGAAATTAAAATTTTACAAAAGGTAAACGTACAACCACCCGAAAATAGGAATATAGAATTGGTTCGATCGAATTTGATGAGGAGGTAAACGAAATTATACCTTTCGAAAATTTCATTTCACCTCGTACTTTGGATCTCAGCAACCCTATGGTGCAAATCCACACAATTTCCTTTGGGTGAGAAATTGCCCGTCGTCTTTTTGTATCTCCCGGTTTAGATTGCTCCAAGCGTCGCACCTCTAAGATCTATCCACACCTCGTTCAAGTCACCAATCGTCTTGCCTTGCGTGCTAGACAACAAAACGATTCTAAGTTTTAACTTAGGCTTGATTATGTGAATGGTAGGAATATTTTCTAAGTCGTTTAATTCAACACATGAATAGAACGACGTCTTGTTGGAAATGAGAAGAAGGTGGCCAATTTTGGTAGGTTAAGGAGAGGCGGTTTTTCCAGCAATTATTCATTCTTATTTTGTCTTCTTCATCTCTTATTTATAGGTGAATATTACCTAGAGTCCTATTAGGAAAAGGAAACTTCCTTTCTCCCACACTCTCTAGTAATTCTTATCCTATGAAGACTTGGAGGAGGGGAAAACTCTTTTCCTCCTCCACCACATAAAAAACCACCCCCTCCCTTATGTTTTCTCATAAAAATCGGTCAACAAAAGTCAATTGGATTCCAGGACTTAATTTTGACTTCTCAATTTAATTATAGGTTCAGCCCATCAATTAAATACAAGTCAAATTAAATCCAACCAACTAATTCCAAAATTTATTTATTTAGCTTGGGCTCTACCCAATTAAATAAAATACTTGGACTCTACTAGGTCCATGAATTTAATTAATTCTACAAGATTAATTAAAAGAGTAAAATTAATTGAATCCTTCAATTAATTTATATTCCATATTAGGAAAGTACTACACTTTCCTAATTCCCTCATGCAGTGACTCTTTCGAGTTAGTGTGTGACCCCTTAGGCTCGTTTCTATCTAGTAGTAAATACACCTTCCCACAGTGCTTGTGTACCTTCCTAAAAAGGAAAGTACTAGGTTAAATCAATCCTTCGATTTAATCAAGCCTCGAATTAGTCACCAAGCTAATTCTCGGCACTTACAAATCGCGGTTGCCCACCTAGCATAGGGTCCCAAAGACCTAGATAAAACGAAAGTAAAGATACGCCTTTTTCCGATCTTGATCCTTGCATAAGTAAGATCCCTCTATCTAATCTCCCGATTGAATCTAGAGCAGTGGCTAAGGTCGAAGCTCTATTAATTCAATACTATATTTCCCACGTTATGTGAAATCGACTTCGACTATCCAAACGAGGAAACCCTAGGCCTCTTTAGATATCATACTTCGGTCGAAGATTTCTTAAGTCGATTCACTATGTAACCATAGGAGATTAACTGATTGGCTAATGTCAGAGATAGATTCCTTTTGATTCTCACGTGCCTTACTATGTAAGACGTGCATGTCTGAGTTTGCCCATATTCAATCATCTAAAGTGATAATGTAACAAATCAAGAACATACGCGGTTACGCATAAGACATCCAATGGAATCTTAGGTAAGGATTACTCTTATACTACAAGACCACTGGAAGTTCCACATTCGATTGGGAATCCATTTTAGGAACTTCCATGGGGTTGTTCAATTCGCCCATTACCACAATGGCAACCCTCATATATGCATTGGCTTTCACCGTGCTAGTATCTATGGAACGAGGTACACTTCTCCCAGAGTATACATCATATGAGCAAGTCTTTTGGGTTGCATTGATATCCCTTTATCTCGATGAACCCTTTTACAACTTGGAACAATGTTTAAAGATCACAGCCTTTGAGACATATTCCATCATTGCCACATCCAATGTGCAATGATGTCCCATAGCTATGTGTGATTCTTCGGGACTTTATTCTATGCCAAAGTAAAAACTAATTTAAGAAAAAAAACATGCCACACACATATAAAAGAGATTGAATTTATTTATATGAAAATGATTGTTCAATTTTAGAGTTACTATTACAAAGAATGGCGCCCAATAATTGGTGCGCCGGGCACTAACTCTAACAATATCCTACTTGCCCTAGCGCCAATTGTCCATGTACTTAAGGCCCATTCTTCCCAGATGTCCTTCAAATACTTTTTGGCTAAAGGGGTTGGTGAGCGGGTCTGCTACGTTGTCCGTTGTGTCCACGCGCTCCATTCGCACGTCGCCTCTTCCAATGATTTCTCGTATCAATCGGAATTTCCTCAGAACATGTTTGGATTTCTTATGAGATCTCGGCTCTTTTGCTTGCACAATAGCTCCATTGTTATCACAGTAGACCGTTACTGGATCCCCAACGGATGGAACGACACCAAATTCTTGGATGAAGTTCCTCATCCAAACAACTTCTTTTGCAGCCTCATTTGCTGCAATGAATTCTGCTTCAGTGGTGGAGTCGGCTATGGTTGCTTGCTTGGAACTCTTCTAGCTAACCGCTCCGCCATTAAGCAGAAATACAAACCCAGAGACCGACTTCGAGTCATCCTTGTCGGATTGGAAACTTGAATCAGTAAACCCCTCTAATTCCAATTCTCCTCGTCCATATATCAAGAGCAACTCCTTAATTCTCCTCAGATACTTAAGGATTGTTTTCACCGAACTCCAGTGTGCCATGCCTGGATTCGCTTGATATCGACTGCACGCACTCAATGCATAAGCTACATCGGGTCTTTTGCATATCATCGCGTACATTATACTACTTATCAAAGAAGCATAGGGAGTTTTGGACATTTTCATTCTTTCTTCCTCAGTCTTTGGGCACATAGACTTGGAAAGTGTGATGTCATGTCCTATTGGCAAGAATCCCTTCTTTGAATCTTCTATCTCAAATCTTTTGAGTACGCGATCGATATATGTAGATTGGGAGAGACCTAGCATCCCACTCGATCTATCCCTATAGATCTTCATACCGAGTATGTAGGACGCCTCTCCCGTATCTTTCATGGAGAATTTATTAGAGAGCCATACTTTAGTCGACTGCATCATCCCTACATCATTTCCAATTAGTAGGATGTTATCGACATAAAGTATGATGAACGTGACTACGCTCCCACAGTCTTTCTTATACACACATGCCTCTTCAATGTTTTGGACGTATCCATACTCTTGTATGACAGTGTCAAAATGTTCGTTCCAACTTCGAGAAGCTTGTTTAAGTCTATAGATGGGCCTTTGGAGTTTACACACTTTGTGTTTGCTCCCTTTGGATGTAAAGCCCTCTGGCTGTTGCATATAAATCTCTTCCTCAATTTATCCATCTGCCATATTTCCTAATCAAAATATGCAGATATAGCAAGCATAATCCTAATGGATTTCAGCATAGCCACTGACGAGAAGGTTTCCTCATAGTCAATCCTTTGTCTTTGAGTAAATCCTTTTGCCACGAGGCGAGCTTTATAGGTAACTACCTCTCCATCGACTCCAAGCTTTCGCTTGTAGACCCATTTACAGCCAATGGGCTTGATACCCTCAGGTGGGTCAACCAAGGTCCATACCTTATTGGAGTACATGGAGTCCATTTTGATGTCATGGCCTCTATCCATTCTCTCGAATCAATGTCAGACATTGCACTCTTAAAACTCTTCGGATCAAAGTCTAGAAGAGGATCTTGAGTACCCTCCTCTTGCAATAGGCCTAGCCATCTTTCAGGGTCCTTTGGGATCCTCTTTGATCTCTTCAAAGGTTGTGTGTTTTCAGTGGGTGCCTTTGATGTAGCCTCATTGGTGTTGGGTGGGTTAATTTGTATCTCTTGATTTGATCCATTTTTATGGACCTCATCAAGTTCTACAGCCTCGCCTTTTCTATCTAGAAGGTGACCCCTCTCCAAGAAATTGGCGTTTCTCGAAACAATAACCTTTTGTTCCGTTGGGCTGTAGAGGTAATATCCAACAATTTCCTTTGGATATCCTACAAAACAGCACAAAGAGGACTTGGGGTCCAATTTGTCTCCCACTAAATGCTTTACATAAGCTGGACACCCCCATATTCTCAAATGATTATATGAGGGCGTCTTTCCACACCAACTTTCGTATGGGGTATTGGGCACTGTCTTGCTAGGCGATCTATTCAACAGATAGACAGTCGTTTCAAGAGCATAGCCCCACATGGACTTAGGAATTTTAGTGAAACTCATCATGGATCGAACCATATCTAGCAATGTTCGATTCCTACGCTCGGCTACCCCGTTATGTTGAGGTGTGCCGGGCGGTGTCCACTGTGAGAGAATTCCATTCTCTCTAAGATAATCAAGAAACTCGGTAGACAAGATAAGTATTCACCTCCTAGATCCGATCGAAGAGCCTTTATACTTCTACCAAGTTGTTCCTCTACTTCATTTCTGAACTCCTTAAACTTCTCAAAGGATTCAGATTTATATCTCATAAGATATAAATAACCATACCGTGAATAATCATCGGTAAAAGTTATGAAGTAGCTTTGGCCTCCTTGAGTGCCAACACTCATTGGCCCGCACACGTCCATATGGACCAAGTCCAATGGTTTTGTGGCTCGTTCCGCTTTTCCCGAAAACGGTAACTTGGTCATTTTTCCTTTAAGACATGATTCGCAACTTGACAATTCATCTAAGTCATTTATACCTAAATGTTTTGCCAATGTTTGAATTCTTTCTTTCGAAATATGTCCAAGTCTTGCGTGCCACATTTGTGCGTTTACTTGATTATCTTGTTTACGTTTGTTACGTTGTTGAATATTGGGGATATTGTATACATTCCATCTTTCATTTTCGATTCCATAAAAAGAGACGATTCATAAAACAAAAGCAAACTTTTATTACGAATCTCAAAAATAATATCCTTCTCTATCCAAAACCGGAATTGAGATAATATTTCTTATTATTTCAGGAACAAAATAAATGGAATGTAAAACTAATTTCCTATCTCCTAAATCTAAGTAGATCGTCCCCACGGCTTTGGCAGCAACCTATGCTCCATTCCCCATCCGCAGGGTCATATCTCCTCTACTTAGCTCCTTAGTTCTTTTCATCACCTGCAAATCATTGCAGATATGAACACCGCATCCAGTGTCAAAAACCCAAGAAGAATCGTTCACAGTGAAGTTAACTTCAACAAAGAACATACCTTGAGCCAGAGGCTCTTTGCAGTTCCTTTGCTAGTGCCCAACTTTCCCACATTTATGGCACTTATCAGACTTCTCAAACTTTGGCTTCTTTAACTTCTTCACACCACCTTTACGTTTCAGCTTCTTAGTCTTATTCTTCTTCTTGTTGCCCTTCTTGGCTTTTGAAGAGGAATTCATAAGAAGCACCAGTCTGTCCTTCTTGATGGTGTTTTCGGCAGTTATCAACGTGTTCAACAATTCATTCAATGAAGCATTCAAGTTGTTCTTGTTGAAATTGATGACGAATTGATCATATGACTTTGGGAGAGATTGAAGCACAAGGTCGACACAAAGGTCTCCGTCGAGTAGCATATCCAATCATTCATCTTATGAATCAATTGGATCATTTTAAGGACGTGCTCACTCACAGACGCCCCTTTATTCATCCTTGCTCCAAATAGTTGTTTTGATATAGCATATTGTTCTCTCCTAGTCCTAGTACCGTTAAGCTCTTCTAAGTGGTCGATGATTTCCTTTTCCATCATCATATTTTCATGTTGCTTTTGCAACTCATTTGACATAGAAGTCATGATGATGCATCTGGCTTGGATGTTATCATCCGACCACAGCTTTGCGTACTCTCTATTCTAACTTCATCATATGCCCCATTTTCTGAGCTAACATACGATGATTTTGAATAGTAGCCTTACCGGACCTTCTATCTTTTTAGATAGTTCTCAAGATGGTTTTCCTCATCTCCCACATGTGCCCCATTTTCTGAGCTAACACATGAGGGACGATGTTAGGCTCGACCCACCAAATATCCCATGTATAACCATCAATTTCATTGCCCCCATTTTCTGAGCAAAGCAATGAAACCAACTGATTTCCACGGGGCACCGTAGTGCTTAGTAAACACTCACAGCTTACCTCGGATGAACCACCTCAGGCCCTAAGCTAGTAACCCACTTGAGCCAAAGTGGGTCTGGACATTCTAGAAAATAAAAAAACAGCCTAGACTATTACAATGGTATTGTCTCAGCATACAAGTCTTCAAGTCTTAGCTCTGTCTCTTTGCTCCGTCTTTGATTACATAGAATACCAAAGCTACTAATCTACTATACGGAAAAGTAAGGAGCCAAACCGGCTATTATTTATAGCTCTAGAATAATTACATACATAGAAAATCAAAACTACGACTAGGCTCGTGGTTTATCCTTTTATCACATAAACATGCCAAGCAACAAACATACATGTGATAAAGAAAATTTTACTCATTCATCATTCAAACTAGATTGTAAATATCATTGGGATAAGTTCGATATTGATTTCTAAAACCTTTCTCAGAGTTTACAAGTCTAAAGCATCATAGGTAAGGTCTTTGGGTCACCCACCTCCAGAAAGTACGAAGAAAGGGGAAAAAATATTTTTTTTATTTAACTTTCTGTTTACCACGCCTGGGCGCCGCGTGTGTTGGGAATTATACAAATAAAACGTAGCGGAAAGTAAATTTAATTCCCAAAGCACGAATCATCTCTAATCCTCGTGTTTAATTGTGTATAGAAAGATTACCGTTCTCGCGTATGTTGATTTCTGAACGTGATCCTTTTCTCTAACGCCGAATTTGCCATTGTCTCTAATTCGTCACGCCGGAATAAAAAATGAAAAACTCCTCCTTTCTTCCTTGTCAAGGACAGCTAGAGAGAGAAAGAGAAGTGGGAGACCCTTGGAGAGAAAGTTATGTAAGTTGCCATGTGTTATTTTTCACCTTGTGATATATTTATATCATTATGCAACAATAACCCTAGCATGCAAGAGCCCTATTTGGGCATCTATTTGGCCGCCCCTTAGTGGGCTCGGAAGCCTTCGGGCTTTCGTCTTGCTTGCTAATTAATTAATCGGATAATTTATTTATCCAATAAATAAATGGATAATCCAATTAATTCAATTCCTAATTAATTTATAATTCAATTTCTCCAAGAAATTAATTAACTCATTAATTTAATTAATTAATTAAATTATTCAATAATTAATTAATTAATTACATCATCCAATGCCGTGAATTTCCCTCAAGTTTTTTTCCCATGTTTTTCCTTTTGCACTTCTTTTAAGCGTGACTCTTTAGGTTCGTCTCAAAAGGCAATTGGGAGGAATCCAAAGGGGTGTGAGTGACACCTAGCCAGTCTCGTGGCTCACACCGTAACCTAATTGAGAACGAATGAATAGGATCATTCCAAACCTTTACGCCGTGAATACCGTATGTGTATAAACCTTTTATTCTTATATCCCAATCAAGTAAGAGTCATGGTTTAAAGTCAAACTCATATAATTTGACCATATGCCTAAGCTCATAATAAGTTGAGGTATTTAAATGCTTTGGCCAAAGACTTTCATCCTCACTTATTCATGATTGCATAGGATATTTTACTCATTCACTTATGAGAGAATAAATTTCATATTGCAAATCAGTTAACAATGCTACTTGCCCATCAAGTCGCACTTCGAGGTCGATTCCACAAACAGGTGATTTGAATCTAACTACTCTAATGACAGACTTGATGTCACAAGTACATCTTCAACTCGATTTGAGGTATTTAAATGCTTTGGCCAAAGACTTTCATCCTCACTTATTCATGATTGCATAGGATATTTTACTCATTCACTTATGAGAGAATAAATTTCATATTGCAAATCAGTTAACAATGCTACTTGCCCATCAAGTCGCACTTCGAGGTCGATTCCACAAACAGGTGATTTAAATCTAACTACTCTAATGACAGACTTGATGTTACAAGTACATCTTCAACTCGATTTCTCAGGTCAAAGGTTCACACAGACCTATCACTACTTATCAGTTTCATCATTGACTGTCAATGAGTGAATACCCATGTGATGAACTGATGCGAGCCGTGTTCGAACATATCAGTCTAACTGAAACGTCTATGATATAAGTTCGCACTACCATTTCCATAGTGTACGACTGGCACTTTCTTTGTCGAAACTTACATCATACAAGTCTTTATTCACTATTGATGCCCAATCAATATTTCTTAAACTTGCGAACCCTTTTAGATGTCAAGGGTCAAACCATTCTAGTGTCTTTCCTCCTATCCCACAGGAGGTAGAAGGTTCGTCTTGTCATCAAGGACTTTACGTTGTTTATTCACACCTTATAAATGCCTATAAGAAAACAACAATCAACTGCCTTATATTAATAGAAAAACCATAGTTTTGTTACAATGTTTATGCTCTATAAATTTATCCTCTTTATGGCATTCGAGGGCATATACTCTAACAATCTCCCACTTGCACTCAATGCCAATTGCTGTGGTATTTAATACTCATCTTTTCGAGATGTTTTTCCAGCTCCGCCTGTGACAATGGTTTGGTCAATGGATCAATGACATTGTCCGCTGAGGCTCTTTTCTGAACAGCTATTTCACCTCGTGCAATGATCTCTCTTATGATGTGATATCTCCTCTCTATGTGTTTGGATTTATTGTGAGACCTAGGTTCCTTCGCTTGTGCTATAGCTCCGGTGTTGTCACAATAAAAGTGGCACCGAGAGCTTTATGCTAGGAACCACTTGAAGTTCCTCAACGAACTTCCTCATCCAAATAGCTTCTTTAGCTGCCTACGAGGCAGTTATGTATTCAGCCTCTGTGGTGAAGTCTGCGGTTGTGCTTTGCTTGGAACTTTTCTAAGTCACCGCTCCACCATTTAGAGTAAATACAAATCCCGAGGTGGATTTTCGGTCATCAACATCAGATTGGAAATCCGAATCAATGTACCTGTCCACCCTCAAGTCACCACTTCCATAGGTGAGAATCATATCCTTAGTTCTTTTCAGATACTTTAGGATATTCTTCACAGCTATCCAATGTTCCTTACCAGGGTTTGCTTGAAATTGACTAACAACGCTCACAACATAAGCAATGTCGGGTCTAGTACAGAGCATCGCATACATCAAGCTGCCCACAGCAGACGCATGGGGTATAATGTTCATTTCTTTTCTATCTTCCTCATTTTGAGGACACATGGATTTCGAAAGATGTATCCCATGTCTCATTGGTAGGAACCTTTCTTAGAATCTTCCATTCTATACCTTTTTAGGACCTTTTTTACGTAAAGGGCTTGAGAAAGTCCTATCATTCTTTTGGTTCGATCTCTATAGATCTGAATCCCTAGAATATAGGTCGCTTCTCCCAAGTCTTTCATGGAGAATGTACTCGAAAGCCACTTCTTGGTTGTGGTGAGCATTCCTA
Source organism: Buddleja alternifolia (assembly GCA_019426215.1). Classification (NCBI taxonomy): domain Eukaryota; kingdom Viridiplantae; phylum Streptophyta; class Magnoliopsida; order Lamiales; family Scrophulariaceae; genus Buddleja; species Buddleja alternifolia. The sequence continues at coordinate 26,455,276 of CM033392.1, forward strand.
TGTCATTCCCAATGAGTAATATGTCATCTACGTATAACACTAGGAATGTTAACTTGCTCCCACTGACCTTCTTGTAAACACAGGGCTCGTCTTCGTTTTTGATGAAGTCAAACCCTTTGACAACCTCATCAAAATATAGATTCCATCTACGACATAAATGGATCTCTCAAGTTTACACACGTTATGAATATGCTCCTCGGATTCAAAACCTTTAGGCTGTTCCATATAGATATCCTCTTCTAGGAATCCATTTAGGAAAGCAGTTTTGACATCCATTTGCCATATTTCATAATCTAGGTGTGTTGCTATTTCAAGTAGTATCCTTATGGATTTGATCATAGCCACTGGCGAGAAGGTTTCTTGGTAGTCAATTCCTTCCTTTTGACTATACCCTTTCGCCACTAGCCTGGCTTTGTAGGTGTCTACTTTGCCATCAACACCAATCTTTCTCTTGTAGATCCATTTACACCCGATTGGTGTTACCCCTTCAGGTTGGTCTACAAGTTTCCAGACTTGGTTTGCATGCATCGAATCAATCTCAGTTTGTATAGCTTCACGCCATCTAACAGCATCCACATCCACCATCGCTTGAACAAAAGTGGAGGGATCACCTCCATGATCCTCCTCTAACACAGAATGGAGATCCAACTCCCTCTGCATTGGATATTTGTACCTCTCAGGCGGTTGAGATACTTTATTCGATCGTCATGGTTGTGGTTGTGTTATCCGAAGGTTCGGTTCTCACTCCCTGTGTAGATGTATCCAGTGGGGTTTCATTTTGTTCTTCTAGAACAATCTTTCTACCCGCTCCTCCTTCTTGAATGAACTCATCTTCAAGAAAGTGGGCTTGTAAGGCTACAATGATCCTTTGATCATTGTGCAGGTAAAAGAGGTATCTCATAGAATCTTCAGGATATCCAACGAAACGTCCCTTTAAGGACCTAGCCTCCAACTTGTCCACTTTAGTCTTTTCGACATAAGCCGGACATCCCCAAATCTTTATGTGGTTAAGAGTTGGTTTTCTATTTCTCCACATTTCATAGGGAGTCATAGGAACGGACTTGGACGGACATCTATTTAAAATGTGTGCAGCTGTAAGCAGCACGTGACCCCACAGTGAAATGGGTATATCAGTGTAGCTAACTTCATCACCCTCGTCTGGTCTAGGAATGGGAAGATGACCAATTTCCAATACATAGTCAATGGATTCACTGCTAAGGACCATCCTAAGCAAAGTGAGTCATTCTATGTAATTTGGACCGGTGAGAATCGTATTTTCCATTAACTTCGACAATGGTTTGGGAGACATGGTTTTTAATTGAGAGGGATAAAACAAAATGACTACAGAAAATAAGCCAGACTTAATTAGATTATTGAACTAAACTAAGACCAAGTTTAAAATCAAGGACTTCGACTTATAACTTGGCTCCCACTACATTTTTCGAAATTTCATACTCCCACTGTGAAAAGACGGAAGCGATCGTTGATGAAAACTTCGTGGTGGGAATTGAGTTCTTTAATTAATATAATGGATGACAACCCTTTAACGATATTTGGTCCATTACTTAATTAGAGTGATGTCAAACATCAATCTATCAAATAGACGGTTCAATCATATTTATCCTATAATCCACAAAAACCGCAATCCATTAACGATTTATTGGTAATGTGGACTATCTAAGTTCATTCCCACTAACTCCTCATAATCTAACATTTGAATTTCACCTTGCAACCCTTTAACGATATTTGGGGTGAAATATGTCTCAATTAAGGCATCTAATGCACTTAATAAAATTCTAGAACTAAATCTTGATACATGACCCCCACTTACTAGGAAGATGCCACATATGGATTTAATCCTTGATCTTATCAAGTTTAGTGGAGGGAAAGGATGCCTAGCACCCCTTACTAACTTAGTATGATTTTTGTTTGGGAGAATTCATGTTCAAAACATTTATTTCATCTCACTTTGCACATTTACCAATTTATATAGCGCATATTGATAACACACATGCTTCATACAACTAATGAACATGCATCGAAAGCAATAAAACAACACACATGTCTATGGGCTTTTATCTAGAGGGCTCAAGCCAAAGGGCCATCATAAAATTGAAAAAGAAAAGCCTAGCTAATCTTCTTGGGCTCCAAGCTCCTCTTCTTTTGCATGATCTCCATCTTGATAGGCTTATTCTATTTCTATTTATTACAAGAGGTAAATAAAGAACCTATACATAAATCTAGAATAAAATTGAAATGGGCTCAAACTGGCCCTTACAACCCATCAAAATAAATACATAATCAAAAGAAGCAACCTAAGCCCATAGACATATGTCACCATCACATAATACATGTTCGCGATAAATAAAACACTTATGTTGGTGATTAATAAAAATTAATTAGTCCAACTTAATTAATTTCCACAATAAAATTCCAAATTTTATTGATTCATATGAAAATAATCATATTTATGAGAATTCTTTATTTAAATGAATAACTTAATAAATAAAATTCTCCAAGATTTTATTAATTAATTATTTCATTCAAATAAAGATCAATAAAAACTATATTGGGCTTAATTTTATCAAAATTAAATTACCAACCATTGGCATATTCAAAATTAATTAATTAGGCCCAATAACTAATTTATTGAATTATCCACAATTTTAATCAAAATAATTTGGGCCTCTTTTTAATGAAATCCGGGTCATCATCCTTTTGACCCACCCGGATAACTAAAATAGCCCAAACACCTATTTAATTAAAATTTGGACCTTAGGAAAATATAACATGATCCATTAGGGCCCGAGTCATGAAAACCCGGCCCCCGAAATAGGTCTGTGCGCTGGGCGCATGGCAGGGTGTATGTCGTGCGCCCAGCGCACGGTTTAATCGTGCTTGGGTGTCCGGCCAGCCCCTCCGACCGGCGCCGTGAAATGGCACGGCGTTGGGGCCCACCAGTGTGTGCAGTGCGCACGCTGTGTGCGCAATAGACTGCGCACGCATTTTGTGTCGCGCTCGTCTCGGGGTTATACTTTTCCAATTCTCATAAAATTTATATGCCCAGATTCGAAACTCATTAAACTACAACTTTCGTGAAGAAACTGCAGCTAGATTCAGAATATTTTCATATGAAAAACACGTTCAAAGCAGGCCTCAAAAACGCGGAAGAAACAGTCAATCACACAAGCAATTAAACACAGAATCAGAGATTTGCCTTGATACCACTGTTGGGAATTATACGAATAAAACACAGTGGAAAGTAAATTTAATTTTGAAAACCCGAATCATCTCTAATCCTCGTGTTTAAATGTGTATAAAAAGATTACCATTCTCGCGTATGTTGATTTCTGAACGTGATCCTTTTCTCTAACGCCGAATTGGCCAGCGTCTCTAATTCGTCACGCCGGAATCAAAAATGAAGATCTCGACCCTCTATTGAAGATTCTCCCATTCTTGAACTCAAACCTCTTCCATCACACCTTAAGTATATTTATTTGAATGATAATGACACTTTACCATTAATTATTTCCTCTTCTCTTAGCTTTCAGATCAACAAGAAGAAAAATTGATGAAGATGTTGAAGTCTCATTAACGTGCTTTTGGATGGAAGATAGCAGATATAAAAGGGATTAGCCCGGCTATCTGCATGCACAAGATTTTGATGGAAGAGACAGCCAAACCTACCATTCAACCACAAAGAAGGTCAAATCCTCAAATCCAAGAAGTAGTGAAGAAAGAGGTAATCAAACTGCTCGATGCGGGCATCATCTTTCCTATCTCTGATAGCCCATGGGTAAGTCTAACTCAGGTAGTGCCAACGAAGGGAGGTACAACTGTAGTGCGTAACTAAAATAATGAATTGATCCAATATAGAATTGTCACTGGCTTTTGGGTTTGCATTGACTATCGTAAATTGAATGTGTATACTCGAAAAGATCATTTCCCCCTTTCCTTTATTGATCAAATGTTAGAAAGATTAGCCGGACATGAATACTACTATTTTTTGGATGGGTACTCTGGCTATAACCAAATTGCCATCGCACCCAAGGATCAAGAGAAAACTACTTTCACTTGTCCTTATGGCACTTTTGCTTATAGGCGGATGCCCTTTGGGTTATGTTACACTCGTGCTACTTTCCAGAGATGCATGATGGCTATTTTTCATGATATAGTAAAGCAATTTCTCGAGATATTTATGGATGATTTTTCAGTTTTTGGCTCTACTGATGATAGGTGTTTGCACAATTTGACTCTCGTTTTACAGAGATGTGATATGACTAACCTAATCTTGAATTGGGAAAAGTGCCATTTCATGGTATAAGAAGGGATAGTGTTAGGTCATAAGATCTCTCACAAGGGGATAGAGGCAGATAGAGCAAAGATTGAAGTGATAGCAAATCTTCCACCACCCGTCACTGTCAAGGACGTGAGGAGCTTTTTGGGACATGCCGAATTTTACAGGCGTTTTATTTCTAACTTCTCTAAAATTGCAAAGTCGTTGTCCAATTTACTCATGAAGGATGCCTCATTTGAGTTTAATGATGAATGTATGCAGGCGTTTATCACGCTGAAGGAGAAATTGATATCAGTACCTATAATGGCGGCACCAGACTGGAGCCTTCCATTTGAGCTCATGTGTGATGCAAGCGACACTGCGATAGGAGCGGTACTGGGTCAGAGAACGGGTAAAAGCTTCCATACCATTTACTATGCTAATCGTACGTTAAATGAAGCTCAACTTAATTATGCGACGACTGAAAAAGAAATGTTAGCGGTGATTTTTGCTTTTGACAAATTTCACTCTTATCTTGTGCTTAATTAAGTCATAGTATGCACGAACCATTCTGCTTTGAAGTATCTGGTTGCTAAAAAAGATGCAAAAGCTATACTACTAAGATGGATCTTATTACTAGAAGAATTTGATTTAGAAATAAAAGATAAGAAAGGAACTGAAAATGTAGTAGTTGATCACTTATTTAGAATAGAGTTAGTTGATAAAAAAATGGATGAAGCCCTAATCGGAGAAGAGTTCCCTGATGAGCAACTCTTTGCTCTATCTGCTATCACAAGCCCTTGGTATGCTGATTATGCTAATTTTATTGTTGTTGGCCTTACATCTCCTGATGTCACTTTTCATCAGCGAAAGAAATTTTTATAAGATGTTAGGCACTATCTCTGGGAAGAACCCTACTTATTTAAAATTGGTGTAGATGGAGTTATCAGGTGTTGTGTACCTAAGAAGGAGATTTCATCTATCTTGGCTTACTGCCATGACATGTTGGTAGGTGGCCACTTTGGGCCCTCTAAAACCACTGCCAATGTTCTGCAATCAGGTTTTTTCTGGCCTACTTTATTTAATCTGGCCTACTTTATTTAAAGACGCATATTCTTATGTTCAATCGTGTAACAGATGCCAAAGGGCAGGTAATATCTCTAGACGACATGAAATGCCTATGAATTTTGTGCTTGAATGTGAATTGTTTGATGTTTGGGGTATAGATTTTATGGGACCCTTTCCTAGCTCTTGTTCAAATAAGTACATTCTTGTTGTTGTTGACTATGTGTCCAAATGGGTCGAAGCCGAGGCTTTGCAAAGCAATGATGCTAGGGTAGTCCTTAGATTTCTTAAAAAATGAATTTTTACTCGATTTGGCACCAGTAGAGCTATCATAAGCGATAGAGGTACACACTTTCGCAATAAGCAACTGGAGAACTTATTGAACAAATATGGAGTAAGACATAAAATATCGACTCCCTATCACTCACAGACTAGTGGGCAAGTGGAAGTGTCTAATAGGGAAATCAAACGAATTCTGGAAAAAACGTTAAATAGCCATAGGACTGATTGGTCTCTTAAATTAGATGGTGCTTTGTGGGCCTACCGTACAGCTTTTAAAACCCCTATTGGCATATCCCCATATTGTCTTGTCTTTGGTAAAGCATGTCACTTGCCTGTGGAACTCGAACATCGTGCTTATTGGGCTATCAAGTTTCTTAACTTTGATGTGAGAGTTGTAGGTAGCAAGCGGTTAGCATGACGCCTATGAAAATGTGAAACGGTACAAAGAACAGACCAAAACTTGGCATGATAAGCACATTCTTCACCGGGAGTTTGAGAAAGGCGAGGTAGTGTTGATGTACAACTCGAGACTCAAGCTTTTTCCCGAAAAACTCAAGTCTCGGTGGTCGGGACCTTTTCGTGTCACACGAGTGTACTCGTCGGGAGCTGTCGAGCTTATAACAGAGGATGGGCAAACTTTTATTACAAATGCCCAACGATTAAAGCACTACTCGGGGATTGATTGGAAAAAGGGCAAGGTGTCTGTCCCTCTCCGGGATCCTCAATGACCCATTTGTTTGGAAGTCAAGCTAATGACTTTAAAAAGAGCGCTTCTTGGGAGGCAACCCGAGCTTTTGTGTTTTCTGTATTGTCACTTCTTTAGTTTAGTTTGCGTTGTGTTTCTTTATTTCATCGTTGTTCGTTTGCATTTGATTTGTTTTCCACGTGAATTTTTGCAGGAAATGGATCGCAATTCAACTGTCATCCACGCACAAGAGTGACTCTAAGCACACCCAGGCGTGGCTTCATCCGCGCCCCAGCTCCATTTGAATCACGCCTAGGCGCCGTGTGGAGTCCAAAAAACCAGAACACCACTGTCCAGCATGCACAGGCGTGACTTCCAGCACGCACAGGCATGACTCTAATCACGCACAGGTGCAGGCCAGCGAACGCCTAGGCGTAGCCCCTTTTTAAAACAAAACTCTCGGTTAACACGGTCAACATTTCTCCTTTTTCTCCCCCATTTTCAGATCTGGGATTTTTCTCTCCCATTTCTGCCGAACACTGCCGCTAGAGCCACCATTTCCGCCGGTTATCGCCATTTTTCTCACTATTTTAGTCGAGTTTGCGATCTCTTCATCTACGGTAAGTAAATGGCTTAGCTCAACTTGTCATTTTTGTGTATCCAAGCCGTGAGGGGCTCGAATGTTTTTGTCAAAAATTGTGGTGAAATTTTATGTTAAGTTCATCGTTGATTGCAAATTTGTCGGGTGTGACTACAAGTACGGATTGGGTTTGTTGATTGGAGGTGATTTGTGAGAATTTTGAAATTTGGGTTTTGTTGGAGACGAAGCAAATGGGGGTTGTTTGAATCAAAGTTGGGAGTATAATTCGTAGTTTGATTGGTGAATTGTCGTGTCGTCAAGAACTTGGTAAAATTTTCTACGCCGTTATGCCGTCAAATTTTTGTAAAAAAAAAATGACTAAGAAGCAACCCGCACGTAAGGGCAACAAACAGGCCGGGGAAGGTTCTTCGCGAATCCCCAAGCCTGCTGTTGAGACCAATACCTCGGGACTTGACTCCCATTTTTCTGATCCCAAAGTTCAAACTATCTATCACGTTCTCAATAGCCGGCCTCTCCTAAAGGAACGACCTATCGATATCCGCGATCGGCCTTCATTGCAAGAATTGATCGAGTTCCAAAATTTAAGTCATTTCTACGGGACACACGAGGCAATCCAAGTTTGATGGATTCAAGAGTTTTTCAGTGCAGGAGCATTTGAAGAGATAAAAATGAAAACAAGGTGGCGAGATGATGATCATTACGTGAGGCATCAAAAAGTGAGCTACGGTGAGGGTGATATCAGTCGTTGTCTTCACATGAAAATCCCCCCAAACATGCGAGTTTACAGCCCTTTACAATGGTGGGCAGTTCAAGGTGTCATTGGCTGAGATCACGATAGTCATAGCTAAGGAAGGAGTCCTTTGGCCGGCGGGAAAATCATACCTCTCCCGTAGTGTTTTGATACCGGATGCGGAGTTCTTCCTAGAGTTTATCCGTCATAACATCATTCCTAGCACAAATCAATCAGAGATAAGTAAGGCATGGGGTCTTCTCATCTATTCCATAATGACCACGAAAACGATTGACTTTGTGGGCTTAATTCATCGGTCATTGTTGGGACACATCTGGAAGATAGGAATAGAGTTCAACCTAAAAGTGGATAAGATAAAAGCCAAGAAATTGGGGGGCAAATCATCTGTTACTAAGAGGACCATATGCGTATTCCCATCTTTGATTATGGCTCTATGTTTGACTGCCAGAATCAAATCATTTTCGACAGAGGGTACCGAGCCTCCCGTTCCCCCGCCTGCTTTAAAAAGAGCTCGACCTTCGTCTTCTCGGAGGATGGGGTCTAGCAGTGTCACTTCACATGACATAGATACTCTGCGGGCCGAGATGGATCAGTTAAGAACTCACTTCGACCAGAGGATTAACAAGATGTAAGAGATGATGCAAGCCGGGTTTACTTATTCGCGCCAGATAGCCCTCGAGCAAGATGCCTTCCTTGGTTATGGCCCTTTTGCCTATTCCGAGCCGCAGACATTTCCCCCCGCCCCTCTCAGCTCCTCCTCCTAATGATCGGTTGGATGTCGACGATTTAGACGGGAATGACAATGCAACCAACCTGGGTGTAGATGATGATGATGACTTAGATGCACTGTTCGCTGACTATGCATTGTTTAGAATTCTTTTTCCTGCTTTCTTTTTCGTTTTACTGTATGTTTATTTTCTATCAAACAATGTTTTGTATGAGTATTTTCGAATACTCGGGCATGTTTTCTTGTATTTTTTTATATTCGCTTATATGCTATGCTTATTGGTGGTCCAAAGTGGCATACGAAAGGGTTTAGAAGGGGGGGGGGGGTTGAATAGACCCTGAAGTCTTTTTCGACTTCAAAAATTTGTATCACTTTTAAAGATTAGAACGCTTAGAAAGCTGAGCACTTGGGTCAGACACTTCAGTAACGATAACTTGGACTTAGTGATTTCAGCTATTTACCAAAGTAGGGTAACGCTTAGATCGCTTAATCAGGGTTACCAAAGCGAAAATGATTTTAAAGCTTTACCATTCGTTTTGGTTAAATAGTCGCTTAGCAGATTGACTTGTCTTTTTCAGAATAGATAGAATAATATAAAACAAGACAATAATAAAAGTAAATGACACAAGATATATAAGGTTCCTTGGGTGATGTAATCCCAGCTACTTCCTTCTTCTCCTTTTTCACTTGGAGGGAATTTATTAAGATGATTATCAAAGAATCACACAGAATCTTCTACAAGATAGTAAATAGGTGAAAATGATCTCGGGCTCCTTGATCACACAGATGTCAGCACCAATGAAGATCTTCTTCTACAAGCTTCTCTCACTCAGAAATACTGCCTGTAAGGGGTTTCAACAATTTTCTCACTCAGATGAAAGGTTGAGGGTTTTATCACAAGGGTTTGTTTGTTTTAGAAGGATCAAACAACTTCGAATATCTCAGTAAGAGTTTAGGTTTCTTCTTTGGAAGATGTTTAAGATATTTTTGACTGTATGGAATGTATCTAAAAAGCCTGAAAGATTTTGGCTATGGAGTTTCTAAGCTTTTTCTTCAGCAAATTTTTCTTGTGTATTTACGTATATTTCTCTTCTGTGCATCTGTAGCTATTTTGGGTTTGCTAGAAGTAAGGTATTTATAGGCAATTCTTGGGATTTGTCTGTTGGACACATGTGAAAGCGTGCCTTTCACGCGGCGCATGATTATACCTTTTCTCTGACATTCCTAAAATCCTGCTGGCTCCGATTGGACGAGAGCAGCTATAAACTCTGAATTTCTAACAGTCTAGTCAAAAGGTGGCTTGTCCACAAGTCATATTAGCTTATCACATTTAATGCTCTTATCAGGCATTTAATGCATTTGAATTTATTTCCCATTTGAAATAAATGTTTGTTGAATGATTGCATTTAAGTCCTTCATGACTTGAGGATTTATTTCAGGTGAATCTGATACTGATCGCTAGAGTGCTTTGAGCGCTTGATCCATAAGTCCTTAAATAGTCCTTTAGCGTTTGACAGACGCTAAGGATAAATCTTCATCTTCTTCTGACTTCAGACGCTGATCTTCAACTTCATATCTAATAGATTCACCTAGAATTCTATTAGCGATTCGGTATCTAATACTTAGTCTAAAATCTACAAAAATAAAAATTACAAGCCTAACAAAATTCCTTTCTTTCAAACGCTTATACAATTGATCTATGAAACATGAACTTACATTATATTTTGGGGTCTAACATAACATCTTATCTTGTCATCATCAAAACATCTAACATGAAATTTCCTAACACTTATTGTTTTGTTTTGTTTAGTTTAGTACGTTTTCATTTTAGTAGCTATTGGATTTGCATTGGCACATTGTTGACTCTTCCTGGACTGGATTACAGATGAGGCATCGGGTTTGCTTTTTAGCATTCCACATGGTTAAGTGTCCTTCCCTCATTTATTTTTCAACACATTGGGGACAGTGTTGGTTTTAAAGTATGGGGGTGGGATTGGGATATGTATGTAATCTAATGTTTCATCCGAGTGTGGGGGAGTCGTTGTTATTGTATGTGTTTTGTCCTAATTTATGTGAAAATTCAAGCATAACAAAATTTTTGTTCTAGGATGTTAGCTTGCCAATTGGTGCAATTAGACTTGAGAACTCGAGACAATGGCATGATATCTTGTATGTTTCTATTGGTCTAAATTGAAAAAAAAAATACACATCTTGATTAGGCTCATTTCAACCTTGGTTGAGAATTAATCTTCCTTAGATCATACACGTTGCACATAAGTCAAAGGTAGAGGGATTGAAAAGGGTTCCCCATCCCGAGACATGTGAGGAGCAACCCCGGATATATTAACCTAGATTTTTCATGTTGTTTTGAGATGAGTAGTTGCTTAGGGGTTCATAATTGTGTTGAATTTGGGTCAGATTGGTATTACCTCGAAAATTTGGGTCAGGCCAACGAGTATTGGAGGTCATCAAAGCACCATTGCCTATATACTATACTCGTTGAGCTAATTTGAGCTTTTGCTCAAGCCAATCGGGATTGAGTTGAATAAAAGACCTCGTTCTATTTTATGGCCTTTGCCACTCGGGTGATTAAGTTCGTAGGAGTTTCTTAACACTTAGCACCCTAAAACTCTCTCGCTTGGGAGTTGTTGACTCAAAGCCCGTTACATGTGTGGCAAAGAAGACCTAAAGGAATAGAACATCGCACGAGGTCTTATCTTGTTATGAAAGTAGTTCCTTTCAAAGTGTGTTAATGTTAATGTAAAGTGAAGGGAAGTGAGCACAATTTAACCTTAAAGTTGCCTATGATTTGATGAGCTTTATGATCTATCGAAAGTTGGTAAATATGGGGAATGTTTTCGAGCATGGTAGGGATGCCTTTCGATCATAATGCCCTAGATCTTATCCCACTATACCCTTTGGAAATTGGTTCAATTCTAGGTGTTGAATGAGCATTGTCTTCATTTGTGTTCATATTGTTGAGCTTTATTGTCACTTGATTCGTGTCATTGCATCATAGTTCTTATTTCAAGTTGTCTCGGTTGGTTTAAGCTTAACATTCTTCGATTTTGTGGGTATATCATATGCAAACCCTCACGAGACTCTAACTCGTCCTTTAAGGTTACTCAAAGGTTTAAAGGCTTATTGCACGAGCTAAGTGCAATCATATACTCCACGAAAGTGAGAGAGTCATTTCTTTTCGTTTCTCCCTTTTGATTGATGGTGGATTTCTGTTTCGTATGGTCTTATCGCTCGAGGGCGAGCAATTGAGACGTGTGGGGGTATTGATAAGAGTTGTTTGTACGTGTTTTTAAGCCCCTTGAGTTTATGTTTTAGATTCATTTATCACTTGATTCATGCCATTTGTGCGTTTAATACGTTCGTTAAGTGATTACAGGTTTTATTTTGATACAATCGAAGAAAGGGCGGAAAAACACTTTGAAACAGTTTTCAAGAAAAAAAACACTCATGCACAGGCGCCACTGTTGCCACGCCTGTGCGCCTAGAAGAAAAAGGTTTAATTATCCTGCGCATCACGCCCAGGTGTGAACAGAAGCACGCCTGTGCGCCAGCACTGCCACGCCTGTGCATGGATTTCTGCACATCTGGGCGCCGATGTTCTGTTTTTGAACCCCTATAAATACAACATCAAGAAGAGCAGCTAGGGTTAACTTTCGGAGGCTGTTTGGAAGACAAAATCCACTTGATACACAATATTTTGAAGGACAAGAAATAGGATTAGCAAGGGAGTAAAGCTTAGAACTGGATTTTATCATCAATCAAGTGCACTAGGGAGTGGTTTATTGCTTTCATTTCATCTTTAATCATGAACAATTACATGTTTTTCTCAGATTCTCTTGTACCGTTGATTGGGAGCTTGATCTGTAAAACTAAGGCCATGTGAAGGCCTATTTGTGAAGTATTTATATAATAGTTGGTTGTTGAAGAAATTCATATATTGCTATGTGTTATGAGTATGTTCTTGTTCTACGTATATGTGCTTGATCACCATGTGTTCGATAAATTGCCTAGGTGAATGTTTCGAGAGAGAATTAATCTAGGGGGCATGAGATTCACAACATAATCCGCAAACAATGAGGAATTGTCCGTTAAGTGACAAACGGTAGAGATTCCCGAATGCAGTTAGCCGGATTAATCTGGGAAAATTCTAGAACTTGAATGCATGATTATTGGTTAGATTCTCGGATAGAAATATTTTGGGAAGCATCAATTAGTCATAGGATTATTATTGCCGAGACATCAAGTAGTCATTATAAAAGGGTTTTTCCACCATAGTAATATAGGTCTAATGATTCAACAACTTACATTATTAAGATATTGTGTCAAATTGAGCCTTAGCCTGTGCCTTAGTCGTCTTTAACAATTAAAGTTTCAATCAGTTGTTTACCTTTATTTTTACTTTTCACACATCTATGCTAATTTAACCTTTACCTTAACGTTTATCAAGAAGTCTAAAACTAAAATACAAGTCCCTGTGGGTTCGACATTGCGGACTTAATTGTCCACTATTACTATTCATACGATTAGTAATCTTGCTATAAATCGCGTTAGGTTCTAGCGTGTCACTTTTCTTGAGAAAATATTTTAGCAAAGTTTTGACTTTCTTGTGTATGTACGTGTTCTATGGGGTTTGCTGAGGTAAGGTATTTATAGGCAATTTCTTTGGATTTGTCCGTTGGACACATGTAGGTGCGTATCTCTTACGCGCGAGTGAGTCATACCTTTTTCTCTGACATTCCTGAAATCCTGCTGCACTGATTTGATGTGACAGGTTTGAACTCTGAAATTCTGACAGTGTAATCCTATAGGTAGCTTGCTCCGTATACAATCTGTCTTTATCACATTTAATGCTCTTATCAAGCATTTAATGCATTTGAATTTATTTTCCGTTGGAAATAAATGCCTGTTAAATGATTGCATTTAAGTCCTTAGTGACTTCAGAATTTATTTCAGGTGAATCTGTTCTTCTAGATCGCTTGATTGCTTTGAGCGCTTGATTCATAAGTCCTAAAACAGTCCATAGCGATTGGCACTCGCTTAAGACAAAATCTTTATCTTCGCTTGACTTCAGACGCTGATCTTCAACTTCATCTCTAATAGACTCACCTAGAATTCTACTAGCGACTTGGTATCCAATACTTAATCTAAAATCTATAAAGATAAAAATTACAAACTTAATAACATTACAACCTTTCAAACGCTTATACAATTGTTCTATAAAAATATAAACTTACATATTTTTGGGGTCTAACATAAAATCTTATATTGTCATCATCAAAACATCTAACATGAAAATCCTAACAAAACGCCTTTGGACATGGTTCGATCTATGCTCAGCTACACTGATTTACCCATTTTCTTGTGGAAACATGCACTCCTTACGACTGTTTATATCTTGAATAGATGTAATTCCAAATTTGTTCCTAAGACTCCATATGAAATAAGGAGAAATAGGAAACCAAACCTTAAATACATTAGGGTTTGGGGACGCGCTGCTTATATCAAGAAGACAAAGGCAGAGAAATTGGAAGCTAGGTCCCTTAAAGGACGTTTTATCGATTTTCCAAAGGATTCTATGGGATATCTATTCTACATGTAAGATGATCAAAGGATCATTGTTGCACTGCAAGCGTACTTTCTTGAAGATGAATTTATTGAAGAATGTGGTGTAGGTAGAAAGATTGTTCTTGATGAACAAGATGAAACACCCAGGGAGACAACTATTCTAGAGACATATACTGAAACTGATGCAACACAACCAACATTGCGAAGATCTGGTAGAGTACCACATCAACCTGATAGCTACTGTGGGTACCTCTTACAAGAGGAACCAGGTGTCCACACTGTAGCATTAGGAGTTCATGGGGACGACCCTTCTACTTATGATCAAACAATGATGGACATCGACTCATCAAAGTGGCAAAAAGCTATGCAAGCAAAGATAGACTCGATACATTCCAACCAGGTCTGGACTCTAGTAGATTATCCCGAGGGCATTACACCTATAGGGTCCAAGTGGATCTACAAGAGAAAGATAGGCCCGGACGGAAAAGTTGACGCATACAAGGCAAGGCTTGTAGCAAAAGGTTATAGTCAAAAAGAAGGAATTGACTATCAAGAGACCTTTTCACCTGTGGCAATGATCAAGTCTATTTGAATTCTGCTTGCAAGAACTGCACACTTGGATTATGAGATATGGCAGATGGATATGAAGATAACTTTTCTGAATGGAATCCTCAAAGAGGATATCTATATGGATCAGCCTAAAGTCTTCACATCTGGGTCTGGTATTCATAAGGTGTGCAAATGTAAGAGATCCATTTATGTACTTAAGCAAGCCTCTAGGAGTTGGAATTTTCGTTTTGATGAAACTATCAAAGGATTTGACTTAGTCAAGAACGAAGATAAACCATGTGCTTTCAAGAAGGTTAGTGGGAGCAAAATCACTTTCTTAGTCTTATATGTGGATGACATTCTACTCATAGGAAATCATGTAGGAATGCTCACATCAGTCAAAACGTGGCTTTCAAATACATTCTCTATGAAAGACTTGGGAGAAGCGACCTATATTTTAGGAATTCATATCTACGGAGATAGAACAAATAGAATGATAGGACTTTCCCAAGCCCTTTACTTAGAGAAGGTCCTAAAGAGATATAGGATGGAAGACTCTAAGAAAAGTTTCTTGCCCATGAGACATGGGGTGCACCTTCCAAAGCCTATGTCTCGTCAAAGTGAGGAAGATAGGAAATAAATGAGTATGGTGCCCTATGTGTCTGCAATGGGTCGTCTGATGTACACCATTTTATGCACACGGTCCAACATAGCCTACTCAGTGAGTGTGGTAAGTCATTTTCAGGCTACCCGGGAAGAGAGAAGAGAACACTGGGCCGCTGTAAAAAATATCCTCTAGTATTTGAAGAGAACTAAGGATATGGTCCTAACATATAGACATGGAGATTTGAAAGTGGATGGATATACTGACTCAAATTTGCAATCTGATGTAGATGATCGAAAATCCACTTCACGGTTTATATTTACACTCAATGGAGGAGCGGTGACTTGGAAAAGTTCCAAACAAAACACAACCGCTGATTCCACCAGTGAGGCAAAATATATAGTAGCGTCTGAGGCTGCTAAAAAGGGTGTTTCAATTAGGAAATTTCTTGGGGAATTTCAAGTGATCCCTAGTGTAGAGCTATCATTGCCACTTTATTTTGACAATAACGGGGCTGTTGCACAAGTAAAACAACCAAGGGTCACAATAAATCCAAGCACATAGAGAGGAGATGTCACATTAATAAGAGGAATTTTTACGTGTTTTTAAGCCCGTGATGCTTATAATTTGGATTCAATTATTGCCTAAATCATGCTACATTTGCGTTTAATCGGGGTGTTAAGTGATTTCAGGTGATAAACGAGAGCACACGAAGAAAAGGGCGAAAGATAGCGTATCAAATGAAGTCCAGATTAAAGCTTCGCAGATCCGCACCCAGGCGCCAGAAGATGAAGAGAAGCAGCAAGTGCACGCAAACCCCATGCCTAGGCGCCAGATTTTTCACGCCTGGGCGCCGTCCCTTCTGCGCCCGAGTGCCAGATTTTCCATGCCTGGGCGCCGACAGACTTTTCCCCCAAGAAACACCTGCCACGTAGGCGGCGCCTGGGCGCCGATACACCCACGTCTGGACGCCGCTGTAACCGTTTTTTGGAAGCTATAAAGCAAATTTTTCAGCGAATTTGAAGGGTTGAAATTTTGGAGTTGGGAGACCATTCTACTCGATTTGAACTAATCTTTTCGCCTACCTTAAAGGGCAAGAAGAAAATAAGAGCTAAAGATTGAAGCTCCACTCGAGGATCCATCACCATTCAACATTTTAGGGAGTTTATTCATTGTTTATTGCATTTTGTGTTTACACTTATGTATATGAATATGTTGAATTCTTCTATGTTGATGGTTATGGGCTAAATTCATATGGCTAGGTCCTTGTAAGAATTGATTTGTGACTTATTCGTATTATTGATAATCGCTGAATTAATTCTTATGTTGCTATGTGTTATGAATTTGTGCTTATGTTTCTTACATGTGATTGATCACCATATGTATGATTTATTGCCTAGTTTTGCGTTTTGAGAAAGACTTAAATTAGGGTGCAAGGGATTTATAACATCACCGAACCAAATAGGAGTTGCTCTAGACATAAGTAAAGACTCCCGGAGGAAGTAGTTCGATTCTAATAGAGTAAACTTTAGTTCTTTAATGCATAGTTAGAGGTTAGATCTCCAGGTAGACATACTTAGGAAACTGCCATTTAAGTATAGGAGTCTATCACGAGACATCGGTTATTCTTTACATTGGGAGTTTCACCATAGTAACTAGGTCTAATAATTCAACGAGAGTCTTTGTACGCATAAGGATCAAATCAAGTCTTGCATGTGCCTCAGTCTATTTTCACACTTGAGTTTCAATCCATTTTTACTTTTGTTCTTTGTTTACTTAATTGTTTTACTCTTACTTTACTTTAATTGTCTTCTCTTTTATCGAAAATCATAAGCTAGAATTCAAGTCCTTGTGGTTCGACAACCTGGACTTTTTGGCCATCTATCACTACACACGACTAGTATACTTGCTACCAAGCACGTTCGGTATTAGCATGTCAAGTTTTTGGCGCCGTTGCCGAGGACTTGTTTATTTTTAGTTCTTAATTTTCGTTTACGTTTTCATAATTCTTAGTTTGTTGTTTATTTCTTGCTTTTCTTTTATCTTCGTATTAGTCTAATTTTGTTGCTTGTGTTAATTGATAGGTTTGGTTTTTGGTGCATGACCCTCTCCTCCAACGAGCCCCTATACGATTTTGAGCACGAGATAGAGCGTGTTCTTCAGGCTCGTAGACGAGCTCGAGAAATGGCCCACAATTTCAATCCGAACCCGAATGGAAACTTTCCCGACATGACTCTCCTGAAAAATAGGGAATGGTTGCAAAATCTACTCCAAGCTATGCAACCGGCACCCCCACCACCACCTCCATCAATTCGTGGTAATCAACCACCCTGGGTACACACTACACCGGGACCCGTTATCTTCCCGGATTTTGCTACGCCACATTTCCACATTCCTTCTCATATGTTTGAGATGGTTCAAGCGGAGCCTTTTTATGGTGACTCGAGAGACTCACCTCATGACCATTTAGATCACTTTGAGAATGTGATCTCTACTATGCAATTCAACCCACGAGATCTTGATGCTATCCGCCTCCGATTATTTCATTTCTCTTTGAAGGATGAGGCGACTCATTGGTACAAGTCATTGTCCCCACAATCAATTGGAACATGGGATATCTAGTAGAGCAGTTTCTCAACAAATTCTTCCCTCCATCAAAAATCAACCAGCTTAGAAGTGAGATCAAAAGGTTCAAACAGAAAAGGAATGAGTCCTTAGCATCCGCATGGGCAAGGTACAAGGGTATGCTTCAAAAGTGCCCCCATCACAATTATACATGAGACAACCAAGTGCAACATTTCTATAATGGAGTCCGATCTCGGATTCGACATCGACTCAATGCGGGAGCCTGTGGTGACCTTTTAGGCCTTGATAGTAGGTCCGTGTGGATTAAACTTAGGCAAATGGCTAGGGAGGATGAACTTTACCCCGAAGATGATGATGAGCTTCCTCCACTAAATCGAAGGGTTGCTTGTGTTCAAGAATTAGAAGAAGTGGTGGCCCTGGAACCGGAGATTGTAGATGTAAATATTATGGGGAACCATAACCGACCCCGCGTCAATTTCCATATACCCAAAAACTTCCCAAAGAGGCCAAACCCCGCACCAAACGCACAATCGGGCATTTACGAACCCCCGAGGCCTCCTTCCAACAACCCACCTCCGAGGCAAGGCAATCTAAATGTACAAGGGCAAGGGCAAGGGCAAGTACGACCTCCCATAATCGACGAGCGACTTGATGATCATATAAAGAAATCGGATACGTCAATCAATGAATTCTGTAATATGATGAAGGATATGTTCATGGAGATGAAGGATATGATGACACAAATGGGTCAAATATCCTCCGTGGTAAGTGGGAGAGACCCGAGGACTCTACCAAGTGACACGAAAAATAACCCAAAAGAACAATGCCATGCCATTGCTTTGAGAAGTGGGAAACAAGTGGAAAGTGACCTTGTTCGCATATCGGCGCCCAAGCACCCCTCAGATGGCGCCCAAGTGCAGGTAACTCCCAGTGAGGAAATTTTGCTTCGCACGGCCGCGCCTAGGCGTGATCTAGATGGCGCCCAGGCGCCGGTCAATACACAGCAGGAAGAATTGCTACGCAGATCCGCACCTGAGCGGCATCCAGACGGCGCCGAGGCTTCGACCATCCCCCGCCCAGGCGCCACACCCTATTTTCTCTAGTCTTGGTTCCTCGACTCCAACGCCTCCTCCTCCCATTGAGATCCGTCTTCCCTTTCTAAATGCACAAAAGAAGAAAAAGAAGAAGATGGATCCGAGTTTCCTTCGTATCTTGTCTATTCTTCGTGAGGTAAGGATAACTATTCCTTTTGTGGATGCTATTTTGCAAATGCCGAACTATATTAAATTCTTCAAGGATATTCTATCCAACAAGGAAAAATGGGAAGAAAATGAAATGGTTTGTCTAACCGAGGAGTGCTCCGCCGTCTTACTCAACAAATTGCCCCCCAAGCTCAAGAACCCGGGGAGTCTTACCATACCATGCACTATTGGCCATCTTACTTTTGACAAGGTGCTTTGCGATTCGGGAGTGAGTATCAATGTTTTTCCCTACTCTATCTTCAAGAGGCTTGGCCTCGGGAAGCCTAAACCTACATCGATGTCCTTACAATTGGCGGATAGCTCAATTAAACACCCGAAGGGCATCATTGAAGATGTAATAGTGCAAGTAGACAAATTCTACTTCCCGATCGATTTCATGCTACTTGACATGGAAGAGGTTGTGGAAGTACCGTTAATTCTAGGGAGACCATTCCTCGCCACGAGTAAGGCAATCATAGATGTCGACGATGGTAAGCTTACGGTGATGAGAAAGTTATTTTCGATGTATTTAAAGTGCTTAATGTTGGGAATTATACGAATAAAACGCAGCGGAAAGTAAATTTAATTCCCAAAGCTCGAATCATCTCTAATCCTCGTGTTTAATTGTGTATAGAAATATTACCGTTCTCGCGTATGTTAATTTCTGAACGTGATCCTCTTCTCTAACGCCGAATTTGCCAACAACTCTAATTCATCACACCGGAATCAAAAACGAAAAACTCCTCCTTTCTTCCTTGTTAAAGACGGCTAGAGAGAGAGAGAGAGGTGGGAGACTTTTTCTTGGAGAGAAAGTTATGTAAGTTGCTTTGTGTTATTTTTCACCTTGTGATATATTTATATCATTATGAAACAATAACCCTAGCATGCAAGAGCCCTATTTGGGCGTCTATTTGGCCGCCCCTTAGTGGGCTCGGAAGCCTTCGGACTTTCGTCTTGCTTGCTAATTAAATAATCGGATAATTTATTTATCCAATAAATAAATTGGTAATCCAATTAATTCAATTCCTAATTAATTTATAATTCAATTTCTCTAAGAAATTAATTAACTCATTAATTTAATTAATTAATTAAATTATCCAATAATTAATTAATTAATTACGGCATCCAATGCCGTGAATTTCTCTCAAATCTTTTTCTCATGTTTTTCCTTTTGCACTTCCTTTAAGGCGACTCTTTAGGTTCGTCTCAAAAGGCAATTGGGAGGAATCTTTTGTTAGCCAGCATGGTCTAGTCGAAGGTCCCATATCAATCATTAGTTTATTTCAAGCCTACTACGTTTCCTTTGTATAATATTCACTGCATACTCATTCTGGACACTAAGGTAATACAATCCATTTATCAAAGAAGCAAAGCATACAAATTTATTACCATAATAAATGTTGCATCGTTCGTCAATAAAACGGAAAGTGTAACCATTCTTAACTAAAACGGGAATAGAAGCAATGTTTTTAAGCCTATTAGGAAAAAACAAAACATTATCCAGTAATAGTACATGTCCAAAATTTAAAAACAACGAGGTAGATCCTATTGTAGTAGCCACGATGCTTTGCCCGCTGCCTACTCTAATCTTCACCTCATCGTTGTCCAGCTTCCTTTCTCGCATCAGATCCTGATTCATACAGCATATGTGAGCACTGGCTCCAGAGTCAAGAATCCAAGATGTAGAGAAGACGGTCATAGAACAATAAGTTTCATGAACATAAAGTTCTATACCTTGTGCGCCAGGCCCCATATTCAGACATTTCCTTCTCCAGTGGCCCAGCTCACCGTAGTGTAGGCATCTGTCTATCTTTTGTGGCCCCTTTGGCTTGTGAATCACAGGAGCTTTCCCTTTTCCTTTATCGACACCACCCTGAGCTCCAAGCTCGCCAGCCTGCTTCTTGGTTTTTCTCTTCTTATTCTTTGCCCGTTTGTTTTTTGAAGTGATAACCAAGGCAGTCTTTTTTCCCTTGGGCTTCAATTGAGATTGTGCAGTGATTAATCTATTCATTAGCCCACCTAAGTTGCATTCAATCTCATTGCAATTGAAGTTCATGACGAAGTGGGAAAAAGAATCAGGAAGGGACTGCATGACAAGATCGGTCTGAAGTTGTGGGTTCATTGTAAAATCGAGAGCTTCCAATCTCTCGATCCTCGATATCATTTTGAAGACATGATCCCCTACCTTCTCCCCTTCTCTCATTTTGGCTCCGAAGAGCTCTTTAGATATTTCATATCTAGCAGTCCTACTGTGCTCACCATAGAGCTCGACCAAGTGCGCCAAGATAGCCCTCGTTGTGGTCATCTTGTCGTGGGACCTCTGTAGCTCATTCGTCATAGAGCCAAGAATGTACCCACGCACTCGGACGTCGTCCTTTACCCATTTTTCATGAGCTTGGACTTCTTCCCCATTGGCACGTGTTCTGGCAGGTGGAGCAGGGATATCAGCGTCCAACACGTATCCTAGAGACTCCATATTGAGAACTATTCTCAAATTCCTTAGCCAATCCACGTAGTTGGGTCCAGTAAGGATATTCTTTTCGAGTAAAACGGAAAGTGGGTTGTTTGTCATTTTGAAATTGAGAGAGATAAAACAAATAACTGCAGAAAATAAGCCAAACTTAATTAGATTATTGAACTAAACTAAGACCAAGTTTAAAATCAAGGACTTCGACTTATAACTTGGCTCCCACTACATTTTTCGAAATTCCACACTCCCACTGTGAAATGACGGAAGCGATCGTTGATGAAAACTTCGTGGTGGGGATTGAGTTTTTTAATTAATATAATGGATGACAACGCATTAACGATATTTGGTCCATTACTTAATTAAAGTGATGTCAAACATCAATCTATCAAATAGACGGTTCAATCATATTTATCCCATAATCCACAAATACCGCAACCCTTTAACGATTTATTGGTAAAGTGGACTATCTAAGTTCATTCCCACTAACTCCTCATAATCTAACATTTGAATTTCACCTTGCCACCCTTTAACGATATTTGGCGTGAAATATGTCTCGATTAAGGCATCCAATGCACATAATAAAATTCTACAATTAAATCTTAATATATGACCCCCACTTACTGGGAAGATGCCACATATGGATTTAATCCTTGATCTTATTAAGTTTAGTGGAGGGAAAGGATGCCTAGTACCCCTTACTAACTTAGTATTATTTTTGTTTGGGAGAATTCATGTTCAAAACATTTATTTCGTCTCAGTTTGCACATTTACCAATTTATGTAGCGCATATTGATAACACACATGTTTCATACAACTAATGAACATGCATCGAAAGCAATGAAACAACACACATGTCTATGGGCTTTTATCTAGAGGGCCCAAGCCAATGAGCCATCATAAAATTGAAAAAGAAAAGCCTAGCTAATTTTCGTGGGCTCCAAGCTCCTCTTCTTTTGCATGATCTCCATCTTGAAAGGCATATTCTATTTCTATTTATTACAAGAGGTAAATAAAGAACCTATACACAAATCTAGAAATAAAATTGAAATGGGCTCAAACCGGCCCTTACAACGCATCGAAAGAAATACATAATCAAAAGAAGCAACCTAAGCCCATAGACATATGTCACCATCACATAATACATGCTCGCGATAAATAAAGCACTTATGTTGGTGATTAATAAAAATTAATTAGTCCAACTTAATTAATTTCCACAATAAAATTCCAAATTTTATTGATTCATGTGAAAATAATCCTATTTATGAGAATTATTTATTTAAATAAATAACTTAATAAATAAAATTCTCCAAGAGTTTATTAATTAATTATTTCATTCAAATAAAGATCAATAAAAACTATATTGGGCTTAATTTTGTCAAAATTAAATTACCAACCATTGCCATATTCAAAATTAATTAATTAGGCACAATAACTAATTTATTGAATTATCCACAATTTTAATCAAAACAATTTGGACCCCTTTTTCATTAAATCCGGGTCATCATCCTTTTGACCCACCCAGATAACTAAAATAGCCCAAACACCTATTCAATTAAAATTTAGACCTTAGGAAAATATAACCCGACCGTGCTTGGCGTCTGGGCAGCCCCTCCGACCGGCGCCGTGAAACGGCAAGGCATTGGGGCCCACCCAGTGTGTGCAGTGTGCACGCTGTGTGTGCAACGGGAGGCTGAAAAGGCCTCCTATTGCCCGCACAGCGCGCGCGCACGCTTTTTGCGTCGCGCTCATCAAGGGGTTATACTTCTCCGATTCTCATAAACTTTATATGCCCAGATTCACAACTCATTAAAATAGAACTTTCATGAAGAAACTGCAACGAGATTCAGAATATTTTCATATGAAAAACACGTTCAAGCAGGCCTCAAAAACGCGAAAAAAATAGTCAATCACATAAGCAATTAAACACAGAATTCAGAGATTGGCTCTGAGACCACTGTTGGGAATTATACAAATAAAACGGAGTGGAAAGTAAATTTAATTCCCAAAGCCCGAATCATCTCTAATCCTCGTGTATAATTGTGTATAGAAAGATTACTGTTCTCGCGTATGTTGATTTCTGAACGTGATCCTTTTTTCTAACGCCGAATTTGTCAACGTCTCTAATTCATCACGCCGAAATCAAAAATGAAAAACTCCTCCTTTCTTCCTTGTCAAAGATGGCTAGAGAGAGAGAGAGAGGTGGGAGACTTTTTCTTGGAGAGAAAATTATGTAAGTTGCCTTGTGTTATTTTTCACCTTGTGATATATTTATATCATTATGAAACAATAACCCTAGCATGCAAGAGCCCTATTTGGGCATCTATTTGGCCTCCCCTTAGTGGGCTCGAAAGCCTTCAGGCTTTCGTCTTGCTTGCTAATTAATTAATCGGATAATTTATTTATCCAATAAATAAATTGATAATCCAATTAATTCAATTCCTAATTAATTTATAATTCAATTTCTCCAAGAAATTAATTAACTCATTAATTTAATTAATTAATTAAATTATCCAATAATTAATTAATTAATTACGGCATCCAATGCCGTGAATTTCTCTCAAGTCTTTTTCCCATATTTTTCCTTTTGCACTTCCTTTAAGCGCGACTCTTTAGATTCGTCTCAAAAGGCAATTGGGAGGAATCCAAAGGGGTGTGAGTGACACCTAGCCAGTCTCGTGGCTCACACCGTAACCTAATTGAGAATGAATGAATAGGATCATTCCAAACCTTTACGCCGTGAATACCGTACGTGTATAAACCTTTTATTCTTATATCCCAGTCAAGTACGAGTCATGGTTTAAAGTCAAAGTCATATAACTTAACCATATGACTAAGCTCATAATAAGTCGAGGTATTTAAATGCTTTGGCCAAAGACTTTCATCCTCACTTATTCATGATCGCATACGATATTTTACTCATTCACTTATGAGAGAATAAATTCCATATTGCAAATCAGTTAACAATGCTACTTGCCCATCAAGTCGCACTTCGAGGTCGATTCCACCAACAGGTGATTTGAATCTAACTACTCTAATGACAGACTTGATGTCAAAAGTACATCTTCAACTCGATTTCTCAGGTCAGAGGTTCACACGTACCTATCACTACTTATCAGTTTCATCATTGACTGTCAATGAGTGAATACCCATGTGATGAACTGATGCGAGCCGTGTTCGAACATATCAGTCCAAGTGACACGTCTATGATATAAGTTCCCACTACCATTTCCATAGTGTACGACTGGCACTTTCTCTGTCGAAACTTACATCATACAAGTCTTTATTCACTATTGATGCCCGATCAATATTTCTTAGACTTGCGAACCCTTTTAGATGTCAAGGGTCAAACTATTCTAGTGTCTTTCCTCCTATCCCATAGGAGGTAGAAGGTTCACCTTGTCATCAAGGACTTTACGTTGTTTATTCACATCTTATAAATGCCTATAAGAAAACAACAATCAACTGCCTTATATTAATAGAAAAACCATAGTTTAGTTACAATGTTTATTCCCTATAAATCTATCCTCTTTATGGCATTCGAGGGCATATACTCTAACACTTAAACATCCATATGATCATGATTCATGTTTACACATTGATGCATGTGACACTTTGATTGGTGAGACTTTTCAGGCACACATGGTAGATGTCCTGCTAGAGGCATGTCTTTTGCAATCCATGGATGTCGATTCGGCGAGTGAGGAGCAATTGGAAATTGTGTGTAGCTTAGAAAAGCAACCTCCTTACTATGTCACGGGGATTGAAAAGCTAGAAAGATTGCTCTAGGCTCGTCCTCGTCCTCGCCCTTCCATTGAAGAGGCCCCTTCTCTTGAGCTTAAACCGCTGCCTTTACATTTGAAATATGTGTTCTTAGATGATAATAAGACATTGCCCTTAATTGTCTCATCTTCTTTGACAAAGGAACAAGAGAAACAACTCATAGGAGTTTTGAGTGCCAACAAGAAAGCTTTCGGGTGGACAATTGTGGACATTAAAGGCATTAGCCCGGCTATATGCATGCACAAGATACTCATGGAAGACTCCGCCAAGCCTACACGTCAACCACAAAGGAGGTCTAACCCACAAATACAAGAGGTAGTCAAGAAAGAGGTTATTAAGTTACTCGACGCAGGTATAATCTAGCCTATCTCTGATAGTGCATGGATAAGTCCTACTCATGTAGTTCCAAAGAAAGGGGGCATAACTGTTATTAAAAATGCAAACGATGAATTGATTCCTACACGTATGCTTACCGGGTGGCGAGTGTGCATAGATTATCATAAGTTAAATGACATCACCCGTAAGGACCACTTCCCCCTTCCTTTTATTGACCAAATGCTCGAAAGGTTAGCCGGGCATGATTTTTATTATTTTCTAGATGGATACTCCGGCTATAATCAAATTTCCATAAACCCCGAGGACCAAGAGAAAACCACTTTCACTTGTCCTTATGGCACCTTTCAACGGTGCATGATGGCAATTTTCCATGACATGGTTGAGGAATTCCTTGAGAATTTTATGGACGATTTCTCAGTTTTTGAAACATCTCTCGATGCATGTCTTGATCATTTGATTTGTGTTCTAAAACATTGTGAGGAAATCAATCTTATTTTAAATTGGGAGAAGTGTCATTTCATGGACCGGGAAGGGATTGTGTTTGGTCACAAAATCTCTCATAGAGGGATTAAAGTGGACCAAGCCAAGATTGAGGTCATTGAGAAGCTTTCCCCTCCCACATCGGTCAAGGCCGTGAGGAGTTTCCTTGGGCATGCCGGTTTCTATAGGCGGTTTATCTTAAACTTCTCTAAAATTGTGAAACAATTGTCTAACTTGCTTGTTAAAGATCTACCGTTTGATTTTAACTCTACTTGTGTGCAGGCATTCCTCACTTTGAAGGAGCAGTTGATATCCGCCCCAATCATGGCACCTCCCGATTGGAGCTTGCCCTTGGAGTTAATATGTGATGCAAGTGACACTGCGGTTGGTGCGGTACTTGGCCAAAGAAAGGAAAAGGTATTTTGTACCATCTATTATGCTAGTAAGACTCTAAATGATGCGTAAATGAATTATGCAACCACCGAAAAAGAGTTACTAGGTATAGTATTTTCATTTGACAAGTTTCATGCCTATCTCGTTTTGAACAAAGTGATTGTGTACATCGATCACTCCGTACTAAAGTACTTGCTTGCCAAAAAGGATGCCAAACCTAGAGTCATTAGGTGGATTTTACTTCTTCAAGAATTGGACATAGAAATTAAGGATAAGAAAGGAGTAGAAAATGTGGTGGCCGACCATTTGTCTAGAATAGAGGCTCCTAACCTCGAGTGCGTGTATGATAAACCCATTTGTGAGGAGTTTCCGGATGAGCAATTGTATGCTATACTTCATAACGATACTCCTTGGTATGCTAATTTCGCAAATTATCTTGTCACAGGAGTTCTTCCCCCGGATATCACTTTTCATCAACAGAA
Organism: Buddleja alternifolia; assembly: GCA_019426215.1. Taxonomy (NCBI): domain Eukaryota; kingdom Viridiplantae; phylum Streptophyta; class Magnoliopsida; order Lamiales; family Scrophulariaceae; genus Buddleja; species Buddleja alternifolia. Next base: position 26,482,170 of record CM033392.1, read on the forward strand.
GAAATTTTTATTTGATGTGAAGCAATATTTGTGGGACGAACCATATTTATTTAAGATTTGTGCAGATGGCCTCATTTGAAGATGTGTTCCCGAGGAGGAAATAGAATCGGTTCTAGCTCATTGCTATGACATGTCGGTAGATAGCCATTTTAGGCCTTTTAAAACAGTGGCTAAGGTGCTTCAATCGGGTTTGTTTTGGCCCACACTCTCTAAAGATGCATTTTTGTATGTCCAATCTTGTGATAGGTTCCAACGAACGGGTAATATCTCTAAAAGACATAAAATGCCCTTGAATAGCATGCTTGAGTGTGACTTATTTGATGTTTGGGGTATTGATTTCATGAGACCCTTCCCTACTTCTTGTTCCAATAAGTATATTCTTGTTGCGTTTAACTACATCTCTAAACGGGTTGAATCCAAGGCTTTGCCCACTAACGATGCTCGGGTGGTTACTCGATTTTTAAGGAAAAGGATTTTCACTCGTTTTGGAACCCCTAGAGCAATCGTTAGTGACGGGGGCACCCATTTTTGCAACAAGCAATTCAAACACTTATTGAACAAGTAAAATTTCAACTCCCTACCACCCTCAAACGAGTGGGCAAGTGGAGGTGACTAATAGGGAGATTAAACGCATTCTTGAAAAAGTGGTCAATGCATCTAGGAAGGATTGGTCTCTAAAGCTAAATGACGCCTTATGGGCTTATAGGACCGTATTTAAAACCCCGATTGGCATGTCCCCGTATCGCCTCATTTTTGGAAAAGCATGTCACTTACCGGTTGAGCTTGAGCATCGTGCCTTTTGGGCTATTAAGTTTCTAAATTTTGACTTTATACTTGTAGGTACAAAATGTTTGCTCCAATTGCATGAGCTCGAGTTATGAGAATGCCAAATTTTATAAGGAACGACCAAAAATGTGGCATGACAGGCACATTCTTCCCGCGAGTTTTGATAAGGGAGAGAGGGTTCTCCTATACAACTCTCGCCTTCACCTCTTTCCCGAGAAGCTCAAGTTAAGGTGGTCGGGATCGTTTCTGGTATCTCATGTATATCCTTCGGGTGCTATCGAACTCACAACTGATAAGGGATAAAATTTCATGAACAACGCCCAACGGTTGAAGCACTATATGGGGATTGATGGACCTCGGGACAAGGTGTCCATCCCTCTCGGGGATCCTCCATGATTCCATATCTCAAGTCGAGCTACTGACTATAAACTAGCACTTCTTGGGAGGTAACCCAAGCTCTGTTTCCTTTCTCATATTTTTGTGTTTCTCATTTAGTTTGCTTTGTTTTCTTGTGCTTAGTCTTTGTTTAGTTTGAGTTAATCATTGTGTTGATCATTGTCGTTCTTTATTTTTGCAGAAAATGGACTTAAATCTCAGCATGTTATCCCATGCCTGGGCGCCGAATATATTGCACCTAGGCGCCAATCGCCCTCAGTTGCCAATTCAGTTCGCAGAGCCACGCCCAGGCGCCATCTCACTCATGCCTGGGTACCGATAGACAACACGCTTAGGTTCCATCACACCGCGCCTAGGCGTCGAAGGAGCTCAAAAGTCAGTTTTACTTCGCATCATGGAGCCTGAGCGCCACCATATCCACCCCTGGGCGCCGATTGAACCACGCCCAAGCGTCATCTACCCCACGCTTGGGTGCGAACTGAATCCCAAGGGCCAACAATTGCTTCGCATCGCGGCGCCTAGGAGCTATCATACGCGTACCTAGGCGCTGATCAGGTATTTATTTTAAAATTCAATCAAAATTCGGTCAAAAATCATCATCTCTCTCTCTACACTGTGTTCCGCCACACCTCCTCTCCTCTCCACCACAAATCCGTCACGTTTGTGCAGTCTAAAGTCAGCTTCGCCTCCTCTGCGTTGTGGGTCCCCATCTCCGGCAAAAAATCCTCGAATTTTCGTCCGGTTTCCAGCCATTTTAAGCAATAAGGTGAGTGATTGGCTAATCTTTTGAAATAGTACTGCGTCTTTGAGCCGAATAGGTCATGGGCTTGTCAAGTTTTGTGAAAGCCCGCATTGATTTTCACCATTTGGACTATTTCTGTGGCCCCGTCAAGGCTATATGCCTTCCATGGATTCAAGAATTCTATAGTGTCGGGCTTATCGAGATATCACAGACAGAAAAAGTTGGTGTGCGGATACACTGAAGATTCTGGAGAAAAGGGTCCATTTTGATGCTATTGCCATTAGTACATGCCTCGTGATGGTGACCCTCCAGATTTTTGAGTATCAGGCTCTCTCCAGGCCAAATGCGACGTACACTATTTCGCTCAACGAGATCCTTAGGGTCATTGCTATCGTGAGTACGACTTGGCCCGAAGGGGAGTCTCACTTACCCCGTCGTATCTTGCTCCCCGAGGCTTCTTTTTGGCTCCACTTCATCCGCTTTAACCTCATCCCAAGCTCCAACAGATCTGAGTTGAACAAGGACCGGGCCTTGCTTATATTCTCTATCATGACAGAGCGACAGGTTAACTTCGTGGGGTTGATCCACCGGTCTTTATTAGGGCATATCAAGAGGATGGGCATCGAGTTCACTCCCATGGCTGACCTGACACAGGCTAAGAGGAAATGAGAGGAATCATCCAATCCAAAGAAGAACTCGTTTATCTTCACGTCTCTCATTTTGGCCTTGTGCTTGACAGCTAGTGTTAGGGCTTTTCCGTGCGAGACTACAGATCCTGCCGGCACCCCTCTTCCCTCCTCTAATGCCCCCGCTTCAGCCCCTCCGCCTATGTCCCAGAGAGCTCGTCCGACTCTCGCTCGTGGCACCACGTCCAGCCGATCCACATCATCTGATGTAGATTCTCTAAGGGCTGATATCAGTCAGTTGCTGGTTGAGATGCAGCTGATGATGAGCGACAGTTGTGCTTGCTTTTGGCAGCTTATTAGCCAGCAGGACGTATTTATGGGCAGAGGGCCTTTCAACTACTCAGCACCGCCTACATTCCCGTGCTCCGATGCCCCTCAGCCAGATGATATGATTGGTGCTGGTGCTTTGGTTGTTGGGGGTGGTTCTGTTGAGCAAGAGGGGGGCCCGGATGATATGTTGGACATGGATGACATTATGGGTGGAGCAGAGGATGAGGGGGTCCTAGATGATAGAGATGATGATTTTGTTGACCATTTTGTCAACGAGGATGATTAGCATGTCTATTTAGTCTTTTTCTGTTTTCTTATGTTGGAGATTGATCTTGTTTAGTTGTTTAGTTCTTGTTGACGTTTGTTTTTTGGATCTTTTGTTATGCTTGTTTCACCCGTTTATTTTTAGTAGAAGCATGTCTGTTTTAGTTATCTTGTGTTTTGTTGTTGGTTGTGTTTCGTTTCTCACTTCTATCCATTACTTAATGCTTTGTCTGGCTAGCATCGTTTAATGTGTAGTCATTGCGTTCATTGCTCAGACCGTTGTTGCCACTCTTAGACACATTTGCATTCGAGGACTCGGGTTTGCTTTTCAGCACCCCGATGGTGATGTGTACTTTGCCCTTCTCTTTTTTGAACATTGGGGACAATGTTCATTCTAAGTTTGGGGGGGTGTTGTACCTCTATATGTGAAACGTGTGCAATTTTAAAAAAATTTGAATAGAAGTTCAACCTTTCAATCAATGCATTAGGAATGATTAATTTGAATCCATGGCATGTTTTCTCTACCAACTTGGATTTTAATGACTATACACATCGTTTCCTTGCTTGTGGGACCCTAAACGAGATTAGATTGTCCTTAAGATGATTCACATATGCACATAAGTCTAGGGTAGAGAAGTTGAGTGGATAACCATTTTGAAACACTTAAAGGCTTGATCCCGGAAATATCAATCTAGAATTCTCACATGTGTTATGAGTTGAGAATGTTAACTTTGTATGCTTAACAAGAATAAAAGAGGTTGAACATTGGTATGACTGCAAAAGTCAGGCTTAATAGATACTGGGGGTAAAGAGCACCATGCCTAGAATACTGTACTATTACGCTCATTTGAGCTAAGCTCAAGCCAATGCAAGTGTAAAGGTAATAAGGACCTAGTTTTGTTTTGTGGCCTTTGACACTTGAGTGATTAAGCCCTTAGGAGTGTCTCTACACTTAATACCCTAAAGCCATCCAGTTTGGGAGTTATTGGCCTAAAGCTCGTTACAAGGGTGTCATAGAAAGCTTAAGAGAACCGAACATTGCACATGGTCTAGCCTCTAATATTTTGAGTTGAAAGTTGCATAAGTTAAAGCCTAAAGTGGATAAAGTGATGAATTTAAAGTGGCTATGAAGTTTTCTTCAGTTCTCGTGCCGTGTGACTAATCGAAAGTTGACAGATATGGGATTAATACTTGAAAAGTGGTAAGAATGCCACTCAACTATAATGCTTGAGATTTATTACACTACACCCTTAAGATGGTCTTTTCGAGGTTAAGGCATAACATGAGCAAGTATGTGACATGTATATATATGTAATTTTGAGCTTAAACGGATGAATTCATGCTATTGCGTTATTATTAATCATATTGATTTGCGTTGATTGATTGGGGTTGAAAATCTTTCGATTTTGTGGGTATATCATATGCAAACCCTCACGAGACTATAACTCGTCCTTTGAGGTAACTCAAGGGTTCAAAGGCTTGTTGCATCCACTAAATGCAACTGTGTACTCCACGAAAGTGAGTTAAGTAGTTTCTATTTGTTCTCCCTTGTTTGAGTGTTTTTGGCTCCTATAGCTTATTGCTCAAGGACGAGCAATGGATAAGTTAGGGGGGTTGATAAGAGGCATTTTTACATGTTTTTAAGCCTGTGATGCTTATACTTTGGATTCAATTATTGCCTAAATCATGCTACATTTGCGTTTAATCGGGGTTTTAAGTGATTTCAGGTGATAAACGAGAGCACACGAAGAAAAGGGCAAAAGATACCGTATCAAATAAAATCCAGATTAATGCTTCGCAGATCCGCGCCCAAGTGCCACATTACTCTCGCCCAGGCGCCAGAAGATGAAGGGAAGCAGTAAGTGCATGCATACCCACGCCTAGGCGCCAGATTCTTCACGCCTGGGCACCTTCCCTTCCGTGCCCGAGCGCCAGATTTTCCATGCCTAGGCGACGACCGACTTTTCCCCCAAGAAACTACTGCCACGTCGGCAGCGCCAGGGCGCCGATACACCCGCGTCTGGGCACCGCTGTAACCGTTTTTTGGAAGCTACAAAGCGAATTTTTCAGCTCATTTGAAGGGCTTGAATTTTGGAGTTGGGAGACCATTCTGCTGGATTTGAACCAATCTTTTCACCTACCTTGAAGGGCAAGAAGAAGATAAGAGCTAAGGATTGAAGCTCCACTCGAGGATCCATCACCGTTCAACATTTTAGGGAATTTATTCATTGTTTATTACATTTTGTGTTTACACTTATGTATATGAATATGTTGAATTCTTCTATGTTGATGGTTATGGGCTAAATTCATATGGCTAGGGCCTTGTAAGAATTGATTTGTGACTTATTCTTATTATTGATAATCGTTAAATTAATTCCTATGTTGCTATGTGTTATGAATTTGTGCTTATGTTTCTTGCATGTGATTGATTACCATATGTATGATTTATTACCTAGTTTAGCGTTTTGAGAAAGACTTAAATTAGGGTGCAAGGGATTTATAACATCACCGAACTAAATAGGAGTTGCCCTAGACATAGGTAAAGACTCCCGGGTGAAGTCGTTCGATTCTAATCGAGTAAACTCTAGTTCTTTAATGCATACTTAGAGGTTCGATTTCCAGGTAGACATACTTAGGAAACCGCCATTTAAGTATAGGAGTCTATCACGAGACATTGGTTATTCTTTACATTAGGATTTTTCACCATAGCAACTAGATCTAATAATTTAACGAGAGTCTTTGTGCGAATAAGAATCAAATCAAGTCTTGCATGTGCCTTAGTCTATTTTCACACTTGAATTTCAATCCATTGCTTGTTCTTACTTTTGTTCTTTGTTTACTGATAAGAGGCATTTGTACGTGTTTTTAAGCCCCTTTGCGTTTATGTCTTAGGTTCATTTATCGCTTGATTCTTGCCACATGTGCGTTTAATTCATGCATTAAGTGATTTCAGGTCTTAAATGGATACAATCAAAGAACGGGATGAAAAATGACGTATAAAACAAGTTTAGGCCAAATTGCTATGCACCTCTAAGCCTAGGCGCCATCTTGCCCACGCCCGGGCGCCGTATCAGCACCACTTTCCACGTTCGAGCGCTTTTTCCGTATGTTTAGAGACCGAATTGGATGAAGTTTCCTTCTACAAAGTTGTAGAACTATGTGTGAGCTTCAAATGAGGACTTGAATCATCCAAATCGGAGTTTTGTGGAGAGAGTTATGAAGGAAATACAATTACTGCGCCAGACAGAGGCAAATACTCCCAACATTCTGATTTGGGCGCCCGAGCGCCATAATTCCCGCGCCTAGGCGTGGCCACATCCGAGATTTGATTCCTTTCAGCCAAAAGATCATCATTTTATGGGGGAATGGAACATTTAAAGCCAAGAGGTCATCACATGTATGGGAGGGATGTCATAAGTATGTTTCTTACTAGATCTACTTTAGGGAATTTTATACTACTCACTTTAAGATTAGTGGAGGACACTAGGGGAGACATACACATGAGGAGCTGATTTGTGGTGGTCTTCTTAAGGATATTTCAGCACAATTGACCGATCATCTTGGGTAGGAAGGGAGAGAGAGGCATTTGATCCATCACTTTTCACTCATCATCATTGATCACCATTTTCTTCATCACTTTTGGAGGGGAACAAAGAGAGAGGAGCTAAGGATTGAAGATCAAGAGCAAAGATCCATCATCAATTAATTGAGGGAGTTTTAATTATTTGCATTTACATGTTTATTTCCATGAGTATGTATATGTTTGTATTAGATTTTCTTAAGGCTTTGATGATGAGAGGCTAATATTGTAGAACTAAGGCCATGTGAAGGCCAAATTTATGAATCAATATATGTGAAGTTGCTCTTTGTATTAATTCTCCTATTGCTTTGTGTGTTAATTCTATGCTTTTATTCCAATCATGTGTTTGATCACCATATGCTTGCTATCTTGCCTAATCTAGTTGTTCGAGAGAAAATAGATTAGGGTGCAAGAGAATTAACACATCATCCGAAACAAATGAGGGATTGCCCTAGAAATAGGTAAAGATTCCCGGGTGTTGTTAGCCGGATTCGTTCGGGGAAGCTCTAGAACGTTAATGCGTGATTTTTGATTAGATTCTCGGATAGACATATTTAGAGAACCGTCAATTAATCATAGGATTATTATGTGCCGAGACATCGGGTAATAGTTAATTTAGGAGTTTCCACCAAAGCAATAGGAGTCTAATAATTCGAAGAGTAGCTCATATATATTGACGAGTAGATTCGGTTGTAGCATGTGCCTTAGTCATTTTATCATACGTGAGATTAAATCTATAGTACGTTTCTCTTTGGTTCTTCGTTTGTTTAATCTTTTTCTTGCACTTTACTTTAATTGTCTTATCTTTTATCGAAAATCATTAACTAGAATTCAAGTCCTTGTGGTTCGACAACCCGGACTTTTGTCCACTTATTACTACACACGTCTAGTGCACTTGCTATCATAGCACGTTAGCTTTTAGCGTGTCAAGTTTTTGGCGCCGTTGCCGGGGACTTGTTTATTTTAGTTTTTTTTTATTTTCGTTTACATTTTTTATAATTCTTAGTTTTCGTTCATTTCTTGATTTTCTTTTATTTTCGTGATTAGTCTAATTTTGTTCTTGTATTTAATTGTTAGGTTCTTGAGGTGCATGACCCGCTCCTCAAACAAGCCTCTATACGAGTTGGAGCCCAAAATTGAACGAGTTCTTAGGACTAGTAGGCGAGCAAGAGAAATGGCCAATAATCTCAACCAAAACCCAAATGGAAATTTCCCGGACATGAACTCACCGGAAACTAGGGAGTGGTTACAAGGTGTTCTACAAGCCATGCAAGCGGTACCTCCTCCACAACTCCCGTCGGTTCGGGGTAGCTTACCACCTAGGGTCCATACCATTCCGGGACCCGTAGTCGTGCCTAATTTCTTCACACCAAACTACCACATTCCGGCTCACATTTTTAATATGGTGCAAGGAGATCCTTTCTATGGAGAACCGCACGAATCACCACACGCTCATTTGGAAACCATAGATGAGGCTCTTGTGACCATTCAATATCACCCACGAGATCTTGATGCGATTCGTCTAAGAGTCTTCCATTTTCATTGAAGGATAGGGCGACAACATGGTACAAATCCTTACCTCCACAATCTATTACAACATGGAGTGAGTTGGTCGATGCCTTTTTAAATAAATTCTTTCCACCCTCAAAAATCAATGAGCTACGGAGTAATATAAAAGGGTTTAGGCAAAGGAGCAATGAATCTTTAGCCGAGGCTTGGGCTAGATATAAGGGCATGCTCCGTAAATGTCCCGATCATAATTTTGGGTTGAATGAACAAGTACTCCATTTCTATGATGGGGTTAGGTCACGTATTCGGCATAGACTCAACGCGGGTGCGGGAGGAGATCTCCTTGGGTTAGACTGTCAAAGTGTATGGGACAAAGTCGAACAGTTGGCCCGAGAAGACGAGCTTTACCCCGACGATGAAGAGGCCTCATCCTCTAAAAAGGTTGCTTGTATTGAGGAAGTAGTTGAGGAAGTAGTAGTCTTGGAACCGGAGGTTGGCAATGTTAATTATGTGGGGAATCAAAATAAACCTCGGGTGAACTTTCATATACCCGAGAATTTTCCAAAAAGGCCCAACCCCGCACAGAACGCACAACCGGGGATCTATCAACCGGGGATCTATCAAGCTCCACGACCACCCTTCAATAACCCACCCCCGAGGCAAGGCAATTTCAATGGACAAGGTCAAGGTCAAGTGCAAATGCGACCTCCCACAATCGATGAGAAACTGGATGCTCACATGAAAAAGTCTGATACATCTTTCAACGAACTTCGGAGTATGATAAAGGATATGTGTATGGAGATGAAGGATTTGCGAACACAAGTAGGGCAACTTTCTAATGCGGTTAACGGTAGAGCCCTAGGGACTCTCCCAAGCGACACGGAAAAGAACCCGAAGGCCCAATGCAATGCCATAGCCTTGAGAAGTGGCAAACAATTGGAGAATGACACTGCCAGTACACCCGCGCCCGAGCGCCCAGACATGCACGCCCAGGCGCCTGATCTAACCTGTTCTGGACAAAACTCTCTGAATCCCGCGCCCGAGCGCCCCGACCTGCACGCCCAGGCGCCTACAGATACGCGCCCAGGCACCACCCACAAACCTGCAAGATGCAAACTCTCTGCATCCCGCGCCCGAGCGCCCAGAACTGCACGCCCAGGCGCCAACAGATCCGCGCCTAGGCGCCGATATACGCCTGGGACTGTTTCTGTGGGTTTTCATCCGTCTAATCCAACGCTTTCTCCCCCTATCGAAGTTCGTCTCCCCTTCCCAAATGCTCACAAAAAGAAGAAAAAGGAGATGGATCCGAGCTTTCTCCGAATTTTGGCAATCCTTCGGGAAGTGAGAATTAATATTCCGTTTATTGACGCCATTCTCCAAATGCCGAATTATGTGAAGTTCTTCAAGGACATACTCTCCAACAAGCAGAAGTGGGAAGAGAATGAGACGGTGTGCCTCACGGAAGAATGCTCCGCCGTATTACTCAATAAATTGCCAACTAAGCTCCAAGATCCCGGGAGTCTCACAATCCCATGCACAATTGGATCCCTATCATTCAAGAAGGTGTTATGTGACTCGGGGGCCAGCATCAATCTTCTTCCATACTCACTGTTTAAAAAGCTAGGCCTTGGAAATCCCAAGCCGACCTCAATGAGCCTTCAACTAGCCGACCGATCGATCAAGAGGCCCAAGGGGATAATCGAAGACGTTATTGTCCAAGTCGACAAGTTTTATTTTCCCGTTGATTTCGTAGTACTCGACATGGAAGAAGATGGGAGGTACCATTAATCCTAGGGAGACCATTCCTAGCCACGGGTAAGGCGGTAATTGACATTGCTAATGGTAAGCTTACCTTGAATGTGGGCGATGACAAAGTTACCTTTGATGTTTACAAAGTCCTTAAACATCCTATTGATCATGACTCGTGTTATCGAATTGATACATTTGACCATTTGATTGTTGAGTATTTACAGGACAATACAATTGAAAATTCTCTCGAACAGAGTCTTATGAAATCCATGCAAGTGGACTCGGAGAAAGATGATCTAGTGGAAAAGGTTCTAAGCTTGGAGTACAAATCTTCCTCTCATTCGGGAGGATTCATCAAAGTTGATAGATCATTGTCAGGATCACCTCGCCCATCTATTGAAGAACCCCCCTCTCTCGAACTCAAACCCCTCCCCTCCCACCTTAAATATGTGTACTTGAACGATGACGAAACACTCCCATTGATCATTTCCTCATCTCTTTCAGGATCACAAGAAGAGCAATTAATGACGGTGTTGAGATCTCACAAACGGGCTTTTGGGTGGAAACTTGCGGACATCAAAGGCATTAGTCCAGCGATATGTATGCACAAAATACTTATGGAGGACTCCACCAAGCCTACACGCCAACCCCAAAGGAGATCAAACCCACAAATCCAAGAGGTAGTAAAGAAGGAAGTGATTAAACTGCTCGACTCAGGTATAATCTATCCTATTTCTGATAGTGCGTGGGTGAGCCCTACCCAAGTGGTGCCTAAGAAAGGGGGGATAACGGTAATTGAGAATGCGAATAATGAGCTTATCCCAACTCGTATAATTAGTGGGTGGCGTGTATGTATAGATTACCGTAAGTTGAATGATGCCACACGTAAGGATCATTTCCCCCTCCCCTTTATTGACCAAATGCTTGAACGATTAGCCGGGCATGATTTCTATTGTTTTCTAGATGGTTACTCCGGCTATAATCAAATTGCCATAGATCCTGAGGACCAAGAGAAAACCACTTTCACTTGTCCTTATGGCACATTTGCTTATAGAAGGATGCCATTTGGCTTGTGTAATGCCCCGGCCACTTTTCAAAGATGCATGATGGCTATTTTTCATGATATGGTTGAAGATTTCCTTGAAATTTTTATGGATGACTTTTCTGTTTTCGGAACAACTTTTGATATTTGTCTTGCTCATCTAAATGTTGTGCTTAAACGTTGTGAAGAAACCAACCTTGTTTTGAATTGGGAAAATGCCATTTAATGGTCCGGGAGGGGATTGTACTTGGCCACAAGATCTCTCAAAAAGGGATCGAAGTGGACCAAGCCAAGATTGAGGTCATTGAAAAACTTCCCCCGCCCACATCGGTAAAAGCTGTTAGGAGTTTTCTCGGGCATGCTGGTTTCTATAGGCGATTCATCTTGAATTTCTCTAAAATTGCGAAACCGTTGTCTAATTTGCTTGTTAAAGATGCACCTTTTGATTTCAATTCTTCTTGTATGCAGGCCTTTCTTGATTTGAAGGAACGCTTAGTTTCCGCCCCTATCATGTCATCCCCCGATTGGAGCTTACCATTCGAATTGATGTGTGATGCGAGTGACACCGCGGTTGGAGCGGTCCTTGGCCAAAGGAAGGAAAAGGTATTTCGAACCATTTACTATGCTAGTAAAACTCTTAACGATGCACAATTGAATTATGCCACCACGGAAAAAGAATTACTCGCCATAGTCTTTGCATTCGATAAATTCCACTCTTACCTCGTGCTAAACAAAGTGATAGTTTACACCGATCATTCGGCTTTAAAATATTTGCTTGCCAAGAAAGATGCTAAACCAAGACTCCTTAGGTGGATTTTGTTACTCCAAGAATTTGATTTAGAGATAAAAGACAAGAAAGGCACCGAAAATGTAGTAGCCGACCACCTCTCACGATTAGAGCTAGTGAATGATCCGTTAGATGAGACACCAATTCGTGAGGAATTCCCAGATGAACACCTCCTTGCTATTTCTGAAAAAATTTCACCTTGGTATGCTAACTTTGCCAATTACATTGTTACGGGCCGTCTTCCCCCGGATATCACTTTTCATCAAAAGAAGAAATTTCTATCTGATGTAAAGCAATATCTTTGGGACGAACCCTTTTTATTCAAAGTTTGTGCAGATGGTTTAATTCGACGTTGCATACCCGAAACGGACGTGCATGCTATCCTATCTCATTGTCATGATATGGCGGTAGGTGGCCATTTTGGGCCTTCCAAAACGGTAGCTAAGATCCTCCAATCAGGTTTCTTCTGGCCTACTCTTGTTAAAGATGCACATCATTATGTCAAATCTTGTGATCGCTGTCAACGAATGGGGAACATCTCTAAACATCATGAAACGCCCTTAAATAGCATGTTAGAGTGTGAGTTGTTTGATGTATGGGGTGTGGATTTCATGGGCCCTTTCCCCAGTTCTTGTTCAAATAAATATATCCTTGTTGCGGTAGACTATGTCTCCAAATGGGTGGAAGCCGTGGCCTTGCCTACTAATGATGCTCGGGTTGTCACTCGTTTTCTGAAGAAGCATATTTTTACTCGATTTGGAACTCCCCGAGCCATCATTAGTGACGGGGGCACCCACTTCTGCAACAGGCAGTTTGAACTTTTATTGACCAAGTACGGGGTGAAGCATAAAATTTCGACCCCATACCACCCACAAACTAGTGGCCAAGTGGAGGTCTCGAATAGGGAGATTAAGCGTATTTTAGAAAAAACTGTCAACGCATCAAGAAAGGATTGGTCCCTTAAATTGGATGATGCTCTTTGGGCTTATCGGACCGCCTATAAAACCCCAATTGGCATGTCCCCGTATCGTCTTGTTTTTGGTAAAACATGTCACTTGCCCGTTGAACTCGAGCATCGTGCTTATTGGGCCATTAAGTTTCTAAATTTTGACTCTCAAAGTGTAGGTACACAACGTTTGCTACAACTCAACGAGCTCGAAGAATGGCGTCATCTTGCCTATGAGAACGCAAAACTCTATAAGGAGCGGACCAAAATGTGGCATGACAAACATATTCTCCCCCGGGAATTCCACAAGGGAGAGCGGGTGTTGCTATATAACTCTCGACTCCGACTCTTCCCCGGGAAGCTTAAGTCTCGATGGTCGGGCCCATTTTTGATTTCCCAGGTCTATCCATCCGGCGCCGTCGAGCTTACAACAGATAAAGGACATACTTTCTTGGTCAACGCTCAACGTCTAAAACCTTACTTAGGGATGGATGGACCAAGAGACAAAGAGTCCTTCATCCTCGCGGACCCTTCGTGATTCTTCGCTTTCAGTCGAGCTAATGACTCTAAACTAGCGCTTCTTGGGAGGCAACCCATGTTTTCTTTCCGTTTCCTTTTCTTTTTCCCTTATTATTCCGTTTGTTGCTTTATTTTCTAATCTTACATCTTTGTTAGTTTGTGTTTTAAGTGTTTTGTCTCTTCCCTTTTGAAACAGGAAATGAAATTCTTTACAAAACTATTCTGAAAGGGGCGCCCAAGCGCCGAGAAACCAGGCGCCTAGGCGCCCGATTCTGAAAGGGGCGCCCAAGCGCCGAGAAACCAGGCGCCTAGGCGCCCGATTCTGAAAGGGGCGCCCAAGCGCCGAACAACGCCCGCCTAGGCGCGGGCATTACCACTCAAACAAATCCAGGTACGCTGTGTCGCGCGCCTAGGCGCCCGATTCTGATTTAAACACATATTTGGGTCAAAACGGTCAAAATTCTCCCAAAATCTTCACAACTCCTCTCCCACGCGATTTCCGGCGACTCTCTCACCATTTCCGGCCATTTCCACCGTATTTCACCGCCACTTTCCATCAACATAATTCGTTGCACAAGAGGCTCTTCTTTCACATTGACTCGGTGCGAAAATTTTGGGGATAAAAGGTGAGTTTTGGCTTTACCCTTCTTCCATTTCCGATTCATAGCCGACGAGTAGGTGCCTTGCGTTATATTTTGAGGATTAATTGGGGCATTGTCCGATTGTAGATTGATTTTTTGTTATTATTGCATTTGAGGACTTTTATTGGATTTGTGGGTTGAAATTGAATTTGTGGGTTGTTGTTGTTGAAATTGGATGCTATTTTGTTGATTAAATCGTGGATTGTTGCTAGAGTGTGGGTTGCTCTCTGATTTTGGTGTGTTGTTGGGCGTTGACGATTGTTGTATTTGGTTGGTTGCATTTGGGTTAATTTGAGTAGTTGAGAAGTTGATAATTGTTGTTGCAAATGACGAAAACTACCAACAGACCGTCCAAGGGTAAGAAAAAAGTGGGTGAGGGTTCCTCTAATGAGCCCGAGACTCCCGATAATACCCGTTTTGAAAACCCCCAAGTCCAAATTATGTGTCAGAGTTTGAGCACCCCCCGCACCCTTATTAAGGAGCACTATTTAACCACCCGGGGACAGCCCTCTGTGCACGAATTGATACAGTTTCATCGCTTACAGTTTTTCTGTCAAAAGCCCGAGGCCATTCATCTTCCTTGGGTTCTGGAATTCTTCAGCTCCGGGGTTTATGATGAGATTGAGACACGAGGATGGCTGGGGACTACCCTTTTGGTCCGGGGCAAACATGTCAATTATGAGTTGAGACAGATTAGGGAGAGCATAGGCACCCCGACCCCTCAGACATGCGAGTTCACCACTCTTTACAATGCAGGGCGCCTCCGAGTTAGCCTGTCGGATATTTTGCAGGTTATTGGCCGAGAAGGGTGGGAATGGGTACCCGGAGAAGCTCATGTCCCCCGTAGGGCTCTATTACCCGAGGCTGCTTTCTGGCTCGACTTCATCCGATTCAATTTAATGCCGAGTACCAATCGATCAGAGGCAAACAAGGAACGGGCCACCCTCATCTACGCTATTATGTCCAAGAAAGCTGTGGACTTTGCCCGGGTAATCCACAAGTCTTTGACGGACCACTTTAGGAAGTTGAAGAATGAGTTAGGGCCGTTGATTAACAAAGAATTGGCTAAGCAAAAGGGAGAAGGTCCCACTCGGAAGATTCCCATCATTCTCCCGTCACTGATCACAGCTTTATGCAAGGCGGCTAAGGTTCCCACATTTCCTTTGGAGCGTACTGAGCTTCCTGGTTCTTATCTCACCGTGGTAGATGACGACTCCCAGGCTCCTCCACCACCAGCTACTTCCAAGAGGCCTCACCCGTCTTCATCCCGGTCTACTAGCTCCCCACAGTTTCCACCTATGGATGCCGCCGCCATTAGACAATTAAAGGATGAATTGAGGGAGGAGTTGCGAGATGAGATGAGGGTGGTCATGTCCGACACTTGTGCTTATTTCCGTCAGCTTTTTGTAGAGCATGATGCGTTTGTCGGTTGGGGGCCGTTTGATTATTCTGCTCCTCCACCTTACCCGCACCCCCCGCCTCAGCAGCCCGCAGATATGCACGAGTCAGGTGCTCTCGTTCCTGACGGAGGTGATGATGAGGGTAGCCCGTTGATTGATTTGGATGATCTCGGCGGCGAGGATGAGGATTACATTGACCGTTTTGGCACCACCGATTAGGCTTATCTTGTTTTATTTCCATGCATGTTTCTTTTTGTTTTTGGATATCTTTTGTTGGGATGTTGGATATTTTATGTTTTATGTTTGGATGCTTGATGTTTTCTTTCCATGCATGTTTCTCATTTTTTTTTGTTTATCTCGTTTTGTTTTATTCTATTCTATCCAATGTTTGATGCTCTGTATGGCTAGCATTTGTTTACCTATGTAGTGATCGACACAGTGATTGCCATCCGTGGACTTGATTGCCTTAAGTGGACTCGGGTTTGCTTTTCAGCTTCCCTATGGTGACGTGTACTTTGCCCTTTTCTTTTTCAAACATTGGGGACAATGTTCATGATAAGTGTGGGGGGTATACTAGATCCATTATAGTCATGTTGATTCATGTTTTACATATTTCGGTCCAAGTTTGGGGGGTGCTGTACCTCTACATGTGAAATGTGTGCAATTTTAATTTATTTTTTTGGATAGAATTTCAACCCTTCACTTGAGGCATTGAGTATGGTTAATTTGAATACATGGTATGTTTTCTCTATCAATTTGGTTTTTAATGGCTATACACATCGTTCCTTGCTTATGGGATCCTAACTAGACTAGATTAACCTTAAGATGATTCACATATGCACCTAAATCGAAGGTAGAGGAGTTGAGTGGGCAATCATTTTGAAACACTTAAAGGCTTGATCCCGGAAATATCAACTTAGAATTTTCACATGTGTTATGAGTTGAGAACGTTAACTTCGTGTGCTTAATAATAATAAAAAGAGGTTGAACATTGGTATGACTGAAAAAGTCAGGCTTAATAGATACTGGGGGCGAAGAGCACCATGCCTAGAATACTGTACTATTTTGCTAATTTGAGCTAAGCTCAAGCCAATGCAAGTGTTAAGTGAATAAGGACCTAGTTTGATTTTGTGGCCTTTGACACTCGAGTGATTAAGCCCTTAGGAATGTCTCCACATTTGATACCCTAAAGCCATCTGGTTTAGGAGTTATTGGCCTAAAACTCGTTACACGGGTGTCATAGAAAGCCTAAGAGGATCAAACATTGCACATGGTCTAGCCTCTAATGTTTCGAGTTGAAAGTGCATAAGATAAATCCGAAAGTGGAATGAAGTGATGAATTTTAAAGTGGCTATGAAGTTGTATTCAATTCTCGTACCATGTGAATAATCAAAAGTTGATAAATATGGGGTTAATGTTTGAAAAGTGGTAAGAATGCCACTTGACTATAATACTTGAGATTTATTACACTACACCCTTAGGATGATCTTTTCAATGTTAAGGCGTAACATGAGCAAATGTGTGATGTGTATATATTTGTAATATGAGCTTAAACAGATGAATTCATACCATTGTGTGCTATTAATCATTGTAATTTACGTTGAGTGATCGGGGTTGAAAATCTTTCGATTTTGTGGGTATATCGTCTGCAAACCCTCACGAGACTATAACTCGTCCTTTGAGGTAACTAAAAGGTTCAAAGGCTTGTTGCATTCGCTAAATGCAACCGTTTACTCCACGAAAGTGAGTTAGGTAGTTTTCTTTTTGTTTCTCTCT
The DNA here is from genome assembly GCA_019426215.1 of Buddleja alternifolia. Lineage (NCBI taxonomy): Eukaryota > Viridiplantae > Streptophyta > Magnoliopsida > Lamiales > Scrophulariaceae > Buddleja > Buddleja alternifolia. Next base: position 26,499,263 of record CM033392.1, read on the forward strand.
TTGATTGATGATGTTTCCTTATCTTAAAACTCTTATTGCTCGAGGACGATCAATTGATAAGTGTGGGGGTGTTGATAAGAGGCATTTTACGTGTTTTTAAGCCCCTTTGCGTTTATGTCTTAGGTTCATTTATCGCTTGATTCTTGCCACATGTGCGTTTAATTCGTGCATTAAGTGATTTCAGGTCTTAAATGGATACAATCAAAGAACGGGATGAAAAATGACGTATAAAACAAGTTTAGGCCAAATTGCTATGCACCCTCTACGCCTAGGCGCCATCTTGCCCACGCCCGGGCGCCGTATCAGCACCACTTTCCACGTTCGAGCGCTTTTCCGTATGTTTAGAGACCGAATTGGATGAAGTTTCCTTCTACAAACGTTGTAGAACTATGTGTTAGCTTCAAATGAGGACTTGAATCATCCAAATCGGAGTTTTGTGGAGAGAGTTATGAAGGAAATACAATTACTGCGCCAGACAGAGGCAAATACTCCCAACATTCTGATTTGGGCGCCCGAGCGCCATAATTCCCGCGCCTAGGCGTGGCCACATCCGAGATTTGATTCCTTTCAGCCAAAAGATCATCATTTGATGGGGGAATGGAACATTTAAAGCCAAGAGGTCATCACATGTATGGGAGGGATGTCATAAGTATGTTTCTTACTAGATCTACTTTAGGGAATTTTATACTACTCACTTTAAGAGTAGTGGAGGACACTAGGGGAGACATACACATGAGGAGCTGATTTGTGGTGGTCTTCTTAAGGATATTTCAGCACAATTGACCGATCATCTTGGAGGAGGAAAGGAGAGAGAGGCATTTGATCCATCACTTTTCACTCATCATCATTGATCACCATTTTCTTCATCACTTTTGGAGGGGAACAAAGAGAGAGGAGCTAAGGATTGAAGATCAAGAGCAAAGATCCATCATCAATCAATTGAGGGAGTTTTAATTATTTGCATTTACATGTTTATTTCCATGAGTATGTATATGTTTGTATTAGATTTTCTTAAGGCTTTGATGAGAGGCTAATATTGTAGAACTAAGGCCATGTGAAGGCCAAATTTATGAATCAATATATGTGAAGTTGCTCTTTGTATTAATTCTCCTATTGCTTTGTGTGTTAATTCTATGCTTTTATTCCAATCATGTGTTTGATCACCATATGCTTGCTATCTTGCCTAATCTAGTTGTTCGAGAGAAAATAGATTAGGGTGCAAGAGAATTAACACATCATCCGAAACAAATGAGGGATTGCCCTAGAAATAGGTAAAGATTCCCGGGTGTTGTTAGCCGGATTCGTTCGGGGAAGCTCTAGAACGTTAATGCGTGATTTTTGATTAGATTCTCGGATAGACATATTTAGAGAACCGTCAATTAATCATAGGATTATTATGTGCCGAGACATCGGGTAATAGTTAATTTAGGAGTTTCCACCAAAGCAATAGGAGTCTAATAATTCGAAGAGTAGCTCATATATATTGACGAGTAGATTCGGTTGTAGCATGTGCCTTAGTCATTTTATCATACGTGAGATTAAATCTATAGTACGTTTCTCTTTGGTTCTTCGTTTGTTTAATCTTTTTCTTGCACTTTACTTTAATTGTCTTATCTTTTATCGAAAATTATTAACTAGAATTCAAGTCCTTGTGGTTCGACAACCCGGACTTTTTGTCCACTTATTACTACACACGTCTAGTGCACTTGCTATCATAGCACGTTAGCTTATAGCGTGTCAAGTTTTTGGCGCCGTTGCCGGGGACTTGTTTATTTTAGTTTTTTTTTTATTTTCGTTTACATTTTTTATAATTCTTAGTTTTCGTTCATTTCTTGATTTTCTTTTATTTTCGTGATTAGTCTAATTTTGTTCTTGTATTTAATTGTTAGGTTCTTGAGGTGCATGACCCGCTCCTCAAACAAGCCTCTATACGAGTTGGAGCCCGAAATTGAACGAATTCTTAGGACTAGTAGGCGAGCAAGAGAAATGGCCAATAATCTCAACCAAAACCCAAATGGAAATTTACCGGACATGAACTCACCGGAAACTAGGGAGTGGTTACAAGGTGTTCTACAAGCCATGCAAGCGGTACCTCCTCCACAACTCCCGTCGGTTCGGGGTAGCTTACCACCTAGGGTCCATACCATTCCGGGACCCGTAGTCGTGCCTAATTTCTTCACACCAAACTACCACATTCCGGCTCACATTTTTAATATGGTGCAAGGAGATCCTTTCTATGGAGAACCGCACGAATCACCACATGCTCATTTGGAAACCATAGATGAGGCTCTTGTGACCATTCAATATCACCCACGAGATCTTGATGCGATTCGTCTAAGAGTCTTCCATTTCTCATTGAAGGATAGGGCGACAACATGGTACAAATCCTTACCTCCACAATCTATTACAACATGGAGTGAGTTGGTCGATGCCTTTTTAAATAAATTCTTTCCACCCTCAAAAATCAATGAGCTACGGAGTAATATAAAAGGGTTTAAGCAAAGGAGCAATGAATCTTTAGCCGAGGCTTGGGCTAGATATAAGGGCATGCTCCGTAAATGTCCCGATCATAATTTTGGGTTGAATGAACAAGTACTCCATTTCTATGATGGGGTTAGGTCACGTATTCGGCATAGACTCAACGCGGGTGCGGGAGGAGATCTCCTTGGGTTAGACTGTCAAAGTGTATGGGACAAAGTAATAAGAAAAATCGTTGGAGAAGGCGAGATAGCTGTTCAGAGAGTAAATTCAGCAGACAATATCGCTGACCCATTGACCAAGCCTTTGACACGGGCAGTGCTGGATCGACATCTTGAAAGGATGGGTATTAGATACCATAGTGATTGGAATTGAGTACAAGTGGGAGATTGGTAGGTTAATGTCTTAAAATGCCACTAGAGAATTAGAGAATGTAAGGACATTATTAAATTGTAATTGTTTCTTAATCTTTATTCAAAAAAACATTTAGTTTTTTACTATTATATTGACATTTATATATTGTAATCATCAATAAGTCCATGAACACAAGAGTTAATTCTCTAAGGCACCAAAGGAGTTTAATATTTGTGTACTAAAATAGTTTGCAAGTCAATGATTCCCAATTAGGATTTGGAAATCATGAAGACTTGAATAATGTGAGTTTTGACAAGAAAGGTGCCCGTCAATCTCTAGAAAGTAGTGAAGAACTCATATCATAGGTGCACTGATGGAGAGAGTGGCACTGAAAGATGACTTGTATCGATTCTATCACATGGGTTTTCACTCTTTGACAGTCAATGACATAATTGATTAAATTATAATAGGTGTCTATGTTAGAGTTAGTGCCCGGCGCACCAATTATTGGGCCTCATTCTTCGAAATAGTAACTCTAGAATTGAACAATCGTTTTCATATAAATAAAGTCAATCTCTTTTATATGTGGCATGTCTTTATTCTTAAATTATTTTTTACTTTGGCTAAGAATAAAGTACCGAAGGATCACACATAGCTATGGGACATCATTGCACATTGGGTGTGGCAATGATGGAATATGTCTCGAAGGTTGTGATCTTTAAACATTGTTCCAAGTCGTAAAAGGGTTCATCGAGATAAAGGGATATCGATGCAACCCAAAAAACTTGCTCATATGATGCATACTCTGGGAGAAGTGTATCCCATTCCATAGATATTGGCACGGTGAAAGCCAATGCATATATTAGGGTTTTCATTGTGGTAATGGGCGAACTAAACAACCCCATGGAAGTTCCTAAAATGGATTCCCAGTCGAATGTGGAACTTCCAATGGTCTTGTAGTATAAGAGTAATCCTTATGGACCTAAGCTTCCATTGGATGTCTTATGTGTAACCGCACATGTTCTTGATTTTTTGCATGATCACTTTAGATGATCGAATATGGGCAAACTCAGACATGCACGTCTTACGTAGTAAGGCACGTGACAATCGAGAGGAATCTATCTCTGACATTAGCCAGTCGGTTAATCTCCTATGGTTACATAGTGAATCGACTTAAGGAATCTTTGGCCGAAGTATGATATCTAAAGAGGCATAGGGTTTCCTCGTTTAGATAGTCGAAGTCGATTTCATATAACGTGAGAAACATAGTATTGAATAAATAGAGCTTCAACCTTAGCCACTGCTCTAGATTCAATCTGGAAATTAGATAGAGGGATATTACTTATGCGAGGATCAAGATCGCAAAAGGCGTATCTTTACTTTCGTTTTATATAGGTCTTCGGGACCCTATGCTAGGTGGGCAACCACGATTTGTAAGTGCCAAGAATTAGCTTGGTGACTAATTCGAGGATTGATTTAATCTAGTACTTTCCATTTTAGGAAAGTACACTAGCACTGTGGGAAGATGTACTTACTACTAGATAGAAACGAGCCTAAGGGGTCACACACTAACTCGAGAGAATCACTGCTTAAAAAGATGTGATTAATCAATTTCGAGGAAATTGAGGGAATTAGGAAAGTGTGGTATTTTCCTAAGATGGAATATAAATTAATTGAAAGGGTTCAATTATTTTACTCTTTTAATTAATCTTGTAGAATTAATTAAATTAATGGACCTAGTAGAGTCCAAGTATTTTATTTAATTGGGTAGAGCCCAAGTTAAATAAATAAATATTGGAATTAGTTGGTTGGATTTAATTTGACTTTTATTTAATTGATGGGTTGGGCCTATAATTAAATTGAGAAGTCAAAATTAAATCCTAGAGTCCAATTGACTTGTGTTGACCGATTTTTATGAGAAAAATAAGGGAGGGGCGGTTTTTTATGTGGTGGAGGAGGAAAAGAGTTTTCCCCTCCTCCAAATCTTCATCATTGATAAATTGTTTGACTTATTACCTTATAGGATGAGGATTACTAGAGAGTTTAGGAGAGAGGAAGTTTTCTTTTCCTAATTGGACTTTGGGTAATCTTCATCTATAAATAAGAGATGAAGGAGACTAAAATAAATAATCATAATTGATGGAAAATCCGCCCCCCTCCCTAACCTAAAAATCGGCCACCTTCTCCCTTTCCAACAAGACGTCGTTCTATTCATGTGTTGAATTAAATGACTTAGAAAATATTCCTACCCTTCACATAATCAAGCCTAAGTTAAGATTAGAATCGTTATGTTGTCTAGCACGCAAGGAAAGACGATTAGTGACTTGAACGAGGTGTGGATACATCTTAGAGGTGCGATGCTTGGCGCACTCTAAACCGAGAGATACGAAAAGAAGACGGTCAATTTCTTACCCAAGGAAAATTGTGTGGATTTGCACCACAGGGTTGCTGAGATCCAAAGTATGAGGTGAAACGAAATTTTCGAAAGGTATATTTTCGCTCACCTCCTTATCAAATTCGGTCGAACCAACTCCATATTCCTGTTTTCGGGTGGTTGTACGTTTACTTTTGTAAAATTTTAATGTTCGCTGCCACGAGCCACCCGAGGGAATGAGTCAACCCAATAGTGGTATCAGAGCCATGGTTTGGCTCGATCGAATTTTTTATTTGATTATGCATGTTTGTTTTTACGTTTTAATTGTAAAATCGAAAGCATGGTAATCAATATGTTCATCAAAAGACTAGGATTGATTTTGATTTGGGATGTTGTTTGATTTTTATGATTTTAATGTTTAAAAGTCATTGGTTTTAAAAATCATGTAATCTGAAATTTGGGTATATGATTGTTTTTCGAAAGTTTTGATTTACTTTTATGAAATCACCTTTGGTGGGGTGTTGCGAGATGGTTGAACCGAAGGTTTAATCATCAAGTAATAAAACTCAGACCGCACTACGGTGCCCCGTGGAAATCGGTTGGTTTCATTGCTTTGCTCAGAAAATGGAGGCAATCGAATTAATGGTTATACATGGGATATTTGATGGGTCGAGCCTAACATCGTCCCTCATGTGTTAGCTCAGACAATGGGGTATATATGGAAGATGAGGAAAACCACCTTGAGAACTATCTAAAAAGATAGAAGGTCCGGTAAGGCTACTATTCAAAATCATCGTATGTTAGCTCAGAAAATGGGGCATATGATGAAGTGAGGATAGATCTCAACCCCACTAAAGAAACTAACGTTTCTTCGAATCATGTCAAGAGGGTGGTGTGATATGAGAAAAAAAAGTGGGAGACTTGTACAATTAAAGACCAAATTGTATAAGGACTTTATTTGAAAATCCATTATTAATTGTCTGTTATGCATTTTTATAGATAAACGAAAATGGCCAATAATCCTTTCAAAACCCTAATTGAAACCAACAAACTAAATGGACCAAACTTTGAAGATTGGCTTCGTAACCTTAAGATTATCCTTTCGTCTGAAAGAAGACAATATGTCCTTGACATACCGGTGCAAAATGAGCTGGAAGAGGATTCATCTGATGATGAAAAGTTCCAGTACCAGCAATGGAAGGAAGATGACATGCAAGTGCGATGTCTCATGTTGGCCTCTATGAGCAACGAGTTGCAGAGACAACATGAGACGATCGAGAATGCTACGTCGATCCTCCTTCATTTGCAAGAGCTGTATGGCACTAGAACTAGGCGAGAAAGATATGCTATCTCCAAGGAGCTCTTCAATGCTCGAATGACTAAAAACTCTTATGTAAGTGCGCACATACTTAAAATGATCGAGCTAATTAAAAAATTGGCTGGTCTAGGCGTGGCACTTGACAATGAGCTTTCTGTAGATTTGGTCCTACAGTCATTGCCTAACTCCTATGATCAATTTGTGGTGAATTTCAACATGAACCAACTTGAAACAAAGCTTCCTGAGCTGTTGAACATGTTGAAGACTGCTAAAAGCACCATCAAGAAGGATAAACCGGTGCTTCTTATGAATTCCTCTTCAAAAGCCAAGAAGGGCAACAAGAAGAAGAATAAGACTAAGAAGCTGAAAGGTAATGGTGGTGTAAAGAAGGGTAAGAAGTCTAAGTCTAAAAAGTCTGATGAGTGCTTCAAATGTGGGAAAGTTGGGCACTGGCAAAGGAACTGCAAAGAGCCTCCGGCTCGAGGTATGTTCTTTGTTGAAGTTAACTTTACTATTAACAATTCTTCTTGGGTTCTTGACATTGGATGCGGTGTTCATATCTGCAATTATTTGCAAGTGATGAAAAGAACCAAGGAACTAAGTAGAGGAGACATGACTCTACGGATGGGGAATGGAGCATTGGTTGCTGCCAAAGCCGTGGGGACGATCTACTTAGAGTTAGGAGATAGGAAATTAGTTTTACATTCCATTTATTTTGTTCCTGAAATAATAAGAAATATTATCTCAATTCCGATTTTGGATAGAGAAGGATATTGTTTTGAGATTCGTAATAAAATTTTGCTTTTGTTTTATGAATCATCTCTTATTATGGAATCGAAAATGAAGGATGGAATGTATACTATATCCCCAATAATTTCCAATCTCAATATTCAACAAAGTAACAAACGTAAACAAGATAATCAAGTAAACGCACAAATGTGGCACGAAAGACTTGGACATATTTCCAAGGAAAGAATTCGAACATTGGCAAAACATTTAGGTGTAAATGACTTAGATGAATTGTCAAGTTGCGAATCATATCTTAAAGGAAAAATGATCAAGTTACCGTTTTCATGGAAAGAGGAACGAGCCACAAAACCATTAGACTTGGTCCATACGGACGTGTGCGGGCCAATGAGTGTGAGCACTCATGGTGGCCAAAGCTACTTCATAACTTTTACCAATGATTATTCAGGGTACGGTTATTTATATCTTATGAGATATAAATCTAAATCCTTTGAGAAGTTTAAGGAGTTCGGAAATGAAGTAGAGAAACAACTTGGTAGAAGTATTAAGGCTCTTCGATCGGATCGAGGAGGAGAATACTTGTCCACCGAGTTTGTTGATTATCTTAGAGAGAATGGAATTCTCTCATAGTGGACACCGCCTGGCACGACTCAACAAAACGGGGTAGCCGAGCGTAGGAATCGAACATTGCTAGATATGGTTCGATCCATGATGAGTTTCACTAAAGTTCCTAAGTCCATGTGGGGCTATGCTCTTGAAACGGTTGTCTATCTGTTGAATAGACCGCCTAGCAAGATGGTGCCCAATACCCCATACGAAAGTTGGTGTGGAAAGACGCCCTTATATAATCATTTGAGAATATGGGGGTGTCCAGCTTATGTAAAGCATTTAGTGGGAGACAAATTGGACCCCAAGTCCTCTTTGTGCTATTTTGTAGGATATCTAAAGGAAACTGTTGGATATTACTTCTACAGCCCAACAGAACAAAGGGTTATTGTTTCGAGAAACACCAATTTCTTAGAGAAGGGTCACCTTCTAGATAGAAAAGGCGACGCTGTAGAACTTGATGAGGTCTATGAGAATGGGTCAAATCAAAAGATACAAATTAACCCACCCGACACTAACGAGGCTACATCAGAGGCACCCACTGAAAACGCACAACCTTTGAGGAGATCAAAGAGGATCCCAAAAGAGCCTGAAAGATGGCTAGGCCTATTGCAAGAGGAGGGTACTCAAGATCCTCCTCTAGACTCTGATCCGAAGAGTTTTAAGAGTGCAATGTCTGACATTGATTCGAGAAAATGGCTAGAGGCCATGACATCCGAAATGGACTCCATGTACTCCAACAAAGTATGGACCTTGGTTGACCCACCTGAGGGCATCAAGCCCATTGGCTATAAGTGGGTCTACAAGCAAAAGCTTGGAGTCGATGGAGAGGTAGTCACCTATAAGGCTCGCCTCGTGGCAAAAGGATTTACTCAAAGACAAGGGATTGACTATGAGGAAACCTTCTCGCCAGTAGCTATGCTGAAATCCATTAGGATTATGCTTGCTATATCTGCATATTTTGATTCTGAAATATGGCACATGGATGTAAAAACTGCATTCCTTAATGGAGAAATTGAGAAAGAGATTTACATGCAACAGCCAAAGAGCTTTACATCCAAAGGGAGCGAACACAAAGTGTGTAAACTCCAAAGGTCCATCTACGGATTTAAGCAAGCTTCTCGAAGTTGGAACAAATGTTTTGACACTATCATATAAGAGTATGGATACATTCAAAACGTTGAAGAGTCATATGTGTATAAGAAAGTCAGTGGGAGCGCAGTCACATTCATCATAGTTTATGTCGATGACATCCTACTAATTGAAAATGATGTAGGGATGATGCAGTCAACTAAAGCATGGGTCTCTAATAAATTCTCCATGAAAGATATGGGAGAGGCGTCCTACATGCTCGGTATGAAGATCTATAGGGATAGATCGAGTAGGATGCTAGGTCTCTCCCAATCTGTATATATCGATCGCGTACTAAAAATATTTGAGATGGAAGAGTCCAAAAAGGGATTCTTGCCAATGGGACATGGCATCAACCTTTCCAAGTCTATGTGCCCAAAGACTGAGGAGGAAAGAGTGAAAACGTCCAAAACTCCCTATGTTTCTGCGATAGGTAGTATTATGTACGCGATGATATGCACAAGACCCGATGTAGCTTATGCATAGTGTGTGCAGTCGATATCAAGCGAATCCAGGCATGGCACACTGGAGTTCGGTGAAAACAATCCTTAAGTATCTAAGGAGAACTAAGGAGTTGTTCTTGATATACAAATGAGGAGAATTGGAATTAGAGGGATTTACTGATTTGAGTTTCCAATCCGACAAGGATGACTCGAAGTCGGTCTCTGGGTTTGTATTTCTGCTTAATGGCGGAGCGGTTAGCTGGAAGAGTTCCAAGAAAGCAACCATAGCCGACTCCACCACTGAAGCAGAATTCATTGTAGCAAATGAGGCTGCAAAAGAAGCTGTTTAGATGAGGAACTTCATCCAAGAATTGGGTGTCGTTCCATCCGTTGGGGATCCAGTAACGGTCTACTGTGATAACAACGGGGCTATTGCTCAAGCAAAAGGGCCGAGGTCTCATCAGAAATCCAAACATGTTCTGAGGAAATTCCGATTGATACGAGAAATCATTGGAAGAGGCGACGTGTGAATGCGCGTAGACACAGCGGACAACATAGCGGACCCACTCACCAAACCCCTTAGCCAAATAGTATTTGAAGGACATCTGGGAAGAATGGTCTTAAGTACATAGGCAATTGGCGCTAGGGCAAGTGGGAGATTGTTAGAGTTAGTGCTCGGCGCACCAATTATTGGGCGCCATTCTTTGTAATAGTAGCTCTAGAATTGAACAATCGCTTTCATATAAATAAAGTTAATCTCTTTTATATGTGTGGCATGTCTTTATTCTTACATTAGTTTTTACTTTGGCTTAGAATAAAGTCCCGAAGGATCACACATAGCTATGGGACATCATTGCACATTGGGTGTGGCAATGATGGAATATGTCTCGAAGGCTATGACCTTTAAACATTGTTCCAAGTCGTAAAAGGGATATCGATGCAACCCAAAAGAATTGCTCATATGATGCATACTCTGGGAGAAGTGTATCTCGTTCCATAGATACTGGCACGGTGAAAGCCAATGCATATATGACGGTTGCCATTGTGGTAATGGGTGAACTGAACAACCCCATGGAAGTTCCTAAAATAAATTCCCAGTCGACTGTGGAACTTCCAGTGGTCTTGTAGTATAAGAGTAATCCTTATGGACCTAAGATTCCATTGGATGTCTTATGCGTAACCACGCATGTTCTTGATTTGTTACATGATCACTTTAGATGATCGAATATGGGCAAACTCAGACATGCACGTCATACGTAGTAAGGCACGTGAGAATCGAGAGGAATCTATCTCTGACATTAGCCAGTCGGTTAATCTCCTATGGTTACATAGTGAATTGACTTAAGGAATCTTCAACCAAAGTATGATATCTAAAGAGGCATAGGGTTTCCTCATTTAGATAGTCGAAGTCGATTTCACATAACGTGGGAAACATAGTATTGAATTAATAGAGCTTTGACCTAAGCCACTGCTCTAGATTCAATCGGGAGATTAGATAGAGGGATCTTACTTATGCGAAGATCAAGATCGCAAAAGGCGTATCTTTACTTTTGTTTTATCTAGGTCTTCGGGACCCTATGCTAGGTGGGCAACCACGATTTGTAACTGCCGAGACTTAGCTTGGTGACTAATCCGAGGCTTGATTAAATCAAAAGATTGATTTAATCTAGTACTTTCCATTTTAGGAAAGTACACTAGCACTGTGGGAAGGTGTACTTACTACTAGATAGAAATGAGCCTAAGGGGTCACACACTAACTCGAGAGAGTCACTGCTTGAAAAGATGTGATTAATCAATTTCGAGGAAATTGAGGGAATTAGGAAAGTGTAGTACTTTCCTAATTTGGAATATAAATTAATTGAAAGGGTTCAATTAATTTTACTCTTTTAATTAATCTTGTAGAATTAATTAAATTACTGGACCTAGTAGAGTCCAAGTATTTTATTTAATTGGGTAGAGCCCAAGTTAAATAAATAAATGTTGGAATTAGCTGGTTGGATTTAATTTGACTTGTATTTAATTGATGGGTTGGGCCTATAATTAAATTGAGAAGTCAAAATTAAATCCTAGAGTCCAATTGACTTGTGTTGACCGATTTTTATGAGAAAAATAAGGGAGTGGGCGGTTTTTTATGTGGTGGAGGAGGAAAAGAGTTTTCCCCTCCTTCAAGTCTTCATCATTGATAAGGTGTTTGACTCATTACCTTATAGGATGAGGATTACTAGAGAGTGTAGGAGAGAGGAAGTTTCCTTTTCCTAATTGGACTCTAGGTAATCTTCATCTATAAATCAGAGATGAAGGAGACTAAAATAAATAATCATAATTGCTGGAAAATCCGCCCCCCTCCCTAACCTAAAAATCGGCCACCTTCTCCCTTTCCAACAAGACTTCGTTCTATTCATGTGTTGAAGACTTAGAAAATATTCCTACCCTTCCCATAATCTAGCCTAAGTTAAGCTTAGAATTGTTTTGTTGTCTAGCATGCAATGCAAGACGATTGGTGACTTGAACGAGGTGTGGATACATCTTAGAGGTACGACGCTTACAGCACTTTAAACCGGGAGATACGAAAAGACGACGGGCAATTTCTGACCCAAGGGAAATTGTGTGGATTTGCACCGTAGGGTTGATGAGATCCAAAGTACGAGGTGAAACGAAATTTTCGAAAGGTATAATTTCGCTCACCTCCTTATCAAATTCGATCGAACCAACTCCATATTCCTGTTTTTGGGTGGTTGTACGTTTGCTTTTGTAATATTTTAATTTCCGCAGCCACGAGCCACCCGAGGGAATGAGTCAACCCAACAGTTCTGAACTTTAGACTTGAGGAATCGAGTTGAAGATATAATTGTGACATTAGGTTTGTCATTAGAGTAGTTAGACCCAGTTCACCCTTTAGTGGGGTCAACCTAGAACTGCAACCTAATGGGCAAGTAGTAGTCTTAACAGATATGCAAGATGAGATTCGTTTCCTTGAAAGTGAACGAGGAATTATCATATGCATTTATAAGCAAGTTAGATCTTAAAGTCTTTGACCAAAACATTTATTGATCTAGACTTATTATAAATATAACATAGAGTCAAGTTTGTGAGTTAGACCTAAACCATGACTCTCACTTGACCGGGATAAGAAAATGAAGAGTTTGTATTCACACGGTATTTACAATAGAAAAGGTAAAATGATCCAATCATTTCATCTTATTTGGGTTATAATGTGGACCACTTGACTGGCTAGGTGGAACCCACATTCAATGGGATCCTCTCATTGCCAAATATAGATGAACCTAAAGTGTCACATTTAAAAAGGAAAAATCGGAAAAAATGTGGTATTTCTTGTGGTAACATTTTAAGTATTTGATACTTAAAATTAATTAAATAGAATTAATTATTTGAAGAAATAAGTTAATTCATTTATACTTTAATTAATATCTTATTCTTGATGAAATAAAATAAATTAAATATCCTATCTATTATTTAATTAGATTAATTAATTGGATGGAATTAATTAATTTAACAAAGGATTGGACCGAGCTCAAATTGGTGCACCAAAAGGCACACCATGACCAGTGGGGTGGCTAGTAGGTGTCCACTATGGGCTTTTTTTAAGCCCAAGGTTGTAACTTAAGTGATATAATATATCACTTTAGTTAATACCTAGGTCATACGGTTTATTAAACACTTGAGCCACAAGAAAGAAATTCTCTCCTCTCATCTCTCACCTCTAGTCGACGGTCATTGTACCAAGAAGGTGGAGATTTTTTCAATCGAGTTTTTTCTGGCGAGACCATTTAGAGGCAGCACTTTTGGACAGCTCGGATTATCAAGCAATCAGTCGGACTGTTTCGCGAAAGAGTTGAAGAAGACGAATTCCTGAGTTTCTCCAACCACTTTTCTACAACGGGTAAAGTTTCAATATCCCTTACGCGCGATAAAACCCTTGGATTGATCCTGTTATAGAAAATCCAAAAAAATTTATTACACCGTTTCTACTGCATTTTTGTATAATTTTCCTAACATATACTACACAAGAAAATAATCAAGTCTAATTTACTAAGGCCTAGGCGTCCATGTTGGACGCCCGCTTGGATGTTTTAAGCCCTCGGGCTTTATTCTTTGTATGTGGTTTTAATTTAATTAATTATTTAATTAATGTTATTTATTCAATAAATAAATTATTTAAATAACTAATTAATCCAAGTTAATTCTATAATTAATTCCATAAAGAAATTGATTAACACATTAACGTAATTAATTAATATGATCATCCAATGACTTAATTCATTAATTAACTACGGTATTAAATACCGAAAAATCTCTCAGGTCTCACACCATAATTTTTCTTTTGCAATTTCTTTAAGTGCGGTTCTTTAGGTTCGTCTCAAAGGCAAATGGGAGGAAACCAAAAGAATGTGGATAACACCTAGCCAGTCTCATGGCCCACATCGTATCTCAATTGAGAATGAATGAATAGAATCATTTAAAACCTTTCATCCTGTGAATACCGTAAGAGTATAAACCCTTTATTATTATATCCCTGTCAAATGAGAGTCATAGTTTAGTCAAACTCACAGGACTTGACCATATGCTTAGCTCATAATGAATCGAGCTCACTGAGTATACTCTTATGTCCAACATTAGCATCTCCATTGCTTTGGCCAAAGACTTTTTGACCTCACTCATTCATGACGGCATAGGATACTTTGCTCATTCACTTATGAGAGAATAAATTCCATTTTGTTAATCAGCTAAGACTGCTACTTGCCCATCAATCCGCACTTTGAGGTCGACCCCACCAACAGGTGAATTGGATCTAACTACTCTAATGACAGACTTGATGTCACAAGCACATCTTCAACGAGATTACTCAGGTCTAAGGTTCACGCGTACCTATGACACGCTAGAACCTAACGTGCTTGGATAGCAAGTGCACTAGTCGCGTGTAGTAATAAGTGGACTAAAAGTCCGGGTTGTCGAACCACAGAGACTTGGATTTTAGCTTTAGATTTTCAATAAAAGAAAAGACAAATAAAGTAAATTGCAAGAATTGATTGAATAAACGAAGGATAAAAGAAAGAAACGGGCTATAGATTAAAACTCACATATGATAAATGACTAAGGCACATGCTACGACCAAATCTACTCGTCAATATATATGGGTTACTCCTCGAATTATTAGACTCCTATTGCTTTGGTGGAAACTCCTTAGTTAACTATTACCCAATGTCTCGGCTCATAATAATCCTATGATTAATTGATGGTTCTCTAAATATGTCTATCGGAGAATCTAATCAATAACCACGCATTAACGTTCTAGAGCTTCCCCAGATGAACCCGGCTAACAGCACCCGAAAATCTTTACCTATCTCTAGGGGCAATTCCTCATTTGTTTCGGATGATGTGTTAATTCCCTTGAACCCTATCCTATCTTCTCTTGAATGACTAGATTAGGCAAGATAGCAAGCATATGGTGATCAAGCACATGATTGGAATGAAAGCATAAAATTAACACACAAAGCAACAGGAGAATTAATACAAAAATCACTTCATATATATTGACTCATAAATTTGGCCTTCACATGGCCTTAGTTCTACAAAATTAGTTCATAATCAATAACATATAAGAGCCTAATGTAGTTATATACATAATCATAGACAAGTATGTAATGAAAAACATATAAAAACTCCCTATATTGCTTGATCGATGATGTATCCGAGTCAAGAGCTTCAATCCCAAGCTAAACCTCCTTCTTAGCCTCTAAGAGTTGATGAAGAATGGCCCAAAACCCAGCAAATCGTCTCCAATCTCCCATATTTTGAACCCCTCTTCATTGCTGAAATCTGGCTTTTATACACTGGAAAAATGGTTACGCCGGCGCCTAGGCGCGGACTGTGCGGCGCCTAGGCGCGGCCTACGTGGAGTATCTTTCTTGGAGGATAAGTCCAGCGGCGCCCAGGCGTGGTGACAACGGCGCTCGGGCTCGGACAGGACGGCGCCTAGGCGCGGGTAATTCGGCGCCTAGGCGTGGACAACAGGATGCTAAACTTACTGCTTCTTGCTTGGCGCCCGAGCGTGGTCATACTGGCGCCTGGGCGTGGTCAACAGGCTTTATGCATCATTTTTCGCCTTTTTCTTCGTGTGCTCTCGTTTATCACCTGAAATCACTTAACACCCCGATTAAACGCAAATGTGGCATGATTTAGGCAATAAATAAATCCAAAAATGTCAGATCACAGGCTTAAAAACACGTAAGAACGCCTCTTATCAACCCCCCCCCCCCCCCAAAACTTATCAGTTCTGCCATTGACTGTCATAGAGTGAAAACCCATGTGACAAAACTGATCTGAGCGTTGTTCGAACTCACCAGTCCCACTGATGCATCTATGACACAAGTTCCCACTAACATACTTATAGTGTTCGACTGGCACTTCCCTGTTAAAACTTATGTCATACAAGTCTTTATCCAGTAATGATGTCCAGTCAATACTCTCTTCGACTTACGAACTAATTTAGATATTAAGGATTAAATTCTTCTAGTGGCAATCTCCCTAACCCATAGGGAGTAGAAGGTTCGCCTTATTATCAAGGACTGAACGTTGTTTATAAAGCCTTACAAATGCCTATAAGAAACAACATGAAGTGTCTTTTATTAATAGAAGATTGTTCAATTACAAATTAATGCCCAATAATTCTATCCTCTATGGCATTTGAGGCATAACACTAACAGGTATCACATAATTCGAGAAATCGTTGGAAGAGGTGACATCGCCGTGCGGAAAATAGCCTCAGCGAAAAGCGTAGTTGACCCACTCACTAAGCCTCTATCATCGGCGGTGCTAGAGAAACATCTTGAGAAGATGGGACTCAAATACAATAGTAATTGGCATTGAGTGTAAGTGGGAGATTGTTAGGTGTTATGCCCTCTATGCCATTGAGAAATTAGATTTAGGAGGGCATTTTAATTATATTGTATGTGTTGGGTTTCGCAAAAAAAACTGATAAATGCAGCGGGAGGATTTCAAAAATTTAATTAAAACCCAAAGTGTTCTCTAATGTACAATTGAATCCAAAGATTGTTTTAACGAATAAATTCAACTTACCCGTTGAAGCGAGGTGGTAGGAGAATCCAATTCTTCTTCAAAACTTCGAATTGATGAACTTCTTGAATTCTTCAATCCTCGTATTCTTGAAGTCTTGATTTCTTGAAGTTTCTTGTAAATAAATCCTAACAACGAAACACGTTGTCTCTAAATTATCACGCACGAATTGATGATAAAAAATCCCTTTCCTTCTCTATATGGTCGACGGCTAGTATATAAAGTGGGAAGATATTTTGCTTCTTCTATTATTTTGGAGAGTTACAATGAATTCTAATTCAATTAATTGTCTAGGTTAAAGTTAAGAGAAGTTTTTTATATCTCAATGACTTATTGACCAAGACAAAATAAAAGATACCAAATTGATAATCCAACTAGCCCTAATGGGCGTCCTCTAAGACGCCCCACATGGGGCCCGGATTTTTCTCTGGCTTTATTTAATTAATTCTTTATTCATATTTTATCCAATAAATAAATAAATAAATTAAATAATAAAATTAATTAGATAAATTAATTCATTAATATATTTCTCTAAGAAATTAATTAATAATTAATCTTATCCATTTAATTAATTATCTTATCTAATAAGTAATTAATTAATTATTTAACTTATCCAATAAATTAAATCTCTCCAAAAATAAAATAGAAAATCATTTTCAATTTTCTTCATCAATTCTTTAGCCGCGACTCTTTAGGTTCGTTTCATTTGGCAATGAGAGGAAACCAAAGGAAGTGGGTAACACCTAGCCAGTCACGTGGCCCACTTCGTAACCCAAATGAAATACGAATGAATGGATCATTCTACAACCTTCCAATCGTAAATACCGTATATGTATAAATCCTTTGTTCACGTTCCCCGGTCAAGTGAGATTCATGGTTATGTCAAACTCACTGAACTTGAGCATATGTATAAATTATAATAATACGAGATCATTGACTTTTGCTTTGGCCAAAGACTTTGATCTCTATTTATCTATAATCATATAGGGTACATTCTCATTAACGTATGAGAGAACAAATCCCATATTAGATATCTGCTAAGACTACCACTTGCCCATCAAGTCCGCATTTCGAGGTCTACCCCACCAACGGGTGAATTGGGTCTAACTACTCTAGTGACAGACTTGACGTCACAAGTGCATCTTCGGCCCGATACTTCAGGTCAAAGGTTCATATATACCTATTACGCATAATCAGTTCTGTCATTGACAGTCACAGAGTGAAAACCCATGTGACAGAACCGATGCAAATTGTGTTCGAGCATATCAATTCCACTGATGTGCCTTCAGTCTTAAGCTCCCACCATCACATGGTGTTCGACTGCCACTTCCATGTCAGAGCTAAGCTTGTACAAGTATTCAAAGTCTTTATTTGCCCATTAAAGACTTCATATTACTTGCAAACTAGTTTTAGTAATCAAGGTTGATCTCTCTAGTGCCATTCTTCTTATCCCATAGGAAGTAGAGGGATCACACCGAAAACATGGGCAAAGCGTTTTACACAACTTATAGATGCAGATAAGAATTAAGTGAAAAACTATATAGTGCCTTTTATTGTAAATAATATTTAAGTCAATACTAGATAGATGCCCTACTCATTCTATCCTCTATGGCATCTGAGGGCATAATCCTAATAGTATGAACATTATTAATGATTAATAAAAGGCATTGAGTTTGTTCTTATAAATCTAATTGTGGCATTGAATGTATTGAACAAATAGGTCCTTAAGATCAAATTGTACTCACCACTACTTATTTGATAAGTAGGAGCACTGGTGGAGTTAAGTGTTTGATCTTATAAACATGGTTCGCGAGTTAAAGAATCTAAATTAGGCGTTTAGGTTCAACTCGTACGACACTTGCTTTAACAAGGAAAGCGCTAGTCTTAAACTGATTAGATAGTGGAAGCTGGTGTTATGAATATGATTAACATAGTTGAAATATTCAAACACGACTCGTTGTAATCCAATCACATGAGTTTTTAATCGGTGACAGTCAATGATAAGGATTACCGGTTATGATAATTTGAGTGAACTTTAGACCTGAGAAGTCCTTGACATTGTGCTCGTACCATTGAATAAGTTATTAGAATAGTTAGGTCCAATCACCCATTGGTGGGGTCGACTTGGTGTGTTCGACAATGGGAAGTGGACTTCCAATAAGGAATTCACTGTCTTGAAAGTAAATGAGAAGCGACATGTACGTTACAAGTGCTGTGAAATTAAAGTCTTTGGCCAAAGCATTAATGACTGACTTATATTGGATATAAAGGGCGGTTTGGTAATTTCACATCAGTATGATTGTAGTACAGAATCAAGTTATATGAGGTTGACGTTCCATGACTCTTACTTGATCGGGTTGCATCAGTGAAGAGTTTATACTCATATGGTAATTATAACATAAAGGTTCGTGATGAAATATTCATCTCGTACTTGATTGGATTTCGGTATAGCTTCACGGGAATGACTTGGTGATAACTATATCCTTGGAATTCCCCAATGCCGATCAAGACGAGCCTAGAGAGTTGCGCTATGTAAAGATAATAAAATAAAGGAGTTTTACTTTATGAAGGGTATTTTGGTAATTTCACTTAGAGTGAAAATTGTCGAAGGGATGTGTATTGATTATAATAAATATATTTAATTATTTAAATAATTTTATTCAATCAATATCAATAGTATTATTAATTTAGAATTAATAAAGTACTATTAATAAAAGGAGTCTAATATTTAATTAATTACCAATTGGATTGGATTGAGAATATTAATAAAATACTTAACACTAGGCTTGGAATTGGATGAAGTCCAGTAAACCCATCACGTAGGTCAGATTCGGCTGCCCCTCTCCTTAAGTCAAAGGAGTAGTTTTTTATTTAAACTCTAGGTGTTTAACTAAAAGTAGAACTTTATGTGATTTTTCATCTAAGAGAGCGAAAAAGAGTAAAACACTAAAATCCTTTCTCCCTCCCCATAAGCCCTAGTCGCCCAACCCAGTCTGTCTGAGGTAGAGGAGGTTGAGCTTCAAAAATTGAAGATCATCTTTCGCGTGATAATCTAGAGGAATGAACGATCCGTTGCTTCTCAAAAGCTTAGCTTTAGAATTCATCGAAAAGCTAATTGAATTACTTCTTCTTCTTGGTTTTTCCAATTTTATGTGAATATAAAATTATCAAAAACATGAATTGAATCCGACTTTATGAATCAAGAATTTTTTTTTATCCGCTGGTTCATTGCACAACACATTTATCTAAAACTCTTCTCTATTGGGTAAAGATGCACATTCTTTGCATTTATTGCGATCCTTTCTCAACAAGTATTGTAATTGGAATAGCCTTATTATACTCCAAATAAAACCGATTTCTCCTCCTTTTTTTTTTTTAAAGAATCGACAAATATTCTTATTTTTATATAATTATGATGTATTCCCATTTATTCCTATTAAGCTTCCTTCCTATTAATATGAAAGTTTGTCTCAAATGCAAATCCGGAAATACATAAAGAAATAAGTTCCACATTGGTGTGTGGCTAAAGGCAACAGTTATGGTTATTCTAATTCAGTAAATTGATATAGGAATAAGCTACTTAAGCTACCACAAATCATTCAATTAGTTGGTTTAAGCCCTTACAAAATAATATATCATCTCATCATATCAAGACGATGACAAAATGGTGAGGTAAGGTGATAACATTAACATTTTTTTTATACTAAATCCATTCAATTGTGTGCTTTCTTCTTACAAAGTCCTATTCAAATAAAATTTATACTTTTTTTCCCCCTATGGTTATAGGTGAACCTATTTTCAAATTCCAATAATGGAATTAATTCTTATTAGGTGTTATTTAAAATGTGTTTACAAAATTATTCCAAAAGACAATTAAATAGATCAAAATGTGTTCATGCCTGGGATAACAGAGAGAGAGAGATGATAGTGAATTGTGGCGCGGTGGTATTCCAATGGAAGCCGATGAAGACAAAGACAGTGTGCTTGGGTTCTCCATCTGCTACCGCAGAGCAGCTCCGGCAACAGCTTGACAATCTTCACAAGGAGGCTGACCACACCAGAATTAAAGGTCCTCCTCTTTTTCTCAATTATTTACTACTCTACTCATAATTTCCAACTCTTCTGAATGGATTTTGGATAGGTGTGTGAGTATGAAATTGGTATTGCAGCATCTGCAGCATCTGGGTTGACAATCTGATTTTGGGGAAGGGGCATAGTGAGTGACTCTACTCTATTGGATTGCAGTCAATATAAACTGAAATTATACTCAAGTCTAAATGCCTATCTAGTTTTTGAATAATAACAATTCCTTAGGCGCAACTGTAGATATTGACATGCATTTTTCGATCTGATTAGGGTTGCACTGTGAGTTCTAGGCATAACGCATGGAGCAAATTTCGTAAGTGGATAGAGGGTATACCAAGGGCTTTGCAATTTGTAGCTGTACATATTTTCTCTTTTCATATAGTGAAAAAGATGGGAATCTCCATGTGATTGTAAGCTGGCTTTCGCTGAATCATATTAATATTATATCACTTGATAGTTTTTTGAGGCTGGTTTTGTACATTTTCATCAAGTTGCTATTATCTAGAGCAATGGAACTTAATTTTAATGTTACTTCAGTTGAGCATACCACTGACTAGACGAGAAATATCAGAGTTAAAATTTTGTGGATTCTGGACATATGCTTGGTAAGTGGGTGCAAGGTGCAATGACTCTCAAGCAAGGCCTTTCGAGAATATGTGGAAATATTGAATAGATGCATGCTCTGGATTAGTCTGTTGAGACATAGAAGAACACAAAAAAATATGATGGTCTTCGAAGAGTGGCTAAACCAATAGGGAAGATTCTTTTGCTAAAAGTGTGAAAGTTTGCCCAGGCATGATTGTCTATAGTGGAAGTTTTAGCTTAGTGATAGGTCGTGGGTGCTCACATGTAAAAGGGAGTTTAGGTTCATTTTTGACTGAATGATCTAACAATCAGAAACGTAAGAGAAATACCTTATAGATTAAGGCTTTTTCTATATGTCTTCCCAGTTTTGTATGAGCTGGCTAGTGCTGCACCAGGAATTAAAGGATTACCAAAATCAATGTCTAAGAAGTAAGAATGTATGATTCCATTGTAGAGGGATGTATCTCTATTCTCTCTTATTTTCTTTTGTTTTGTTACTGAGGCATCAGTTCCATAAATATGTAACTGAATACAGACTACATCACATGGATTTCAGCTCTCCTTCGTAAGGTTACTGAAAAAGAGATCAAATTGTTAGTTTTACTGAGCACATGAGCGTCTCAATGAAAAATTTCAAGTCTAAGGCGAATATGACCGCAGATAGTGATTCGTCGTGTTTCTTGAATGTTGAGTTGGTTCATTTATTATAGAACTTTCTTTCCATCAATACATGTTCCACCCTGCATTAGCAACGGGATGAGATAGAAGGCATTATTCTTACTTGGGTGGCCAAGCTTTAAGTTCTAAGTCCAGGGAAATGACACATTTGCCCCTTCTACTTCAGAAATGACGGTTAGGGTTAATAGCAACTTATTAATATCATGCAATTATTTGGACTACAAGTTTATGGGATGTAGTGGTGGGATATGGTATAACTTTCAAACAAAATATGCTTTCAAGCATTTTGAAACCAAATCTCTTTTACTAGATTTACATAATTTTGTCAGAATTTTCTACCCGAAATGCAAAATTTCAGAAAACTTTTACAGATTAAAAATACCCTGAAATTGTGAATATTGTTAAAATATTCTTACAATTAAATGCATGATATTAAACTAACGTTCTTTTCCTGGTATGTATAACTATCTACCCTCTGGATAACACTAGCAATATTTGTATTTGCAGCCAATAGTGCAAGATTGAGGCTCATTCGGTTGTCTGAAGCGGCAGAGAAGCTTAGACGGCAAGCAGCAGTTAGTGTTCAAGCTGGAAAAGAAAATGATGCTAGGGATTCGCTGTTTCAAAAAAAGAAGGTAATGCAAGCAATGGAGAAATTGAAGAGTCGTATTGAATTGTTCGATGAGCTTTCTGCGAAACTGAATGAGGTATTTCATCTGGACAACGCTGACTCTTCTAGTGCAGGAACTCCCCGTGTTTGATGTTTTACATTTGGAGAAGGGCAGTGGATATTTATTTGACATCTTATAAAGGTTCCTACAACTATACTCAGTTCTGTAATTATTTGAAACCAACACAGACTTTCTTTTTACTGTTACTTATGACTACTAGAAATCTTTTTACCAGAGAATTTTTATTTTTAAAAAATTGATTGAAAAGAGCCTCACGTTTGAATTTTAGAGGTGTGAGTGGACTGTACACATTCCTAAATCCAATGCCTAAATCCCAGTAACATAGCTTTCATTGGTTCTTTGTGCTCATTGTAGTTAGACTTGGATGTTAGTAATGTGGCTTGGATTAGGATCTAGATTTCAGATTTTGGTGTGTATGCCAAAATATTTCTTTTTTCATCTTTTATTCATTATGAGATCTTTAATATGCCTCGTTATAAAACATGGGTTATTTTGAAGCCTCCCTCTCTTTATTTCTATCTCTCTCGTTTTCTGTCTAAGTTCTTTCTCACTTTTGGTGGAAACTAGAACAAACTGTCTGTAAATTTTGCAAAGTTGTGATAGATATGGGTATTATTTTTGTATATTAGGATCAAGGTTGTAGTTGACAAAAGTGTTATACAATGAGATTGATTTTTTTCCATCACGATCAGAAAACATAATGAAATTATACTTGTACTCTTGAGAAAAAATAACTCAACTAATTTATTTTGGAATTTTTGAAGCTTAATTGGCCTCTAGTATTTAGTATGCGAACGTTTTTCCTTCTTTTATGCAAGTTCAATTATAAGAGGCTTTACAGTAATGTCAAATGTTGCAAATGATAATGATGCTATATTTTCTTCAGGCCTTGTTTTCACTTGAGATGCATACTGGTTTGCTCATTCTTTCGTTTATTATTTTGTTTTTTCTCATTTGCCTTTTTGTCGTTCTGGCCGGGGGAGTTATTAATTATGTTATTACTTTTTGTATCTGAATTTTGCACTGAAGATCCCGTTTGTTTGAAGGCAATTTCTATGAAGGAAAATTTACTGGTTGGGAATATGGCATTGGATCTTGAAATTACATTGACAGACCCCCCAAGTCCAATCCGTATCGTATCTCCAAAAGAGGAATATCCAAATAATTCAGATGATAATCAGCACTTGGATCTGAACAATCTGAAACTTGAAGAGAATCAAGAATCACAATTTTTTGCTGAGAGTCAAGAGGAAATCCGTGATGAGTCTTTCAGTAAAGAAAGGTTGACTGATGAAGACAAAATCCAGGTTCGGAAGGAAAGATCCACATATGAGGACTTCATGAAAGACGTCGATCAACAACTCAACAAAATTGAAGAAGAACTTGAAATGTTTTTAAGGTTTTCAAACTTACTATTGGAAAGCAAGGAAAAGCCTGAATACTCAAAAGTGCAGCAAGTGATGGAAATTCTTGAGGGCATTCGTGATACTAGAGAAAGGTAACATTTTTTAACCGAGCAAACTATATTGCTCATTTTCATGTTTTCATTCAATTCATGTCACACGCCTCCATAAGATGAATATTTCTCTTCACTATTGTTTACCTTCCGGTCTATATTTTTACAGAATATCGACTATAATGCAAAGAAAGATGGGTTCTAGTGAAGTGCCGTTATGATGGATATTGTCTCCTTCAGCAAGTGACTAGTATCTATTGTTTCTAGGACGATCTTGGTTACGTTTTAACTAGTCATAAGGGACCATACTGCAGATGACCGTTAGTAGCAGAATGTGTGTTTATTTTAATTTTGTAAATTATGTGTTGTATATGTAGATAAAATCACATGATTGGTGGAGAAGCTCCTCTAAGCATTATATCCCCCATCCCCTCCCCTAAATGGATGAGGGGTGTTGAAAAGGTGACTGTTACAATTACATTAAAAATTAATTAATTTATCTTTGTTGGTCTTAAGTGGCATACGAAAGGGTCTAGAAAGGAGGAGGGGGGTTAAATAGACCCTGAAGTTTTTTTCAATTTCAAAAAAATTCGTATTGAAATTCATTGGACGCTTGAAAAATAGACGCTTGACTTGAGTGTCTAATGAAGACTGTTTTTAGAAAGTTAACTTAGACTTCAAGATTTGAATACTATAACTAAATAGGTTTAAGCGTTCACTTCTTTGATCAGTGTTAGCACAGCGGAATTGATTTTATAGTCTTCTTGTTTGAAAGCTTTAACGTCACAGAAAATATCTTAGTTGCTTAGCGTTTGATTGTGTTTTACTTAATCAATTTATGTAATGTTATGATGATAAGAAAATTGATTGTAAAGTAAATCACACAATAATTGTAAGGTTCATTGGGTGGTGTGATCTCTACTACGTCATTCTTCTCCTTGAACACTCGGAGGCAATACACTAAAATGATTCTCAAAGAATCACACAGAAACTTCTACAAATTAGGGAGAGATGGATGTTGATGACTTAAGCTCCCTGATCACACGGATTTCTGCTCCAAGATACTTCTATCCTCTTACTTCTTTCACTCAGAAATAATGCAAGTATCCAACTTCGACTTCACACAGATCGCGAGGCTTGGATGAGGTTTTTCTAAATGGTTTGTTTGATATTGATAAAGTTCAAACAACTGGGAATATCTCAATAGTAATGTAGGTTTCTCTGAAAAGAATGTTTGAGATATTTGGTTGACTGTGTCAGGAATTGAAGAAAAGTAAGGAGAATGTTTGCTTGAAAGTTCTGGCTTTTCTGAGAATTTAAAGAAATGAGACTTCAATGCAACAATAATTTGGCTTGGAATTAATCGTATGTTTTGGCTTGTTGTTGAAATCCTATTTATAAGCATTCTTGGAAAAAGTGTCCGTTTGACACATGCACAGGCACGTGTCTCTCATTTCCGCGAGTGAACAACTTTTGTCCTTTTTCGTGAAAATCTGTTGCACAAAAAATGGTGTTGCAGTCTGTGAATAGTTGACAGTCCAATAGGGTGGCTTATCCGTACGTCTGAAAGTGCTTATCACATTTAATGCTCTTATTAGCATTTAATGCATTTAAATTAAATGCCCGTTGGCACTTAATGCAGTGAGAATATTTGCATTAAACTCCTTCTGGACTTAGAAATAAATTTAGGTGAAATCAGTCGTTGATAGACGCTCATTCATCTTTGAATTACTTCTGTCCTAAAGTGACGCTTGATATAGCTGGTCTTCTGGACACTTGGAATCTTCATATTCATTCAGACTTCAGGCTTGAGTCTTCAGCCTTAATTACTGATAAGCTCACTCAGAAATTATCAGACGCTTAATTTAAAAACACTTAGCCTAATAATCTAAAATAAAATAAAGCAAAGCCTATAAAGCATATTACAATTCTAACGCTTCAAAGCTTATACATGATTTTTAAATAAAATCAAACTTACATATTTTGGGGTCTAACATAAAATTCTAATTGTCATCATTGAAACATCTAACATGAAATTCCTAACAATTTCCCCCTTTTTGATGATGGTAATACTTACGCTTTTATATTTCAAGAGTTAGACAACCAAAATGAAAGTTAGCTTTGGTTAGTAATAGTTAGTTACGCTTCAACGAGATGTTTCAGCTAAAAAAAATGCATTATATATATATATATATATCATTGATTACAAGCATTTTTACAACTAAACAAAAGTTACATAAGAAACAAGAATATAGATAATGCAAATCAAACAGCCCTAACGACTTGGTCTAACTGTGTATCGCTTGGCCATTTCAGCTCGGATAACTTCAGTTAGGTTATCTTCCAAGGTCATCATTGCTTCATGATCTTTGTCGATTATGAGCTTATTCTCTTCCTTTTGTCTCTTCTTGAAAGCAGTAAATTGTTTGTTCCATTCAGTTGGATCAATACCCATATATCTTAAGCAGATTCTGAAGGTTCGGCTGAAGTCACTCATCTGCCTCTCTTCAACTAAAGTTCTTGGATCAGTAGGCTCTGGAATAGATGCTCTTTGAATAGGGATGTCAAACTGTTCAAACCTTGCTGTAGAAGGTGTTGGTAGATTTGGATACAGTGCTAGTGGAGGTTCCCTTAGCGTTCTACTAGGCGCTCTAGCAGAATCACTTACCTCATAAGCAGTTATCCAAGATGGGAGTCTAAGCGCAGGAAGAGGAGATATTAACTGACGCTTAGTCGGCGGAGGAGGATCTTGAGCTCTTGAACTGGACGCTCTCCTTTTCTCTTCCCCCTTATTGCCATCATCAGCCTTAAAATGTTCTGTTACTAGGCTAACTTGAGAGGCAATCTGAGATATTGACGTTGTAAGATCATCCAGGCGCTTGTCGAAATGTTCTTGCATTGCGAGTAGCTTAGCGCTGGTAGCATCATTCAGTGTAGTCTCTAAGTTCTCTAAGTGCTTGTCAAAGTGTTCTTTCATGGCGAGTTGGTTGGCCTGAGTAGCATCATTCATTTCTTGAAATTCTCAGCGACATTCACCAACAGCGGCCTGAGCAGAACTGCGCATATGAGCAATCTGGCGCTCATAGTTTGAGACTCAATCTTCGTCAAATATGTCTTAATCCTGTGGAGGGATTTTTCATTCTGAGTAGTGTGATTGCTCACCTCCTCTAAGACAGATGTCAACAAAGGTCCAAAAGCTTGACTCACATCCGATGGATCCGCTTGAGAAGCCGGTCGTTTGAATCTGGATGTATGGTTGAGTGAGTCAAGGGAAGCTTGATATGCAGGATCAAAAATTGTACCGTGTATATCAGGTTGAAGATCCTCAGCCATATCAGAAACAATTTGTTCAGAAGCGTCAGGATTATCATCTGGTGGAGACGCTTGAACATGTTCTTCAGCAGACGTTGGAAGACTTCCAACTTTTGTCGTGGACGCTGGTGTAGATTCTTCAATCAGTTTTATAGGCGCTTCCTCAAGTGCTGACTCCGTTTGGCGGAAGTCATCGAATTGGAAGTTCCAGTTGGTGATATTTGCATAGGAATCTGAAGCAGCTTCCAGAAGTTCAGTCAGTCTGGAGCGAGAGATGCAGGTCCCTTGAGTGAAAGTGCGAAGAGGACTATCTTTGGTTCAAACATACATTGGACCCATGATGTCCAATACGTGGTTTGGGAAGATCCTTGACTGCGACTTTGGAATAAGAAATAAGGTATCTGGGCAGTACTGCAAGGAAAATCCAATAATTCTATTCGTAGGAAGACGCTGTGACTTGTGAGCTTCTGGCTCATACATGCGGTAATAGTCTTCCAAATACGGATACACTGCTCGAGCTATGCCTTGATTGCGTTCAAGTAGGGAGAGAACATGGGCATAATGATCGCTTACTTCTTGTCTGATAGAAGGTAGAAGTGGATAACCTTGGAAGTTTCGAATCCTCAAGCCATTTGGCTTTCGTAGATTTTCAGTGAAGATCTTGTCGAAGTGAGGAATGGGAGCCATAATCTTCATCAACAGTCTAAAATTGTCATTGCAGCGGCTTGGTGAGAAGTTCAAACAAGATGGTGATGAACTACCACTGGTGGACGCTTGAGCGTTGAACTGGAGAGGAGTGATGGAAAGCCTGTGCAGCGCTTGTCATAGAAACAGTTCTATCTGGTGACGAACTTTGGGTAACTGATCAATAGGTCCAACTCTCTATTGACGCTTCTCAAGGCAATACTTGGCAAACTGACGCTTCTTGTCATGTATGCCTATGCCAAATAGATGGGGAGCTTGAACTAACTTCGGAAAAGTATATTTATGGCCACATACGCTTCAGCCCAATTTACCTCGGCCACACAGTAGTCTGTCCCAGCCTTAACCAGAGCTCGAACGCCTTCATGGTGGATATCTCTGATCGATTCAAAGCGATATCTATCAGTCTGATAGTTGGCATTCCAGACGCTGTCAAAGTATGCATCAGCTTCGGTCTGGATCACATCTGTGAGAGATGCTAGACGCTCACCGTTATGAATTCCTTTATTCTTCCACAGTAGAAGTGGATTGACAGAATTCACGTTTTCAGGACTATTTGCTATATGAGGAAAATGTGTGTAGCCTTCTCTGTTCAAGACTGCCTCTGACGGATTGAGAAAGGTAGGGCGAAAAGGATCATACACACGGATATTGTAGTCTCTGAGAGCAAAACCGGTTGACTTGATGTGCCCATAGTCTAGATAATACGCCAGATCTGCATCACACTTAGGAGTTTTGCCTCCTTGTCGGTCTTGTTGAAGAATAAGAGAAGACGGTATCTAACCAAGAGTTTTACCAAGTTGAACTGCCAAATAGTATTTCCTCTCGATTTCTGTCAGCTCAGTGTTGAACACTATATCCCTGATCTGATTGTCAATGTCAATCAGCGCGGCTACCTGATTCTCAGCATTAATGTATCTTTCTTCATTATATCCTGCTGGAATGAAGTCTTCTTCGAGCGCTGGAGGCATATAATTGATTGAATGATCAATCGTCTTCAGTGGGTCCAACTTGAAGAAGTGCCT
Organism: Buddleja alternifolia; assembly: GCA_019426215.1. Classification (NCBI taxonomy): domain Eukaryota; kingdom Viridiplantae; phylum Streptophyta; class Magnoliopsida; order Lamiales; family Scrophulariaceae; genus Buddleja; species Buddleja alternifolia. The sequence continues at coordinate 26,528,345 of CM033392.1, forward strand.
TAGCTTTGTAACGTCCTTAGCAACGCTCTGACCTTCTGAGCTTGCCTCTCTTATAGCCGGAATAAAAGTTGATGCTTGAACCTCTTTGGGAGCAGGTTCTTCTACTTTAATTGCAGCAGCTTCTGTGGCAACATCTTTGGCAATAGCCACAATATTTGTCATCTCAACATCCAGATAGACGTCTGTTGATGCTTCAGCAGCAGCTGAAACTAAAGCTGTAACACAAGAACTATCCTCTATAAGAGCAAGATCTTCTACAGATGTAGGAAAGGAAATGCTGTGGGAAGAAATAAACTTACCCTGAGAGCTTGTCTCAATTGCAACTTGAGCGCTTGGCTCAATAGCCACTTGAGCGCTTGGCTCAACCATCTCAGGCTCTTTAGGAACAGGAGCAGCTTGACGCTTGCTTGTCCTGGAACGCTTGAAAATCTTCTTCACGTTGATTCTTTCAACGAGTTTAAGCGTTTGAGCGGGAGGAGCAGTAGCTGATTCTTGAAAATCGATTTGTTTAATAATCCCTTCCAGCTTCCTCCGCTTGATCAGAGGATCCTCATCGGTTTTCTCATCGTCCTTTTATGGAGATGGAACAACTTGAGCCTTGGGCTTTCTGGGAGCCCTCATCTTAGTAACAGTCGGACGCTTCACGGCTTCTTCTGGAACTGGACGCTCAGTTTCTTCGTCTAACGCTTCGTGTACTTCCAGACGCTCAGACAGTGGTCTAGCAGCACCACCAACCTTGGGAGGATTGAAGAAATTGTTCAGAATCCTTCTTCCCAGCAGCTTGGCCTTATTCAAAGGTTGACCAGACGAGTAGACACACTCTGATCGATACAGCAGGTCACTCAAAATAGGCCCATAAGGTTTATTTGGGGCGCTTAAACAGTCCCGAAACCTTCCAAATACATACTCACTCCAGTTAATCTTAAGGTTGAGGAGTATCGCCGTCATCATCTGAAATTGCATTGGGTTCACCTTATCAAAGGTGCCCACTCTGCATTCTATGATCTTGCTGCAGAAATCAGCCATCAGTCGGTATTTGGACACTAAATCTTTCTTTTCAAAGTGTTTTTTGTAGGGTACACCGTCATAAGCACTCATAGTTGTCCATGCTTCTTTGATTTGTTCCAACGTGACACTGTCCAATGCCTGACCCTCATTTGGGAGATAAAGTTCTTGGCAATGGAAGCAACAGACAAAACGAATTCCTTGGGTGACTCCTTCTTTGATAGAGGTATTAGACAAGAGATAGACTTCTTGTCCGCGGAGAGTTTAGCAGTCTTCCAGAAGGTGTCGACTTCCGTCAGAAATAGATAAGAGTATTGAGTTAAGAATGTTTTGAGCCCAGCCTTTGTTACCAAATCCATCATATCAGTTAGGTTGATCTGAGGTTGATCATAAAGAAATTTCCAGTCGACAACAAGGCCTTAAGTAACCTTGATGGTAGACTCGGCAGAAGTAGAAGTAGATTTCTTTGGTGCCATTTTAGTGAAAGAGATGAATTGAGATTTTCTTTTGCTTTGAGAGAGAAAGAGAATAAAATTTGCAGAAAGTAAAAGTGAATAATTTTCTGCAAAAATTGTGTTTTAAATGACACAGAAAGGTAATTTTGAAACTTGTGTTCTCTCGTCTCAATAAGATGTAGACACGTGTAAAGTCCTTTAATCTCAGCCATGAATAGTTTTAGCTGCGGACGCGAGTTTTGTGTAAGAGAGAGAAGTTACATTTGGTAACTCCCATATATAAAGATTTGACATCCGAGTTAAAGTTTTAAAACGTTTGGGATTTTCAGAGTGTAGCACACGCGCCTGATGGTACACTGCCACGTACACAGACACGTGCTATTTCTGAACCGTCATTTTGAAAAGTTTTGATTACCCGCCAGTTTGATGTGATAGAAGCGTGTAGATAGAGTACAACATAGACTATTGAGTCTATCCACTACTTCAAGAAGCTTGTAAAATTTATGCATGATTTTTATAAACCATTTTATATTAAGTGTTGAGCGGAATATGTTCAACGCTTAACACGTATTACTTGTAAAATTTATATTGACGCTTGAGAGCAAAATATTTTTATACTTGAGCGTGCAACATATTGTGCATAAATAATTCTGAGCGTTGATGATCATGCATATGAAAGTTTTTTATCATTAACGCTTACAGATATGTTTCAAGTACAATTTTTAAGGTTCTCCTTAAATTTGATAACTTGTAACAACTTTTCAAAGATCTTTTGGATATAAATAAAATGAATTCCCCCTAAATTATATGTCTAATAAAGTATGATGCATGATGATTAAGCATTTAAATCGATCATACTTAGTTCACTTCTCAATAAAAAGGCGATTTGTTATTTACTTTCGAATTGACATTTATTTATTGTAAATCAACTATAAGTCTATGAACACAAGAGTAAACTCTCTAAGGCACTAGAGGGGTTTGATACTTGTGTACTAAAATAGTCTGCAAGTCAATGATTTCCAATTGGGCATTGGAAATCATGAAAACTTGTATGATATGAATCTTTGACGAGAAAGGTGTCCGTCACTCACTAGGAAGTAGTAAAGGACTCATATCATAGGTGCACTGATGGAGATAGTGGCACTCAGACATGACTCACATCAATTCTGTCACATGGGTTTTCACTCTTTGACAGTCAATGACAGATATGATTAATTGTAATAGGTGTGTCTGAACTTTAGACTTGAGGAATTGAGTTGAAGATATGATTGTGACATTAGATTTGTCATTAGAGTAGTTAGGCCCATTTCACTCTTTGGTGGGGTCAACCTCGAACTACAAACTAATGGGCAAGTAGTAGTCTTAACTGATATCCAAGATGAGATTCGTTCCCTCATAAGTGAACGAAGAATTATCCTATGCATTTGTAAGTAAGCAAGCTAGATCCTGAAGTCTTTGGTCAAAGCATTAAATGATCTGAGCTTGTTATAAATAAAACATAGCATCAAGTTAGTGAGTTTGACAAAAAATCATGACTCTCACTTGATCGGAATAAAGAAACGAAGAGTTTATATTCACACTGTATTTACAAAGGAAAGGTTAATAATGATCTAATCATTTCATCTTATTTGGGTTAAAATATGGAGCACTTGACTGGCTAGGTGGGTCCCATATTCAATGGAAGCCTCCCATTGCCAAATATAGATGAACCTAAAGAGTCACGCTTAAAAATGAAAAATCAATTGAAAAATAAGAATATTTCATGTGGCAATATTTTAAGTATTGGATACTTAAAATTAAATAAATGGAATTAATTATTTGAAGAAATAAGTTAATTCATTTATAGATTAATTAATATATTATTTCATGAAGAAGAAATAAAATTAATTAAACTCATGTATTATTTAATTAGATTAATTAATTGGATTGAATTAATTAATTAAATAGTGCATTGGACGTTGCTCAAATTGGAGCACCAATTGGTGCACCAAAGCCTATATTATGGGCTAATTTGAACCCAAGTTATTAACTTAAGTGATATAAATATATCACTTTAGTCAATACCTAGGTTAAGAGTTCACTTTGACTTACGCCACAAGAAAAATTCCTCCCCTTCTCTCCACCTTTAGCCGTTGGTCTCACACACCAAGAAAGAGGAGATTTTTTTAATCAAGTTTTTCTAGCGAGACGATTTAGAGGCAGAACAATTGGACTGCTCGGATCAAGATTAATTCAGCCGTAGATTTATCACGAAGAATTGAATAATTCAAATTCATGGAAATAATCAACCACTTCGATACAACGGGTAATGTTAGTTTTACCCTTTCATATATACGTTTGAATTAACCTTGGGATTGATCCGGCTCATGGGGAAAAACCATAAAAATTTTAAATTTCGTTTTCCGCTGCGTTTGGTGATTTTTTCCCAACAGTAACTTGGATAGGTTTGCTTTAATTGTTATCATCTAGAACGTCATGACGACGTTGCTAGACATCGATCCATGACCAATAGGTGCCTTGAATTAATTTGGAGAAATTAATTCAAAGCCTAATTAATTATTTGAATAATTAATTTAGCCTTTGGGATATGAACTATTGCTAGTTTGTTAATGAGTCTAAGGGGTCACACACTTAACTTAGTGTAGTACCTATTGGCTAAGTTAATTCTTTATGAATTAATCGATTAATTAATTGAGAAAAAGAATATATATATATATATATTAATTAAGTGGTCTTACTTAATAGTTGTCTTGATTTAATATGAGAATATTAAATTAGAAAAGACTAATTAATTAATTAGTGGTCTAATTAATTAACATGTAAAAGAGAAAAATAATATATATATATATATATATATAGAGAGAGAGAGAGAGATACACGCTTGGCATGTGTATGTATATTTGGAGGAAAGATTTTATCTTTTTCACCAAGTTTATACATATAGTAAGATCTTTTTATTTGGTATCTAGGGATATAAGATGAAATGCTTACGTCAAGCCTTTAGTGGGAGCTGATATGGATCAGTGATCTTAATGTCCAAGTTTAATTGAATATCTTAAAGGGTATTGTGAATACCAAATCTATTATGCCTTAGGAATGATATTGATCACTTCGGAGAAAGGTATCCTTTAAGATAAAGGGGTTCTTTTATGAAAAGACTGAGAAAGTAATAGAATTTCGGGAGACTCAATAAACACATACACCACTAGCAGTTAAGAGTGCACAATGAATGTGAACCACGACCTATGAACATAAGTTCTAAGTCTTGTATCCTTTTGAAAAAGGATGATCAAGAGGGACTACATACATGGGACTAAAGCCTATACAGGTAGTGGGAGCTAATACAAGTTATATAAGCTCCTAAAGGATCAATCTATAGATTGAAATAAGCTTTAAGAAGCTGGAACTTATGACTTGATGAAACCGTATAAGGACACAGGGACATCGGCAAATGGCTAAGAGCCAAATGTGAACGTATAGATCAGAGGGAGGGTAACTAAAGTTATTAAAAGAGAAAAATATTTCAACCCGAATCTCCATACATTGAAGTGATGCATTTTCAAGTACATAAGATGTATATTGAAAAAGGTTCGACTAGGAAATACAATCTGGGAGAGTAAGAACTGAAGAGTCACGAGGACTCTGGTTTTTTTTTTTTTTTTGTTTTTTGTGGAACTTAAAAGTCGAAGCTGGATTTTGAATTTACACTCAATGGCGGATAGAGCTGTAGATAATCTCTTTGTGAGAGACCACAGCTATATCCACTATGGAGGTTGAGTAAATCGCCAATGAAGAGGCGATGGAAAAAGATGTTTAGATAAATGTACCTGTTTTGTATAAGGTTCAAACCATCATAAATCAAGTACTGTGGTACTATGACATTCAATGGTATTTAAGCTCTTAAGTAAGAGTGAACGGTCTCACCTATGATCCTAACAAACATTTAATAAAAGTATCTGAGATATTATTTATCAGAGGCGACGTTCGAGTGGAACAGATCGACTCAACAGAAACATGGCAAACCTCTGTTAGCAAACCCTTAACAGAGGCTGTGCTCAAAAGGATATCAAGGATGTGCTTGTGGAGATATGGTTATATGGCTCTAGGGCAAGTGGGAGATAGATAGAGTTGTATGCCCGGCAAGCCATTTATTGGCTTGCCCACTGGAACATAAACACTATGACATTCTTGTCTTTCGTGTCATATTAAACCTGTTTGGAAAGAATTTTTTGTCGCATATTTAGATTTAATCAATCTAGATAAAGATCTCATTGATTATATGAAGCTAGGGGAGCAGTCACACAGACTATGGAACACTCTCGAGGGCAGTAATCCTAAACTCCGTTCTAAGTCATAGAGACTGTGTGATATGGGATATCATAGTCTCGTCAAGACTTGTCTATATATGTCATTCTCAAAAGGGAGAGTGTCTTGTTCCTTATACAATGACCCGCCGGGTCAATGCATGTACGGAGATTCATACTTAGGTGAGTATGGAATTGAACGACCCTGCGAGGATATCTCGTTGGATAATTAATTTAGCTCTCTGGGATATGACCTATTGCTAGTTTATTAATAAGACTAAGGGGTCACACACTTAACTTAGTGTAGTACCTATTGGCTAAGTTAATGTTTTGTGAATTAATGGAGAGATAAATTGATTAGGATATATATATATATATCTTAATTAAGTGATCTTAATTAATAGTAGTCTTGATTTAATATGAGAGTATTAAATTTAAAAAGATTAATTAATGAATTAAAATTATATATATATCTTTATTAAGTGGTCTTAATTAATAGTAGTCTTGACTTAATATGAGAATAGTAAATTTAAAAATATTAATTAATTAATTAATTAGTGGTATATATATATATATATTAATTAAGTGGTCTTAATTAATAGTAGTCTTGATTTAATATGAGAATATTCAATTTAGAAAGATTAATTAATTAATTAGTAGTCTAATTAATTAATATGTGAAAGAGAAAAATAATATATATATATATAGATACACGTTTGGCATGTGTATGTATATATATTTGGTTGAAATATTTTATCTTGTTCACAAAGTTTATATATTTATATATATTTATTAGAATGTATCTTGAAATATATATAATAAGATCCATTTATTTGGTTAGTTGATTAATTGTATGAAAAGATTTTAAAAATATATTTTTGGATTGAAATTGTATATTTGGGAATATCTCAAATATATGCAAATATCTAGTTAGTTGGTTAGTGGATCTAATTAACTAAGAAAGAGAAATAAAAGGAGAATATTATATGATATAATATAATATAATATAATATACAATATATATAAATACACGGTTTTAATCGTGTATGTGGCATGTGCATTTGTGCACAAGACATACATATATGAGTGTGTGAGTGTATATAATATATTCTATTATTAATAAAATAAAAATCATATATAATAAAATATATATGTGTGTAAGTGACGTGCAAGCCTTAGAAACACACACTCGGTGTGAGTGTGCGAGCACGTGTGTGCAGGCGTGCACATGCACTTATGATATATATATATTATTATTATTATTACTATTATTATGTATTAGTTAACTAACTAATGAAGAATTAAAAGATTAATTCTTCACCAAATTGAAAATAAATCCCCACTCACTAATAAAACTTCAAAATCAGTCCCCCACCCATGTTTTTAAACCCTCAACTCCCTAATTCATAATACAAATTTGGATTCACTCTCTAATTGGTGTGAAAAGACAAAAATACTCTAAATTAAATACCAAATCACAAAGTACTTTATTAATTTTTTAATCATCTTCTCCCTCAAATCTCTCCTCTTTTTTTCTTTTCTTTTTCACCACAAATGCAATTACATATGCTTTTTCGGCGATCAAACGTGTTCAAAGGTGACATCGTATTATTCTCCACGTTGAAAGAAACAAATCGAGATTCATATTGCCTATTTTTGAGTAAAATATATGTATATATATATTTTTTGAAATTCCACAAGTACAGCAATTGTAGTATCGATTAGACATATTAATATATATTTTGTGCATAGTTAACCTCAGGAAAACGTCCATAATACACTGTAGGATGCTCGAAATCATAAACAACTTTTTTCGTCTGAAAATCATACACAAGCTTTTGGAAATTACATAAGACATTATCAATAGAAAACGTAAGCTAAAATTTATAGACAATTTTGCGCGACCTCACGATAGAGTCTATAACAAATTTTACTGTGGTTGGAATCAAATGATTTTTTTTTTAATTTCAAAATGGACACATGGAGATTTTTGAAAATATATGACACATTACCAATAAATTTCTAGTATGAAACAATTTTTCCTACAAACATAAGCTAAAATTTATAGATAGTTTTGCACGACTTCACGAGAAAGTCCATAACGCACTGTATAATGCTCGGAATCATAAACCGCTTTTTTAATTTCAAGATAGACACATAGAACTTTCTGAAAATATATGACACATTATTAATAAATATCTAGTATGAAACAGATTTACCTTCAATCACAAGCTAAAATTCGTCAATGATTTTGCGCGACTTCACGAAAAAGTCCATAACAGATTGTACGATGCTCAAAATTATAAACCCTTTTTTTCCTTTCAATATAGACACATAGGGCTTTGCAAATGTCAAACAACATCTAGTAAAAAACAGTTTTTGCTTCAAACATAAACTAAAATTTATTGACAGTTTTGCGCGATTACACGAGAAAGTCCATAACGTAGTGTACAATGCTTGGAATCATTAATCATTTATTAAATTTCAAAGTAGACACATAGAGATTTCTGAAAATGTATGACACATTATCAAAAAATATCTAGTAAGAATATGTCCTTTAAATAAAATACAAAATCATTTATTTATGTAATAATACTTCATTTTGTATGTTACCATATGTCGTTTTATATATACAAATACATCAATTTACATATACACATATGTCAATTGTCATGTAAAAATAAGTCTTTTGATGCGTGATAATGCGTCATTTCATATGTAAGAATACATCCTTTAAATAAAGTAAAAAGTCATTTATATAACTATATTTCATTTTGTTTGTTACCATATGTCATTTTATACGTAACAATATGTCATTTTCGTGTACATATACGTCAATTGTCATGTATAATTGATATATGTTATTTTTACACTAGTTTCCCCCCGTTTATTGACTTGGTTTTGATTGTTTTCTTGATAATTTGATGACATATGATGCTTGGACCCTTGTTTTCTCATATTTTCTAGAATAACATATCATTTGGAGGAAAAACAAGGATTGAAGGTAAATCATGCAAAAAGATACAACACAAGGTAAAATGCTGTTTGCGCAATGCTGGAGTTTTTGGAATAAATTTCTCTAACCATGTCCAAATTACACACTTGGTTTACCAATGGAAATATAAGAGGCAAAGGTACATTTCTTATGTTGAAGACAAAGATCAGATATGTAGGGAAGGAGGTGAAAAAGTCATCGGACGAGACGTCTTACGATGGAGTTTTCTCATGCAGTGATTTTTGAGATATTTTTATCATGTTTACCAACATATTTGGACCATGGTGTCTTCTTGAGAGTTGTAGATATTTGTTTTAGGATTCTACAGCAACTTGAATCAGTGTATTCTGACATCGGTAGAGAACGTTATGCATATTTTACCAAAAATGGACGGAGCAGCAGGGGAACACCGCGGCGTTCAACACCCAACGCCGCGGCGTTCGAGGCGGCGGACTTGTCTATAAATAGACCATTCAGGTCATTTCTAAAAAAATAGACACTTGAGAGCAGCCAAACACCAAAAGGGAGGAGAGAAACACTTTGGAAAGAAGATTGAAAGTCATAACGTCTCCTTGAAGCCCCGGATTCGCAAGACGACGGAGAATTCAACGAGGGATCAAAATCATCACGATTATTCGGGAGTTTTTACATCTTTATTTCTTAACTTTGTCCAACTCTCTAATATGATTTGTATGATTCAGATCCGTACTTATGACATGAATATGAGCTAAACTTATTTGATTAAGGCCGTGGCGAGGCCGTTTATGTTATTTTGATTGTTCTTGCTTTGGTTTTTATTGGATTAATGTTGGTTTTAGTTATGTATTCAATAGTTGATCTCAATGCTTCACTTGTTTGATCACCAAGTGTTCGATAAAATGCCTAGGTTAGAGATCGAGAGATAATAACCTAGGGAAGATATAAACATTGAATACCCTATAGTTAAACCGACTAGAGATAAACTCAGTTTCTTTAGGTGGCTTTCCATTCACCTGGGGAATTCCTAGACCTTAAATGCATCTTTGTTAAGACGGGTTTTCATATAGAGATATATAGGAAATCGTTAACTAAGGTAGGGTTGCTATGCCAAGAGATTGGGTAGTACGTACGTTAGGGAATTTCGCCTTGGCTAAATCCATCTAATAATCCATTAGAACCTTAATCACAATCGAAATACATAAATGGTTGAACCAAGTGCCTTAATCGCTTCTCTCCATTGCTTTCTCCCTTTGTTTGGTTTGAAGTTGCCTTAGTTTATTTTCTTGTTTTGATAATTAGTTAAATCAACCTCTTATCGACCAATCTAACTTGGAAAAGAATAATACAGTAGGCTCGGTACTTAGATAGTAGTTGTCCCTGTGGAGACGATAAACCTGGATTTAACGTCCACTTTATTACTACACACGACCAGTACACTTGCTGTGCATACACGTAAGATTCTGTCGTGTCAATAATACGTTATTTCATATGTAAGAATATGTCCTTTAAATGAAATAATATCATTAATATGCAACAATACTTCATTATAAATGTTACCATATATCGTTTTATATGTAAAAATATGTCAATTTACATGTATACATACTTCAATTGTCATGTAAAAATACGTCATTTGATCTGCAATAATATGACATTTCATATGTAAAAATAAGTCCTTTAAATAAACTAAAAATTCATTTATATGTAATAATACTTCATTTTGTATGTTACCATGCGTCATTTTTATGTAAAAATACATCGTTTATATGTATACACACGTCAATTGTCATGTAATAATACGTCATTTCATATGTAAGAAATACATCCTTTAAATTAAATAAAGTCATTAATATGCAATAATACTTCATTTTGTATGTTACCATACATCGTTTTATATGTAAAAATACGTCAATTTACATGTAAAAATACATCATTTGATATGTAATAATACATTAATCCATATGTAATAATACGTCAATTTATATGATCATACATGAATTTATATGTAATCATACGTCAATTTATATATAAGAATACGTAAATTGATATGTAAGAATACGTAAATTGATATGTAAGAACACATCAATTTATATGTAGTCATACGTCAATTGATATGCAACTATACGTCAATTTATATGTAACCATACATCATTTGACATGTAATAATACGTCTATTCATATATAATAATATGACATTTTATATGTAATCATACGTCAATTGATATATAGTCATACGTCAGTTTATATGTAATCATACGTCAATTTATATGTAAGAATACATTAATTGATATATAAGAATACGTCAATTTATATGTAGTCATATGTCAATTTATATACAACTATACATCAATTGATATGTAATAATACTTCAATTTATATGTAACCATACATCATTTGATATGTAATAATACGTCCATTCATATGTAATCATACGTCATTTGATATGTAAGAATACGTCAATTCATATGTAGTCATACATCAATTTATATGCAACTATACGTCAATTGATATGTAATGATACGTCAATTAATATGTGTTAGTGTGCATTTTATGCATATTTTTCATATATTTCCTTTCTTTTTTTTATTGCTATTTGACTTTAAATGATAAATATTTATTATGATTTTTATTTTGATAGGTGAAATTTCAAAGAAGAAGAAAAAAGAAGAAGAGGCGTTTAAGCAGGTGAAGTCAAGAAGAGAAAAATCTTAAGTTTTAGGAGTCGTTCCTATTTTTTAGGAGTTATTAGTGTTTTATCCTAGCAAGAAATTATTTTCCTTATTCTATTAGAATTAGAGTTTTATTTTGGTAGGAATCCTTTTTGGCTAGACTTATTTTATTATATATATAGCTGGAATTTTTATTTTTCTCCTACACTTTAGAAAACTACACGTTTTGTTAAGAATTTCATGTTAGGCGTTTTGATGATGAAAATTAAGTTTTATGTTAGACCCCAAATAAATTGTAAGTTTATACTTTATTAGAAGATTTGTTTAAGCGCTTGAAAGATGTAATTTGTTAGGCTTGACATTTTTATCTTTGTAGATTTTAGACTAAGTATTAGATACCAAGTTGTTGATAGAATTTTAGGTGAGTCTATCAATGATGAAGTTGAAGATCAACGTCTGAAATCAAGTGAAGATGAAGATTTGTTCTTAAGCGTCAGTCAAGCGCTCAAGATCTGTTTCAGGACTTATGAATCAAGTGCTAAAGCTATTCAAGCGTTCAACGACGGGATTCACCTAAAATAAATTCTCAAGTCATGAAGGACTTAAATGCAATCATCAACGGACATTTATTTCCAACGGGAAATAAACTCAAAACGCATTAAATGCTTGATAAGAGCATTAAATATGATAAGCTATTGTGGCTTGTGGACAAGTCACCTTTTGACTAGACTATCACCAATCAGACTTCAAAACCTGCTCCTGTCCAATCGGAACCAGCAGATTTTCAGGAATGTCAGAAAAAGGTCTATTTAACATGCTGCATGAGAGACACGCTCTTGCATGTGTCCAACGGACAATTCCCGTGAAATGACTATAAATAGTACCTCTCTGTAAACCCTAATGACCAATCTTCATGCACATAAAGCCAAAACTTTGCTGAAATTACTTGAGAGAAAAGCTTAGGCTTTGTTTGTTTGTGTTTTCATTATATTTTTTCCATTTCTATTTTCATCTGAAAATGGGAATACACACTTTACACTATTTTTAACTGAAATTATTCTCATTTTCATTCTTGTTTTTACGTTCTCGAGAAATTTCAATCATTTATTTAAAATTACTTTCACATCACTTATCTCACATTTTCTCTCTCATCCACCCATCACCATCCTCTCTCTCCTCTCTCGTCAATATTTAACATCAAATCCAATACTATTCATCTAATTATTACTTTTCAATCATTTCACATATCACACTCACAAATTTCAACCATTTTAAAAAACACAACCAAACACACCTATTTTTTTCACTTTTCTCACACGAAAATCAAAAAACACATTCTCCCATACATTTTAAAAAATGACGGTTGAAAATTAAATGAAAACACATCCAAACAAAGCCTAACACTTTTCATAGCCAAAATTCCTCATAGTTTTTATCTATATTCCTAGACAGTCGAAAATATCTCAAACATCTTCAAAAAAGAACCCTTCATTATTACTGAGATATTCCAAGTTGTTTGAATTTTTCCAAAATCAAACAAACCTATTAGAAAAACCCCATTCAAGCCTCGCGATCTGTGCGAAGTTGAAGGTGGATACTTGCATTATTTCTGGGTGAAAGAAGCAAGATGATAGAAGTGTCTTGTAGCAGAAATCTGTGTGACCAAGGAGCTCAAGTCATCAATATCCATCTCTCCCTATTGTGTAGAAGTTTCTGTGTGATTATTAGAGAATCATTTTAGTGGATTGCCTCCAAGTGTTCGAGGAGAAGAAGGACGTAGTTGAGATTACACCACCCAACGAACCTTTCAAACTTTGTGTTCTTTACTTTATTGTTATTTCATTATTGTCATATCATTGCATAAATCGGTTAAGTAAACGCATTGATAAAATCATTCAAAGCTAAGCAACTAAAGAAAAACTTTGTGACGCTAAAACCTTCAAAAAGAAAACTTAAAATCATTCCGCTATGCTAACCCTAATTAAAGAACTGAACGCTTAAACCTACTTGGTTATAGTATTCAAATCTTGAGTCTCAGTTAATCTTATCAAAACAGTTTTCAAGTAGACGCTCAGCCAAGCGCCTACATTTTCAAACGTGTAAAACGATTTTAATACGAAACTTTTTGAAGTCGAAAAGGACTTCAAGGTCTATTCAACCCCCCCCCCCCCCGCCCACCTTTAGACCCTTTCGTATGCCACTCGGGACCAACACGTTTTTTTTACAAAAGGAGAAGAGGGGATTTCTGCGTTTTGCTTCCATTGAATTTGTGAGATCTAATTTATTCTTGTTCTTTCTTTATTCTTGAATATTTACATATTCTTTGTGCTTGTTGAAATTATTGTTTTAATTAATTGAGTAATTTGGCAGGTTATTTGATTGTTGGAATAATATATAGCTAATTAGAATCCCAAATCCGTAATTGTTTGGTTAATTATAATATTGGTAGCAATTAATAACGTTGATTATGGACAAGTTTTTTATTGTTATTATGGAAATATGTAATCTAATTTAAATAAACCGAGCTTGTGATTTTATTAATTAGAATTGGTGTTTCTCTAATTCTTAAAGCTATTATTGAATTAAATCTTAAGGGTTTGTTTAAGGTTATTCAATTAATAAGGGAAATAATCAAAGAGCTTGTTTTGAGTATCAATAAAATAAGGAGAAATGAGGTTGTTAGAGCTTGTTAACAGCTATAGCAAATTTATTCAATAATATCGAATTATCTTTGCATCGATGGTCAAATTATAGAATTAAAACGGATAAAATTCCTTAGGCTAGAATCTCACCATATATTGATTTCTTCCACTTGATTAATTTTGCATCTCTTGATTTTAGTAATTTTCTTTGCTTATTTTAATTTTTAGTTTAATCGATTATTAAAAATGCCCCCCCCCTTTATTTTAATTTTTGTAATTTGAGAAATAATTTGAACCAATTCCTGAGGATTCGACCCTGCTCACCAATATCTGCAAATTTAGGAGTAGAAATTATTTTTGTAGGTTCGACACCTAACAAATTTTGGCGCCATTGCCAGGGATTGATGTCTTTAGATTTATTTCTCGTTATAGATTTAATTTTTGTTGCCTATTCTGTTTTGTGCCTCAATCTCTTCGTGTAAGTGAACTTCAATACGATCCTGAAATTGAAAAAATAGCTCACCAACTATGAAAAGAAGCCAAGCAACATGCTCAAGGAGTCCCTTCTACTTTATCTCCTGGATTTAATTTAACTTTTGAATTGTGTGACACATCCGGTGATTCAGAAGAAGAACTTGAAGTCATGGCCAATGCCAACGAAAGAACTTTATGGCAGTTAGCCATGCCAAACATGAACCGACAACCACTTTGCATTCAATATCCCACCCTTGAGGTAGATTTTCAATTAAAATCTGATCTTATTCACTTACTTCCTAATTTTCATGGTCTTGCAGGAGAAGATCCCCATAAACACTTGGAAAGAATTTTATGTGGTCTGTTCAACGATGAAACCAAGGAATGTTACTGAAAACCAAATCAAACTGAGGGCTTTTCCATTTTCACTAGCTAATAGAGCTAAGGACTGGCTTTATTATCTACCCTCTGGTTCAATCGAGACATGGACCGAAATGAAGAAATTTTTTTTGGAGAAATTCTTCCCTGCCTCACGAGTTACCAACATAAGGAAAGAGATACGCGGGATTAGGCAACACAAGCTCCACTAACTCAACCATCCTCCAACCCACAAGGTATGTCTTTAGAAGAAATTGTTAAATCATTAGCAACTCACACACAACAATTTCAACAAGAGACGGGGACTAGTATACAACATCTGGAGAACCAAATGAGTTAGTTAGCCACAACTGTGAATGGGTTGGTTTCCCAAAACTCGAGTACACTATTGTTGGTCCCAAGTGGCATACGAAAGGGTCTAGAAAGGGGGGGGGGTTGAATAGACCCTGAAGTCTTTTTTGACTTCAAAAAGATTCGTATTAAAAATGTTTTGGACGCTTGAAATGTAGACGCTCGACTAAGCGTTTACTTTAAATATAGACACTTAGGCTAAGTGTCTGATGAATACTGTTTTAGAAAGTTAACTTAGACTTTAATATTTGAATACTTTAACCAAATAGGTTTAAGCGTTCAGTTCTTTAATCAGTGTTAGCACGCGGAATAATTTTAGAGTCTTCTCTTTTGAAAGCTTTAGCGTCACAAGAAAGTGTTTTAGTTGCTTAGCGTTCACTTGAGTTTTACTTGACAGATTTATACAAAGATATAATAATATGAAGAATGACTGTAAAGTAAAGAGCATGATATTTGTAAGGTTCGTTGGGTGGTGTAATCCCAACTACGTCCTTCTTCTCCTTGAACACTTAGAGGCAATCCACTAAAATGATTCTCAAAGAATCACACAGAATCTTCTACAAATTAGGGAGAGATGGATGTTGATGACTTGAGCTCCTTGATAACACAGATTTCTGCTCCAAATCACTTCAATCCCCTTGTTTCTTTCACCCAGAAATAATGCAAGTATCCAACTTCGACTTCACACAGATTGCGAGGCTTGGATGGGGTTTTTCTAAACGGTTTGTTTGATTTTGATGAAGTTCAAATAACTTGGGAATATCTCAATAGTAATGTGGGTTTCTTCAAAAAGAATGTTTGAGATATTGGTTGACTATCTCAAGAATTGAAGAAAAGTAAGGAGAATGTTTGATTGAATATTCTAGCTTTTCTGAGATTTTAAGGAATGAGACTTCAATGCAACAACAATTTGGCTTGGAATTAATCGCTGTTTTTGGCTTGTTGTTGAAGTTCTATTTATAGGCATTCTTGGAAAAAGTGTCCGTTTGACACATGCACAGGCGCTTGTCTCTCACTTACGCGAGTCAACCACTTTTGTCCTTTTTTCTGAAAATCTGCTGCACAAAAGTTGGTCCTGCACTCTGTGAAAAGTTGACAGTCCAATAGGGTGGCTTCTCCGTACGTCTGAAAGTGCTTATCACATTTAATGCTCTTATCAGCATTAAATGCATTTGAACTAAATACCCGTTGGTATTTAATGCTCTGAGAATAATTGCATTAAACTCCTTCTGGACTTGGAAATAAATTCAGGTGAAATCCATCATTGATAGACGCTTATTCATCCTTGAATTGCTTCTCCCTAATAAGGTAACGCTTGATATAGCTGGATATTTAGACGCTTGGAAACTTCATCTTCATTCAGACTTCAGGCGCTTGAGGAAACTTCATCTTCATTCAGACTTCAGGCGCTTGAGTCTTCAAACTTAACTACTGATAAGCTCACTCAGAATTCATCAGATGCTCAGCCTAAGACTACTTAGCCTAACAATCTAGAGCAAAACGAAACGAAGCCTATTAAGCCTATTAGAAATCTAACGCTTCAAAGCTTATACATGATTTTCACTAAAATCAAACTTACATATTTTGGGGTCTAACATAAATTTCTAATTGTCATCATCAAAACATCTAACATGAAATTCCCAACAACTACCCTCTCTGCCCGTAGTGAATCCAAAGCAGAATGTTAGTGCAGTCACTTTGAGAAGTTAAAAGGCGTTACAAGAGCTCAAGACAATTATAATACCTCCACCGTTTCCTAGTAGGTTTGCTAACTCTAAACCTAAGATAGAAGAAGAGTTGGAGAAGAAATCCGTAGAATCTCAACTCATCAAATCGACTAAGACACATAGCAAACAGGTCAAGCTAATTGAGGTATCTCCCCCATTTCATGGTGAGTTTGTGGAATATGAGAAGGAATAGAAAGAAAAGGAAATTCTAGAGACTCCCCGAAAAATTGAGGTAAATGTATCTGCAGTCCTTCAAGAGAAAGTACCTGCAAAATGGGAGGACCCATGTATGTTTACTATTCCTTGTAAGATAGGCGATGCGTGAATTGAGAATGCTATGTTAGATCTAGGAGCTTCTATTAATATCATGTCTCATTCTCTCTATGAATCTTTGAAGGTGGGAAAATTGAAAGGAACGGATGTGATTATCCATTTAGTTGATAGGTCTAATGCATATCCTGATGGTGTTCTTGAAAACATATTAGTTCAAGTTAATGATTTGGTTCTTCCTGCTGATTTTTATGTTATTGATACGGGTGAAGATAACTCTTGTGATTTTGCTCCCATTTTGCTTGGAAGACCATTTTTTAAACCATCTAGAACTAACATTAATATTCATGATGGGACAATTACTATGGAATGAAATGGTGAAATCGTAGAATTTAGTATTTATGATTCCATGAAGTATCCTAATTATAATCATTCTATGTTTGTTAAAGATGTTACTGACTTGTTGATGGAGCGAATTCTTAAACTCAATGATGATGATCTACTACAGGTAGTTTGGCACAATGATGGCTTTGAACCTCCTACTTATGCAACTTGAGCCATAACTAAGTCTAGCTAAAGACGTTAAAGAAGGCAACTCAAGAATTTTATCTTTTCTCATTCATTTTTCTTTATTTTATGTTTTTATATTTTTCGTCTTTTTCTTTGAGGTAAAACATATCCCATGGTAATATTGGGCCATGTTTTAAACTTAGTCATGATGAAAAAAAAAGTGTTGAATTGACAGATTACAACTTCAAATTGGGCGTGCACACGCTCTATTCAAAGTTGTATTCTGTCTAATTTTGCACTATTTTGACAATTAATGACTTCAACTTAGACGTGCCCACGCTCAATTCTGGGTTACACTCTGCCTTAAAAGTTCACCCTTCAGTCAATTTCGGGAAAAAGAATTAAAAAAATAGAACTTTATTATTTTCGAATTTTTTCCCCAGCAATTTGCTTTTCTTTTCTTTCACCTTTCCAATCTTAATCCCTAAATCTTCTCCCTCCCCAAAATTTTTGGTTGCAGCACGAACTAGTCAACTCCTTGGCAACTTCCATTGAAGAAACTCCATCAAGCCACCATGGGAAGAGTCCAAGAGCCAACTCCAGCCACAACCACAACTCCGCCGCCGGTAGCTGTCAATTCCGACCACTCTCGTTCCTCTTCTCTGACGAATTCTTCCGGGTCAAGTTCTTCGAGCCCAATTATAAATCAGTCACCACCGAATTGATCTCGGGTTCACACATCTAAGTTCAAGGGAGTCCCATTCCTTTTAACTCCATTTTTGTTCCTTTTATGCTTTCTATTTTTATACATTGAGGACAATGAATCTAATAAGTGTGGGGGAAGGGGTAAAATCCTTTGTCTTGATGAGAGTTACAATTCTCTTAGTGTGCAAAGAGTTAAGTTAGTGTAATTTTTTTTCTTTTATCAATTCTTTTGATTTGAAAATTTGATAAAATTCATGAGAGAAGTTCAAGCATGCTTGTATCGTTACAATTGTTAAAGTATATGCTTCTTTGAGAAATTTACGGAAGTTAGTAATCTAGCATAATTAGGTATGTGATATTTGACTCGCAGAAATTCTTCGATATTTCCTTAAGTGTAAATTTTGGTGCAATTAAATTGATGATGAATTGAAAATATGGGTATTAAGACCCGAAGAAATAGTTGGTGCTTAAAAAGTGTGCGATATAACCTCTTTTAGCACCTGAGGCTAACTACACTGAAGGGATTAAGCCTGAGGAGTTTTCAAGCTTGTTAGCCTAAGGTCAACTGGTCTGGGATCTATCGGCCAAAACCTGCTACTGTGTTCGTATCCTAATAGGGCTATAAAGAGGGTATCAAATGTTAAATGATAAACTTGTTGAGTAACCGGGTGCATTCATGACCAATGTTTGTATTTGCGTCAAAAGACAAGTAAATGCTTACGTGGATAAGATTGTAATATTGGTTCTAATTTCTGAACTAAATGCTTGAGAAGATAGAAGGGGATGATGCAAGTTGAATGTTGTATACGTGATATTGCAGTCATGAATTTTTGAAAAGTTTGTATGAATACAAAAGTGATATTTGAGGCATGATTGACATCTTTAAAGAATTTTTTAAAAATTTTTAAATCAAAAGAATGGTGTCGGGAAAGAAAGTTTCTTTGACTTGCTTGTTTGTACACTGAGAGATCGATTTTGTGGGTATATCATCTACAAACACTCACGAGACTTAACTCGTTCTTTAGGGTAACCTGGGGAAGGCTTGTTGCATATGCTAAATCCAATCGTGTTACCTACGAAAGTGCTTAGTTCTAGTTATTTTTGTTTTTCTTTATTTTTGAGTCTTTTGTCTATGCACGAGGACGTGCAAGAGCTAAGTGTGGGGGAATTTGTTAGTGTGCATTTTATGCATATTTTTCAAAGATTTCCTTTCTTCTTTTATTGCTAATTGAGTTTAAATGATAAATATTTATTATGATTTTCATTTTGATAGGTGAAATTTCAAAGAAAATGAAAAAAGAAGAAGAGGCGTTTAAATGTGTGAAGTAGGAAGAGAAAAATCCTAAGTTTTAGGAGTCTTTCCTATTTTTTAGAAGTCTTATTAATGTTTTTTCCTAGTAAGGAATTAATTTTCTTATTCTATTAGAATGAGAGTTTTATTTTGTTAGGAGTCCTTTTTGGCTAGGCTTATTTTATTATATATAGCTGGGATTTTTATTTTTCTCCTACACTTTAGAAGACTACGCCTTTTTTTACAAAAGGAGAAGAGAGGATTTTTGTGTTTTGCTTCCATTGAAAATGTATTGCTAAAAACTCAAGTTCTAGCCAAGGATATTTGTGAGATCTAATTTATTCTTATTCTTTTTTTATTCTACAAAATTTGTAAGATCTAATTTATTCTTATTCTTTCTTTATTCTTGAATACTTACATATTCTTTGTGCTTGTTGAAATTATTATTTTAATTAATGGAGTAATTCGGCCGGTTATTTGATGGATGGAATAACATATAGCTAATTAGAATCATAAATTCGTAATTGTTTGGTCACTTCTAATATTGGTAGCAATTAATAACGTTGATTATGGACAAGTTTTCGATTGTTATTATAGGAATATGTAATCCAATTTAAATAAATTGAGCTTGTGAGTTTATTAGTTAGAATTGGTGTCTCTCTAATTCTTAAAGCTATTCTTAGGAAATTTCAGGTTAGATGTTTTGATGATGACAAGATAGGTTTTATGTTAGACCCCAAAGATTATGTAAGTTTACCTTTATTGGAATATGTATAAGCGTTTAAAGTTATCGAGTTGTAATTTTAGTGAAGGCTTTTATCTTTATAGTCTTAGACTAGTATCTAACGCTTGAGCTATGACAGAATTCCAGGTGAGTCTATCAAAGTGAAATTGAAGATCAGCGTCTGAAGACTTTGAAGATGAAGGATTCTTTAAGCGTCTGTCAAAACGCTTGAGAATCAATTCATAGAGATAACGCCACAAACGCCTATCGTCACCTGAATTTAATCCAAAGTCAATTAGCTATTAAAATTAACCATCAACGGACATTTATTTCCAACGGGAAATAAATTCAAACACATTAAATGCTTGATAAGTCCATTAAATGTGATAAGGACTATTGACGATACAGATAAGCCTTCCCCATTAGCTGTCAACTCAAAGTAGATCTACTACCAACTCTGTGCAGCAGAATTTTCAGAGATGTCAGAAAAGGACTGTTTTACGTGACTCATGTTTCACACGCTCCTGCATGTGTCCAACGGATAAATTTCGAGAAAAGTTTATAAATAGATACTCATAGCGCAACCGTAAACACCGAGAATTATTATCAAAAACTTGATATTACACTTATGCTGTTGAAATCTATATTCATCCCAAAAAGCTCAAAATTACCATAGCCAAAATTTCTTTAAGTTTATACATCCCCACGGCCAAACCAATATCTCTTACCTCTTCTTAGAAGAACCATTCTTTCTAAAGAGATATTACAAAAGTGTTTGAAATTTTTAAATCAAACAAACCGTGATAAATTCCATCAACCACTTCAATTTGAGTGACAAAGTTGTTGAAGACAAAGCATTATTTCTGTGTGAGAGAATCATTGTCAGAAGCAGATCTTAGCCGAATTGAAATCTTTGTGACCAGGGAACTCGAGATCAAGTCTTCACCATTTGCTATGGTGTTGAAGTTGTCTTTGTGAAGCTTCGTGATTCATTTTAGTGAATTCTTCTTGTGTGGAAAGGAGTAAAAGGAGGTAGCTGGGATTACACAAACCCAGAGAACCTTACAGTTCTCTGTCTACTTACTTACTATTTTATTGCTTTATTGATTATTATTTTCATACATTATTATAAGTTATAAGTTATGCATTATCAAATCTCTAAAAGCGACTAAACTCTTACTAAGCGCCTAATCTTTTAGACTTGTAAAAATCTTTCGCTGTGCTAACCCTGATATAAGTTCTGAGCACCTGATCCATTTTGATCAAGTACTCAAAACTATTGTCTATGTTAACTATACAAAAATGAGTCTTACAATTCAAAAAGAAGTTCAGGGTCTATTCAACCCCCTCTTCTAGACCCTTTTATATGTCACTTGGGACCAACAAGTGGTATTAGAGCGGTTGAAATAGAAATTTTAAAATTTCCAAGCATGTTTAGATCCTATTTTAAAATTTAGTAGCTTTAAAACTTTTCATGGCATTCACTAAAGTTCCTAAATTGACCGAGTCAAACTATGACTCTTGGAAGGTCAAAGCTGTTGGGAATGCGCCCTCGATGCCAACGAGGAGTTAGAATACACGGCACAAGTTTATATTGTACAACCTCTAATTGATATAAAGGCAACAATATGTTGTTTGTATAATTCTTGATGGCATCTATAAAGTTTTAAATGAACAACTAGTCCATGTGTGTCAAGACAAACCTTCACATTCCTTAAGGAGATGGGCACTAGAAGGGTTTGGTACTTAATCACTTAAATAGTTCGCAAGTCAGAAAATCTCAATTGGGCATTGAGATTCGTATAGACTTGTATGACACATACTCTGATAAAGCAGTGCCAGTCGAATACTATAAGATAGTGGGAGTTTGTGTCATAGATAGATTGATGAGATTAGTGTATTCGAACACGACTCGTAGTAATCCGATGACTGTCAATGATTGGATTACTGATTATGAAGGTATGTGTGAGCCTTAGACCTGAGGAGTTACGGTCACAGTGTGCTTGTGACGTTGGATTCTGTCACTAGAGTAGTTAGGCTCCATTCACCCGTTGAAAGGTGGGGTCGACCTCAAAATGCGTTCCAATGAGTAAGTAGCATATGAGGTGATTACCAAGAGGAAATTCACTGTCTCGAAAGTAAACGAGAAGTATCCTATGCGATCATAGGTAAATGAGATTGAAAGTCTCTGGCTAGAGCTGATGAACTAACTTTTGTTTAGTAATCTCATATTACTATGATTCTTAAGCATAACATCGAGTCCTGTGAGTTTGACATATTCTATGACTCTCACTCGATCGGGATACGTCAGTGAAGGGCTTATACTCATATGGTATTCATAATCTAGAGGTTCGTAATGACATAGTCATTTCGTACTCGATTGGGCTACAATGTGGGGCCACGGTGCTGGCTAGGTGTCACCCACATCCTTTGGTATCCTCCCATTGCAAATTGAGAAGAACTTAGAGAGTCGCGCTATAAAAGAATAGACGGGGAAATCAAGTTTTGTATTTGGAGGGCATTTTGGTAATTTGTCCTTTGGAAGGACAAATTAATTAATTGGACAAATTAATTTAATTCGTTGTTTAATTGCATTAAACAATGGTAAATTAAATTGATTAGTTTGAATATTTAATTGACTAGGTTATTTAAACTAGAATGATAATTAATTAATTAAATTAATTGGACTAAGTTGACTGGGTCAACATAGCCCAATTATTGTCCAAAAGCCTATGATGAGCATGTACTGTAGGGCCTTGTTGGAGGATTTATTTAATCCTCCAACACAAGCCAGAGAACACAGTTGAAAGTTAATTTTTCAGTAAAAAGAAATCATAACTGAAATTCCTCCACCAGAAATACTAGACAGAGAAATTATTTTTCTTCCAACTCAGTCTCGCCTAGCTGCCATGGAGATTTCCTGGAGTCAATTCCGCCACGTGATGATCTAGAGACGGTACAATTGAACCGTTGGATAAGATTGAAGATTCACGAAGATTAAAAATTGAATACGCTAAAAGGTAAGTTGTTCGTATTCATCTTTCTCTTGTTAAAAATCGACGAAAGCCACAAATTGATCTTGATTTGGGAATTCGGATCTGTTTTTATGTTCCGCTGCGCATGCCCTATAGGATTCCCAACAAAAGCGTTTACCTATCTTTGTTGTTGTGATGATGAAATGTGTGATATCATTTTAGATGGACCTATTCAAATTCTTAAAGTCATCACTAGAGCATCTAGAGCCACAGAAGTGATTCCAAATGCCTATGTTGAGAAGCCAAAGTAAGAATGATCTTCAGGTGAGCGTCGCAGAGCAAATCTGGACAATGTTGGATGAAATGCTCTAAATATAGCTTGGTGACAATGATAGCTTATTCAACAAGGTTAAGTCGTGCGCTACGACTAAGGAGATTTGGGATAAGTTGGCTATAATTTGTGGTGGTTCAACACAAATCAAGGAGAACAAATTTTTCATTGCCAAGGAAAGATTTAACAGCTTTAAGATGTTGCCTAATGACACGCTAGAGCAATTGGACATAAGATTTACTGCTCTTGTTATAGAACTAACATCTTTAGGCATGGACTTACAAAATATAAAAATGTTGGTCAAGATTTTCAGAAGTTTTCCTAGTAGATTTTTGATGAAAACAACTGCGATGAGAGAATCAAATATGTTGGACCTTCTAACTCCAGAAGATGCCTTTTCTGAATTCAAAACATTTGAGTTTGAGTTGAATTCAACAAGTGATGTAGTGAGCAACCCAGTGATAGAGTTTGGAGCGCTTATAACATCATTCAAGGGTAAATCGGGTAGCAAAAGAAAAGTGACAGATATAAGTGAGGATGAGGAACTAGCACTACTGAATAGATTCAAAAAGTTTCTAAGATATGAAAAGAAAGGAAATAGTCCTAAGCATCAAGGACAGAGTTCATATCAAGCGCCTGCTCCAGTTCAACAATAGTATCAAGTGCCTCAATATTCTACACCTTATCCCTCAGCGCCAATTCAGTACCAAACGTCTAATCAACAGAATCTCTCAGCACTTGTGGTCTCAAAAGCACAAACTGCAAGGTTAACAAATAAACAAAAGATGCAAACTAATCATTGTTATAATTGCAGGAAACTAGGGCACTACTGAGTAAATTGCCCTTATCCAAACGTATCTAAGCCCTCAAGGCAGGATTACTTGGATAGAAACTAATTCAGAGCAACCTTCGCCAACAAGGTTTGCTAGCGGGGTCAGAACAAGCATCCGCACCTGAAGATTTGGAGTCTTCAGAGAAGAGTAGTGATGATGATGGGCCAGTGGATAACTCATCGCTTATTTGTCTCATGCCAGAGATGATGAAGCGTCCCCTGAGGTAAACACTGAAGTTTCTTATCCTCCCTCTTATGAAGAATTACTTGACAAGGTAAAAAAATATTATAAAGATTGTCAAGATGCCGCCAAATTATATCAAAATCACTTCGATATCATATCAGCGCTTAAAAATGATAATGTGATGCTCAAGGCAGAGTTGCAAGTTCAGCAACAATGCATTAAGAAGAACAAATCACTTGACAGTGAGATAAGTAATTTAAAAAGTGATCTTGATATAATAGTCTAGAGAGACGCTGAGCTAATTGCTAGACTTGCTAAAGCAGAGCAGCTCATCTCATCATTGTCTAAAGTGTTAAAAAAGCTAGACAATGTGACTGAAGTAACAAGAATGTTTGGTGAAAAGACCGGTTTAGGATGCAATAAATTCGATAAACAACCAAACAAATCTAATATTATGGCAAACAACAAAGGAAAGGGTGTATTTTTTGTTGAGAAAGATTCAAAGAGTCAAACACCTGATGAACCAAAAGACAATGGTACGAGGCCAAATGAGAAAGTCGATACTAACTCAGGCAAGGGAAAGACGAAAACAAATGATTCACAAAGAAGGGGTCATCCAAATGCTCAAAAGGCTAAGAATAAACCTTACCATTGTGAATCAAGCACTAAGCGTCAAGCACCAAAAGTGCACCCTAAGCCTGATTACCATTATAATCAAGAATATTATTATACACTTAAGAAGCACACACAACACAAGGTGAAACCCAAAAAGGCTAATCCTCCCGCAATGAAGACTAGGCAAATTTGGGTTCCTAAAGTTCTAATTCAGACTAACTCTACTAATGTAAAAGGACCCAAGTTACAATGGGTACCTAAATAGAAATAGAACTGCCCTTTTGATTGCAGGTACCTAGAGCTAGAGCCAATACATCTGTTTGGTACATCGATAGTGGGTCGTCAAGGCACATGACAGGCTCCAAGGATCTTTTGATCAACTATCGAGCTACCAATGGTTCTCAGGTTGTATTTGGTGACAACTCCAAAGGTAAAACCAAAGGTATATGTACTATGCATAGGGGGAACATCATGATTAGTGATGTTTGTTATGTTAAGGGTCTTAAGCATATGTCAATTTTGTGATAAAGGATTTGAAGTCAAGTTTTCAAGTGACTGTTACTATATAAATGACGCTAAGACTAAATCTACTAAACTGAAAGGTAAAAGAACAAAAAATGTGTATTTGTTAGATTGAGGTTCAACAATAGGTAACAACCCTACATGCTTTGTGGCTAAAAGTGAATCTAAAACGGGTTGGTTATGGTATAGAAAAATGAATAACCTCAACTTCAAAATAATCTCTCAGCTTATAACGCTAAATCTTATAGAGGAATTACCTAAAGGACCATTTCATAAGGATCGTCTCTGTGACGCTTGTCAAATGGGAAAACAAGTTAAATCATCTTTCAAGAGAAAACTTTATCTATCTACCTCTAGATTACTTGAACTACTTTTACATGGATCTGTTTGGATCCGTTCAAATGATCAGTGTGAGTGGTAAAAAGTATACTTTAGTGATAGTAGATGATTTCTCTCAATTTACTTGGGTGGAATTTCTTTCATCCAAAGATGAGACATGTGACAAGTTAACAGTGCTTATTTAGCAACTTCAAACCTTGAAAAATCTTAAGGTTGCAAGAATAAGAAGCGATCACGGTACTTAATTTACTAACAAAGTTGTTGAGAAGTTTTGTGTAGAGAATGGAATACATCATGAGTATTCAGCTCCTAGAACTCCCCAACAAAATGGTGTTGTTGAGCGCTGGAACAGAACGCTCAAGAAAGCCACTAGAACGATGTTAGCAGAGTCCAAGATTGCTCCTAGGTTTCGGACCGAAGCGATCAACACTACCTGTTACACTCAAAATTTTTGAATGATTAACACATAACATGGGAAAACTCCATATGAACTATGGAAGGGACGTAAGCAAAATGTTTCATACTTTTATGTCGTTGGTTCAAAATTTTTTATTCATAATAATGGATCCCAAAGCCTAAAGACATTTGATCCTAAAGCGGATGAGGGAATCTTTCTAGGCTATGCCAAAAATGGAAAGAATTTCCGCATCCTTAATAAGACCAAATCGAAGGTTGAAGAATCCATTCACGTTGTTTTTGATGATGCTAACCAAGAACCGAGTAAGGTTAATGTTAGTGATGTAGGAGTTGAAGATTTGTGTCACCAAGCGTCTAAGATCATTATTGATGAAAGTGACAACGATGACGAAATTTTAGTGCCCCCTCCTAAGAATACTCGTGGAATTATGGACAATCATTTTAGATTTGTTGATGATTATGAAGGGAATGATCATCAAGAGCAAGATTGAATCTGTGAACTTGAAGTGCCTACACAAAAGGGTAGTGAAGCGCCTGTGCAAGAAGTTAATCAAGCGTCTGATCAACCTTCTAACCCATTCCAACTAGATAGACTATGGCTACGTGATCATCCACCAGAGTAAATTATTGGAGATGTTGGAGCGCCTGTAAGGACCAGGGCCGCTACATTCAATGAGGCCTTGTTCGCAAGCTTCTTATCTTAAATGGAACCTTAGAAAGTGGATGAAGTGCTAAGCGATCTAAGTTGGATTGAGGTCATGCAAGAAGAGCTTAATCAGTTTGAGCGTAGTAAGGTTTGGACGCTAGTACCTAGGCCAACTCACTAAGGAGTTATTAGAACTAGATGGGTTTATAGAAACAAGATGGATGGGAATGGCATTGTGATAAGGAACAAGGTCAGATTTATTGCTCAAGGATATTTCCAAGAAGAGTGTATTGATTTTGATGAGACATATGCTCCAGTAGCCCGTCTTGAAGCAATTCCGATGTTTCTAGTGTATGCAGCATTCAACAAATTTGCAGTGTATCAAATGGACGTTAAGAGTGTCTTCCTGAATGGTAAACTCCAAGAAGAAGTTTATGTGGAGCAAACACCAGGATTTATCAACAACCATGATAAGGATATGGTCTACAAGCTAGACAAAGCACTTTACGGGCTAAAACAAGCGCCTAGAACATGGTATGATACTCTTTCTATTTTCCTTACTGGTAAAGGCTTTTCAAAAGGCAGCATTGATACAACATTATTCAAAATTACCAATGACGAAGATTTTCTCTTAGTCCAAATATATGTTGATGATATTATATTCGGATCTACTAATAAGCATTTGTGTGAGAAATTTTTGAAAATGATGCAAGAATGATTTGAAATGAGCATGATGGGTGAATTAACTTTTTTCTTAGGATTACAAGTGAAACAACTCCCTAATGGTATATTTATTAACCAAGCTAAGTACACAGGAGACATGATTAAGAAATTTGGTATGGAAAATGCATCTTCTTCAATAATTCCGATGAGCTAAACGCTTAAGTTAGATAAAGATGAAAGTGGGAAGAAGATTGATATCACTAATTATAGAGGTATCATTGGATCACTTCTTTATCTTACTACTAGTAGACCTGATATTATTTTTTTCGTATGCATGTGAGCACGCTTTCAAGCAGATCCTAAAGAGTCACACTTAAGTGCTGCCAAGAGAATCCTTAAATACCGAAAAGGCACACAAAATGTGGGCTTATGGTATCCAAAGGACTCTCCTTTTGAACTAATTGATTACTCAGATTCAGATTTTGCAGGATGCATAATTGATTGGAAAAGTACTAGTGGTACATGTCAATTTCTAGGTGATAGGTTAGTTTCATGGCATAGTAAGAAACAACAATCGATAGCTACCTCTACAACTGAAGCAGAGTATGTAACAGCAGAAAGTTGTTGTGCACAAATTTTATGGATGAGGCAACAACTTAGAGATTGTTAGGAATTTCATGTTAGATGTTTTGATGATGACAAGATAGGATTTAATGTTAGACTCCAAAAATGTAAGTTTATGATTTCGTAGAAACATTGTATAAGCGTTTGAAAAGCTTACTTATTTTTTCAGGCTTGAAATTTTTATCTTTGTAAATTTTAGACTAAGTATTAGATACTTAGTCGCTAATAGAGTTCTGTGTGAGTCTATAAAGCGATGAAATTGAAGATTAGTGTCGAAAGTCAAAGTGAAGATGAAGATTTGTTCCAAGCGTCTGTCAAATGCTAACGAACTATTTCAGGTTTTTTTTGGCCCAAGAGTCCAAGTGACTCAAGCGTCCAGTCAAGCGTCCGAGCGACTCAAGCGTCCAGCTTTCAGATTCACCAGAAGGATAAAACCCAAGTTATCAAGGACTTAAATGCAATCACCAACGGTCATTAATTTCTAACGGGAAATAAATTCGAAATGCATTAAATGCTTGATAAGTGCATTAAATGTAACAAGACAGTATGACTTATGGACAAGCCACCTTTTGACTAGACTGTCAGCTTTTCAGAGTTCAAGTCTGCTCCTGTCCAATCGGAACCAACAGAATTTCAGGAATGTCAGAAAGGGACTATTTGACGCGTTGCGTGAGAGACACACGCCTGATTGTGTCCAACGGACAAATCCCAAGAATCTCTATAAATAGTACCTTCCAGCAAAACCTTAGAGAGAGTGCAGAAAGAGAAACTTTGTTGAAATAATTTGAGAGAAAAGCTTGCAAACTCCATAGCCAAAATTCATCAAACTTCTCAAATACATTCCAAAGATAGTCACCGATATCTCAAACATCTTCATAGAAGAACCCTGCACTATTGTTGAGATATCCCAAGTTGTTTGAACTTTCCAACATCAAACAAACTTGTTACAATAAACCCTCAACATCTTTCATCTGAGTGAGAAAGTTTGTTGACTTCACAAGAAGTATTTTTGAGTAAGAGAAGCTTGTTAAGGAAGGTCTTTATTGGAGCTGAAGTTTGTGTGATCAAGGAGCTCGAGATCGTCTTTCCAGAAGCAGAGGATTGAAGTGGCTTGTAGCAGAAATTTGTGTGACCAAGGAGCTCAAGTCATCCATATCCATCTCTTCCTGTTTTCCTATTTTGTAGAAGTCTCTGTGTGACTCTTTGATAATCAATCTAGTGGATTGCCTCAGAGTGCAAAGGAGAAGAAGGACGTATCTGGAATTACACCACCCAGTGAACCTTACAAATATCGTGCTCTTTACTTTACAGTCATTCTTCATATTATTGTATCTTTATATAAAACTGTTAAGTAAAACTCAAGAGAACACTAAGCAACTAAAACATTTTCTTGTGACGCTAAAGCTTTCAAAAGAGAAGACTCTAAAATTATTCTGTTGTGCTAACGCTGATTAAAGAACTGAACTCTTAAACCTATTTAGTTAAAGTATTCAAATCTTAAAGTCTAAGTTAACTTTCTAAAACAGTCTTCATCAGACGCTTAGCCTAAGCGTCTATATTTAAAGTAAACGCTTAGTCAAGCGTCTACATTACAAGTGCCCAAAATATTTTAATACTAATCTTTTTGAAGTCGAAAAAGACTTCAGGGTCTATTCAATCTTCCCTTCTAGACCCTTTCGTATGCCATTTGGGACCAACAATTGGTATCAGAACGGTTGAAAGTGAAATTTTAAATTTCGAAGTATAACTGCTTGTTCAGATCCCTTTAAAATTTTAGTTGCTTTAAAAATTTTCATGGAATTTTCAAGAGTTCCTTAGTTGACCGAGTCAAATTATGACTCATGGAAGGTCAAAGCATTTACTTATCTTTGTGCTTGTGATGATGAAATGTGTGATATCATTTCAGATGGACCGATTTGAATATTCAAAGTCATCACTAGAGCGCCTGGAGCGACTGAACCGACTCCGGATGGTTATGTTGAGAAGCCAAAGCATGATTGGTTAGCTGATGAGCGTCGAAGAGCAAATTTGGATAATGTTGGACGGAATGCTCTATATATAGCCATTGGTGACAATGATAACTTATTCAATAAGGTCAAGTCGTGCTCTACGACTAAGGAAATTTGGGATAAGTTAGCCACAATATGTGAAGGTTCAGCACAGATGAGAGAGAACAAGCTCTCCATAGTCATGCAAAGATTTGAGAATTTTAAGATGTTGCCAAGCGAGACGCTAGATAATTTGGATGCGAGATTTACGTCGCTTATTATAGAGTTAGCGTCTTTGGATAAGGAGTGGACCAACAAGGAAATGGTCAAAAAGATTTTTAGAAGTCTTCCAAGCAAATATCTGATAAAGACTGTAGCAATGAGAGAATCACAAATGTTGGACATTATTGCGCCAGAACATGTGTTCTCGAAGCTATAGGCTTTTGAATTCGAATTAGGAGAAGTCAGCTACACCTCTTCAGTGACTGATATATGTTATTTTTACACTAGTTTTCCCCCCGTTTATCGACTTAGTTTTGATTATCTCCTTGATAATTTGATCACATATGATGCTTTGATCCTTGTCTTCTCATATTTTATAGAATAACATAACATTTGGAGGAAAAGAACAAGGATTGAAGGTAAATCATGCATAAAGATACAAACTGTCTGCGCAGTGATAGAGTTTATTGAATAGAGTTCTCTACCCAAGTCCAAATTACACACTTGATTTACCAATGGAAAGCTAAGAGGCAAAGGTACATTTCTTATGTTGAAGACAAAGATCAGATATGTAGGGAAGGAGGTGAAAACGTCATCGGAAGAGACGTCTTACGATGGAGTTTTCTCATTCAGTGACTTGTGAGACAATTTTGTCATCTTTAACGTTTGATTTCGGCTCTAGTGTCTTCTGGAGAGTTGTAGATCTTTGTTTTAGGATTCTACAGCAACTTGAATCAGTGAATTCCGACATCGGTAGAGAACGTTATGCGAAATTTACCAAAACTGGCTGGAGCAGCAGGGGACGAACGCCGAGGCGTTCATCCACGAACGCCGCGGCGTTCACATGCAGTAGCCAACGCCGAGGCGTTCAACAAGCGAACGCCGCGGCGTTCGAGGCAGCGGGTTGGTCTATAAATGCCCCTTTTAGCCATTTTTTACCCTAACTCACCATAGATAGCAGCAGCCACGCCAAAAGAGAGGGAGAGGGAGCTTGGGAGAGTGATTTTGAAGGTCAAAACGTCTATTTGAAGGCCCGGATTCGTGAGAAGACGGAGAATTCAACAAGGAATCCACATCTCTACAAGAATTAGGGAGTTTTTACATATTTATTTCTTGAATTTGTTCAAACCTCTTATGACTTGTATGATTTATATTTGCACTTTTGACATGAATATGAGCTAAACTTGTTTGATTGAGGCCATGGATAGGCCATTTATGTTATTTTGATTGTTGATTTGTTGGTTTTTATTGGATTAATTTTGGTTTTGGCTATGTATTCAATATTTGATCTCAATGCTACATTTGCTTGATCACCAAGTGTTTGATAAAATGCCTAGGTTAGAGATCGAGAGATAATAACCTAGGGAAGATATAAACATTGAATACCCTATAGTTAAACCGACTAGAGATAGACTCGGTTTTTTTAGGTGGCTTTCCATTCACGTGGGGAATTCCTAGACCTTAAATGCATCTTTGTTAAGACAGGTTTTCATATAGAGATATATAGGAAATCGTTAACTAAGGTAGGGTTGCTATGCCAAGAGATTGGGTAGTACGTATGTTAGGGAATTTCGCCTTGGCTAAATCCATCTAATAATCCAATAGAACCTTAATCAAAATCGAAATACATAAATGGTTGAACCATGTGCCTTAATCGCTTCTCTTCTATCATTTCTTCCACTTATTTGGTTATAAACTATTTTAGTAATTAACTTAAGTAATTAGTTAAAATCAACCTTTTTTCGACCGATCTGACTTAGAATTGAGTAATACAGTAGTCCCGGTACTTAGATTATAGTTGTCCCTGCGGATACGATAACCCCGGACTTAAACATTCACTTTACTACTTACGCGACCTAGTTCTCTTGCTAGGATTTTGTCGTGTCAGTGACTGAGTCCGGAGCCTTAATCGCTACAACTAATAACAAGGGAAAATTAGTCAGTGAGGTGGAAGCGACAGAATCGAGTGAGGAAAAAAAATAGATTTATTGGTCAAGAAATTCAAGAAATTTCTTAGATATGAAAAGAGAAATTCCTGTTCTTCATTCCAGAATGAGGTATGAATGATTTAAACGCTTAATCATTATGCATCATATTTTCATTAGACATATAATTTAGGGGGAATTAACTTTATTATAATGTTTAAAAAGCATTTTTCAAAAATGTTACAAGTTGTCAAATTTAGGGGGAACATTAAAATTGTACTTGAACATATGTGTAAGCGTCAATGATCAAAAACTATTTTCATATGCATAGATCATCAACTCTTATAGTTATTTGTGCATGATATGTTAGACGCTCAAACATAAAAAGAATTTGATTTCAAGCGTCAACATAAATTTTACAAGTGGTGTCATCAAATGATATATGTTAAGCGATGAATATTCCCTTCAACACTTAATTAAAACATTTTATAAAATCATGCATAACTTTTTAAGAAGGCAAACATAGTTGGATGTTGATTTACCATCAAGTGGTATCAACGGTGGTGGAAATCGCTAGAGGATATTGTTTACACGGTCCTTCCAGACGTGGAAGCGACTGTGGACGCTGAGCGATCGATAGAAGTGGCCTAGTTTTTCCCCACACAAACTGGTCCTCCTCCTCAAGCTTCAGAGTATCGCTTGAACTGCTGTTTTCCCTTGATGATGACAAGAAAGGAAAAGAAGAGAAAGAAAAGCAGTTTAAGGGGAAAGAGTAAGAAAAGGCAGGTATTCATCATTTCAGTATAAATCATATACGCTTTCAATTCCATATATATGAATGAATGATTTATCGCTGAAACATCTTGTTGAAGCTAATCTAACATTAGCTAACTTATCTAACTTTCAAAACGCTAACTTATATTATTTTGGGCTTTTCTTTGAGCTCTTGAACTATATAAGAGTTAAGGTCTTGACATCATCAAAAAGGGGGAAATTGTTAGGAATTTCATGTTAGATGTTTTGATGATGACAAGATAGTATTTTATGTTAGACCCCAAAAATGTAAGTTTATGATTTCATAGAAACATTGTATAAGCGTTTGAAAAGCTTACTTATTTTGTCAGACTTGAAATTTTTATCTTTGTAAATTTTAGACTAAGTATTAGATACCGAGTCGCTAATAGAGTTATGTGTGAGTCTATTAAGCGATAAAGTTGAAGATCAGTGTCCAAAGTAAAAATGAAGATGAAGATTTGTTCCAAGCGTCTGTCAAACGCTAAAGAACTATTTTAGGATTTTTTGGCCCAAGAGTCTAAGTGACTCAAGCGTTGACTCAAGCGTCCAGTTAAGCATCCGAGCGACTCAAGCTTCCAGCTTTCAGATTCACCTGAAGGATAAAACCCAAGTTATCAAGGACTTAAATGCAATCACCAACGGTCATTTATTTCTAATGGGAAATAAATTCCAAATACATTAAATGCTTGATAAGTGCATTAAATGTAACAACACAGTATGACTTGCGGACAAGCCACCTTTTGACTAGACTGTCAGCTTTTCAGAGTTCAAGTCTACTCCTGTCCAATCGGAACCAGCAGAATTTCAGGAATGTCAGAAAGGGACTATTTGACGCGCTGCATGTGAGACACGCGCCTGATTGTGTCCAACGGACAAATCCCAAGAATCTCTATAAATAGTACCCTCCAGCAAAACCTTAGAGAGAGTGCAGAAAGAGAAACTTTGCTGAATAATTTGAGAGAAAAGCTTGCAAACTTCATAGCCAAAATTCATCAAGCTTCTCAAATACATACCAAAGATAGTCACAGATATCTCAAACATCTTCATAGAAGAACCCTGCACTATTATTGGGATATCCCAAGTTGTTTGAACTTCCGAACATCAAACAAACCTGTTACAATAAACCTTCAACATCTTTCATCCGAGTGAGAAAGTTTGTTGACTTCAGAAGCAGTATTTTTGAGTAAGAGAAGCTTGTTAAGGAAGGTCTTTATTGGAGCTGAAGTCTATGTGACTCTTCGATAATCAATCTAGTGGATTGCCTCCGAGTGCAAAGGAGAAGAAGGACGTAGCTGGGATTACACCACCCAGTGAACCTTAGAAATATCGTTGTCTTTACTTTACAGTCATTCTTCATATTATTATATCTTTGTATAAAACTGTTAAGTATAACTCAAGAGAACACAAAGCAACTAAAACATTTTCTTGTAACGCTAAAGCTTTCAAAAGAGAAGACTCTAAAATTATTCCGCTGTGCTAACGCTGATTAAAGAACTGAACGCTTAAACCTATTTGGTTAAAGTATTCAAATCTTAAAGTCTAAGTTAACTTTCTAAAATAGTCTTCATCAGACGCTTAGCCTAAGCGTCTATATTTAAAGTAAACGCTTAGCCAAGCGTCTACATTTCAAGCGTCCAAAATATTTTTATATGAATCTTTTTGAAGTCAAAAAAGACTTCAGGGTCTATTCAACCCCTCCTTCTAGACCCTTTCGTATGTCACTTGAGACCAACAGAGATTATGCAATAATCTTAGGTCAAACCTCTATCCATTGTGATAATCAAAGCGCTCTAGCCATGACTCAAAATCTTGTTCTTCATTCTAGAACCAAACATATTGACATTAGATACCATTTTCTTCATGACCATATTCAAAAGAAAGATATCTCCATGCAATTCATTGGTACAAAAAAAAAAACAATTGGGAGATATCTTCACCAAAGCTCCCAACAAACAACGCTTTCTCACTTTAAGATGTGAATTAGGTATGATTGATTTAAATGCTTAATCATTCGAAACACCAT
Organism: Buddleja alternifolia; assembly: GCA_019426215.1. NCBI lineage: Eukaryota > Viridiplantae > Streptophyta > Magnoliopsida > Lamiales > Scrophulariaceae > Buddleja > Buddleja alternifolia. The sequence goes on from CM033392.1 coordinate 26,563,925, forward strand.
ACTTTATAGACATAAAATTTAGAGGGAATTTAACCTTATTTTATGTTTAATGATTTCAAAGAAAACACTAATAAGTTGTTAATTTTAGGGGAACCTTAAAATGGATAATTTTATTAGAAAAGTGAAATTGACCAAAAATGTTTCTCTTGCATGGGTCATAAGCACTTGGCTTTATGCATTAAAATGTGTTTAGACGCTTTTAACTCTTTCAGCGTCAGAATATCATCGTGAAAGATACTAAACGCTTAACCCATTCCCAGTTTGCACTTAGCAAAAATGAATTTCAAAAAGAGCGTGCTACCTGACGCTAAATAGAGTTAGTCGAAAAAGCCAAAGCAATTAATGCTGATATGACATTCCTCATCTTTGTTCAAGAAAACCAAAGGGTACTCATTACTTTTAAATGATGGTTCAGCAAATGTACATGTGTGTCTCCAGTACAGTATGTTTTAGGCGCGTGCAGCTCACACTGAATATTTCAAAACCTTTTGAAATTCAAAAGTAACTGAAAAGGTAACCACGAACACCAAAATTTATATTTTGTCTTTATCCAATGTAGTTTTCATATTTTTCGCACATTTTCCCACCCATTATTATGGAATTTACGACACAGATTTAATCTTACTTGAAACGTGGCCAAATCTTAAATGAGTAGTTATTTCTCCTTCCTCTATAAATTCAAGAAATTGTAGAAACTTTTCCTTTTATCACTCTCATATTTTCTAAGAGCTATCTGCAAACTCTCTCTCTCTCTCCAAAAATTAACTGAATCAAATTCTTCAAACTTTTCTAAAAATGGCCCCAAAAAATCCTCAAAGTCTACTGCTTCGCCTTGTTCACAAAATCCCCAAGATGAAATGCATGTGAACTCTGGCTTCTTAGTTGATTGAGATTATCTGCACTCCCAACAACATTTCCTATTCGTAGTATTCTTCTCTCCTTTGAAGAACAAAAGTTGAAACCCATCATGACCAATTATTACCAATTTCATCCAGTGGCTCTCAAAGATTATGAGAATGCCCAGCTTTCAGATGATGATCTTTCTATCACGTACTTATTTCCTGAGTTTCCCGACAAGATTTTCTGTTGGTCCCAAGTGGTATACGAAAGGGTCTAGAAGGGGGGGGGTTGAATAGACCCTGAAGTCTTTTTCGACTTCTTAAAAATTCGTATCACTTTGAAGTATTTGAACGCTTGACAAGTTTAAGCGCTGGATGTGGCGCTTGAGAAACGTTAACTTAGACTCGGTGATTTCAACGCTTACCAAAGTAGGGCAGAGTTTAGTCACTAAATCAGGGTTAGCACAGCGGAAATGTTTTTATAGCTTAGCGTTCGTTTTAACCAATTAGTCGCTTATTAGTTTTAAATGCCTTTTCAAGATATAATATGACAGTATAATGTAAGACAATAAAACAGTAAATGACACAAAATATTTGTAAGGTTCACTGGGTGATGTAATCCCAGCTACGTCCTTCTTCTCCTTTTATCAGGGAGGTTTTTCCACTATGATGATTATCGAAGAGTCACACAGAGACTTCTACAAGATAGAGGGAGATTGGATATGATCTTGGAACTCCTTGGTCACACAGATTTCAGCTCCACTAAAGATCTTCTATTCCCTTGCTTCTTTCACTCAGAAATGGTGCAAGTTACTTTTGATCTCGGAACTCCTTGGTCACACAGATTTCAGCTCCAATAGAGATCAACTTCAACAAGCTTCTTTTACACAAAAATACTGCTTGCAAGTCAACCAGCTTTCTCACTCAGATGAAAGGTGTTGATGGTTTTGGTCACGGGTTTGTTTGTTTTTGGAAAGTTCAAACAACTTGAGGATATCTCAATGGTAGTATATGTTCTTCTTAAAAAGAGATTTGAGATATGGGTGACTGTCTCTAGAATATTTGTGAAAAGCTTATATGAATATTTGGCTATGATTTTTAGTAAGCTTTTCTTTCAACAAGGTAGGTATTTTTGTGTGTGTCACTTTTTCATCTATTTACTTGTTTGTTGAAAGAGCTATTTATAAGGTATTGGTGGTTTTTGTCCGTTTGACTCGGTTGGAGTCTCGTTTCCCCAAACATTCCTTGAGTTCAGACATTTCTAACTTTGGGTATATTTAATTGGTTGGGCATGGTCTTGGTTTCATAAACCTGACAGTCTAGGTCAAGGATATGGCTTGCCCATAAGTTATAGTGCTTATATTTTAATAGCACTTATCCGACTTTTAATGCATCTTGTTTTATTTCCGTTGGAAATAATTCGTCCGTTTGATTCATGCATTTTTTTAAGTCTTTGGATGGTTTTGGGTCTAAATTCTTTTTCAGGTTACGTTCTTTGTAGGTTGTGTTGGTTTAACCTTTTTGGACGCTTGCTGAAGAGAATAGTTATTCTCGTGTATCAGACGCTTGGACTGATCCTGACTTTCTTTTCTTTATTTCAGACGCTTACTCTTCAATCTTGTCTTGATGGTCTCACTGAAAATTTCGTCATTTCACTTGATGTTGAGTATTCGGCCTGAGTTATCCATTCGTAGTTTGAGCACTGGGATAATCCCTAAAGCGTTTGACAGACGCTTCAAGATATCTTTATCCATTGTAGCTTTAGACGCTTGATCTTCACCTTCATCACTTGGTAGACTCACCCAGAATTTTCCTAAGTGTTTTAGTGTCACATACTTAGTCTAAGGAATTCTACAAAGATAAATACTATAAGCCTAAGATAAATAAGCTTTCAGGTACTTATACATAACATTCTATGAAAGCTTTCACACTTTTCGGAGTCTAACAGAAAGTCCTATTTGTCATCATCAAAACATCTAATATGAAATTCCTAACAATTTCCCCCTTTTTGATGATGGCAATACTTATTTGGTTCAAGTGTTAGATACCTGAAGGTTAGCGTAAGTTAGTAAGTTAGTTTGAGCTTTAACGAGATGTTTCAGCTGTAAAATGCATTTTATATATATATTTCACAGTGCAGGCATTTTACAACTACAAAGAGAGAGGCACAAGTAAAAAATTAAGATCGTGGCTTGATCTTGTATCTCTTAGTCATTTCAGCACGGATTGCTTCAGTTATCTGATCTTCTAACGTCATCATTGCCGCATGATCTTTACTGATTATGTGCTTGTTTTCTTGAACTTGTCGTGCCTTAAAGGCAATGAAGTGTTTATCCCATTCCTCTGGACTGATGCCTATGTATCGTAGGCAAATTCTGAAGGTTTGGTCGAAGTCAGACATTTTTCTTTCTAAGGCTAATACTGCTGGATCAGTTGGTTCTGGAATTGATGCTCTGAGAAGAGGAATGTCAAACTGTTCAAGCAGTGCTCTTGAAGGCAACGGAAGAGTTGGATAGAGCACTCTGGGGGTTTCTTTCTTGTTGGATGCTTCAACCGATGTGGTTACCCAAGAGGGATAGGGATACCTTGGTTCTGCACTCAGTGTGAGAGAAGTATCAACGTGTTGACGCTTGGATGGTGGAGGAGGAGCTTGATCTTTAGATGTTGACGATTTCCTCTTTTCTCCCTTCTTTTCCCCCTTATTGCCATCATCAGTCTGTATGAAATGCTGAGTAAGAAGACTGACTTGAGCAGCAATCTGAGCGACAGAGGCCTCAAGAGTGGTTAGACGCTGGTCGAAATGTTCTTTCATAACCAGGAGTTGAGCTTGATTAGCGTCTGTGAGAGAGGTCTCGAGAGCCGTGAATCTATCTTGTAGATCATTGGTTAAAGCCACATGACTTGCCTGAGTAGCTGTAGATAGTTGCTGTATTTGAGTGAGGCATTCAGCCATGGACGCTTGAGCGTGTGGAAGTGCAGGGCGGACTTGAGGCTTAAAACGAGATGTGTGTTTGAGAGATTCAATAGATACTTGATTAGTAGGATCAAATACTGTTCCTCGAAGCTCTGGAGCAGTGTTGGACTCGGTGGAGGCAGTAGAGTCGGATTCAGTTGGACTGGGAGAATGAGGCGCTTGAGGTAACTCTAATAGGCGCTCAGGAGCAGTTAACAGTTCAGCGGGTGCTGCAGGAAAGTCTGATTCTATTCGGCTAAAGTCCGTAAACCGAAAGTCCAAGCTGGCAAACGGTTCATCTGCATATGGATACGTAGCAGTCTGCAGGAGTTCATTCAAATGTAGAGTGGGGAGATGAGTACCTTGAATGAACGTTCTGATAGGACTATCCAGTGCCCTGATATACAGTGGTCCGAGGATATCCAGCACATGAGTGGGAAAGAGTTTGGAGGGCGCTTTGCAGATAGAGAATAAGGCATCTGGGCAATAGTGTTGTGAGAAGCCAATTAGCCGATCTGTTGGGAGAGTCTTCGGTTTCCGAGAGGCGGGAACGCGGAGCTGGTAATACTCTTCCAAGTATGGGTAGATGGCTGAAGCAAGCGCTTGAGATCTTTCTAGCAGCGATAAACCAAAATCATAGTGACTGGAGACTTCTTGTCGAATAGACGGAAGTAGTGGATATCCTCTGAAAGAATTGATCCGAGAGCCATCCCATTGTCGCAGATTGTCTGTGAAGATTTTGTCGAATAGAGAGACTGGAGGCATAATTGCCATCATGAGAGAAAAGTTGTCTTCACATTGGCTAGGGGTGCAGTTCAGACAGGACATGGGAGAAGAACCGCTGGTGGACGCTTGATCATCAAAGCGTAGAGAAGAGTTGGCCAGTTTGTGCAACGCTTGTCTTAAGCGGTGTTCAGGTTGATGGCGGATCAGAGGCAGCTTCAGAACGGGTCCAAGTCTATGCTGGCGCTGCGTCAGCATGTAGCGTGCAAATTTGGTCCTTTTATCATGAATCCCTAGTCTGAACAGATGGGGAGCACTAACCAAGTCTTCAAATTTATACTTGTCACCCATGTAAGCTTCAGCCCATCGTATCTCAGTCATACAATACTCAGTTCCTGCATTAAGTATAGCACGAAACCCTTGGTGATGAATATCACAGATGGATTCAAAACGATACCTGTCGGGTTGGTAGTTAGCGTTCCAGACGCAGTCAAAATATGCATCGGTTTCAAGTTGAATCATCTCGGTCAGGGATGCTGGACGCTCACCGGCATGTACTCCTTTATTCTTCCACAGGAGGAGAGGATTAGCTGAGTTCTTGTTTTCCTCGCTTTTGACCAGTGTTAGAGAGTGAGAATATCCTTCTCTGTTTAGTAGCTCTTCCGTTGGGTTCAGAAGCTGATCCTGACGCTCATAGACTCTGATGTTGTAGTCGCGGAGAGCGAAGCCAGTGGGTTTGCTTGTCCCACAGTCCAGATAATAAGCTAAGTCAACATCAGCTCTAGGAGTCGTGCCTCCTTGCCGCTGAGCTTGGAGAGTGACAGAAGCCGGGATGTGTGTGGGAGTCTTTCCGAGTTCAAGCGCTTTGTAGTAAGCTTCATCAGCTGGGGTGGAGGCTGTATTAAAGAGAGTGTTGCGTACAGCCAGATCAAACTTTATGAGCTTGGCGATATCATTTTCGGCATTGATAAGACTTTCTTCATTGTAACCTGCAGGTATGAAGTTTTCTGCGGGCGCTGGAGGCAAATAATCGACTGAGTGATCGATAGTCTTTGAGGGATCCAGCTTGAAGAAGTGTCGATGGATCACAACGTCGTTAGCATCGCTCTGACCTTCTGAGCGTGCCTCTGTTGTACTAGGTAATGCAAGCAATGGTTGAGCCCTTGGGATTTCAGGTTCATCCGGCTCGAGATTTGTAGATTCGATGGCAGCTTCATGTGCGATGGCCACAATTTGGGTCATATCAACATCCAGATGGACATCAACTGGTGGTTCGGAGGATGATATCGGGACAGCAGCTATGGCTTGATCTCTTTGTGTAGTCTCAGAAGAGATGGCAGCAGTTGGACGCTTACGCCTTTTGAAGATACGCTTCACATTTATACCTTCGGCGGGGAACGCTTGAGTCTGTGGAACTGCAGGTTCTTCAAAGTCAATATTCTTGAGAACCTTTTCCAGATCTTTCCGACTAATGAGGGGTACAGAATCCTCGTCATCTTCATCGTTTTTAATAGGTTGAGCCTTGGGCTTTCGAGGAGCCCGTTTCTTTGTGACAGTGGGACGCTTCACAGTACGTTTGGCTTTCTCCTGATCTGGACGCTCAGCCTCCTCATCTGACGCTGCGCGGACAACTTGGCGCTCAGAGAGAGGCTTAGCAGCACCTCCAACTTTGGGTGGATTGAAGAGATTATTGATGATTCTTGGCCCATAGAACTTATGCTTGGCCACGGTGACTCCTGCTGAAGAGGTGCACTCTGCTCGAAAGAGTAGATCACTTAAAACTAGACCATAAGGTCTGTTTGAAGTGCGTAAACTGTCTCTGAACCTGCTGAATATATAGGCGCTCCAGTTGATCTTTATCTTGAGTAGGATGGCAGTCATCATCTGGAACTGGGTTGGGTTGATTTTGTCGAAGGTTCCCACTCTGCATTCGATGTTTTTACTGCAGAAATCAGCCAAGACTCGATACCTGTTCACTATATCCTTCTTCTCGAAGTACGGTTTGTATGGAACATCATCGTAAGCGCTAATCTGAGTCCAGACTTCTTGAATTTGTTCTTCAGTGATAGTGTCTAAAGTGGCTCCAGCATTAGGTAGAGAGAAATTCTGGGCAATGGAGGCCGCAGAGAGAGTGAACGTCTTTGATTCCTTCTTGGAGACAGGAAACAAACACGTGATGGAAGTCTCATCGTCAGACAGTCGAGCATTTCTCCAGAAAAATTCTAGTTCTTCAGGAAACATATATGAGTATTTCGTGAGAAATTTCTGAAGCCCAGCCTCTGCTACAGAATCCATTATTTCCGTTAAATCAATTTGGGGGTTTTCATAGAGAAACTTCCAATCAACTATAAGGCCTTCAGTGATCTTGACAATAACTTCAGAGGTTCCAGCAGTAGCTTTCTTGGGTGCCATGAGTGAGCAGTAGACAGAGATTACGAAGGAAAATTTTTCGTTTTTGAAAAAGAGAGAGACTTGTTTTTTGCACGAATGGAATAGAGTATAAGAGTGTTTGTGTTCTGCAGAAACTTCAATTTGAATGTTCGGTGTGTTTGAAGTTTGAGATGTTGACACGTGGAGGAGTATAAATCTCAGCCATTAAAATATAACTGTGGACGTGAATTTAGATTAAACAGGCACGGTTTCTTTTAGTAACTGCCACATATACTATTTTGAAGTCCGTTTAAAAGTTTAAAACAGAGACTGAGAGTGATGCGTGTGCCCATGAAAAGCGGATACGTTCTTTATGAAAACTGTTCGGGAATCATAATTTTGAACACTATTTAAATGCCCGCCAAAAATTTGTTAAAGCGTCCGGACTTAGTCAGAATGACGCTTGAAACAATTGAGTGTTATGTGGACGCTTGAAAATCTTGGGAGTCTCTTTCAAGTAGTAGGTTGTGCTTTAGCGGTCATTGTAACATATAGAATTATTCCTTTCAGGGTGTATATGAGGACACAGTTTCCCAGTACTTATCATTAGGTCTTGGTAGTAGTGTTTTACTTTTGGTTTAAAATATTCAGCGCCGGTTGTACTCGTCTAAGATACATGGTAATTGTACTGACGCGTGTACATGTGCTGAACCATCTTTGAAAAACGTGATGAGTACCCATGGGTTTTCTTGAGCGAAGGGTGAGGAATGTCAAGTCAGCATTAATTGCATTGATTGACTAATCCACTTTCTCGTTTTGGCGTAGGGTAATGTACGCTTGCTTTTAAAAAGATCTTTTTACTAACTGCTTTAGCAGGGAATAAAGCTAAGCGTTTAGTTTATTTTGAAGGAAGTGCAGACGCTAAGGCAGATTTGTGTAATAAGCGTCAAAACGGTTTTAAGTGTATGATGCTAAGTGCGTATGACCGATGCAAGGGAAAACATTTTTGGTCATATTCACTTAGGTATAGTTTGCTCTTTGAAGGTTCCCCCTATGTAGGTTCCCCATAAATTTCATAACATACATTGAATTCCCCCTAAATTTCATGCCTAACAAAAGTATGATGTTTCGAATGATTAAGCATTTAGATCAATCATACCTAGTTCACTTCTTAAAGTGAGAAAACGTTGTTCGTTAAGCGCTTTGGTGAAGATATCTGCCAGTTGCTTTTCTGTATTAATGAAGTGCATGGAGATATCTTTCTTTTGAACATGGTCACGTAGAAAGTGATAGCGAATGTCAATGTGTTTGGTTCTAGAGTGAAGAACTGGATTTTGAGTCATTGCTAAGGCGCTTTGATTGTCACAATGGATAGGAGTTGGATCTAGGATTATTCCATAATCTCTAAGTTGTTGCCTCATCCAAAGGATCTGTGCACAACAGCTTCCAGCGGCTACATACTCAGCCTCAGCGGTGGAAGTAGCGATGGACTGTTGCTTCTTACTATGCCATGAAATTAGTCTATCACCTAGAAATTGACATGTTCCACTAGTACTTTTTCTATCTATTTTGCATCCTGCAAAATCTGCATCTGAATAACCGATTAGTTCAAAAGGAGAATCCCTAGGATACCATAAGCCCACATTTTGTGTGCCTTTTAGGTACTTAAGGATTCTTTTAGCAGCAATTAAGTGTGATTCTCTAGGATCAGCTTGAAATCGTGCACACATGCATACTGAGAACATAATATCGGGTCTACTAGCTGTAAGATAAAGAAGTGATCCAATAATACCTCTATAGTTAGTGATATCAATTTTCTTTCCATTATCGTCTCTATCTAGCTTAAGCGTCTGGCTCATTGGAATTTTTGAAGGTGATGCATTTTCCATACCAAATTTCTTGATCATATCTCTAGTATATTTAGTTTGATTTATGAATATGCCATTAGGGAGTTGTTTAACTTGTAATCCTAGGAAGAAAGTTAATTCACCCATCATGCTCATTTCAAATTGATCTTGCATCATTTTCGAAAATTTCTCACATAGACGCTTATTGGTAGATCCAAATATAATATCATCAACATAAATTTGAACTAGGAGAATATCTTCATTATGGGTAATTTTGAATAACGTTGTGTCAACGCTGCCTTTTGAAAAGCCTTTACCTATAAGGAAGATAGAGAGAGTGTCATACCATGCTCGTGGTGCTTGTTTAAGACCATAGAGTGCCTTGTCCATTTGTAAACCATGCTTTTCCCATGGTTGTTGATGAATCCTGGTGGTTGCTCCACATATACTTCTTCTTGGAGTTTACCATTCAGAAATGCACTCTTTACGTCCATTTGATACACTGTAAATTTGTTAAATGCTGCAAACGCTAGAAACATGCGGATTGCTTCAAGTCGGGCAACTGGAGCGTATGTTTCATCAAAGTCGATGCCCTCTTCTTGACAGTATCCCTGAGCTACGAGTCTGGCTTTGTTTCTAATCACAATTCCATTCTCATCCATTTTGTTTCTATAGACCCATCTAGTTCCAATGACCCCTTGGTGGGTTGGTCTTGGTACTAGCGTCCATACCTTATTTCTTTCAAATTGGTTTAGCTCTTCTTGCATGGCTTCTATCCAACTTGGATCGTTAAGCGCTTCATCCACTTTCTTTGGTTCCATTTGAGATAGGAAGCTTGCAAACATGGCCTCATTTATTGTAGCGGCTCTCGTTCTAACGGGTGCTCCAATATCTCCAATAATTAGTTCTGGTGGATGGTCTCTGAGCCATTTTCTGTCTGGTTGGAACGAGTTAAGAGATTGATCTAACGTTTGATTAAACTGTGTAGGCGCTTGACCAATTCCTTGCGTAGGCGCTTCAGTGTTTGTAGATTGAATTTGCTCTTGATGAACATACCCTTCATGATCATCAGCGTTTCTTGCAATGTCATCGTTGATGTCTTTACGAGTAGTCTTAGGATTAGGTATAATGATTTCATTATCTTCATCAATATCACTATCATCACACAGATTGATTTGTGACGCTTGTTGAGATAAATCTTCAATTCCTGCATCATTAATATTAACCTTACTCGGTTCTTGGTTAGCATCATCAAACACAACATGAATGGATTCTTCAACCTTCGATTTGATCTTATTTAAGATGCGAAAGCTCTTTCCATTTTTGGCGTATCCTAGAAAGATTCCTTCATCTGCTTTAGGATCAAATGTCTTTAGGCTTTGAGAACCATTGTTATGAATGAAACATTTTGAGCCAAATACATGAAAGTATGAAACATTCGGCTTACGTCCCTTCCATAACTCATATGGAGTCTTTTCATGTTGCTTGTTGATCATACACCGGTTCTGAGTGTAGCAAGCAGTGTTAATAGCTTCGGCCCACAACCTTTGAGGCAGCTTAGATTCGGCTAACATAGTCCTAGCGGCTTCTTTAAGCGTTCTGTTCCGCCGTTCAGCAACTCCATTTTGTTGAGGTGTTCTAGGTGCTGAATACTCATGAAGTATTCCAAAGTCTTTACAAAATTTCTCAACAATATGGTTAGTAAATTCAGTTCCTCTATCACTTCTAATTCTTGTTACTTTTAGATCTTTTGAGTTTTGTAGTTGACGAATTAGAGAGGTGAGCTTGGCACTAGTTTCATCTTTAGATGCTAGAAATTCTACCCATGTATAGCGTGAAAAATCATCAACTATTACTAGTGAATACTTTTTACCACTAACGCTCATGATTTGAATAGGACCAAACAAATCTAAATGTAGTAATTCAAGTATTCGAGAGGTCGATAGATGAAGCTTCTTCTTAAAGGATGATTTAACTTGTTTACCCATTTGACAAGCATCACATAAGCGATCTTTATTAAAGGAACCTTTAGGTAATCCCTCTATGAGATTTAGAGATATTAATTGAGAGATTGTTTTGAAATTGAGGTGATTCATTTTTCTGTGCCATAACCAACCTAATTCGTTTTGATTCTTAGCTACGAAGCATGTAGGGTTGTTATCTAATGTTGAATCCCAATCTACTAAGTATACATTGTTTGTTCTTCTTCCTTTTAATTTGGTAGATCCTGTCTTAACATCGATTATCTCGCACAAGTCACTAGAAAATTTAATTTCAAAGCCTTTATCACAAAATTGACTTATGCTTAGGAGATTATGTTTAAGACCCTCGACATAGTATACATCATTGATCATGATGTTCCCCCTATGCATGATACCTATACCTTTAGTTTTACCTTTAGAATTATCACCGAATATAACTTGAGGACCATTGGTTGCACGATAGTTGATCAAGAGGTCCTTTGATCCAGTCATGTGTCTCGATGATCCACTATCTATGTACCATACTGAAGCGTCGGTGTTGGCTCTAGGTACCTGCATTCAAAAGGGCAGATCTAATTTCCTTTAGGTACCCATTTTGTTTTGGGTCCTTCTTTGTTAGTGACGTGAATTAGATTTTTCGGAACCCATATTTGCCTTATCTTCACTACGGGAGAAAGATTGGCCTTCTTGGGTTTCGTTTTGAGTTGCATACCTTTTCTAGATGTATAGAAATATCCTTGATTATAGTGATAATCATAATCGTATTCACAATTATCATAGTGTTGATAATATGAACTGGATTGTTTTGGATATGGACGTTTGATTCTGTTTGGTACTGGCTTAGGATGCACTTTTGGTGCGGGACGCTTAACGTTTGATTCACTGGCAGAAAATATCTCCTTAGTTTTTTGAGCGTTTGGATATATTTTCTTTTGTGAGACGTTCACTTTGGTCTTTCCTTTGCCTGAGTCAATGTTGACTTTATCATTAACTTTTGTACCAGTATTTGTTGATTCATTCAGCGTTTGTCTGATTGAACTTTCTTCAACAAAGATTACACCTTTTCCTTTGTTGATTGTTGTAACATTGGACGCTTTGGCTTTATAACTGATTTTATCAAAACCTAGACCGGTCTTTTCACCAAATGCCCTGGTTACTTTAGTCACATTATCTAGCGTTCTAGACGCTTTTGATAATGAAGAGATAAGCTGCTCTGATTTGGCAAGTTTAGCGACCATTTCAGCTTCTCTTTTGACTATTATATCAAGATCACCTTTTAGCTGAGTAATTTCACTCTCGAGTGATTGGTTTTTCTCAATGCACTGTTGCTGAATTTGCAACTCTGCTTTGAGCGTTAAGTTATCACTTCTGAGTGCTGAAATAATACGATGGTGATTTTGGAATAATTGGGTGGCATCTTGACAATCTGTATAATATTCTTTTACTTTGTCAAGTAATTCATCATAAGAGAGAGGATGATACAGATCAGTGGTTACCTCAGATGGTACGTCGTTAGATGCTTCATTTCTCTTGCCATGAGACAAATGAATGCTGAGTCCTTTGATGGTTCATCATCGCTGCTTTCATCTGATGATTCCAAGTCCTCTTCAGGCGTATAGAGAGGTTCTGATTCTGCTAGCAAGCCTTGTTGTCTCAGGTTGCTCCTGAATTGGTTTCTATCCGTGTGATCTTGCTTTGTAGGTTTAGACACATTTGGATATGGGCAATTAACTTGGAAATGCCCTGGTCTCCTGCAGTTGTAACAAAGATTGGTCTTCATTTTTTGTTCGTTTGTTAATCTTGTGGATCGTTGGTTTAACGCTGCAGGCGCTGAGAGATCTTGCTGAGAAGGAGTTTGATATTGAATTGGCGCTAGGGAGGAGGACGCAGGATAGTGAGGCGTTTGATATTGTGGTTGTATTTGAGGAAGCGCTTGATATGAACTTTGTCCTGGGTGCTTAGGACTGTTTCCCTTCTTTTCATATTTCAGGAATTTCCTGAATCTATTTAGAAGCGCCAGTTCTTCTTCCTTACTTATGTCCGAACCTTTTTCTTTGATAGGTTTTCCTTTGATTGATGCCATTAGCGCTCCAGATTCGATTACTGGATTACTTACTGCATCACTGGCCGAATTCAGCTCAATCTCAAACGCTTTGAGTTCTGAAAAAGCATCTTCTGGAGTTAGGCTGTCCAGATTGTTTGATTCTCTCATTGCAGTTGTTTTCATCAGGAATTTGCTTGGAAGACTTCTAAAGATTTTGACCACTGTTTCTCGATTTTGTAGCTCCATACCCAGAGATGTTAGTTCAGTGACAAGGGCTGTAAACCTCATGTCTAATTGCTCTAGCGTCTCATTAGGTAGCATCTTGAAGCCGTTGAATTTTTCTTTGGCAATTGATAATTTGTTTTCCTTTATTTGTGCTGAGCCCCCACAAATAGTAGCCAACTTATCCCAAATTTCTTTAGTTGTATTGCATGATTTGACTTTGTTGAATAAGTTGTCGTTGTCACCAATGGCTGTGTATAATGCATTCCAACCGACATTGTCCAGATTGGCTCGTCGACGCTCATCGGTGGACCATTCTTGTTTGGGCTTCTCCACATACCCGTCAGGTGTTTCTCCTGTGGCTTCGGGCGCTCTGGTGATAACTTTGTATATTTTGATTGGCCCATCTGAAATGATATCGCACATTTCATCATCACATGAACACAAATAAGTAAACGCTTTGACCTTCCAAGAGTCATAATTTGACTCGGTCAACTTGGGAACTTTAGAAAATGCCATGAAGAGTTTTAAAGTAATTTTGAAGCGACTATATTAGAAAGATGGATCTGAACAAGCAGTTACGCTTGGAAACGCTTAGGTTTCAACTTCAACCGCTCTGATACCACTTGTTGGTCCCAAGTGGTATACGAAAGGGTCTAGAAGGGGGGGGGGGTTGAATAGACCCTGAAGTCTTTTTCGACTTCTTAAAAATTCGTATCACTTTGAAGTATTTGAACGCTTGACAAGTTTAAGCGCTGGATGTGGCGCTTGAGAAACGTTAACTTAGACTCGGTGATTTCAACGCTTACCAAAGTAGGGCAGAGTTTAGTCACTAAATCAGGGTTAGCACAGCGGAAATGTTTTTATAGCTTAGCGTTCGTTTTAACCAATTAGTCGCTTATTAGTTTTAAATGCCTTTTCAAGATATAATATGACAGTATAATGTAAGACAATAAAACAGTAAATGACACAAAATATTTGTAAGGTTCACTGGGTGATGTAATCCCAGCTACGTCCTTCTTCTCCTTTTATCAGGGAGGTTTTTCCACTATGATGATTATCGAAGAGTCACACAGAGACTTCTACAAGATAGAGGGAGATTGGATATGATCTTGGAACTCCTTGGTCACACAGATTTCAGCTCCACTAAAGATCTTCTATTCCCTTGCTTCTTTCACTCAGAAATGGTGCAAGTTACTTTTGATCTCGGAACTCCTTGGTCACACAGATTTCAGCTCCAATAGAGATCAACTTCAACAAGCTTCTTTTACACAAAAATACTGCTTGCAAGTCAACCAGCTTTCTCACTCAGATGAAAGGTGTTGATGGTTTTGGTCACGGGTTTGTTTGTTTTTGGAAAGTTCAAACAACTTGAGGATATCTCAATGGTAGTATATGTTCTTCTTAAAAAGAGATTTGAGATATGGGTGACTGTCTCTAGAATATTTTGAAAAGCTTATATGAATATTTGGCTATGATTTTTAGTAAGCTTTTCTTTCAACAAGGTAGGTATTTTTGTGTGTGTCACTTTTTCATCTATTTACTTGTTTGTTGAAAGAGCTATTTATAAGGTATTGGTGGTTTTTGTCCGTTTGACTCGGTTGGAGTCTCGTTTCCCCAAACATTCCTTGAGTTCAGACATTTCTGACTTTGGGTATATTTAATTGGTTGGGCATGGTCTTGGTTTCATAAACCTGACAGTCTAGGTCAAGGATATGGCTTGCCCATAAGTTATAGTGCTTATATTTTAATAGCACCTATCCGACTTTTAATGCATCTTGTTTTATTTCCGTTGGAAATAATTCGTCCGTTTGATTCATGCATTTTTTAAGTCTTTGGATGGTTTTGGGTCTAAATTCTTTTTCAGGTTACGTTCTTTGTAGGTTGTGTTGGTTTAACCTTTTTGGACGCTTGCTGAAGAGAATAGTTATTCTCGTGTATCAGACGCTTGGACTGATCCTGACTTTCTTTTCTTTATTTCAGACGCTTACTCTTCAATCTTGTCTTGATGGTCTCACTGAAAATTTCGTCATTTCACTTGATGTTGAGTATTCGGCCTGAGTTATCCATTCGTAGTTTGAGCACTGGGATAATCCCTAAAGCGTTTGACAGACGCTTCAAGATATCTTTATCCATTGTAGCTTTAGACGCTTGATCTTCACCTTCATCACTTGGTAGACTCACCCAGAATTTTCCTAAGTGTTTTAGTGTCACATACTTAGTCTAAGGAATTCTACAAAGATAAATACTATAAGCCTAAGATAAATAAGCTTTCAGGTACTTATACATAACATTCTATGAAAGCTTTCACACTTTTCGGAGTCTAACAGAAAGTCCTATTTGTCATCATCAAAACATCTAATAT
The DNA here is from genome assembly GCA_019426215.1 of Buddleja alternifolia. Lineage (NCBI taxonomy): Eukaryota > Viridiplantae > Streptophyta > Magnoliopsida > Lamiales > Scrophulariaceae > Buddleja > Buddleja alternifolia. The sequence goes on from CM033392.1 coordinate 26,579,270, forward strand.
GAAATTCCTAACATTTTCACTCTCACTTCTGATCTCATTGCGGATTTCTTTCAACTTTCCAACAAAGGGATTTTGCTCTCTGAGGTGGCAATCGGGGATTTTTCTGTAGTTTGGGAACTCATGTGTTCAAAGGCGGATTCTTCTTATTCGCACAATTTCAAGAAAAAGGAGTTAAAGACCAAGTACCAAATCATAGCGGATATGTGTGCTAAAGTTTTTAAGTGCAGAGTCGGTTCGTTTGACGAGATCAGCCATCTCCAGTTCCAGATGATGGTGGCCATTGCAAAGAATTATGAGATTAATTGGCCTAAGTTTATCTTTGAAAGAATCGCTTCTATGTTGGGGAAGAAGCCTCCCACCAAACCTTATGTCTTGTTATTAAGTTATATTTTGTATCGCAGCGGTCATGTTCCAAGCGCTGGAACTACCATTCCAAAAGATAATTTTTTGGGTAAAAAGGTGATTTCCACTCTTCTCCATCCCCCCACGGTTGGTGGCACTGCGTTTCCAAAAGAAGAACGCGCTAGACGCTAAACAGATAAGCTGAGCAAGAAGCAAGAGGAAGAAGCTCTTCAAAGAATCGCCACAGCTGAATTCCAAGAAGATTATCCTGAGATAGCGTCTCCCGCTGAAGAGCGCCTAGCGGACGTTATTTTGGGATTGAACGTTAAGAAGTTGAAGAAGGCTCCCCAAGCGCCTTCTAAGAAGTTGAAGAGAAAGAAGCCGTCCTCCCCCCCCTCCTTCGCCCGTGCATTCCCAGAAGGACGCTGAGGAAGAAGAGCAAACAGAAGCTCTTAAGCGGCCGAAAACAGTTGAATATATCCCAACTGAATCTGAGGTAATTTATGTTACCACCGCTCGTGAAAAATCTATTTCTTTAACATACCAAAAGATTCGCACTCCAGCAGCTAGAAAGCTAACTGACCCTCGTGGTATTCCGCAGTCAAGCGCCCCATCAATCGCTCATGTAGAGCCAAGTGAAGAATCTATCCAAGCATCAAATGCTCAAGAAGAACTATCAGCCGCTGAAGCTGATGTGCAAAAGGAGCCTGAGGCTAGTGAACCACAAATTTATCCTTTGGAGCCCGTTGCTTAGACTAGCGCTCAGGGTAAGAAATTTCTTCTACTAAGGCCTTCTCTTGATTTTCTACCTTCTGTAGAAAATTTAGTTCTTAAGGTGAGTTTCTTTCTTTCAGCTCCTTTAGAAGTCATTTCTGAAGCAGACATTGCTACCCCTATTTCTGAGAGCATGCAAGTGGAGTTAGGCGTTGACCTCTCTACTGTTGTGGCAATCGCTCAAGAGGTTGCTGCAGCCGCTGAAGGTGATCTCTCATACACAGTGGGTGTATCAACCGCTAGGCATTTGGTGGTACTAGACCTAGACATAGACCACTCCGCTCTCCCTCAAACTTTACTCAATGAAAACTTTGTTCCGCATGGGGACAATGAAGAAGGTTGTGTACATGTTGAGCACTGTATTCAAGAAGCAATTGAGTACGATGCCTGGTTTTCCTAGATTCTCTTTGATGAAGAGTTGATAGAAGCTCAAAAAGAGGAGCTTATTAGAATTGCATCTGAGGATCCAACGCTACCCAAGAAAAAGTCAAAGAAGACAAAAACGTTTAAGTCTTCTAAATCCAAGTCTTCTACCAATGTTGGAGAAGAGGAAGTCCCCAAAAGGACTTTGGCGGATATTCTTGCTGAAATTGCCGCCTCTAGGCCCCCTAAGCCCCAAAAAGTTCCTAAGCCCATGCAAAGGATTTTAGCTGAAATTAATTCTGCATACTATGATGTTCATCTGCACAGTGAGCCAGAGGCTAGGGCGCCGAGGAATGAGATGCTTAACTTTTATGATAACTATTCTCCAATTCCTCGGAGTCCAAGTGAGGAGAGGCTCAATAAGTTTGGCTATTCTCATTTTCCTGAGAAAGTCGCTCACTACTCCAATCTTGAGATTGCGTAGCCCCTCTGCTTGTGGAAAGCTAAAGGAATCGCAATTCTTGACAAGCCATCAGACATGAAGCAGATGATTTCCCGTGAAGCGCAACTATATTTTTAAAGAGTGTGGCATGGAGATTACAATCTAGACCTCTAGTGCTTCCTCGCCTTGAAAAAGATTCATGATCGCAGATTTAGAGCTATCATAGCAACCGGTTCAAAATGGCTCCTTCAAGAAGCTGAATGGATTGAGGCATATGATTTGAAGCGCCATACTGTTGAAGAAATGGTTGCCAACCTAGTGTTATTTAGTCAAGCCATTCATGATAAACGTAAGCGCTTTGCCCGATATTGTCTTGATTCCAGAGTTCAGTGCCTCGAACCTATTCTATCTTTGCTATCTATTCAGTGTCCAGTTGAAGAATCTCTTCGCCGAGCGCTCGCCGAGCTCAGTCAATCCAACCTTGTTCCAGATGACAGTAGCTGTCCCAGTGGCGAATCTTCAAGTGCCAATGTGGAAGTGGACACTGAACAGCGCTATGAGTTTCTCTTCAATCGTACGAGACTCAAAGACGCTGTCGTACTTGACCACATTTTTACAAAGAACATTGTCACAGTAACTGGGGCCAATATTAGTGAGTTTTCAGGTTTCATCTTTTTGGAATCATATTCCCAAGAGTTAAGTGCTCATTACCAAAGGGTTATCGATTTGCTAGAAGGGCATTGCAGCCCAGCGCTTACTCACGCTGTTTTACCCATACTTGGAGGACTATTGCAAGCACTACATTTCCAATCTTCAAGAGAAAGCGCTAAAAGCTTTATTTTTAAAAAAAAAAACGCTTTATGTTTTTTTATGTTTTGTGTTTCTATGTAACTCATGTACTCAATGATATATTTAATGAATGAGTTTGCTAAAACATCTCGTTTCTGGCTATATATACTAAATTATAGCTAACCTCTAACATTTAAATGCTAACTTTATATTATCTTTGTTAATTTTTCTAGCTCTTGGACTATAAAAGAGTAAAGGTCTTGAAATCATCAAAAAGGGGGCAATTGTTAGGAAATTTCATGTTAGATGTTTTGATGATAACAAGATAGGTTTTATGTTAGACCCCAAAGATTATGTAAGTTTACCTTTATTAGAATATGTATAAGCGTTTAAAGTTATCGAGTTGTAATTTTAGTTAAGGCTTTTATCTTTATAGTTTTAGACGCTTGAGCTATGATAGAATTCTAGGTGAGTCTATCAAAGTAAAATCGAAGATCAGTTTGAAGATGAAGGATTCTTTAAGCGTCTGTCAAAGCGCTTGAGAATCAATTCAGAGCAATAACGTCACAAGCTTCTGTCGTCACCTGAATTTAATCTGAAGTCAATAAGATATTAAAAGCAATCATCAACGGACATTTATTTCCAGCGGAAAATAAATTCAAACCCATTAAATGCTTGATAAGTGCATTAAATGTGATAAGGACCATTGACGATATGGATAAGCCTTCTCCATTGGCTGTCAACACAAAGTAGGTCTGCTACCAACTCTGTGCAGCAGAATTTTCGAAGATGTCAGAAAAACACTGTTTTACACACCTCATGTTTCACACACTCTTGCATGTGTCCAACGGACAAATCCCGAGAAAATTCTATAAATAGATACTCACAACTCAACCCTAAACACCGAGAATTATTATCAAAAACTTGATATACACTTACGCTGTTGAAATCTTTATTCATCCCAAAAAGCTCAAAATCACCATAGCCAAAATTTCTTTGAGCTAATACATCCCCACAACCAAACCAATATCTCTTACCTCTTCTTAGAAGAACCATTCTTTCTAAAGAGATATTACAAAAAGTTTTTGACATTTTTAAATCAAACAAACCATGAAAAAAATCCATCAACCTCTTGAATTTGAGTGACGAAGTTGTTGAAGACAAAACATTATTTCTGTGTGAGAGAAGCATTGTCAAAAGCAGATCTTAGCCGAGTTGAAATCTTTATGACCAGGGAACTCGAGATCAAGTCTTCACCATTTTCTATTGTGTTGAAATTGTCTTTGTGAACTTCATGATTCATTTTAGTGAATTCCTCCTGTGTGGAAAGGAGTAGAAGGACGTAGCTGGGATTACACAAACCCAGTGAACCTTACAATTCTCGTGTCTACTTACTATTTTATTGCTTTATTGATTATTATTTTCATACATTATTATAAGGTATACATTATGAAATCTCTAAAAGCGACTAAACTCTAACTAAGTGCCTAATCTTTTAGACTTGGTAAAATCTTCTGTTGTGCTAACCCTGATATAAGTGCTGAGCGCCTGGTCCATTTTGATCAAGTACTCAAAACTATTGTCTAAGTTAACTTTACAAAAACAAGCCTTAAAATTCAAAAAGAAGTTCAAGGTCTATTCAACCCCCTCCCCCTTCTAGACCCTCTTATGAAGTAAATCTTAAGAGCTTGTTTAGGGTCATTCAATTAATAAAGGAAATAGTCAAAGATCTTGTTTTGATTATTGATAAAATGAGGAGAAATGAGGTTGTTAGAGCTTGTTAACAGCTATAGCCAATTTATTCAATAATATCGAATTATCTTCGCATCGATGATCATATTATAGAATTAAAATGGATAAAATTCCTTAGGCTAGAATTTCACCATATATTGGTTTCTTCTACTTGATTAATTTTGCATCTCTTGATTTTAATAATTTCCCTTTTTATTTTCATTTTTAGTTTAATTGATTATTAGAAATCCCCCCCCCCCCCCTTTTACTTTAATTTTAGTAATTTGAGAAATAATCTGAATCAATTCTTGAGAATTCGACCCTGCTCACCACTATCTGCAAATTTAGGAGTAGGAATTATTTTTGTAGGTTTGACACCTAACAAATTTTGTGGATCAATATGCAACCATACGTTAATTGATTTGTAAGATCAATTTATATGAAACCATACGTCAATTGATATGTAAGAATACATCAATTTATATGTAATCATACGTCATTTGATATGTAATAATAAGTCAATTCTTATGTAATAATACGGCATTGCATATGTAGTAATATGTATATTCATCATATTAGTTGTAACAATATATTCTGTAATGATACGTCAGATTATTGGTAAAGATACGCCATAAATTAACAATATTTATACTCAAGTGTTTAAATATCTCAAAACCCTAAATTCTTACGCATAAAAACAAGTGATAATTAGTAGTAGTGTGGATATACATAATGTTTGGTATATCTATTTAATGCCTAATTTGCTCCATATGTTGTTTAATGCATGTTCATGACATTATAAATAATTATTATTAAATATATAACATGCCTAAGTATAATCATGTGTATGAGTATCTCAAAACTACAAACTCACACGAAAAGTCAAGTGATCACTACTAGTAGTATATGTGAACATTGAGTTTTGGAAACAAAAAATAATACTAGTTAGTGAAAAAATGTACATTGAATTATATTAAATGCATAATTTGCTTAGATATTTGTGAACATTGAATTCGAAACATTTAGGGTATGTGATGTCATAGTGTTTAGGATTTAGGATTTAGGGGTTGGGTTTAGGGTTTAGGGGTTAGCATTTAAGGTTTAGGGGTTAGGATTTAGAGTTTAGGGGTAAGAATTATTGCATATGAAATTATGTATTGTTACAACTAAAAAGATGTATTAATAAGTATAAAGGCCGTACATTAACATTTAAGATGACGTATTATTAATAAAATAACGTACGTGTATAATCTATCTACTTATGTGTATAGTCTAATGACTTACGTATCTAGTCTAATGACGTAAGTATGTATGTATAGTCTAATGGCAGTCCTTGTGGATCGATTCATGGAATTAATCATTTTAAGGAAATTTTAGGCGGTCCTTGTTGATGTATTAATACATAATATTGACATATAAATGCAAGTCAATTAATGTATTGTTTTTTGAAATCAACGTATGTTTGTTTATCAATTGACGTATGAATGCTAGTCAATTGACGTACGAATGCTCGTCAATTAACGTATTATTGTCTATCAATCGACGTATAGGTATAGTTAATATGCCGTATTAATACATAAGATTGACGTATGAATGCAAGTCAATTGACATATTATTTTTTGAAATTGATGTATGATTGTCTATCAATTGACGTAAAAATACGTTTAATATGACGTATTACTACATTTCAATTGACTTATGAATGCTAGTCAATTGATGTATTATTGTCTATCAATCGACGTATAGGTACACTTAATATGACGTATTAATACATATTATTGACGTATGATTGCAAGTCAATTGATGTATTATTTTTTGAAATTGACGTATGATTGTCTATCAATTGACGTATGAATGATATTCAATTGGCGTATGAATGCTAGTCAATTGACATATTATTGTCTATCAATCGGCGTATAGGTACTCTTAATATGATGTATTAATACATAATATTGATGTATTAATACGTAATATTGACTTATGAATGCAAGTCAATTGACGTATTATTTTCTGGAAATTGATGTATGATTGTCTATCAATTGACGTAATAATACATATAATATGACGTATTAGTACATTCAAATTGATGTATGAATGCAAGTCAATGACGTATTATTGTATATCTATCAACGTAAAGGTACACTTAATATGACGTATTAATATATAATATTGACGTGTGGTAGCAAGTCGATTGACGTAGTTTTTTCTGAAAAATGAAGTATGTGTATCATCTAACGACGTATGTATATAGCCTAATGACCTACGTGTGTAGTCTAATGACGTACATGGTCAAATAAGTTGATGTATTAGTATATATAAATTATACATTTTAAAAGACATATTTCAATAGCAAATCGATGTATTAAATGGTTGTAGTATTTCATTCATTGTGACGTATGATTTCATATACTTTCTCTATTAATTGACATATTTATATATTAAGATTGTTGTACTAGTACATTAAATGGACGTATGATTTCATATCAATTGACGTATTTTTATCCATTAATTGACGTATTTGGACTTGAAAACTGACTTATTAGTACATAAAATAGACCTATTATTAGTACATAAAACTATTTCATACTTGATATTTTTTGATAATGTGTCATATATTTTCAGAAATCTCCGTGCGTCTACTTTTAAAGTAAAAATGCAGTTTATGATTTCGAGCATCGTACAGTGCATTATGAACTTTCTCATGAAGTTGCGCAAAACTGCCGACAAATTTTAGCTTACGTTTGTAGACAAAACTACTTCATCCTAGATGTATCTTGATAATGTGTCATACATATTAAGAACTCTCCATATGTTTACTTTAAAAAAAAAAAGTGATTTATGATTTTGAGAATCCTACAACGCGTTACAGAATTTCTCGTAAGATTGTGCAAAATTATAGAAAACTTTTAGCTTACGTTTGAATAAAAAAATTGTTTCATATTGTCTACTTTGAAAGTAAAAAAATTGTTTATGATTTCGAGCATTCTACAACACGCTATAGACTTTCTCGTGAAGTCTCGCAAAACTGTCATTAAATTTTAGCTTATGTTTGAAGCAAAAAATGTTTTATATCAAACGTTTCGGGATAATGTGACATACTTATTTAGAAATCGCTATGTGTCTACTTTCAAAAGAAAAAAAGGGGTTTATAATTCCAATCATGCTACAACACGTTATGGAATTTCTCATAAGATTGCTTAAGACTGTTCAATATCAATTGAAAATACATTGATTGTGCACTAAATATACGTCGAATATGGCTTATGCGTACTACAATTACTGTTCGTATGAAATTCAAAAATAAAAATAAAAATTGTACTCGAAACAGAGTCAATATGGATCTCGATTTGTTCCTTTCATCATGGAGAACAAAATGGTGACTTTGAACAACTTCAATCGCCGAAAAAGTCTATGAAATCGGATTTGTGATGAAGAGAAAAAGAAAAAAAGAGGAAAGAGGGGACAAAAGAGAGAGGTGGAGAAGAAGGTGAATAAAAAATAAAATAAAATGATGGGCATTATCATCCTTTCAAGTGGGTAGGGGGTGAATACAAAGTTGCATTATGAATTAGGGAGTTGAGAGTGTAGATTTATGGGTAGGGACTAATTCATATATTTTATTAGGGATTGGGGATTTTTGATTAATTGTTCCTTAGTTCTTATTTTCTCTCTTCTTTTCTCTTTCACCTCTTTCATTGTTCTTCTAACTCATGTGTTGAGTACGAAGAATAAAAGAAAATATTTCTACCCTATTTTCTATAAGGCAAGATTCAATATTCTCCTTGCTAGCACTGGTGGAGATAATAGAGGGTACGAACTTAAGATTTGGATACACCATAAAGACGCAACTGTAGACAAGTCAAATTTATGTCCAATTAAATTGTGACAAGTGGAAAATATTACATTAATTATCCATTTAAGTCCTTTAATTTTTTTTTTTGGGATTTATCAAATTTAATTCCAAAATTAAATAATTTATTTAATTGATATTTTAATATTTATTTTATTGCCAATTCAAATCGCGCCACATGTCAAATTGAGGTGTTCCAGCCAATCAGCTTATTTCTTGCAGTAAAGAAGTCAATGACCAATCACACTGTGCCAAGTGGATATGTTAGCCAATGAAATGGCTCCAAAGTAATTGATCTTTATCTCTTAATAAATTAATATTAAAGAGATAATTATCAAAGGTGTTTAAAGAATTCGTGGTTTCTCCATCCTACACCTATAAATAGGGTCCATGGGAGCTCACAATAAACACAAAAAAAAAATAAATTGAAGCTAGAGAAGACAAGAGAAGTTCCCAAATTCTCTCTACAAGTTCTTCAAATTCAAGAAAGCGTTCATGGCAAACTACAAGGCGTTCTTGGCAAAATTCTTCAAATTATACCATTTGATTCGAGATTAAGGTGCTAAACCCTCGCATAAACGTTATAAAAGTCCAAATCAAGTTGAAGGAAGATCAAAGCGGCGAGTCGACCTTGAAGCTTTCAACTTTTCCAAAACATTTACATCGTTTGATATGAGATTAAGCTGTCGAGCCCTCACATCAACGTTATAAACATTCAAATCCACATTGGAGAAGATCAAAAAAGTGATTTTTGCTCCAATATTCATATCCACGTTCTTGAAGGGAGAATTAGAGGGTTAGATTAAGGGTTGTACTCCAATTCTTTATTTAATCAATATGAATTCATTTGTCACCATTTTTGTGTTTTTGTTTACAGACATAAAAAAATTTTGTGTACAAATTTTTGGCAGGCCCAGTGGGACAATCTCTACCTCTCATCTCTTCCCTTCACCAAGTATCAAATGGACACTCAAGCAAAAACTTTGAAGACAGCTAGAACTAAACAAGTTGTCTCAAAATCTTCAAATTCTGCATGCAATAGTTCTGGAGTAGTGACAAGAAATATGTCTAAGAAGTTGCAAGCATCTGCTGGAGAAGCTCCTCCACCTAAGGCTATAGAGAATAATTCACTCCATCTCGGGAGCAAAGACGAAGATGATGAAAATGATTCTTCACCATCCTCTCTTCGCTCTACATCAAGTTGGCGACACCAATTGTATTAGACTTCTATGATTTAGTTAATGTGAAGGTTGGGAAATGAACATCTTATTCCATTATTTTTTTCATATACCCTGATCTTGTCTGTTTGATTTCTCATGACATGAAACGTTAGAATGTTTCTTGCATATTATGGAGAGAATCAAATTGGTTAACCTTTCAAACAAGTTTGATAAATCAAATCAAAGAGATAATGCATTTGTATCTTAAAGATGTACGAATGATATGAAAAATTAGTTAATCACAAAATGTCCGGAGAATAATTTTTGGGATGAAAATCTTGAAATTGCTAAACATTTCCTTATGATTAATGATTTGGATAGTGGCTATATGCCTATGTATCACTTAAGAGAATTGTGTTCCCGATTTTGAGTGGGAGCAAATTCATCAAAGTGATCAAACTGAGAGTCGAATCATAATTTTTATGACCTTTGCTTAGCTTTAATGATTCAAATAGTGGCTATGTGCCTTATTATATCACTTAAGAAAATTGTGTTCCTGAGTTTAAGTGGGAGCAAATTTGCCTAGGAGATCAAATTAAGAGTTGAATCATTATTATGTGCAAGCACAAAATATTCTCCAAAAGGATTAGATAGAGTCCAATATAGTGAGACTCCATCTTGTCTTACTGAATAAAATTGAATTAATGCAATGCAAGAGTATTTATAGAACTTACGAAATCTATAAACATGTGTGACACCAATAACTCTCGTGGTAATTGCTGAGGAAGGGATAGTTGTCTTTGTGGTAGCAATTGCCCTCGTGGTGAAATTGCAACCAAATGTAGCATCTCGTGGTGAAATCGCAACCAAAATGTGGCATTTCGACTTTCACATGGTTTAAAGATTTGATTTGCACAGTCTCTATTAGCTATAGTGCAATTAACATGTTACATATCTTTGTTGTATACAATAAAACCAAGTAAGGGTATATATATCTTGAGATGAAACTTATTTTCTAAAGTTGGTATATAGTTTTATTATGCTTTCTTGGTCATTATGGACATTTGTAAAGATCTACATAGAATGCCTTGAGGATTCCACAGACAAAGGTCAATAGGTAAAGTTTGTAAACTTACAACCTTTGTGGAAAGAACCAATCTTCAAAATATGGTGTATGAGATCTTACGAAAATGTGATCTTATAAGTGTGTTTTCATCTTCACAGATGTACGTAGACCATTATTTTTCTTGTGTGTAAGTCCATTAAGATGTTTGAAGTTCTATTTCTTTATTGGTAATGTCTTAATAGTCGGGATGATAATGAGTACATAAAGCCATTGAGAATGGTTTTCCTTTAACTTATGAAGTCGAGGACATGATGAGTATATCATTCAACTTGATGTTAAAATTTATGTAAATTGTACAAGATGAATCTTGCTCAGTGTCAAGATCGATGAAAAAGTTTTCTGTTCTAAGATTTTATAGTAGATAGTTATGAGCTCATCACCACTCCTACAGTATAAAGCTGTAACCTTGAAATGTATCCAGAGATTCCATATAGATATGTCTAGACCACCATATTCCAATAGTTGATATTTGGATCTTGAAGTACAATGTGACTTGTACTTGCTCCAATATTTTTTATGCCATGGGTCATAAGGTATTGTCCAATTCTAATACAAGGTATTGGACAATAGTTGACAAACACTGTAGATAATTTCCTTGGTTTGGAGGAAAATTTTCGAAAGAATACACATATATGGATTTAAGGAGGGGATTTGGATAAGTGTGAGTTTGCCTCTGAATTTGCTTCTATTAAACTGCTTACTCTAGAAGTAGCAAGAAGCAAATTTGTGTAGCATTGTGCATATATGAAATATAATTTGTGACATATATATATGCAGTGTGGAAAATGTTTGATTGAACTTGTGTTATAGCATGTGGGAGTTGTAAGCAGTTACGTGGGAGGTATGATTATATGTATATATCTTGATAATCAGCTAGCTAAAGCTTACATAATAGCTGTTTCTATTGACTTTTGCTTTAAAATCAAACATAGACACAAAATGTTATTTTGTGTGAGATATTATAGTAAACCAATGAGTGGTATTGTAATAAGTATCTACGCATTTAGAAGTGGCTAAAATTATTGCTTAGACTTAATCTAGAGATGTATTTGTTGGTCAAATCAGATCTCTAGGATTGTGTAGAATGTGATCTCTTTTGAATTTAGGAATGTTCATAGAGATATATGCCCATAAATGTTTGACATTTGAATGACATGCTTTCTAAGCATGTTTGTGATGATTTTCATTCAATGTCTAAAGGTATGTCAGATAAGTTGATATTGGCTCTCTCATACGAGCAATCGCCTCTGACATTGAGTAATGTGCAGAGATGAGACATTTTTTTGATTTTGTGATACACAAAATCATATGTGGAGATGATATCGCCTTGATAGATAATCAAGATGAGATTACTATTATGAATTTAAGTAATCGAAATGGATTCCCACCATCCATTGACTTATCTTATGGCCAGATGTGAGGTTTTCTTGAGTTTGATGATTGGTAGAAAAAGGTCAAGAAGAAAGAAAAACTCAGGCCAAGTGTCGGGGTGCACTTGGACCTAGATCTGTATGGTGTACCATTATTAATGAATGACATACGCTTCCTAGGAGGAAGAAATGCGCCATAGCACATGTTTCATACCATGTGTGCCTATGTGACCATTGGGTAATGAGTGAATGGATCCCTGTTTCCTCATTGTGTGAGACCCAGAGGTTTAAATAACCTGATTAAGTACCCTTATGACTTTTAACTGATTGTCGAAACTTTAATTTGGTGTTGCTACTTTAGCATGCTTCCAATAGCCATGGATGATTCGGCAATGCAGGACATGTCTAGGAAAGCAGTCACTTTAAAGTTGAGATATTCAAGTGGGAAAGGAGGACTATCTATGACTAGCACCACATTTGCATTCACCGCGCGGACATAAAGTTACTCTGATTTTTGTGAATACATAAAGTTATTGTGAATGAGTATGCTCTTATATCATATGGGGGGTCAGAGATACTCTGATTGGTGTTGTACATGAAGTTTGGGGTATAACAAGATATTACGTCTTGATACTTTGAGAAAGTGCGCTGTTATATATCCTTAACCGATATATGACGTTAAAGCTCTATGTGTACGTGCTCGTTTGTCACACGACCCATTTGCTTGTATGAAGTTTGTGAATATATGACTACGACGATGCATACTTGTGTTTAGCCCTCATGTGCGAGTGGGAGATGTTGGAAATTGGATATGGGTCGCCTATGAGGGCTGAACTGACCCGGATTTTAAACATAAAATGGTGGGGGTAGTTTCTTCCATTTGAATTGGAAGTTAACCACAAGTAAAGAGATATAACTCCTTTCATCTCTAGCGATTTTCACATGATTCTAACACACAAAATAAGTGAAGAAGGGCAGATTTTCATCCATATACATAGGCTAAATATGGTGTGATGGTATCATCTTGAGAGTGGTCAATTTACTCATCCTTTAGAGCATTTGGGTTGTGGAATACAAGTCTCTTCCATTATGTGATTGGACTTAGACAAATTGGAGCATTCAAAGGTGTAAATCAAGTCTGTGATTCAACCGAAGAAAATCCTCAAATTTTCGGGTTCAAGTAAGTAATTTTTGAACCGTAATATTATGAATTCCGCATTTATATAATCGTCAAAAACCGAAAACAGGAGATGAATATAATGCTTTTCCTAAATGTATACAAGTAGCTAGAGCCTGGAAAGTTTGGAACTGAAATTAATCCAAATTTAAGTAAGCAATATTATGTCTGAAGGCTAAACTTTTCAAGAAACAAAAAAGTGTTGTCTGGCTTGAGGAAGAAAAGGGGATTCTCAATATCAGAAGGTTTTTTTTGTGCTGTGTGATATTTGGATAAGAAAAGAGCTACTCAAGGTTAAAATATATTTCTCTGCTATGCACTACTTGGAGAGGTGAAGAAAAAAAGCTTCTGTTGAAGTTTTTTATACAGACATGGTTGCCAAGGTAATTGAAACCAAGTGGGTTTCAACTCCTCGATAAGTTCGAATAGGACTCAGAAATTGCAGCTTAATCTCCATTCTTCAAGAGCCAATCAATGAAAGAATTTCGCTACATTTTCAAACTTGTGCTAATCTTTTAAATCAACAGATGGTGATGTCCTTCCAATTTGATAGGGATTAGGATTAAGTAAACTCACGGATTTATCGATGTTAATCAAGATACCGAAATCTTTGTTCTACTCGGTTTGAATATTGAAGATGATTCCTAAACTTAGAAAAGTTTTATGATTACAAGAATTCTTGTCTCTAAAAAAAAAACAAAGAAAAACGAAGAAGAAATCGTGAGTTTCAGAGTTCAAGCCGAAGAAGATGACTTGGTGAATGTTCCCATGCTACTAGACCATGTACACCAGTTAGTGGGGGACCATTCTTTTATGTTTGGAGAGCGAAAAGAAGGTCTGGAAAAGGCTTATCCAAATTGGATTCATAGGTGGGCTTGGAAAATTGGAGCCGAATTCCTTCTTCCATGTTATTCAACAAAGCCCAAGGTTCATGTTCCAACATGAATTGAAAAAAAATACGAGCGGGACTTAGTTGGTAATTAGTACAAATAAACATGGCTCCATTTGGTTTCTTTTGAGTGGGTTTTATTAATCTTGTCCTACAAAAATTGACATAGACCCAATTAAGCCCATTATTTTGGGCTTACAAATAAGTTATGTGTTATTAAGACTATTCAAATTGGTTTATCACATAAACTTATTCGATGCCATAACAAGGTGATCGAGACTCATTCACTTTGAAGCACACTTTCAAGACAAAGGTCCCATGAACGAGTTGTTAGGTGTATGCCCTCAATGCCCATGAAAAATTAGATTGAGTAGGGCTTAGATAAGTTATTTGTACAAAACGTTTGATGTTTCTATTTATAGAATAAAGGTTTTGATTTTGTTCATATAAATCTAATGGAATTTAATTGTATTGAACAAATTAGTCCAAGAGATTTCAAGATACACTTTCCACCTCTTATAGAAAATAGGAGGCACTGGAACAGTCCAGTACTTAATCTCTGAAACTGGGAGTTTGTGAGTTAACAAATACTAATTGGGCATTTATATTCAACTCATATGACAAGGAAGTGCCAGCCGTACACTGATTAGATAGTGGGAGCTGGTGTCATGAATATGATTAATGGAATTAACATATTTAAACTCGACTCGCATTAATCCGATCACAGGGGTATTTATTCTTTGACAGTCAATGATCGGGATTAAGATTGTGATAGTTTGTGTGAACTTTATATCTGAGGAGTCATTTATAACATGCTTGTAGTATTGGATATGTTATCATAGTAGTTAGACCCATACCACCTAATAGGTGGGGTCGACCTCGAAGTACGATCCAATAGTGCATTCGATGTTATAAGATAACTTGCCAAAACGGGATTCACTGTCTCGACAACAAACGAGTATGTGACCTGTACGATCGTAAGTAATTGAAATTATAAGTCTTTGACCAAAGCATATGAACTATCTTGTGATTGTCACTGAGGGTAGTTTGATAATTTCACATTATTATGATTCTAACTACAATATCAAGTTCTATGAGTTTGACTAAACCATGACTCTTATTTGATCCGGGTCACGTCGGTGAAGAGTTTATACACATATGGTATTCGTAGTCAAGGTTCATGATGACATGATCATCTCATTTTCAATTGAGTTACAAATTGGTTCCACGGTGTTAGCTAGGTGACAACCTTATCCTTTGGAATCCTCCCATTGCCAATTGAATCGAGCCTAGAGAGTCACGGTATGTGAAGAAAATGGATATTTCCTTAAGCTAAGGGTATTTTGGTAAAATCATATTTGATGTGAATTGACTGAAAAAATAGATGGCATGATTTAATTAAAGATATTTAATTGGATTAAATAGATTACTTAAATCATATTAATTCATAAGTTAAATTAATTGGAAATTAATTTATAAGTTGATTAATTGGAAATTAATTTATAAGTTGAATTATATTAATTGGATTAATGTAATTAATTAATTACTAATTTGATTGGACTTGGATTTAATTAATTACACATGGGCTAAGTCAAAACAAAGCCCGAAGCCCATCCACTAAGGCCAATTCGGCCGCCCCCTCTATGTACAACCTAGGGGAGTCTTTTACTTGGAATAAGTAATCAGTCAGTGACAGAACTCCATACACACAAGTCATTATTTTAGAATCTGACATGAGCCAAAATAAACCTAGAGCATTAGGAAAGAAAAATCCCTCCCTCTCCATCCATCTAACCGCCTGTAATTGTTGCTGAGGAGGAAATCGAGCTTTTCTTAGAGAATTTTTCTTTCGCGTAATTATCTAGAGGCAGGAGTCCGGGGATGCTGCTGATAATTCGAGATTCAATAGACGAAAAAGACAATTCGATTACTCTTGTCAATTCTCGTCAATTGATCTATATGTTTAATATCATGAATATTCCCAGATTGGATTCTCGGGTGTGATTCAGATTAAAAATTTTATACGCTAGACCGAATCACAACACGAGTCTCAAGGGGGCATTTGTAGACAAATCAAATTTATGTCCAATTAAATTGTGACAAGTGGAAAATATTATATTAATTATCAATTTAAGCCCTTTAATTTATTTTTTGGGATTTATCAAATTTAATTCCAAAATTAAATAATTGATTTAATTGATATTTTAATATTTATTTTATTGCCAAATCAGATCGCGCCACATGTCAAATTGAGATGTTCCAGCCAATCAAATTATATCCTGCAGTAAAGAAGTCAATGACCAATCACACTGCAAGTGGATATGTTAGCCAATGAAATGGCTCCAAAGTAATTGATCTTTATCTCTTAATAAATAAATATTAAAGAGATAATTATCAAAGGTGTTTAAAGAATTTGTGGCTTCTCCATCCTACACCTATAAATAGGGTCCATGGGAGCTCACAATAAACATTAAAAAAACAAATTGAAGCTAGAGAAGACAAAAGAAGTTTCCAAATTCTTTCTACAAGTTCTTCAAATTCAAGAAGACGTTCAATGCAAACTTCAAGGTGTTCTTGGCAAAATTCATCAAATTATAATTTGATTCGAGATTAAGGTGCTAAACCCTCGCATAAAGTTATAAAAGTCCAAATCAAGTTGAAGGAAGATCAAAGCGACGAGTCGACCTTGAAGCTTTCAACTTTCCCAAATCATTTACATCGTTTGATCCGAGATTAAGTTGTCGAGCCCTCACATCAACGTTTCAAACATTCAAATCCACATTGGAGAAGATCAAAGAAGTGATTTTTGCTCCAATATTCATATCCACGTTCTTGAAGGTAGAATTAGAGGATTAGATTAGGGATTGTACTCAAATTCTTTATTTTAATCAATATAAATTCATTTGTCACCATTTTTGTGTTTTTATTTACAGACATAGAAATTTGTTGTGTATAGCAACATTTGAGGCGTTGGAGCAAACCACATCGAGGGAATCATTTGGAGTAGATCAGTTCGAGGGAGACGAAATCATAAAGCCTTGTTCCTGAAATTTCATCAACAAGGTAAATGCAAAAAGCACTCTTTATATATTTTCGTTAATCCGATGGTACAATGTCAACCTACCCCTTGTTTAGGGGATGTCGATTTATTATGAAATTTATTGTTGTTTCGCTTTAGCTGCGTCGACAATCCCTGGGGGCGGGCCACTATTCCTAACATTTGTTATTACATATTTGTCCAGGTTGCTAATTGACACATAATTCCAATTGAGCACATCCATTCTTTCAAATCCAGAACTTTGTCTTCTATATCTAAGTACTCTTATTTTGTACTTTGTGTATTTTTGTTCCTTTTTAAAAGAGAATTCAAAACTAGGGTTTTATTTGTTATTTTCGAGATTTGTAGTGATACAATACCAATATAGAGTTTGTTGCATCTTGGGAGAAGATTGTAATAGTGATTAGGCACATGCAGCCTTGGGTCGACTTCATGCTGTCATTCCAAAAACACAATACCATGTCAATTTTGCTCTCACAATCTTAAAGACAAATATTTTGTGTAGTCTGAGATGACATCATTTTGAGATGTTGTATTCCATGTCGCATTTCATGGAGAAGTTTGAAAATAAATAAATCCCGACACCAATTTCAAGCATGGTTTACTGTCGCGGCGCGATCGCGGCCGTCGCGGCCGCGTCGGAACGGGAACGGCCATCCCCGTTCCATCGTTCCAGGCTAACGCGGGGATAGTTGTGGGGCAAATGGGGAGCGGCGATATCGCGGCTGGATCGGTGATATCGCGGCCGTCGCGCCAATATCGCGGTGGTCGCGCCGATATCTCGGCCGGAGCGGCTGGAACGGGAGTTTCATAAAGCAGGGAACAAAAAATATATTATTGTTACGACCAAAACTTCAGTTATTGGCTGGTCAAAATCTTGTACCACCCTACACCTAATTCAACGATTTTGGGTGGATTGGTCCTACACCCTAACTAGCTCAATTATTGATTATAATCAAGAATTGTGCATATTATTAAATTGTGATTTCCATAATAATACTTTATATGTGGAAATCTTTTATTAACTTCTTGTTTTAATATATACTTAAATTCAAGTTTCAAAAGTAACATAACATACTATTAAAATTTAAAAATGTTAGCATAATAGACTTTTATGATTATATTCACTAATTTAAATAGTATAATAGTTGTAAAAAAAAATTCAATTTTTTAAAGTAATTTTAGCCAAAAAATTGCGGAACGGCCGCGACCGTTCCGCGACGGTGCAATGGAACTGGAACGGTGACCTCCGCGATAGCCACCGCGACCGCGACTGCGAACCATGATTTCAAGAAAGGCATGATTTTTGAGATGTATACCATGACACATTTCATGGGAGAAGTTCGTAAAAAAAAAGTATGACACCAATTTCAAGAGATGACAATAGAAAATGTTGTTTCATTTCATCACTTTAAACCTAGCAAAGCTCTTCAATGTAGATGCTTGTATTTTCTCTTAGACAGAAGGGGACAAACAGAAGAGAGTTGCTCTTGGCGCATGTACGGACAAAGCCAGGATTTTGATTTAGAGGGTGAGATTAAAATGTTAAAAATATTAATATTTTAATATTTATTTTTATGCACATTTTTTGGGTGCTATCTTTTCTCTTAAGATAATTAATTACTAAAGTGAAAATGCAAATATTGTATCTTATGGTGATGCAAATTATGATATGCCATCGTTAAAAATTATACAAATCACTGCTAAGTAAAACATCTGTGTTATTTATATAATATAGCTTTGGACATCCTAAACTGAACTCAACATTTTTAGTCTTTTACATAGTTAACATATTTTCTATGAATACTATAAATACACAATTCATGACAAATACATCAAATACATTATTATAACAAAATTAAACTAAAAGAAAAGAGCTACATATAATGCAAATCCTAATTACACAATTCTTCATTTTATATCCCAATGGTTACTTTACCACTCTAATCTAAAAAAATTCTAATCTTATTGTCAAGAAAGAGAAAACATTCAACATTACCTAAATTGAACAAAAAATGTTGCATTTTCCAAGTCAAAAAAGTTATCTATTATCCATACCACCTATTACCTATATATGGTCTTTCTTCACTATTCCGTATTTACACTCATTTTCTATAAGAGAAAACTCATGTCACCCACCATCACATTTTCTTCATTTATTTTCCTATAATTAGCACTTATATTTTATCATCAAATTCTTATTTTGTAGATAGCTATCATCTATTTGTTAAAATTCCTAAGCTAAATGAGATTTCTTGACTAAATTTTAGACTTTAGAATAACACATATGAAATATATAACAAAAATATCAAAATAAAATTTCAAATAATTGTATCCAAATAATAGAATATCTTGTTAAGTTTTGAAATGAGAGCATAAGTCCATTTTTAGAGTATAATTGAATGGAAATAAGATCTAAAAGTTCTTTCCCCCCCTCTTTGTTTTGAGAAGAACTGAAGAAGCATTGTGCATTTATAGGCTCGTGGATCTTAAGAAATGACTGATGGGCTTTGGACAACTCATGAGTGATGAGCATATGAAAATTATAACTAGAATCCCAACTTAAAAATTGGGCTATGTAGCCCACTGAAGTGGCAAATTAAGTCAATTATTCCATTATACGGGTTTAGGCTTGTGAGCTAGTGTTACACTCTTGAGACGTTGGGTTAGTTAGGAACGATCAACCTGTGTACCAAGCAAGGTGACGGGTGTCTGATGGGGTAACATGATGGATTAAGGCTGTGTGGGTGTCGGAAACAGACTATTTGAGACTGTACTCGACACAAGTGGGCACAAGTTGAACAAGTTGCGGCCAATCGTGGGCAATGATCCAAGACAAAGTGTGTTTAGCCGAGGAAATGCAAGATTCTGGCAAGTTGTGGGCAAGCTGTAAGAGAAAACTCGACGGTTATTTGAGCTGGGAACCATAATGCGTGGGATGCGCCTATATTAGGCAAGACTAGGGTGATGGCCGAAAAAACTTAGCAGCCTGCCAGCACACTCGCAGGTGCCGAGAAAACTCGCCGACGTACCAAGAAAACTTGACAATGTGTGGATTTTGGGACTCGGTGGCATGAACTATTCACGAGAAACAGGGGCGTTCACACCGGGTCATGCGAAAAACACGTGAGGCGGTTATGAAACAAAAAACATGTGAGGCGGTTATGAAACAAAAAACACGTGAGGCGGTTATGAAACCTGGTCCAAGTCAAGCTGCTAGCACATGGACGAATTTGAAGCCTAGAAATGGTGGGAAAACGGTTATGGGCAGTTTTGGTGGGGGATGTCCACCAAAACTCCAGAATGTACTTTAAATACTCTAATTTGTTGTGTACGAAAAT
Organism: Buddleja alternifolia; assembly: GCA_019426215.1. Classification (NCBI taxonomy): domain Eukaryota; kingdom Viridiplantae; phylum Streptophyta; class Magnoliopsida; order Lamiales; family Scrophulariaceae; genus Buddleja; species Buddleja alternifolia. The sequence continues at coordinate 26,599,682 of CM033392.1, forward strand.
TAGAGAATAGAGAGATGCAAGTTTTGGATTTCTTAATTTAAGGTTGGAAAAGTTTTGGCTGTAAATTGTGTGTTGCCTTTACATTTTTGCATTTTGTGCGAATCACATGGGTTTTGTGTGCTTACATTTTCCCAAACCTCCCTCATAAACTTGAGTGGTTTGTGAGGAACGAGTTGGCTGACGGATTTGGATGCAAATCATGTCGCACAGTGTTTTAAAGGTGAAAAATTCGACCCCAGAATTTACCCTTGTGACAACTGGCAACGTGAAATTCATTTTGTTATTTTTTTGGGAGGAATATAGAAATTAAAAAATTTACACGTAAAAATTAGTTTAAAAAATCGTGTGTGTGTGTGGTGGTGGGGGGAGGGGGATTAGCACCTTCCAACCCCCCTCCATTTAAACCGTCATTCGGTGCATGGAATGCATTGGATGTCTATGCGTTAAATATATCTTTTTGAACAAATAATAGTTTTATACTCAAATCATTAACTATATTATTCTATTATTGAACAACTAATACCTCAAAAGCGACCCCATGATACTTAAAACACCCTAAGTCAATAATATTTCTCGCTTCCTAAAAAATATAATAATTATATAAAATTTGTACTGTAACAGCATACGTACTGTCTGCTTAATAAAAATGTATCGCTTTGGTGAACCACATTCTTCAAGAAATTATATTGTACCATGTGTTTTGGAGTAAATTAGTTATATGATACATGTCATTAATCAAGTCTAACAATTTACGATCAACTAACAACTACTATAAAAGTAGAGAAAGCCCCACACATCGTATTGGGAGTAAAACCCAATACCTATGATGTTTTGCAGTCTCAACTTCGCCAGTAAGCTAGGCTTTATCGGCATACTGTACCATTTTGAGCAACTAAGATCTTCCTAATGGTCCAGTGGCACTTAAACAACCAAAGTCGAAAATATATCATACTTCCTAAAACCATATCACATTTATGAAGTTAGTACCAGTACATTAAAAGAGGTTGCCTGAGTGGAAGGGGCTCTGGTCGAATAAGCAAGGGATCTTGTGTTAAAATCCTTGTGTATGCAAAAAAAACTTCCTTGCGAGAGGTAAGTACCTCGATAGAATAATCTTGGGCTTTGGCATAAAGATACCTTGGAAAACAAAAAATAAAATAAAATTAACACTACAATGTAAGCACAGAAAAACTGCAAAATTATCTTGTAGCTATAGAGTGTGGCAAAATTGATCCCCATTTTTTATAAACTGGCAAACTTTGTCTCATATTTATCAAAAGCTTGCGAACTAAGGAGAAATTTGGCTGAAAAGCTCCAATTTGACCTAGGTGAATGCAATACTTGCCAACTTGACAAAAAATTAACAAGTCAGCGCCAAGTATAAAATTGCAAAAAATCACAATTTAATTTTTAAACTATTACTAATCAATTAACATTTTAAATTGATATATTAAAAAAATATAACTGAAAAAAGCCCTTACCAACCCCCTCCCCCTTCACCCAACCCCAATTGCCACCCAACCCCCACTGCAATAATATCCCAACCCCAATTACAACCCAGCCCCCACCTCAACAGTCGCCCAACCCCAATTTCTTCATTCTCTGTTGCAATCTCTCGGCCTACATTTCCTCCTTTCTGCCATCGAAAACGTGGAGACTACACAAGGGAAGAGTATCGGGGAAGAAGAAGAGTTTTATCTTTTTATTTGTTAAATTATTTAATAAATTTATTTAAAATATTAACTGATTTATTTGTTAGATATTTTTTATTTATACATTAATTGTTTATTAATTTTTCAAACTTGTTCTTTTTTCAATTGTAAATTTGGGATTGGACCACTTGGCAAATTAAAAAAGTCCATATGTGGCATTCCATGAGTCAAATAAGTCCTATGTCAACAAGCCATTTAGTCCATGTGTGTGCAAAATTGGCTAGAAATTGAAAATTTCCTAATTTGAGCCAAATTTGTTATCCATTTGCAAAATTTTGATGGTTATGCAATCAATTTTTCCAATTCTAAAAATAAAAAAGGGACAAATTTAGCCATTCTCTATAGCTATGCGACTAATTTTGTAATTTTTCTATGTAAAGACTATACCGTATGCTCAACAATGAGTACCGTATTTTCTAGTTAGGGGCAGAATCTTAAAATAAAAAATGAATTGGGCAATTTTTGCCTATTTATATTAGGGAGTTGATAAAGGCACCACAAATATTGACAAACGTCCAATTTCATTCACTACAAGAAAAACATCAAATAGGAAGCAAAGTTAGGAAGGAAAACAAATTCCTTGGAAATTGGCAATGATTTTAGCAAGCAAAACCGATTTTGAGCTTTCCTACAAAATTATAAACAACTGACTTTGTTGCAATAATCAAGAACAAATCTATTTGTTGCTAACATTTGTAGGAAACATTTCCTTCTATGAAAAAAATGGAGGCAAACTTCCCGCCAAATTTTTTGTTCCTAAATTTGTAGCTACTATTTTGTAAAAATAAATAAATTACAACAACAATTTTGGGAACAAAAGTATTCGTTGGAGAATAGAATTTATTATTAGCAACAAAGTAATTTGTTGCCAAATATTTTTATGACTAAAATAACAAAAACACTATAGTTAAATATATTGTTACCTATTAGATTTTAAAATATATTATGTATATATATATTAATAAAGCTATAATTAATAAAAAAATTGAAACAATACATATAATGATAATAATACTAAATTATGTCTTACCTATTGAAATTGTCATTTATTTTCTCATTTTCCATAAATATTAGAAAACTCATCATTTAGGGTTTACGGTTTAGGGGTTAGGGTTTAGGGCTGGGGATATAAGGGCTTAGGCTATACGGTTAAACGTTAGAATTGATACTGATCATCATATAGAACATCAGTAGCTATCATTCATGTGTATAATATTTTAATATAGTACCAAATATCCTTCAGACATGTTCACTTTTTGGCGTTAGTCTTGCAACTTATCAGGCCTTAAATTCATCTTAAAATATGAATACAAATCACATTTTATTATGGTATTTGACAATCTATAATCACTTATATAGGGAAAAGAATGGGAGAATCTGAATCCAACCCAAGTAAGAATCATATAATAAGTGACTAGGGGTGAAAGACGAACCAAACTACTCGAAACTCGATTCGAGCTCGATCGCTAAAAGCTCGTTTGGGCGCGATTCGTTAACTTGTAAAACCAAGTTTGGACAACGTTTTGTGTTTGATAAGTTGTGAAGCTCGGATCGATTAGTAAAAAATAATAAAGACATGTAAAAAAAATAAAACTACTCAAGCTCGACTCGTGCTCGGCTCGATTAAAGCTCATTTGAGCTCGGCTCGATTAATAAGTAAAAACTCCAATGTATTCATTTAAAGAGAAAATAATCAACAATTAAATTAATTTAACTATATTAATAACTTAAAGCTTTGAGCAATTGTAATTAAACTAACAAACTCTTATTAGAAACACAATGAAACTAATAAACTATTTCTTATTAAAAAGAAACTAATAAACTATTACTATTAAACTATTTAGAACAAAGAAGCGGGAATTGATTTTTTTGGCTAAGTCAAAAGCGGCAATTGCAGAAGAGGATAAAATAACATATTTTGTCTTTTTATTCAACAAAAGAAGAGGAAAAGCCCTCCAAATCGCCGCTTCAAACCCTTGTCGACGCCAAATCGCTGCCGTGAAACCCACCTCGGCGCCAAATCTCCGTCTCTCAGGTATATTTTTCCATAGCCCCAAATTGTTTGTGTTCATACTGCTGTCTTTTATTTCTTCATTTTTTTCATTTCTAGTTTCTTATTGTCGACAGTTTCAGAACAAGAGAATTCTTCTCAAAATCGTTGATGTATAGCTTCAGTTTCATCTTCTTTCTCCTCACCTAAAGTTGTGGTTACGAGAGAACGAGGAAAAAAAAGGCAAGCTAATTCGTCTTTGGTGATTTTGTTTTATCTTTTTCCCTATATTTTCATGTAAATCCCGTTAAATTTTGGTTGATTCATGTTTCTGGATTTTTCATTTGGGAAAACTTGTGTGTTTTGTTGAATTGTGTTGGAGTGGGGGGTAAATATATATATATCTATATATATAGTCCCTAAAATAGAGTATAATAAAAAATAAACTGTAAAGATTCATTTAACTAATATTTAACATACAAAACTCCATCCTATTTTAACAATTAACATAAAATAGCTCAATTAATTAAGTGACAGAAATAAACTAAATCAACAGAATCCATAATTACTAAAATTAATCTGTTCTAAGATATTTATTATAGTTAATCCTATTTAAGTACTAACTTTCTCAGAATCACTAATTAACATGAGAAATTAAATCCAAAGTATTTGTAAACTAATTAACTACTGTACATATTTGTATATATATAGTTAGCCAGGAGATTAATTAAATAAACTAATCAATTAACTGTGCTAAGGAAACAATCGCAAGAGTGAAACTTAAAGAAGAAGAAGGCATGTGTACCTGAAGTGTAGTAAATGAAGAATTACATATGTGTATATATATAGGGTATGGATCAAATACATCCTTATAGTTTAGATAAGAAATAAGACCCAATCTAGGCCATTTAAATCATTTGATCCCAAGGTCCATATTTAAAGCCATTATTTCAGATTTTATATATAATTTAATGATGATGGGGGCATTTTGGTCAATAGGACTAACAAACTCATGCAAATAACATGTAAGATCAAATCAAATCCCACTATATCCGCCCATAACAGATTTTTTCCCCCAATTAATTCTCTTTTTCCCAATTAAAGAATGTAAACTTTTTACAGAAATATTGATGCGTATTGACGCAAAGAATGCAAATAACATAAAATTGATACACTGAAGTTAAAGATTGATGCACAGAACTCAAGTAATCATCAAGATCGATTCAACATCATAGTCAATTCATCATCCATACAAGCTTGATTCATCATTTCCAGAAATTCGCATTTTGTCCTCTAGAACATAATATCTTAATAATAATGTTGTATTCTCCAGAACATAATATCTTAACAATACACATGTTGTATATTGTTAAATTAGTTGGTGTAATGTAACTATATGATATGAAAACACACACTATATAATTGGTTATATGATGTTGTATATTGGGTTATAGGATAATCTATAATGATTTATGAGATTGTAACTATATGATGTATACTTACACTATATAATTGGTTATAAGACACTGTATATTGTCTTATAATATATTGTATATTGGTTTATATTATACTGTATAATAGTTTGAAATCACTAATTGTATGTACAGAAATCAAATCCCCCTTATTTACGTTATTTATCATCAAACTCAAGTAATCATCATGCTCGATTCATCATCATCGTCAATTCATCATCATCGACCGTGAATACAAAATCTTATGCAAAAGATTTCAACTTTGTTATGTGATTCCTCTGTTTTTTCACAGGCATCCCAATTTCAAATCATTTTTTTTTTGTTCTTTTAATTTAAGTAGTAATGGCAATTTATAAAGATAGAGTAAGGTTCAATGTTGGTGACCTCCGCAGAACATGGGAGCTATACATTCCCACAAACATCCTGAAAAAATTGTTGTACAGAGAGGCCCTGTTATATGGCCTCATGGACCACCTGTTATACAGCAAATATTAGTGTATTATACACTAAAAACTCAGTATACATTAGCTTGTAAATCACAAATACACCATCATACAGTAGCTTATAAACCATTATACAGTAAATACAACGGTGATATACAGCGTATGATTAGTGACATACAATTAGTGATTTCAAACCATTATACAGTATCTTATAACCCAGTATACAGTATCATATAAATCAATATACAGTATCATATAACTCATTATACAGTAATACAATAGCTAATTAATCCATTATAAAATAGTTAATAAACAAATATACAGTAAACACAAACAAGGTAAAGTACGAAAATAATGGAAATAAATAAAAATAAAAATCCAACTGAAAACACAAAAATGCAAAAAAACCTAGTAAAACGATGGAATTTGGGCCCGAGAGGGTGGTGTATGCTGAGTTGTTTTTAAAATGACGTTTCCTTCAAGATTGAAGTAGAGCTTGGGGCCAAATTTCAAAAACAGTTTTTGTCTTTCGGAAATTTAAAATATATATTTTTTATTATTTTTTTTAAGCAAAATGCAGTACATGAGTGGTGATATACAGTGTGGTATTTAGTGACATCAAAATTAGTGATTTTTTAAACCATCATACAGTAGCTTATAAACTATTATACAGTAGTTTATAAACCATTATACAGTAAATATAACGGTGATATACAGTGTGTGATTAGTGACATACAATTAGTAATTTCAAACCATTATGTAGTATCTTATAAACAACTATACAGTATGTTATAACACATTATACAGTATCTTACAACCCATTATATAGTGTGTGTTTATACATCATACAATTACAATCTTATAAACCATTATATAGTATCTTATAACACAATATACAGTAACATATAAGTCAATATACAGAATCATATAACCTATTATACAGTGAATACAATAGCTAATCATACATTATACAATAGCTAATAAACAAATATACAATAGGGGAGATTGATATTTCGCGATCGACTTTTCAGTTTGCGAAAATTTGTCATCTTCATGGCTATTTTCCGGTCGTCTTCCCCAGCGACTCGAGTAGTGACATCACCGCCATCCCATAGCGGCAAACATCGCTGCTCGTCACGCCTCCCACAGCGACGCGTCTCGCCGCCTTTCTCGGAAGATCATTGAAGTCGACGAGTTAACACAAATTCCAAAAATTCAATATTTCAGATTTTGGTTTTCTCAATCTCGATTTTCCAAAAATTCAGAAATTTCAGAATTTTAATTCAATCAAAACTGATTCTAGTGAAACCAAAATTTCAGATTGATATTTCTTAATTTTCGGTGATTTAATTTTGGCAACAAATCGAGAGACTGTAGGGGAGATTTTGGCAGTTTCAAATGGAGAGATTTTTGGAAAAATTTTGTGCCATTATTTTTGGTAGTTTGATGCTGTATAATGAGGCCATTGACTATTATACCCCCTGATACATTTGGAGCCTAATATCCCGCCTATTTCTTGATTATTTTTTGGACTGTTGGATTTAATGTATCCAATGGTGTATATTGAGTCTTATATCTTATCTAATAGAGGATATGTATTAGATCTTGACCCTCTATATATATATATATAGTATTTATATAAGTGTATGCGTAATGGGGAGGTGGAACCAAATAAAAACATGGGGTTGCACGTGTCTTGCCCCTTCTCATTCTATTTTCTTAATCAAACATGAGGTGGAACCAAATAAAAACATGATTAGAAGCTTTTTTTAATCAATTTTTTCTAATCACAAGCTTAGCATAGAAGCTTTAGTGGTGGGGGTTAACAATGGAAATGTATCATATTGTAATTAGGATGGTAAGAAATGGCCTTGCGACGGTCAAGAGTACATCGGGTTCGATTTCTATTCTTCATCATGCAATTAGGATGGTAAGTTAAAAAATTTACCAAATTCGAGAGGTTTAATTGGTAGGATAACAAATGTTAATTCACTTTTTGGCCAAATTTATTTATGATTGTTTATATATACATGGATATTAGTTGCTTCAAAATCTATTTGTGCATGCATTTGTTGTATTTCTTTTTACTACACATTTTGGGGGCTTTTGTAATAGTTATCATGCTGAAATTTGGAGTCTTTTCCCTAGAATTGTAATTGTTGTTTCTTTCATTTGGAGGTTTTTATCTTAAATTCAGCCAAACCTTAATTAAATATGAGATATGTTTAGTTTACACATCTGTTTATACATAAAGAAGTTGTGAACACATGTGTTTGTTCATTTATGAAACGAATTTTGTGAAGTTATCCAAAGTTTGATTCTTGATTTACACTTGGTGTCACCAATCTTATAATTATATATGTGTGTAAGCATAGGAATACTTGTTTGCCTTCATGTTAATTTCAGTAGGTATTCAGACTTTGATGGTTGATGCCACAAAGTTGCAAGCTTCAGGTTATGTATTAGAAGTCTTGAATTGCAAATTTTATGATAACATGGAATTTGAATTTTTGTGCTTATGCATAAACCAAGTTGTGTTATATGTGAAGAAGTTAATTTTTATTGAACTTGTCTAACTTTGATGAACATGTGTTTGTTAATGAACTTGTCTAACTTTATGAACTTGTGTTGTTACCTAACCTCGTTTGAAATATATTACAAAGTTAAACAAGTTCAATAACTTGGTTAGGTAACTATAGGTAACTATATGAACTTGTCTTGTTCGATAATTATTTTTTTAGTTTACTTATCCAACTTTATGAATTTGACGAATTTGTCATAGAACTATGTAATATGTTTCACCCTTGGTTAGGTGACTTTATGAACTTCTCTTATTCGATAGTTAATTTTTTATTGAACTTATCTAACTTTATGAACTTGATGAGTTTGTCAAAGAACTATGTAATATGTTTCACCCTTGTGATGATGTTTCAAACTCTATCTAAATTCTAATCGCTTTAGTTATGTTTGTCTTAAATTATAGGCTAAACAAAATAATGGGATACCCGTGCCTTTTCAAAATACTTTTACACGGTGTCATAGGATGAACCAAGGGAAAGGACCTTTTGTGGACAAGAAGCCAAAGAATACATATGTAAGTTTCTCTTTTTGTTAATTGTTAGTATTTATTAATTATTCTTTTTAATTTATTTTATAGGAGAAGTATACCGAAAAAACAAAAAAAAAAAACAATCTTAGAATGATGGAACGACGATGTTGCCTACTATACGAGGTTCATGCTTAGTATCTCCTGAAGCATGGGCCGAGGCATCAAGTGGCCCAAAACACGGGCATTGTTATGGGTTTGGCAACTCGTACAGTGAAGGTTCAACTTCTTCTGCTCCTAGCTCAAGCACCATGCGCTCACAAGTACAAATAAAGAATGAAAAAAGATTTCAAGAATTAGAGAAGATTCAAGAAGAGATGGATAAGAAGTTGGAGCAGCGTGTCAAGGATGGTGTCAAAGATGGTGTCATGGCAGTTCTTAATGCAATTGGTATGTTTCCAGACCATCCCGGTCAGTTCCCTGCTCCATCTCCCGGGTACTTCCCACCTCTAGCTACTAGCTTTTTTCATGCTCCTACTCCTCTTGCTCCAAGTCAATATCCTGTTGTTGGTAACTATCGAGCACCTGGCCAGAATCCTCCTCCCCAATACCAGCCTGCTGGATGAGATCATTCTCCCGATCAGCATCATGCTCGGGATTTGTCAGTTACTTGCTCCTATCACTTTTGTCATTTTGTTTTATGTCATTTAGAACTATTACTATTATGTGTTATGACTATTACATATTTTTACATTCGATGATTCTTCGGAATTTGGCTTATGTATTACATTTCGTATTTTATTATATTCGACTTTTATTTTCGTGGCCTCATTTATGTATATTCCTACTATTATTAGTTAACTAAATAAATTATATTTCAAAATAAATAAAATAGAAATTATTGGTTATAATTTGGAACAGAATTAGGAATATATGTATTTTTTGTTGATTTTTCATATGATTTTTCCAACAAAAACAATTGTTGCTAATAATAAATAATTTAATATTTTGAAAATATTACCAACAAATTTTGCAACAAACGCTTCCTTGTGGATCAACAACAACTATCATTGTCGGAAATATTTGTTGCGAATCAGCAACCAATCATTTGTAGGCAAATGATTTGTTGCGAATTCACAACAAAACCATTTCTTCCTAAAATTAGCTACAAGCCATATTCGAACAAGATGAATATGTTGTTGATTTTGTTCCTAATGTAAATTGGGAACAAAATTCGATCTTTTGGAACAAATACCTCTCCTTCCTATATGATATTTTTCTTGTAGTGATTTTAAATTCATCACATTTATAAAAATAAACTTTGACTTATTACATCATTACATGTAATGCTTATCATTTAATTTGAAAAACTAGTTTTATAGCATGAAAACATATTCTAACAAAAATATGAAAATAAGTATATATTAATCGATAGTTCATAAAAAGTAATGGATAACGATCTAGATAAGAAAAAAAAATAGATTTGACCAAAATTCATTGACTTGTTTGAATTCAAATTAGAATAAATATTATTCATATCGAGTAAAGATTGATAATTATGTTCAAATAAATTTAACAAATGTAAAAATATTACTGTTTTCGGTGGTAATTGAGTTCACTTATTCTTTTTAAGTATATTATCACTCAATAATTATTTTTGCTTCTATTTTCTAGTTTTTGAGCATTTTATGTTGTATTAATACCAGAATTGATTATAGATCAAATAAGCAACATATTATTTTAGCTCGTTGAATAAAATTATATTGGGGTTTGAATACTGATGACAAAATGATTTGTCATATTGGGTAGATAAGCAAAGCAAGTGTTCATAATGTTTATAACCCATTTTGTGTTCAAAATAATTAGTAAAAAGAAGGAAATAAAGATAAATATACTTGAGAAAAGGTAATTTTGTTTAGTATTATTATCTAAAATGTTTGTACGAAAGAAAAAATTATGCAAAGTTAAACTAAAAATTATTTAGATGAGATAATTATGCAAAGTTAAACTAAAAATTACCTATGTCAAACCAAAATATCTCCAAAGTTACAATTGATAAGAATTCTATTATATTGAGAGCATTATTGTCAACATATAAAAAGAACATGAAGTGCCTTTATAAAATTATGGAGTGTCAATATAAACTCCCTTATATTATATGCATATTAAATGGGTTTTTGGTCTCAAATTCTAATTGAAAGAAATTTTAGAAACCAAATACTAATTAAATTTTGACTTCCAATGTTTTTACATAAGATTATATTTTTGACTTCTAGTTTTCTTTTCTCAAATTTCATAAATCCTATCAAACACAACAATTTGATACTAGGCAGTAGGCAATCAAGTACTTAGTCTTAATAACATTTCCGGTCAAACTAAATGGTCTTGAAATTTTGTATTTGTAAAATGGAATTCTTTATATAAAATGGAATAATTTTCATCTTGGTCAAACGTTTGAAATTTTATGTTAAGAAATAATTCAAATTGATAAAATTGTATAGCCAGAATTGAGGGCGTTTCATTCTTCAAATGAGAAACTAATGAGGACCAGTAAAAAAGAATCTATTTTTGTACATGGAAAGAAGGAGCATACCATTTAAATTAACCTATTCAGCCACCACGTCCATATATAAATATATGATGATATAGCGCCGAGAAAAGAGAAGCGTATCTAATCTACATTTGCAAAAAGTTCACAAAAGAGAACAAGAAGTAACCGAAGAAATGGCAACCAGATATTGTCTTGAAATAGTGGTACTACTCTTGCTCTTGCCCATTTCAATAGCTGTTAATGGAGTTCTACCACCAAAATTCTTTGATGTCATAAAGTATGGTGCAGTTGCTGATGGGAAGACTGATAACAGTCAGGTGAGTTCGAGTTCGAGTTCATATATATATATATATATATATATATATACATTTGAGTAATTGATTAGGCGGGAGATAGAGACAGCGGTCTTCAGGGACGGAGTAAGGGTCTGGTTGTGGCACCCGCCCCCTCAACTTCGAGAATTTTTTTTTTTAACCGTACAAATTTTTTATATTCAAAAGATCGCCACCCAAAATGTAAAAGTGTTAAGCTTTGTCCCTTTTTATCTTGTATTCAACATTTCGGACCAAAAATCTTGACTCCGTCCTGGTCGCCTTTGACATGAAAATAATTCAAATAGCACATGCAATTTTCTAGCAAAAATTAAATTTGGGGGGGGGGGGGGGGGGTTTAATAATTTCAATTGGTTATCAATTATTTTCCCTCTTTATATATATGGATATGATTAATTAATTCATCGTAATTTATTTAATTAATTATTTCTTTGGGTTGTGTTAGGCGTTTGTGAGGGCATGGACAGAAGCATGTGCATACGGTGGAAGGAGTAGGGTTAAGGTCCCTGGTGGAACCTACTTGTTAGGCTCAGTGTCGTTTGAGGGGCCATGCAATGGTTCTATGGCTTTTGTGATGAAAGGGACTCTAAAGGCTCCCACAAATCCCCAACACTTCTTTACGGATACTTGGATTGGTTTTAGGTACGTGGACAATCTGACGGTCAAAGGCAGTGGATATTTGGACGGTCAAGGGGCTTCTGCATGGCAATATAATGATTGCCAGAATAATCCTCAATGCAACCCTCTTCCTGCAGTGAGTACTACTACTAAATAATTCCAAATACGACTTCAATTTATCTTTATATCTATCATTATTCAAATTGATTTCTAATTCATCATTACTCCATCTTTTGGCGGTGGATTACCATTCCTGTTAATATTGAAAATGATTTTTCTTTCCATAAACGTATATATATATTTAGAGCAATTTTCTGCATCGCTTTTGCTTTAATTAATTGCGAATTAAATGTGCTGTATTTTACATGAAAATAAATTTAGAGCAAAGAAAAGAAATTTCTGCACGCGCATTTATGGGCTTCACAACTCAAAAATCTTTTGGAGTAAATTTATAATATTCACATTAAATGTTTTCATTTGCAATATAACCCTTTTCTTTTCTAATTCCAAATTTTATTGAGTTTCCGAAAAATTACATATCTTCTATCAAAAAAATAAAAATAAAAATCCACTCTTTTCGAAAAAAAAAATATTTTTTTACTAATTTACCATAAAATTATCGTCTGAATCGGGCTTGGCAAATCCAAGTGCATGTATTACATAAATGAGTGACCAATAAAACAATAAGCGTAATTTATTCCATTATAAATACACTTCGGATTGACCTAAATCGAATTTCCCAGTCTTTTGACTTTGATAATGTTGACAATACCAAACTTTCCATTCTTGCTATGTGATTTAGTATTATTCAATTATTTTTTGAACACATTGCTAAATTATTTATTACATAAACAATAGTCAATGACTGATAAAATGGAATGCCAAAAAATAAAAACAAAAAGTTAATTTCAATGAGTTCCAAAATCTAATTTGTCATATAGTTCCAATTGTTTCATCACTTTTGTCAACTAATTAAACTTTTTAAAAATAAAAAATCTAATTTCTTATATCTATCTTATAATTGATGTGCAGACAATGAGATTCGACTTCGTAACGAACTCCAGGGTCCATCATCTACGATCAATAAACCCCAAAAACTCCCACCTCAACTTATTCGCATGCTACAACCTCAACATCAGCTACGTCAGATTGATGGCGCCGGCAGACAGCCCCAACACAGACGGCATCCGCATCGGCAGCTCCACCAACATCAAAATTTCACGCGCCATCATCGCCACCGGGGACGACTGCGTATCAATGGTCTCCGGAACACAAAACGTCGACATATCCGGCGTGACTTGCGGTCCGGGCCACGGAATCAGCGTCGGAAGCCTGGGAAGAAGCCACGAGGGTGAATACGTAACCGGAATAAGCGTTAGAAACTCCACTTTCATAGGTTCTGATAATGGCGTGAGGATTAAAACATGGGCGCCTTCGTTGTACAGTGTGGCGTCGAATATAAGTTTTCAGGACATTACCATGCAGAATGTCAAAAACCCTATTGTTATTGATCAACAATATTGTCCCTTGCCGCATTGCTTGGTGGTAAGCTCAATTTTTTGATATATTTCTACACGCTTTTAGATTAGATTAGATTAGATTAATAATTAATAAGTGTGTTTGTGTGTTAATGATGATTAATGTAATGTAGGGTGAATCAGCAGTGCAAATAGAGAACGTGACATTCAAGAACATAAGAGGCATCTCAAGTACAAAAGTAGCTGTGAATATTCAATGTAGTGGAGCTCGGCCTTGCCGGAATGTTAAGCTCATCAACATCAACTTGGGCTACAATGGCACTGGACCCTCCATGTCTATGTGTTCTCATGTTAAGGGTTTATCTTATGGAACACAGGTTCCTGCTGGTTGTCTGTAGCTAGCTGCTTTAATTTCCTTTTTTCTGTGTTTAAAATTGGAGGTGCTACGTACCACAGCTAGCACTAGGTCTAATTGCTACCCACAAAACCTTGTTGTTTTAGCTTAGTACAAGTAAGTTATAGAATGGTGCCATTTTAATTCTCATTATAGGTGTATAGATCATGAGATGAGCATGATTGTCTCGTAAAAGGTTGTCTTGAATAGTCACTTTGAGAAGAAATTCAAGGTTTTATTTTGATCATTCATCAAAGGGATTCAGCTCTGATCTGTAATTGATAATTGTTGATGAAAAAGTGTTGAATAAATGTAAAAACAGGATAACCTTCCATTGCACTTTGGAGGATGCCCGCTTATAGGCTCAAGTGATCGAACTTACGTCATAATTTGTGGCAGAGAGAGCCTGCATGCCTTAATGCTTATCCAGCAATTTTAACCCAACAAAAAGCTCATTTTAAGCGGACCGAATCTTCGATCCCACAATGGTGTACCAAAATAGTGTCACATCATTGTGGGATTGATAAGTGTTCATTTAAATAAAAACTGCTAATAATAATTCGAAATAAACGAACACTTGTCAATCCCACAATGATGTGACACCATTGTGGTACACGATTGTTGAATAGAAGATCCGTTTCGAATGTTAAGGGCAAATCGCACCCCCCCTCCCCCGCCAAAAGTGTACATCTATAACTCTTAGTCCGCGCTTTACATGAAACCTTTCACATTTATTATACACTTTATAAAAACCTCCAAAAAACATATATTTATTTCTAATTTTTTCTTTTTTTTTATTTTTTTTTTGCCATTGACTAACAATGTTTGGATTATGCCCTCAAATACCATAGAGGATAGAATAAGTAGGGCATCTATTTTGTATTGAACTTAAATAATATTTATAATAAAAAACATTATTTAGTTTTCACTTAATTCTTATCTGCATCTATAAGTTGTGTAAAATATTTTGCCCGTGTTTTCAGTGCAATCCTTCTACTTCCTATGGGATAGGAAGAATGACACTAGAGAGATTGACCTTGATTACTAAAACTAGCTCGCAAGTAATATGAAGTCTTTAATGGGCAAATAAAGATTTCGAATACTTGTACAATCTTAGCTCGGACATGGGAGTGCCAGTCGAACACCATGTGATGGTGGGAACTTAAGACTGTAGGCACATCAGTGGAACTGATATGCTCGAACACGACTCACATCAGTTCTGTCACATGGGTTTTCACTATGTGACTGTCAATGACAGAACTGATTATGCGTAATAGGTATATGTGAACCTTTGACCTGAAGTGTCAGGCTAAAGATACACTTGTGAATTCAAGTCTTTCACTAGAGTAGTTAGACTCAATTCACCCGTTGATGGGGTCTACCTCGAAATGCGGACTTGATGGGCAAGTGGTAGTCTTAGCAGATATCTAATATGAGATTTGTTCTCTCATAAATGAATGAGAATGTACACTATGTGATTATAGATAAATAGAGATCAAAATCTTTGGCCAAAGCAAAAGAGACGATTGTGCTAGGCACTTAATCGATCTTATTATTATAATTTATAAATATGGTCAAGTCCAGTGAGTTTGACATAACCATGACTCTCACTTGACCGGGGAACGTGAACAAAGGATTTATACATATACAGTATTTGTGATTGGAAGGTTGTGGAATGACCCATTCATTCGTATTTCATTTGGGCTACGAAGTGGGCCACATGACTGGCTAGGTGTTACCCACTTCCTTTGGTTTCCTCTCATTGCCAAATGAAACGAACCTAAAGAGACGCGCTAATGAATTGATGAAGAAAATTGAAAAGGATTTTCTATTTTATTTTTGGAGTTATTTAATTTATTGGATAAGTTAAATAATTAACTAATTACTTATTGGATAAGATAATTAATTAAATGTATTAGATTAATTATTAATTAATTTCTTAGAGAAATATATTAATGAATTAATTTATCTAATTAATTTATTATTTAATTAATTTATTTAGTTATTGGATAAAATAAATTATTAATTGAATAAAGAATTAATTAAACAAAGCAAGAGAAAAATTCGGGGCCCATGTGGGGCGTCCTCTTAGGGTTAGTTGGATGATCAATTCGGTCTCTTTTGTTTTGTCTTGATCAATAAGTCATTGAGATATAAAAGACTTCTCTTGACTTTAACCTAGACATGATTGAATTACAATTCATTGTAACCCTCCAAATAATAGAAGAAGAAAAATATCCTCCCCCTCTATACACTAGCCGTCGACCATATAGAGAAGAAAAGGGATTTTTCATTATCAATTCGTGACGTGCTTCGTTGTTTGGATTTATTTACAAGAAACTTCAAGAAATCAAGACTTGAAGAATACGAGAATTCAAGAAGTTCATCAATTCAAAGTTTTGAAGAAAAATTGAATTCTCCTACCATCTCGCTTCAATTGGTAAATTGAATTTATTCATTAAAGCAATTTTGGATTCAATTATGCAATTAGAGAACACTTTGGGTTTTAATTAAATTTTTGAAATCTTTCCGCTGCGTTTTTGAGTTTTTTCCCGAAACCCAACAGTGATATCAGAACCAAGCTCTAATTTGCATATTTGATCTTGTTTAAGTGATTTAAGATATGCGTGTTATGTGTTTTTGAAACATGTTTGTATGTTTTCTTAAATCTGCGTTTGTCATGGTTTTTGCCTAGAACTTTTGATTTTTTAGTTATTGTAAATCTAGGAATATTTGATAATATTAAAAATTGAAAAACCCGAGGAAAAACAGGGCTTAAAGAGCCTCGAGAATCTGCGTGCAACAGCAGCATGCGCACGGTCCATCCGGGTCGTGTGCTCAGCCCGACGGGTCAGGTGTTTCGGCACCCGATTCGCTGATTTAGGTCCGGGATCCGGGTTCGTAATTGGGCTATGTGTTGGGTCGAAATTGAAAT
The DNA here is from genome assembly GCA_019426215.1 of Buddleja alternifolia. NCBI lineage: Eukaryota > Viridiplantae > Streptophyta > Magnoliopsida > Lamiales > Scrophulariaceae > Buddleja > Buddleja alternifolia. The sequence continues at coordinate 26,616,653 of CM033392.1, forward strand.
TTGAGTTCGGGTAAATTTAATTATTCGGGTGGGTCAAAAGGATGATGACCCGATATAATTTAATTAAGCCCAACAAGAAATTTAATCAATCTCGACCTATTAATTAGTTTGGGCTTAATTTAATTAATTCCAAATGGGCCCATTGGATGGGTGATTTGGACTTTAATTAAAGATAGCCCAATAAAAATTAATAAAGTGTGCATATTTTTCCGACTTAATTAATTTGAGTCCAATTAAATTAAATCCAAATAGACCAAAAGGATGGTAACTTGGGTTTGATGAAATCGAGCCCAATAAGATTAATTGGAATAAAATATTTAATTAGATTTAATTAATTTTTTTTCTTAGAGATTAATAATTAATTTATGGATTAAATATTATTATTTTTCCTCGACTTGGAAATTACTTAATTTTTTAATAAGAAATATAAATTATTTTTCTTAGAGATTAATAATTAATTCTTTGATAAAATAAAAGTATTTCCAATTAATGATGGCATTAAATCATAATAAAATAGATCATATTTTATGTATTCTTTTAGTAGGACTAATATTATTTTAATTAAAGGTAGATATACTTAATTTTTAATTTTGTATATCTAAGTCATCTAGTTGGACTAAAATTATTTTAATTGAAATATCGAATATATAAAATGTTGGCAATTTTATAAAGGACTTTTTAGTTGGACTAAAATTTTGATAATCAACATAAGTGATTTAATATTGCGAGCATGTATTAATTGATGAAAGCATGTCTTATGTGACTGTAACACCGATAGTGGACTTAGGTTTATTAGTTTTACCTTTATATTTTATGGGTTATCAAGTTTGAGGCTATTTATTATATTCTTAGAAATAACGCATGAGTTGTTTTAGGAATTGAAATAGAATAGTTCAAAATTGATAAAGTCAAAAGGCCCATGAATGTTAAATAGGTTTTAATTTATGCTTTTTGTGATGGCCCATTGGCTCGGGCCCTCTAGTAAAAGTTCATGATCGAGTGATGGATTTATTTATTTATTTATTCAAAATTTCATGATTATTTATATTGAAAGGCATGATTATTAGTAGTATTTTTATGCATAATCAATATAGGATAAAAGCGCTATATAAATTGAATAATGTGCAAAGTGAGACCAAAACCTTTTGACGAATCAAAATTCTCCCAAATAAATAATACCGAGTTAGTAAAAGGTGTTTGACATCCTCTCTTTCCACTAAGCTTTCTAAAATTAAAATTACTATAAATGTGGAATGATTCCCAGTTATGGGGATTCTGCATTTAGAAATAATTTAAAATTTTATTAAGTGCATGGAATGCCTTAATCGAAACATGTTTCAGTCCAAAAACCTGTTCGGTTGCAAGGTGAAATTCAAATATTAGATTATAGGAGTTAGTGGGAATGAACTCGGGTAGTTCACGAGCCTAGAAACTTGTTTGATTGCGGTTTGGTGAACTATGGGGAAAGGTATTGAAATGTTTATTGGATAAATTGATATTAAATATCATTTCAAATAATTAATGGGCCAGAAACTGGTTAGGTTGCAACCCATCTAATTAATTGAGGACTTCAATGCCCGCTTTGGAATCGATGCTAATGATGATTCCCGATTTTCATATGGGAGTGTGGGATTCGAAAAATGCAGTGGGAGCTAAGATAAATTTTAAGTCCTTATTTTTTCTCGGTTAAGTCAAAACAAGTAATCTAATTAATCTGATTTATTTCTGCAGTTATTTTCTCGTTTATCTCTCTCAAATATGACAAACCCACTTTCAATTCTGCTCAGAAAAAATACTCTTACTGGACCCAACTATGTGGACTAGATCAGAAATTTGAGGACTGTCCTCAATATGGAATCTCTGGGATACGTCTTAGAGGCTGATATCCTGGCGACTTCTACTAGAACACGTGCCAACGAGGAAGAGGTTCAAGCCCATGAAAAATGGGTTAAGGACGACCTCCGGGTGAGAGGATACATTATGAGATCTATTACCAATGATCTTCAAAGGTCACATGATAAGATGCCTACTGCAAGAGCTGTACTAGCTCACCTGGTAGAGCTCTGTGGTGAGCATAGTCAAACTGCTCGATATGAGATATCGAAAAAGCTCTTCGGAGCTAAGATGAAAGAAATTGAGAAGGTTGGTGATCATGTCCTCAAAATGATTTCAGGGATCGAGAAATTGGAAGCTCTCCACTTCACCACGAACGCCACCCTTCAAACTGACTTAATCTTGCAGTCTCTTCCTGATTCATTCTCCCAATTTGTAGTTAACTTTAACTGCAATGAGATATAGTGCAATTTAGCTAGGTTAATGAACAAATTGGTTACTGCACAATCTCAAATGAAACTAAAGGGAAAGAAAACCACCTTGCTCATCTCTTCTTGACCTAAAAAGTCTAAGTTTAAGAAGAAAAACAACAAGAAGCAGTCTAGCGAACTTAGAGCTCAATGGGGTGTTCAAAAGGGTAAGGGAAAGACTCAAGGGTTTTATAAGAGCAAAGGGCCTAAGAAAATGGATAGATGTCTTGAGTGCGGTGAGCTTGGCCACTGGAAGAGGAACTGTCCCAAATTAGGCAAAGGCGCAAAAGGTATGGAACTCTTTATTTTTGAAACTAACTGTTCTATGACCGTCTTTTCTACTTCGTGGATTCTGGACTCAAGCGCTAGTGCCCATGTTTGTTGTTTGGATCAGGATGTGCAGAGAAGTAGAAAACTAGACCGAGAAGAAGTGATGATCCAAGTAGGCAGCGGGGAAAGCGTCGCAACTACTAGGATTGGATCTACTTCTCTTTATTTGAATTCTGGACATTTATTGTTATTAAATGATGTTTTAGTTTTACCCAAAGGGCTTATGAACATTGTTTCCATTCCTACATTAGTTAATACTGGTTATACATTCCCATTTTCTGAATTGAATTGCAACATTTATTATGGAAATAAATTAGTTGGCAATGCTTCTTTAGTTAATGGTTTGTATTATTTAAATGTCCTTAATCCATCTGTTGTAAATGTTGTAACTCATAAACGTGGTAGGCAAGAAGCTAACCTAAGGCTCAAGTGGCATCTTAGACTAGGCTATGTCGGAGAGCACAAGATACACAAAATGGAAAAAGATGGGCTTTTAAGCTCACTTGGGTCGGATCCCTATCCAACATGTGAATCATGTCTCTTAGACAAAATGGCTACATCACCCTTCACCGGGACTTTTGATACTCAAGTCTTAGGGTTAGTGTATACTGACGTTTGCGGACCATTTGGAGAAATGACTCGTGGAGGTTTCTACTACTTCATCACTTTCACAGACGATCATTCAAGATATGGTCTAGTGTATCTGATGAAGCAAAAGTTTGAATCCTTTGAAAGGTTCAAAGAGTTCAAAGACTTAGTAGAAAATCAAATTGGGCAAAATATAAAAACTCTATGATCGGATCATGGAGGAGAATATATGAGTGCCGAGTTTGATGAATTCCTTAGACAACAAGGAATAATGTTACAACTGACACCACCTGCAACTCCTCTACTAAATGGGGTAGCCGAGCGAAGGAACCATACACTGTTGGACATGGTTCGTTCCATGCTTAATTACACTGATTTACCCATTTCGTTGTGGGGACATGCGCTCCTTACTAATGCTTATATATTGAACAGATGTCCCTCCAAATCCGTTCCTAAAACTCCATATGAGATGTGAAATAATAGGAAACCAAGTCTTAACCACATTAAGATTTGGGAATGTCCCGCTTATGTCAAGAAGACTAAAGTGGAGAAATTGGAGACAAGATCCCTTTTGGGACATTTCATTGGTTATCCTGGAGATTCCATGGGATTCTTCTTTTACCTGCATGATGATCAGAGAATCATTGTGGCCCTACCAGCTCACTTCCTTGAAGATGAGCTCATCTTGGAAGGGGGCAAAGGTAGGAAAATTGTTCTAGAAGAACAAAATGAAACTCCCTCAGAGACATCTGTCCAAGAACCAAGGCCTGAACCAATAGTAGCACAACCACCACGTAGATCTGGTAGAATACCACACGAACCTGAGAGATGTGGGTATCTACTGCAGGGGGAGCTAGATCCTCACACTGTAGTACAAGAAGGTCATAAAGATGATCCTTGTACCTATGATCAAGTGATGGTGAATTTCGACGCTTCAAGATGGCGAGAAGCCATGGAAACAGAGATGGACTCTATGCAATCGAACCAAGTCTGAACTTTGGTAGATCGTCCTGAAGGTATCAAACCTATAGGATGCAAGTGGATCTATAAAAGAAAGATAGGTAGCGATGGCAAGGTTGGCACCTTTAAAGCCAGACTTATAGCGAAAGGGTATAGTCAAAGAGAAGGAATTGACTATTAAGAAATTTTTTCACCCGTGGCCATGATAAAGTCCATCCGAACACTATTATCCGTAGCTGCATACTTAGATTATGAGATATGACAAATGGATGTTAAAACGGCTTTCTAGAATGGATTCCTCTAGGAGGATATCTATATGGAACAACCAAAGGGTTTTGTATGCGAGATCGATATTCATAAAGTATGTAAACTTGAGAGGTCCATATATGGTCCCAAGCAAGCATCTAGAAGCTGGAACCTTTGTTTTGATGAAGTAGTAAAAGGGTATGGCTACATCAAGAACGAAGATGAACCCTGTGTCTACAAGAAGACTAGTAGGAGCAAACTCTCGTTCTTAGTACTATATGTGGATGACATTCTAATTATAGGAAATGACGTAGGAATGCTCACCACAGTCAAGAAATGGCTTTCGAGTACGTTTTCCATGAAAGAATTGGGAGAAGCGACATACATTCTAGGGATTTGTATATACAGAGATAGAACGAATAGAATGATCGGTCTCTCCCAAGCCCTTTCCTTAGAAAAGTTCCTAAAGACGTTTAGGATGGACAATTCTAAGAAAGGGTTTCTCCCCATGAGGCATGGAGTACACTTATCCAAGTCTATGTGTCCTCAAAGTAAGGAAGATAGGCAGGAGACGAGTAATGTACTCTATGCTTCTGCAGTTGGTAGCCTGATGTATGCAATGTTGTGTACTAGACCTGACATTGCCTATGTTGTAAGCGTGGTGAATCGATTTCAAGCAAACCCTGGAAAGGAATATTGGATAGCTGTGAAGAATATCCTAAAGTATCTCAAAAGAACAAAGGATATGATTCTCATCTTTGGAGGTGGAGACCTGAAGATGGAAGGTTATTCTGATTCAGACTTTCAGTATGATGTTGATGACCGAAAATCCACTTCAGGATTTGTTTTTACTCTCAATGGTGGATCGGTGTCTTGAAAAAGTTCCAAGCAAAGCACAACCGCTGACTCCACCAGTGAAGCGGAGTATGTGGCAATCTCAAAGGCAACCAAAGAAGCTGTTTGGATGAGAAAGTTTCTTGGAGAACTTGAATCGGTCCCTAGTGCTCAGCTCCCGTTACCATTTTATTGCTATAACAATGGAGCAATAGCGCAAGCCAAGGAACTGAGATCTCATAACAAGTCCAAACACATTGAGAGAAGATTTCACATCATCAGGGAGATCGTTGGCAGAAGAAAGATAGCAGTGCAGAAAATAGCCTCAGCTGACAATGTCGCTGACCCGTTCACCGAACCACTACCTCAGGCTGTTTTGGACCGACACTTGGAAAGGATGGGTATAAGATAACACAATGAGTGGCATTGAGTGCAAGTGGGAGATTGTTAGAATTATGCCCTCAGATGCCATAGAGGATCAAATGAGTAGGGCATCTATCTTATATTGAACTCAAATATTATTTATAATAAAAGGCATTATTTAGTTTTCACTTAATTCTTATCTGCATCTATAAGTTGTGTAAAACATTTTGCCTGTGTTTTCAGTGCGATCCCTCTACTTCCTATGGGATAGGAAGAATGGCACTAGAGAGATCGACCTTGATTATTAAAACTAGTTAGCAAGTAATATGAAGTCTTTAATGGGAAAATAAAGATTTCGAATACTTGTATAATCTTAGCTCTGACGTGGGAGTGTCAGTCGAACACCATGTGATGGTGGGACCTTAAGACTATAGGCACATCAGTGGAACTGATATGCTCGAACACGACTCGCATCGGTTCTGTCACATGGGTTTTCACTCTGTGACTGTCAATGACAGAACTGATTATGCGTAATAGGTATATGTAAACCTTTGACCTGAAGTAACAGGCGGAAGATACACTTGTGACGTCAAGTCTTTCACTAGAGTAGTTAAACCCAATTCACCCGTTGGTGGGGTCGACCTCGAAATACGAACTTGATGGTCAAGTGATAGTCTTAGCAGATATCTAATATGGGATTTATTCTCTCATAAGTGAATGAAAATGTACCCTATGTGATTATAGATAAATAGAAATCAAACTCTTTGGCCAAAGCAAAAGAGACTATTCTGCTAGGCACTTGATCGATCTCAATGATCTCGTATTATTATAATTTATACATATGGTCAAGTCCAGTGAGTTTGACATAACCATGACTCTCACTTGACCGGAGAACGTGAACAAAGGGTTTATACATATACAGTATTTACGATTGGAAGGTTGTGGAATGATCCATTCATTCGTATTTCATTTGGGCTATGAAGTGTGCCACGTGACTGGCTAGGTGTTACCCACTTCCTTTGGTTTCCTCTCATTGCCAAATAAAACGAATCTAAAGAGTCGCGCTAAAGAATTGATGAAGAAAATTGAAAAGGATTTTCTATTTTATTTTTGGAGAGATTTAATTTATTGGATAAGTTAAATAATTAATTAATTACTTATCGGATAAGATAATTAATTAAATGGATAATATTTAACTAATTTCTTAGAGAAATATATTAGTGAATTAATTTGTCTAATTAATTTTATTATTTTATTTATTTATTGGATAAAATAAATTATTAATTGAATAAAGAATTAATTAAACAAAGTAAGAGAAAAATCTGGGCCCCATGTGGGGCGTCCTCATTAGGGCTAGTTGGATGATCAATTTGTTCTCTTTTGTTTTGTCTTGGTCAATAAGTCATTGAGATATAAAAGACTTCTCTTGACTTTAACCTAGACAATTAATATTGAATTACAATTCGTTGTAACTCTCCAAATAATAGAAGAAGAAAAATATTCTCCCCCTTTATACACTAGCCGTCGACCATATAGAGAAGAAAAGGGATTTTTCATCATTAATTTGTGCCTGATAATTTAGGGACAACATGCTTCGTCGTTTGGATTTATGTACAAGAAACTTCTAGAAATCAAGACTTGAAGAATACGAGGATGGAAGAATTCTAGAAGTTCATCAATTCAAAGTTTTGAAGAAGAAATGTATTCTCCTACCATCTCGCTTCAACGGGTAGGTTGAATTTATTTATTAAAGCAATTTTGGATTCAGTTATGCAATTAGAGAACACTTTGAATTTTAGTTAAATTTTTTAAATCCTTCCGCTGCGTCTATGAGTTTTTTCGCGAAACCCAACAAACAAAACCATTAGATTTTTGACGGAAATTGGTAGTAGAGTATGAGATTTTTGACAACTTGTGGGATGCATTGTGAGATCTTTGTAAAGCACAGTGCCTAAAGTGTACAAGGATACATTTATGGTATGAAAAATGCAATTTACGTACTCATTTAAATTTATGGGCAGGGGTGTAGTTTAATTGGAATTGAACTGAAGAGAGGACAATTGTGATTTTTGAAATCAACCGGATTGACCTTCACTTTCAGCGGATCATGTCAGGGGGCTCTATCTTCGAATCCAGCCAGCTACGTGGCCTATTTACTAGGAAAAGCAAGAACCTCCGTCGTCTGTGAATCTATTGCTTTCGTCAATATAAGGGAGGGCTTCCCTTAGGATGCGAAAGTGAATCCACTTCTTTGCACACCTCTTCGCATTCATCCTTCCTTTGGGGTGAGACAATTATGCTCTATTGAATAGCAATGTTGTAAAAACCGGACTGGATTGGATAGTCGGACCGGTTAAAACCAGAACTGGCCATTAATCCGGTCCGGTTATGTGAAAAATCCGTTAGGGCTCAAAACCGGTTAGAACCTGGCGGTTCTGAAAATAAATGAAATCCAACCTTTTAAAATCTAAGAAGCTAAAATTAGCCCCTTTAAAATCTAAAAATCTGAAATTGACCTCCCCCCTCCCCTCCCTTCCCCAAATATCGGAAATACATATTTTTTTTCTTCATATTTTCATATATATATATATATATATATACACATATTGTCACGCCCCAAAATTTGGTCATAAAAGACCCAACTTGAATACGTAAGTCTATCGTAGCTGTAGTTCCAATTCAAAACATGGACCCAATTTTTATCAATGTATCTTAGGGTCCTACTCCTGAAACTATCATCCGTATCACGAAGTAACTTAATATCTTTGAATAAAACTACCAGTTTTTACCTCTTGGATCGTCTATGTCTATTCCTGTTATCCTCCAAACTAGTCTCACTGCTTAACTCACCTACAGCTGGAAGGAAGGAAGGAAACAAAATACGTAAGCAAGGCTTAGTGAGTGCCAGTGCTTGTGTGCAAGTTGCTTAAAATAGTTTTTAGACCAAAATGATAAATTAGTGAAGGAAAAACAATAATAGTTTTTGTTGATTTTCAAAGGATCATTGAAATCCTAAATAAGAAAAGCAATTTGTGATCATAGTAACAATTAAGCAATAGCTAGTATGAGACAAAGGTCTTAGTATATGCACGATGAGGTTTTGTCAAATATCATTGAAAACATGCTTGGAAAAAATTACATTTATGATAAAGCTGGAACAATTGGTGACATGATATTTAAGTTTCAAAACATGCATTTTAAAAAGCATGTAGTTCAATGCAAGTATCACGTACAAGACATGTTTAAGTAACACGTACAACACATGTTTATATAACACGTACAAGACACGCTTAAGCAGTAGGGGCCATGTTAGCAATACCATCGCATTCGATGATTTACCCACAGCACTTTGGGTCCCGCCGCTTCTTCCTTATCACCCCTGAACACGCGGCTTAAAAGTCATCACCTTATACCTCCCCACGCAGGCTCGCGATGCCCGATTTGGTCATATCCGGAGTATGTCACACGATAAATGACCCATGCACCCTCAGAGCACTCCGTCCTAGGTGCATGGATCTGGACGTGAATAACGGGAACTGTTTAAGACCGCAAGCCCATGCTTGACCGGCCGAACCCTGCCCTATCCATCGCCCGACCTTGGGCCCAACACAACCACGTCATATGCAACACGTCACAAGAACACCATCACGACAAATGATCACGATACAAGACCAATGATGGAGTAATTTCAGAAAAATCGTAAAACCGATGTTTATTTCGAAATCATTCTTGTATAAATTATGCATCTGAAATAAGTATGCAATCACGTATGTCACGAATGATGCAATGAAGCATTTTAGCTCAAAATGAAATATTTAATCGAACAAATAGTTTTTCAGAATTTCCTTAAAAGAATGTTTTCCTCAAATTCATTTTCACAAACATGCTTGAAAAATTACTTTTGCAAGATACGTGTTTGAAAACATTCATGCAGGTAATAGTTGGTGCCAAGAATTGGTGAATGTAAAATGAGTCCTGAATTTGATTTGAAAGGGTTGAAACTCATTTTCATGTCAAGTATTCAAAGCATGTTGAAAGTACATATATATATATATATATATATATATATGACGTATTCCTTCCAGTTTTGAAAGACATATAACTATAATTTTGAGAGGCAACTCACCTCGTCCAATCAAATACCAAGCTCAAGTCGAAAATTTGTGTGATGCTCAATCTATCTCGTAAGTGCAATTACCCAACAGTCACCCATCTTTAGGAATATGAATAACTCCGATCAAAGAAGCTAAAAACCTCCATTGTTCATACGCGAACAAGATTGCACCAAATCGCTTCACCGTGTGCCTCCTTCAATTGGCGCGCGTCTCCGTCATTATCCTTTGTTCATCCCTTTAACAATTCAATAAACATCTAACTTAATATATATATATATATATATAGATTCACAAATAACTAAGATTTCTTAATATTCAATTCAATCTCAAGAACCTAACCGAAATAGGGTAAATTGGGCCTTCAAAATCAACATCCCAAAACTGCCAGATTTAGACACGTCATGTCACCTTGTAGACAAATCAACTTTCCGATCACATTACTCCATGGATTTTCGAAAATCTTACCACTAACAACATCTACATTCCAAGTTCTATCTAGTGGTTATCTTGAATTTACAATAGAACCAAAATAAGGGGTATTTTAAAACAAAGGAACATGAATGATAATTTCTGGAAATCAAAACAGCAGACTCGCATAGGTCCTTTGATGGCCATTCTTTTGACTATTTATCATCAATTTTCAATAAACTTTACCATTAAACTTATATAAACTAAATAAGGATTCTAAATATGGTTTTGCATGTATAATCAAGCATAGAAAAAGGGGTTTTTGGGCAATTGAATATGGAACACAGATTCTGGAATTGAAAAGATCCTACTGGCAGTGATGTTTTAAATGTAATTCTGTAATGATTCCTCAACGATTTTCAAAGAAAATTACCTGTAATGATATCTACACTTATAGAGGTTTCCAAAAATGGTCTTGCATGCATGATCAATCAACCGGAAGAGTTATTTCTTGCCAAGCAAAAAACAGAACAGAGTTCTGAAATTAAAAATCAGGACAGTTTTGTGCAAAGTTTGAAGCGATTCTGAAATTTTCGGTAGCCGATTCAATAAATAAGATTCCATAGTGTTGTTCCTTATCCTCTTAGGATGAAATTCATATAAGGAACACCAAAAATGGACATCATTTGATCTCTCAATTATCAAGTTTACCGCCACTGCCAGAGCTGGATTTTCATGCGGGATTTGCTTGTAAGATTTGTTATGTTGTTGTGGGTTGAGCTTTGTCTTGTTGTAGTTCTCTTGAACGTTTGTGAGCTTAAAGGAGGTTAAATTGGAGAAAAATAATGATGTTTGGACCAGGGAATAGTTGGGTAAAAATGAGAGAAAAGGGAATGAATAGGTAGTGGTATATATATAGGGCGTAAGGAGGGCTTAAGGGCAATTTTTCTATTTGAGTGTAAGCCCTTACCATATTGTATATCGTCTAATGGTCCCTTCACACATAAGAGTTAATATTCAGCCCCTACATGGAGCAAGATTAGTATACATCCAATATAATTACCAAGAGAAGGGATAATACATTTTACTCAAGTAATTCTTGAGATTATAATACTAGTCGTCGAATTAGTAAATATACTAAGATTAAGAAAACCCGGGCATCACACATATATATAGGAAATACATATTTTATATATTTAATAGTATATTAATTATTATTTATTGCATAATTATGACGTCACTGGTTCGACCGTGGTTGATCCGACGGTTGAACCAGTGACCCGGTCATTTTTTCGATTCACTGTCCGGTCCGATTTTCAAAACACTGTTGAATAGTAGTAGGGGCTCAAAAAGAAGAAAATTCTAAATTATCACATAACAAATTAAATTGGGAAAATTCTTAAATGAACCCAATGTTTAAACACCAAACGGCCAAGACTGAATCCACATCATCAATGATCAGTAGTGGATAGTGATGTGACTCCAACTTGAGCGTTTTGTTATAAACACCGAGTTTATTTAAGAATTTTCGACGGAATTGCAAATCAAGCTACACTTTCACTTCTCCGTATATTGCAAAAATGAGCAGTTGTAGATATTTATGATTATACATAACAATACAAACATTCTATATGCTTCTAATGTGAAGTTGAAACATTTACTAGTGAAAGTCCACATCGACCATAACCGGCTCACCACAATGCCAATTCCCACCCGCTACAAACTCATGAACTTCCCCATTCACTTCAATCAAACTACATCCCGGTTGTTTACCCATCTCCTTCTTATTCATTTCAATCCTCTCCTCCATCGCTCGGTCGAAACGCCCCGAGGCTGCATAAACCTTCGACATTAGTACATGAGCGCTCATCTCATCTGGATCCAACAAAATCAAATTTTGCGCCGCCCATTCAGCAATATCAACATTGTTGCCATAACTACTACAAGCTGATAAAAGTGATCCCCATATAACGACATCAGCCTCCATCGGCATACTTCTCACAACCTCTGCAGCTTCTTCAATTTTCCCGGCCCTACCTAGCACATCAACCAAACAACCATAGTGTTCGATTCTTGGTTCAATTCCATATCTTTCATTCATTAGTTTGAAATATTCTCTCGCTTTTTCAACTTGACCTGAATGATTAGAGGCCGTTAGGACACCGATGAAAGAAACTGAGTCGGGCTTAAAATTTGAAGATTCAAGTTTCAAGAACAACTCAAACGCTTCGTGTTCAAAACCATTGGTTGCTAAGCCCAAAATCATTGAGTTCCAACACGACAACCCTTTTCTCGGGGCAGTCTCGAAAACTTGGCGGGCCGTCTTGATGTCTCCGCACTTGCAAAACATGTTTATGATTGAGGTAACTACAATCACATTCAATGTAATATCACTCCTTTTTATATAGTCATGAATCCATCTCCCTTGTTGAAGAGCTCCTAATTTTGCACAAGCATTCAACAAGCTAACAAGTGTAAACTCACTTGGCCTAATAATCTCCTTATCAAGCATTTCATCAAACATGCTCAACGCATCCATCCACCTCCCATTTCTAACAAAACCACTTATCATAGTATTCCAAGAAATCTCATTTCTAAATGGTATTTTATTAAACAACCTCCAAGACTCCTCTATTTCACCAGACTTTGCAAAGCCCATAATAATTGAGTTCCAAGCAACAACATCCAAATCATTATCTTCATCAAACAATTTCCTAGCATTACCCAAAAGCCCACAATTTGCATACATGTGAATAATCGAATTTCGAATAAATGGATCAAATTCCAAACCCTGTTTCACAATTCTCCCATGAAGCTGAGCTCCATCCTTGGCTAGTCCAAGTTGAGTATAAGCCTTGAAAACTGAAGGATAAGTGAGCTTTTCAGGCTGAAGCGTTGAACTCATCAACATTTCAATAAAAAGTGAAATTGCAACATAAGGGTTTGAGCTCTGGGAGAAGCCCCTGATAATAGTATTCCAAGTGAAAAGATTTGGGTCCTCAATCTGAGTAAACACTGAGAATGCATAATTCATGTCGCGGGCCGACGAGGCGCAGAAGGCCAAGACTCGGCTAGCAGCTATGGTGTGTTTAGCTAAGCCTGTTTTGATGAGGTGAGCATGAATTTTTTTGAGGTCTTGGATTGTTTGGCATTGGGTTTCCAGCATTGAGAGGAATAGTTGTTGGTCTGATGAGATAAACTTTGAGATAGAGGGTGATGGTGGATTGCAGGAGCAAAAACATGGTGGCATTCGGGTCAATTGATTATATGTAGATGTTGTTACTACTTACCAAATGAATTAATTGCAAAGAATTATGAAAGCTTCAGAAAGATTCTTACCATTGATCATGCATCGAATTCTGGCAATGTAATGGCTGCTCTGTTTTAGTGTTTGAACATTGTTAACGGGGATAAGGAGAGGAAATTCCAGTCGAATCAGACTCAGCCTGTCAAATTAATGGATAAGGTATTGTTTTGGAGTATGTTTGGGCAGGCAGAGGAAGTTTAAGAGCCACCAGTGGATAAGAGTGAAGAAAACACGAGGAAAACAATTTTTCGTTGTTTGGTTACTGCCTGTTACAGAAAATAGAAAATCTAATACTAATTTGATAATATTTTTTTTATCACCATTAAATGGCTTGAAAAGGAAAATGGTTGTCCTTTTATTTTGTTTCTTTTTTCCTAACAACTTCCTTGAACCAAGTTCAGTGATAAAGAAACCTTATAATGATTTAACATAGAGATTCATAGATTAGGATAATTACATTTACCTCCCACTAGGTATGGCCTAATTACCCTTTTCCCCCTTCTTTCATACATCGCATATACCCTGTTGATTGGTATCGTCTAACAATTGCAACCTTCTGTTGTTGGGAACCGACATAAAAATGCAGCGGAAGAATCTAAGAATTCCCAATGGTAGTCATCTCTGATTTTTCATATTCAAATTTAGAGGAAGAATTACTTACGTGTTCTTCCTTGTATGCGTCTTTTCAAAAATCTGACCCGAGTAGCAAAATTGTCACTGCCTCTAAAGTTCACGTCGGAATCCAAAGCAGAAATCCTCTTCCTTTTGTCCATGAGGGCGACGGCTAAGAGAGAGGATGAGGGGAGAGAGTTTTTGACAGAGTTCTTTTTCTTGTATTATGAAAAAGAGGTTAGGGTTTTGAACTCCTTTTAAGTAGTATATAAATACACTACTCAAGAGTTACAAAACTCTTGGCAAGGCATAGGGCGTCCATATTGGACGCCCATATTAGCTGTGTGCTAGCCTCCAGGCTAGAGCCCCACTTAGTTCCAATTTTTAATTCAATTCTATTTATTTAATATTTTTATCCAATAATTAATTAAATGAATGAATTAATTAAAACATAATTAATTCCTCCAAGAAATTAATTATTTTATTAATTCATTAATTACATCATCAAATGATAAATTAGTTTTTGAATAATAATAATAATAATCGATATCAAATACCGAAAAACTCTTTTAAGTCAAAACTCGTTTTTCCCTTTGCAATTTCTTCAAGCGCGACTCTCTAGGTTCGTCTCAAAAGGCAATTGAGAGGAAATCAAAAGGATATGAGTAACACTTAGCCAGTCTAGTGGCTCACATCGTAACCTAATTGAGAACGAATGATGAGGATCATTCCAAACCTTTTCTATTGCAAATATCGTACGAGTATAAACCTTTTATTCTTATATCCCAGTCAAGTGAAAGTCACGGTACAGTCAAACCCACAGTACTTGACTATATGCTTAAGTACATAATGAGTCGAGGTCAATCAGATTACTCTTGTGTCTAACACTAGTAATCTCTATCGCTTTGGTAAAAGACTTTTGGCCTCACTCATTCATTATGGCATAGGATAATTGCTCATTCACTTATGAGAGAATAAATTCCAATCCAACAAATCAGTTAAGATTACTACTTGTCTATCAAGCTACACTTTGAAGTTAACTCCACCAATGGGTGAATTGAGTCTAACTACTCTAATGACTAACTTGATATTATAAGAACATCTTCACTGTGATTTCGCAGGTCTAAGGTTCACGCGTACCTAACACAATTAATCAGTTCTATCATTGAGTAAAATCCATGTGACAAAATCGGTGCGAGTCGTGTTCCGACACATCAGTTTCACTGATATGTCTATGATATAAGCTCCCACTACCACCTAGTGTTTGACTAGCACTTCCTTGTCAAAGCTTATGCCATACAAGTATTATCTGTTCCTGATGTCCAGTCAAAACTTTCTTTGACTTGCAAACTTATTTAGACAATGAGTACCGAATCCTTCTAGTGTTGTTCTCTCTAACCCATAGGGAGTAGAAGATCCGCCTTATAACGTCATGGACTTTCAGTTGTTTATTTTATCTTACAAATGTCAATAAGAAAACAACGCAAATGCCTTTATATAAATAATGTTTAATTAATTTGAATATGCCCTATACATTCTATCCTTTATGGCATCTGAAGGCAAAACACCAACAATCTCCCACTTGCACTCAGTCCCCTTCGCTATGGTATCTAATACCCATCTTCTCCAGATGTCGATCTAGCACCGTTTGAGCCAAAGGCTTAGTCAGTTGGTCAGCTACATTGTCAGCTAAGGCTATTTCCGGCACTGCTATCTCCTTTCTACCAACGATCTCTCTAGTGATGTGATATCTTCTCTCTATGTGTTTGGACTTGTTGTGAGACCTTGGTTCCTTTGCCTGAGCTATTGCTCCATTATTATCATAGTAAAGTGGCAATGAGAGTTGTATGCTAGGAACCATTTGAAGTTCTCCAAGAAAATTTCAAGCCAAACAGCCTCTTTGGTTGACTCTGAAGCAGCCACGTATTCAGCCTCAGAGGTGTAGTCACTGGTTGTGCTTTGGTTGGAACTTTTCCAAGACACCGCCCCACCGTTGAGGGTGAAAATGGACCCTGATGTAGACTTTCTCTCATCGACGTCAAATTGAAAAACCGAGTCACTGTATTCATCCATCCTTAGGTCACCACCTTCGTAGATGAGAATCAAATCTTTTGTTCATTTAAGATACTTAACTACAAAAAAATGCCTCTTTACTACGCCATTTTTGCCTACGCGCACAAAATGGTAGGCATTAATACATTTCCTACACTTTTCTACGCGTAGGTTGACACGAAAAATCCTTACGTGTATTAAACAGCAAGTGGACTGGTCGTGTGTAGTAATAAAGTGGACAATAAAGTCCGGGTTGTCGAACCTCAAGGACTTGTATTTTAGTTTATGATTTTAAAGCAATTGAAGAACTTAAACTAAAACAAGAATTAACTAAAATATTATGAAAGTAAGATATAAGAAACAAGATGTCGAAATCAAGATAGCTATGGAAGAGAGCAACTAAGACACATGTGTTGGCATAAATTAATCAATTTTCCCTATAAACATGTTCTCATATTATTAGACGAATGTTGCTTTGGTGGAAAAAACCTTAAATAATTACTACCCGATGTCTCGGCTGTAATAATCCTATGATTAATTGATGGTTCTCTAAATATGTCTATCCGAGAATCTAACCAACAATCATGCATTCAAGTTCTAGAATTTCCCCGGATTAATCCGGCTAACTGCACCCGGGAATCTCTACCTATCTCTAGGGGCAATTCCCTATTTTTTTACGGATTATGTGATGATCCTCTTTGCACCTTAAATTACCTTCTCTCGAACGAATAATTTAAGCAATAAATCATGCATATGGTAGCTAAGCATATGATGCATTCAAACAAGATTAAGACACAAAGCAACAATAGAATTAATATGCAAAACACAATTTATAACTCAATTATCATAATTTAGCCTCAACATGGCCTTAGTTCGAAGAATCTATTTCATCATAAAAGATAAAAGATAGGAACTTAAATTAAGATTCATATTCATAGACAAAAACAAATCTAAATCTAAGAAACTCCCTCGTATTTTTTATGGTTGAACTTCGATCTTCATCTCTTCCATGCTTCTTGATTTCTTCACCTTCAAAGGTTCTTGATAATCTTCATAACTAATCTAAGGATGATGATGTGTTTAGACTCCCCCAATGGGGAATGTGTTTTCAAGTGTGTTTGTAGGATGACCTCCAATCCTCCTTTTATAGCCAAAAGAATTCACCAACCAAGAACATGTGCTTCCATTCTCTTTTATTTCCACCTACCATTCTCTTGCTTTCCATCTACCAAGAATGTGAACTACCATTCTCTTGTTTTCCACCTACCATTCTCTTACTTTCCTCGTACCAAGAATGTGAACTACCATTCTCTTGTTTTCCACCTACCATTCTCTTACTTTCCTCCTACCAAGAATGTGAACTACCATTCTCTTGTTTTCCACCTACTAAGAATGGGAGCTGCCACTTTCGTATTTTCCAGCGCAGGGATAGTGTTTTATTCATAAACTTCTCCACAGACCTCCGAATTGGATGACTCAAGTCCCCATGTAAAGATAAGACATAGATCTAAAACTTTGTAGAAGGACACGTCATCAAATTCGGTCTCTAAATGTATCCAAATGGCATTCCAACGTGGAGATTGTTTCTGATTTGGCACCCAGGTGTGCGGAAATGGTACTAAAATATGATTTTGGCTAACTCCAGCTTGTTTCTTGCTTGTTTGGTCGTGGAGGTGTGAAGCATCTTGGCCTAAACTTGTTTTATACGTCGTTTTTCAGCCCGTTCTTCGATTGTTTCCATTTAAGGTCTGAAATCACTTAATGCACGAATTAAATGCACATATGACAAAATCAAGCGATAAATGAACCTAAAACATAAACGCAAAGGGACTTAATAACACGTAAAAATGACTCCTATCGACTCCCCCAAACTTATCAATTGCTCGACCTCGAGCAATAAAAGGTCTAGGGCACAAAAAACATCATCAACCAAAAGGAGAAAACAAAAACAACAAACTAACTCACTTTCGTGGAGTAAACGATTGCACTTAGCCTGTGCAACAAGCCTTTAAACCTTGGAGTTACCTCAAAGGACGAGTTATAGTCTCGTGAGGGTTTGCAGACGATATACCCACAAAATCTAACAAACTTTCAATCTCAACCAGATGAATACATCTCAACATAATTAACAAGAATAAATGGCACAAAATCATCCTTTTACAGCTCACAAATATATATACATATCAACTACTTTTGCTCATGTGACACCAATATTGGAAAAGACTCCATAGGGTGTAGTGAAAATAAATCTAAGGCATTATAGTCGAGAGGCATCCTTACCAAATTTTGGACATTAATCCCATATCTATCAACTTTTGATCAAACACAAAGCATAAGAATCATAGAAAATCTCATAGCCATTTAAATTTCATTATCTCAACCATTCAAACTTTCAATTCATATGAAACTTTCCAATTAACTTCATTAAGGCTAGATCATGTGCAATGTTTTATTCCATTAGGCTTTCTATGACACCCATGTAACAAGCTTTAGATCAATGACTCCCAAACTAGATAGTTTTGGGGCATTAAGTGTAAAGACACTCCTAAGGATTTAATCACTCGAGTGTCAAAGGCCACGAAATAAAACTAGATCTTTTAAACAATTCACTCATTTTTGGCTTGTGCAAAGCTCAAATTAGCACAATAGTACAGTATGTAGGCATGAAACTTTTCACCTCCAGTACATATTAGCCTGACTACTTTTGGTCATACCAAAATTCAACCTTTTTAATTCATTGTTTAGCATAAAAAATTACTACTCAACTTATACCCTTATGAAAAATCTAAGTTAATATTTCCGGGGAAAATTCCTTAAGTGTCTCAAGATGGTTATCCTCTCAACTCCTCTACTCTCGATTTATGTGTAATGTGAATCATCTAAGAAATCAATCCTAGTCTAGGGTCTCCATGAGCAATTTCAAAGATATATATGTTCCATTAAATTCAAATTATTTCAAGAAATCATGCCATTTGTAAAATTAATCCATTTAAATGCATCAATTAAAAGGACTAAAAAAAAAAAACCATGCTTGATTTTCTCAACATAAACACATATAAACATGATAGCATACAAAATCCCCCAAACTTGAGCTAAACGAGGTACACATGACATGACAAAAATAGCAAACACATGGTGATCAATCATATGAATGTATTAAAACCACAAAGTACTACCCACATATACCCCCAAACTTAAACTCAACATTGTCCCCAATGTTGTCTCACATAAACGCATGCAAAAGGTATAAGAGTACTTACAATCAAGGATTGTTGAAAAACAATCCTTCATCACAAATATGTTCCAAATCAAACTCATCTCATCAAAATAGGCCTCTCAAAACAACGGGAAATTGCTACTAACATGTTCAACATACTTATCAAACAAACCATCAAGCATATTGACACGCTAATACTTAACGTGCTTTGATAGCAAGTGTACTAGTCGTGGTAGTAATAAAGTGGACTAAAAGTCCGGGTTGTCGAACCACGGAGACTTGAATTCTAGTTTATGATTTTCGATAAAGATAAGATAATTAAAGTAAAGTGCAAGAGGAAAACAATTAAGTAAACGAAAGATCAAAGGAGGGAACAAGCTATGAATTAAATCTCACGTATGATAAAATGACTAAGGCACATGCTACAACCAAATCTACTCGTCAATATATATGAACTACTCTTCGAATTATTAGACTCCTATTGCTTTGGTGGAAACTCCTAAATTAACCATTACCCGATGTCTCGGCACATAATAATCCTATGATTAATTGACGGTTCTCTAAATATGTCTATCCGAGAATCTAATCAAAAATCACGCATTAACGTTCTAGAGCTTCCCCGAACGAATCCGGCTAACAACACCCGGGAATCTTTACCTATTTCTAGGGCAATCCCTCATTTGTTTCGGATGATGTGTTAATTCTCTTGCACCCTAATCTATTTTCTCTCGAACAACTAGATTAGGCAAGATAGCAAGCATATGATGATCAAACACATGATTGGAATAAAAGCATAGAATTAACACACAAAGCAATAGGAGAATTAATACAAAGAGCAACTTCACATATATTGATTCATAAATTTGGCCTTCACATGGCCTTAGTTCTACAATATTAGCCTCTCATCAAAGCCTTAAGAAAATCTAATACAAACATATACATACTCATGGAAATAAACATGTAAATGCAAATAATTAAAACTCCCTCAATTGATTGATGATGGATCTTTGCTCTTGATCTTCAATCCTTAGCTCCTCCCTCTTTGTTCCCCTCCAAAAGTGATGAAGAAATATGGTGATGAATGATGATGAGTGAAAAGTGATGGATCCAATGCCTCTCTCTCCCTTTCTCTCCAAGATTCCTCGGTCAATTCCCCCTAGGATCCCTTAAGAAGACCACCACAAATCAGCCCCTCATGTGTATGTCCCCCCTAGTGTCCCCTCCACTACTCTTAAAGTGAGTAGTATAAAATTCCCAAAAGTAGATCTAGTAAGAAACATACTTATGACATCCCCCCCATACATGTGATGACCTCTTGGCTTTAAATGTTCCATTCCCCCATCAAATGATGATCTTTTGGCTGAAAGGAGTCAAATCTCGGATGTGTCCACGCCTAGGCGCGGGTTTTATGGCGCTCGGGCGCCCAAATCAGAATGTTCGGAGTATTTGCCTCTGTCTGGCGCAGTATTTGTATTTCCTTCATAACTCTCTCCACAAAACTCCGATTTGGATGATTCAAGTCCTCATTTGAAGCTAACACATAGTTCTACAACTTTGTAGAAGGAAACTTCATCCAATTCGGTCTCTAAAAATAAGAAAATATCGCTCGAACGTGGAAACTGGTGCAGATACGGCGCCCAGGCGTGGACAGAACGGCGCCTAGGCGCCCCTTTCAGAATCGGGCGCCTAGGCGTGGTAATACTGGCGCCTGGGCGCGGGTGAAGTGGCGCCTAGGCGCCTGATGCAGAGTCTGAACCGTTTTCTTGGTTTTCAGCGCAGTAATTGTATTTTCTTCGTAACTTTCTCCACGGACCTCGGATTTGGATGATTCAAGTTGCCACGTGAAGCCAAGACAGAGATTTACAACTTTGTAGAAGAAAACTTCCTCAAATTCGATTTCAAAATACACTGAAATACTGTGTTTTTGTGCACTTTACGTCAATTGCAGTGATTTTCCACGTTTACTCAATAAGCACATAGATTATACGCATATGTGGCATAAATAAACTGATAAATGAATATAAAACATAAACGTAAGGGCTTAAAAACACGTAAAAACGACTCTTATCAACACCCCCACACTTATCAATTGCTCGTCCTCGAGCAATAAGAGTTCTAAGATAAGGAAACACATCAATCAAAGAGAGAAACAAAAAGAAAACTACCTAACTCACTTTCGTGGAGTAAACGGTTGCATTTAGCGAATGCAACAAGCCTTTGAACCTTTGAGTCACCTCAAAGGACGAGTTATAGTCTCGTGAGGGTTTGCATATGATATACCCACAAAATCTAGTAAATTTTCAATCATAACCAAATCAATACATCTCAACATAATCAACAAGAATGAATGGCATAAAATCAACCTTTTAAAGCTCACAAGTATATATATACATATCAACTACTTTTGCTCATGTGACACTAATACTTGAAAAGACTCCTTAGGGTGTAGTGAAAAATAAATCTAAGGCATTATAGTCGAGAGGCATCCTTACCAAATTTTGGACATTAATCCCATATCTATAAACTTTTGATCAAACACAAAGCACAAGAATCATAGAAAATCTCATAGCCATTTAAATTTCATTATGTCAAACTTTCAACTTTCAATTCATATGAAATTTTCATTTAAACTTCAGTAAGGCTAGATCATGTGCAATGTTTTATTCCATTAGGCTTTCTATGACGCCCATGTAACAAGTTTTAGATCAATGACTCCCAAACTAGATAGTTTTGGGGCATTAAGTGTAGAGACACTCCTACGGATTTAATCACTCGAGTGTCAAAGGCCACGAAATAAAACTAGATCTTTTAAACAAATCACTTCTTTTTGGCTTGAGCATAGCTCAAATTAGCATAATAGTACAGTATATAGGCATGAAACTTATCACCTCCGGTACGTATTAGCCTGACCACTTTTGGTCATACCAAAATTCAACCTTTTCAATTCATTGTTTAGCATATAAAATTACTACTTAACTTATAACCTTATGAGAAATCTAAGTTAATATTTCTGGGAAAAACTCCTTAAGTGTCTCAAGATGGTTATCCTCTCAACTCCTCTACCCTCGATTCATTGTGCAATGTGAATCATCTAAAGAATCAATCCTAGTCTAGTGTCTCCACGAGCAATTTCAAAGATATATATATTCCATTAAATTCAAATTATTTCAAGAGATCATGCCATTTCTCCAAGTCAATCAATTTCAATGCATCAATTGGAAGGACTAAATTTTTTTTTTTTTTTATACTTGATTTTCTCAACAAAGAAGCATATAAATATGATAGCAAACAACTTTCCCCCAAACTCAAGCTACAAATTAGGATTGCATCATCAAAGTTCAAATAAGTACTCTTCTACCCCCAAACTTAAATCCAACATTGTCCCCAATGTTGTTATGACAAGCATACACAACGGTACAAGAACACTTACAACCAAGAATATTGAACAACATCCTTAAAATTCCAATACATAATCCTATAGCTTCCTCTCCTCTCGAGTACAATACGCATCTCTTAAACATGGGGTCCAAATGTGCATTATATCTAACACTTCAACTCTTTAAACCATCAAGCATAAGACACATACATGCTAAAAGTGCATGCTTGAACACAACAAAAGAAACAAATTAAACAAAACAAAAACAAAAGCAAAAAGAAAAAGAAAAGAAAACTTACAAACTTGGGTTGCCTCCCAAGAAGCGCTCTTTTAAAGTCATTAGCTTGACTTTACCGAGTTATTTTAAGGCGGTTTCCGAATGAATGCCTTGTTCATTCTCCAAGTAGGATGAATTTCGGCCCGGTGTTAATAGAAGCATTTGGACCCATCACTCTTTCTTCCCACTGCACCGAGTGATGACTTGGACTATTCTCCAAGTTATAAGTAGATGGCCATTTTCTTCACCCATCGAGATGGAAAACTTGGAGTTTGTGAGGTAGGACTCGAGGAGATTATTGGTTATCCTTTCCTGAAAAAGCTCAACACTAAAAGGATCAAAAGCATCAATGCGTAAAGATAATGTAGAATCAATTGGATGCTTAAAAACCTCATAGTTATCAGAAATAACCATGTCATCTCCTATACTATAGGACAACTTACTATCATGGGCACAAATTGCCTCCACACCCGTGGAGATGGGGCCGGTTATCGCTGGGGAAGGAATAAGAGTGGATTTCTCGTAACTTGGAGATTCTGCCTCGGATGCTTGAATGTTAAGTGTGCAACACTGAGGCGATGACACCTTAATAGAAATCCTCTCATTTTTCATTTCCTCAATGATCATTAGAGCCTCCTTAATTGGTCCTTCATACAAAGCATCAATGGCTTTGTGTACCAATTTCATATTTTCCGGCTGATCCAAATCATCTAGTGTGAGTTGTAAGTCGTATAGGAGTTGTCGAACCCATTCTCGTTCCTCCAGAGTTGGAGATAAACAATATCCCTCCTGTATGGGGAAGAAATTCAGTGATAGACTATCTCGGACAGATGGGAGTGGTTGAAAAGGAGGTGGTTGCATAGCTTGGAAAGTGCCTTGTAACCACTCCCAATTCTCCGGTAAATTCATATTCGAGAAACTTGCATTCGGATTCGGTTGATAGATATTGTCCTCCATCTCTCAAACTCATCTACTACCCCGGAGCACATGTTCAAAATAAAAATAACAAAATCAAGCAAAGGCTCATTTGAGGAGCGGGTCATGCACCACAAATCGAACCTAGCAATTAAGCACAAGAAACAAAATTAGACTAAACACGAAAATAAAAGAAAATCAAGAAATAAACGAAAACTAAGAATTATGAAAAATGTAAACAAAAATCAAAAACTAAAATAACAAGTCCCCGGCAACGGCGCCAAAAACTTGACACGCTAATACTTAACGTGCTTTGATAGCAAGTGTACTAGTCGTGGTAGTAATAAAGTGGACTAAAAGTCCGGGTTGTCGAACCACGGAGACTTGAATTCTAGTTTATGATTTTCGATAAAGATAAGATAATTAAAGTAAAGTGCAAGAGGAAAACAATTAAGTAAACGAAAGATCAAAGGAGGGAACAAGCTATGAATTAAATCTCACGTATGATAAAATGACTAAGGCACATGCTACAACCAAATCTACTCGTCAATATATATGAACTACTCTTCGAATTATTAGACTCCTATTGCTTTGGTGGAAACTCCTAAATTAACCATTACCCGATGTCTCGGCACATAATAATCCTATGATTAATTGACGGTTCTCTAAATATGTCTATCCGAGAATCTAATCAAAAATCACGCATTAACGTTCTAGAGCTTCCCCGAACGAATCCGGCTAACAACACCCGGGAATCTTTACCTATTTCTAGGGCAATCCCTCATTTGTTTCGGATGATGTGTTAATTCTCTTGCACCCTAATCTATTTTCTCTCGAACAACTAGATTAGGCAAGATAGCAAGCATATGATGATCAAACACATGATTGGAATAAAAGCATAGAATTAACACACAAAGCAATAGGAGAATTAATACAAAGAGCAACTTCACATATATTGATTCATAAATTTGGCCTTCACATGGCCTTAGTTCTACAATATTAGCCTCTCATCAAAGCCTTAAGAAAATCTAATACAAACATATACATACTCATGGAAATAAACATGTAAATGCAAATAATTAAAACTCCCTCAATTGATTGATGATGGATCTTTGCTCTTGATCTTCAATCCTTAGCTCCTCCCTCTTTGTTCCCCTCCAAAAGTGATGAAGAAATATGGTGATGAATGATGATGAGTGAAAAGTGATGGATCCAATGCCTCTCTCTCCCTTTCTCTCCAAGATTCCTCGGTCAATTCCCCCTAGGATCCCTTAAGAAGACCACCACAAATCAGCCCCTCATGTGTATGTCCCCCCTAGTGTCCCCTCCACTACTCTTAAAGTGAGTAGTATAAAATTCCCAAAAGTAGATCTAGTAAGAAACATACTTATGACATCCCCCCCATACATGTGATGACCTCTTGGCTTTAAATGTTCCATTCCCCCATCAAATGATGATCTTTTGGCTGAAAGGAGTCAAATCTCGGATGTGTCCACGCCTAGGCGCGGGTTTTATGGCGCTCGGGCGCCCAAATCAGAATGTTCGGAGTATTTGCCTCTGTCTGGCGCAGTATTTGTATTTCCTTCATAACTCTCTCCACAAAACTCCGATTTGGATGATTCAAGTCCTCATTTGAAGCTAACACATAGTTCTACAACTTTGTAGAAGGAAACTTCATCCAATTCGGTCTCTAAAAATAAGAAAATATCGCTCGAACGTGGAAACTGGTGCAGATACGGCGCCCAGGCGTGGACAGAACGGCGCCTAGGCGCCCCTTTCAGAATCGGGCGCCTAGGCGTGGTAATACTGGCGCCTGGGCGCGGGTGAAGTGGCGCCTAGGCGCCTGATGCAGAGTCTGAACCGTTTTCTTGGTTTTCAGCGCAGTAATTGTATTTTCTTCGTAACTTTCTCCACGGACCTCGGATTTGGATGATTCAAGTTGCCACGTGAAGCCAAGACAGAGATTTACAACTTTGTAGAAGAAAACTTCCTCAAATTCGATTTCAAAATACACTGAAATACTGTGTTTTTGTGCACTTTACGTCAATTGCAGTGATTTTCCACGTTTACTCAATAAGCACATAGATTATACGCATATGTGGCATAAATAAACTGATAAATGAATATAAAACATAAACGTAAGGGCTTAAAAACACGTAAAAACGACTCTTATCACATATTAAAACACATGCCAAAAGTGCATGCTTAGACAAAACAAATAAAACAAAAAGCAAAAACAAACAAATAAAGCAAAAAAAACAAACAAAAGAAAACTATCAAAGCTTGGGTTGCCTCCCAAGAAGCGCTCTTTTAAAGTCACTAGCTTGACTTTATGTAAGATATTGGCTCAAGGCGGTTTATGTATGAATGCCTTATTCGTTCTCCAATCCACTATTGGGTATCGCTTCAACCTTTTGCCCTTTGTAGTGAAGATTGACCAATTATTTGTGCTACATATCCTAGGGTTAGACCAAGCAATCATCCACTCACGAGTTTTTTTATGGTCCCTCAATACCTCTATTACCTTTTCTTCCTCATGCTCCGGATGGTGGTGCAGATTTTTCTCCAAGCTAGAGATAATGTCTCGTTTTTCTTCAACAATCACCTTGACATATTTCAGCTCCATCATGTATGGATGTTGAAGATTATTGACTCGTTTTTCATGAAAGTGCTCAACACTAAAAGGATCAAAAACATCAATGTGTAAAGACAAATCAAAATCAATTAGATGCTCAAAAACCTCATAGTTATCGAAATTAACCATGTCATCTCCTACATTCAATAACAACTTACCATCGTCGGCATCAAATACCGATTTACCTGTGGCTAGGGAAGAAAGTAAAGAAATGTCAACACCCTCAGAAAGGATAGGAGTCGAATGCTCATCGTTGGAGGAATCTGCTTTCGAATTTTCCAACTTCATTTCATTCAACGTCACGGTGTTGAATTCCTCCTTTTGATCTATCTCAGTGGTACCAAGCAATGCCCATGGCACTTTCTCAGATATGTCGCTCGTTAGTTGCTTGAGTTGATGATTCATCTCCTTCATTTCCCGCCGTGCGTCCTTCATCATAAAGTGGAGCTCTCCAATGGTGTTATCAAGTTGTTCCTCCGGAGTAGGAATTCTTTCTTGGTAATGTTGTGGAAAGAACCCTTGTGCATAACACGCTTCAATGACGCTTTGCAGCCATAATTGATTCTCCGGTAGTGTCATATCAGGAAAATTGCTATCCTTTGCGAATTGAATGACGCTTTGCAGCCATAATTGATTCTCCGGAAGGGTCATATCTGGAAAATTTCTAGCCATTGCGAG
Organism: Buddleja alternifolia; assembly: GCA_019426215.1. NCBI lineage: Eukaryota > Viridiplantae > Streptophyta > Magnoliopsida > Lamiales > Scrophulariaceae > Buddleja > Buddleja alternifolia. Next base: position 26,643,869 of record CM033392.1, read on the forward strand.
CTAAGAGTGTAAGAAAAAAATAAAAATAATAATAATAATAAAATTTAATAAAAATAAAATAAATACTTAAAACTTGCAATAAAATCAAAAACTAAAATTAAACAAGTCCCCGACAACGGCGCCAAAAACTTGACACGAAAAATCCTTACGTGTATTAAACAGCAAGTGGACTGGTCGTGTGTAGTAATAAAGTGGACAATAAAGTCTGGGTTGTCGAACCTCAAGGACTTGTATTTTAGTTTATGATTTTAAAGCAATTGAAGAACTTAAACTAAAACAAGAATTAACTAAAATATTATGAAAGTAAGATATAAGAAACAAGATGTCGAAATCAAGATAGCTATGGAAGAGAGCAACTAAGACACATGTGTTGGCATAAATTAATCAATTTTCACTATAAACATGTTCTCATATTATTAGACGAATGTTGCTTTGGTGGAAAAAACCTTAAATAATTACTACCCGATGTCTCGGCTGTAATAATCCTATGATTAATTGATGGTTCTCTAAATATGTCTATCCGAGAATCTAACCAACAATCATGCATTCAAGTTCTAGAATTTCCCCGGATTAATCCGGCTAACTGCACCCGGGAATCTCTACCTATCTCTAGGGGCAATTCCCTATTTTTTTACGGATTATGTGATGATCCTCTTTGCACCTTAAATTACCTTCTCTCGAACGAATAATTTAAGCAATAAATCATGCATATGGTAGCTAAGCATATGATGCATTCAAACAAGATCAAGACACAAAGCAACAATAGATTTAATATGCAAAACACAATTTATAACTCAATTATCATAATTTAGCCTCAACATGGCCTTAGTTCGAAGAATCTATTTCATCATAAAAGATAAAAGATAGGAACTTAAATTAAGATTCATATTCATAGACAAAAACAAATCTAAATCTAAGAAACTCCCTCGTATTTTTTATGGTTGAACTTCGATCTTCATCTCTTCCATGCTTCTTGATTTCTTCACCTTCAAAGGTTCTTGATAATCTTCATAACTAAACTAAGGATGATGATGTGTTTAGACTCCCCCAATGGGGAATGTGTTTTCAAGTGTGTTTGTAGGATGGCCTCCAATCCTCCTTTTATAGCCAAAAGAATTCACCAACCAAGAACATGTGCTTCCATTCTCTTTTATTTCCACCTACCATTCTCTTGCTTTCCATCTACCAAGAATGTGAACTACCATTCTCTTGTTTTCCACCTACCATTCTCTTACTTTCCTCCTACCAAGAATGTGAACTACCATTCTCTTGTTTTCCACCTACCATTCTCTTACTTTCCTCCTACCAAGAATGTGAACTACCATTCTCTTGTTTTCCACCTACTAAGAATGGGAGCTGCCACTTTCGTATTTTCCAGCGCAGGGATAGTGTTTTATTCATAAACTTCTCCACAGACCTCCGAATTGGATGACTCAAGTCCCCATGTAAAGATAAGACATAGATCTAAAACTTTGTAGAAGGACACGTCATCAAATTCGGTCTCTAAATGTATCCAAATGGCATTCCAACGTGGAGATTGTTTCTGATTTGGCACCCAGGTGTGCGGAAATGGTACTAAAATATGATTTTGGCTAACTCCAGCTTGTTTCTTGCTTGTTTGGTCGTGGAGGTGTGAAGCATCTTGGCCTAAACTTGTTTTATACGTCGTTTTTCAGCCCGTTCTTCGATTGTTTCCATTTAAGGTCTGAAATCACTTAATGCACGAATTAAATGCACATGTGACAAAATCAAGCGATAAATGAACCTAAAACATAAACGCAAAGGGGCTTAATAACACGTAAAAATGACTCCTATCATAGGTATTAAGATTTCTTTATCCTACGGTTTATGCAAAAACCATAGGCAATATATATCTATTTCTTACGGTTCGGCTTCGAGTAGGCATTAAGTTTCCCTAAGCCTATACTAGGAGAGAAAACGTAAGGAAAGCTTTTAATATTCTCTACGAATTTGGAACTCGAGTGGGTAAAACCCCAAAAAAAGGCGGGATTCCTGAAAACTTCAATCACTCTGTACTCTTTTATTTTGATGTCTTCTCATATTTTCTCCTTTTATTTTTTATTTCTCAGAGAAGCCCTATTGTCCTCTTCTTCACAGCGTAAAACTTCATGGTAAGTTTTCTCCACCGTGCTCGCTACGCTGTCTCCGGAGTTTTCCTCATGAATAACATGAGTACACACACACACACACACAATTGTTTGGAAACTTTTTTTTTATTTGCTTTTGTTCAGTTTTTGTGATATCTCTGAAGCTAGGTTTTTGTGGGGAAGATATAATCTTTTAATCTGCTCCATGGTACAATTTTAAGGGGTCTGAGAAAAGCCGGTGATTATTTTTCTTCTTCTTTCAATTTTCTTTTTCAGTTTTAATTCAATTTTAATTTCAGTGATTTTCTTCTTCTAAAACATGGCTGAAGAAAATCCGAATTAGAATTGGAGAAACTTAGAAAATTATTTAATCAAATAAGCTCTTTCTTCTCTTGTTGTGGATGTATATATATTTTTATCATATATATCTCATTTTAAAGTTTCAAATGCAGAATCTTTCACTGTAACAGAGTGAAGGTACGTAGAAACAAGGCTTCTTTTTTCCTGGTATAGTGAAAATAAGGTTTGTACTTTGTAGCAATTTTTTCCGTATAATTTTTGTCCACCTTTGTCTTGTTTGCAGTAATGGGTTTTATGCTCCTAGAGTTACAATCACCCAAACTTAAAGAATAGTACTTGGGACTCTATGAGTAAAAGAACTTGTTTCTGCTGAAGTGAATTGTTGAGGGGAAGTTGTTTTTGATATAATGAATTTCATGGTATTTATGCAAAATGTGTAGTGTTCTTTTAGGGGAAATCCACAGGGGAATTAAAAAGATTTATATATTTTCTGAGTGGAACAAAGAAATAAAAAGCATAAAAGACGTGTTACCCTCGTATACTTAGAAGTTTGAACAACTTAATGATTGATTTCAACTTTTACCAATTAGTTTTGAACATGACTGAATGCTTTGAATCTTAAATGTTGGTTTGTAATTACTAATTAGTTTGATTTACCTTTGGGTGAGGTTACACAGAAAAATGAGTTAATAGCATTAAAAATCAAAATGAATTTTCAATAAAAATTGCTCAAAGAAAGATAGTGCTGTTAAAAATAACTTTAACATTGCAATTTTTAACTTTATCAGATGGTGGGTGTGAATGAATTGTCTATATTCTCTCCATCCTATTTTTAAATACTCTTTTTATGAATGTCTATATTCTCTTCATCCTATTTTAAATACTTTTTTGATGAATAGATAATGAAGATGCACTAAAACTCCACCTCAAAGATATTGCTTTATAAGATGCAAAATCAAATCAACTGAGTTTCTCGAGTGGGTCAACTAATGACTTTCCTTTCCATGTAAAAAGAATCAAGTTTCTCTGTTATCCAACAAAATACTTCAGAGGAAATATGATCTTATTTTTCCTTAAACAAGGAGCAAGTGACATTTCATTAACTTTATGAGTTGTTATTCAGATCTTAGGATATTGATACTAGTTGATGGAGTTGAAGGAACTCTAGTTGATGATCAACTAATGATAGTGAAGATTATGATGAGGTTGATGATTGTGATGAAGTAGACTACGGGTGTATTGAACCATTCTATGAATGAATTTATGATCTTCTTTGTAACAGAGTAGATTGTCTTAGTTTTAGTTCTATTTTTTACTTTTTAATCCATGTAGTTGGTTAAATTTTCCTTGATTGCACAAATGAAAATTCTATTGAGTCTACATGATCCATCTGCATTGCAAGCATTTTGTGCAACATCCTCAACTCGTGGAAAATCAAGTCATATTAATGTAGTAGCCAGGTTAGTATTACGATATTGGCCAATTTCTTATATTATTTGAAAATATAAAATACTTATAAATAATTTTAATGTAGGCCATGTTAGGGTCTAATGTACAATTGGAGCACATGGATAATATTTATGATACACCTGAACATAACCTGCCAGGTGATTAGGTATGTACAACATGACAAGCAAATGTTTTTATCATTCCATTATGATATTAAAATCTAATGATATAATCTTTAACTAGTGTGCAACAATAGTTGTGAGTATGATATTGTGATGGTAATGACATTTAGATGGTTTCTTAGGTTTAAGTTTTGTTGTTTTATTGCGAGTGTTTTTAATGTTAGCTATTATGATTTGAGATTATCTTAGAAATTCGGTGCCTTGAAATAACTTTTAGGATATATTTTTATTTTAGGTTATCTAAGAATATTATATAGTACTTGATTGTGTCTCTATTGGTGATTGTGGTATGTTAATATTTTTGATCTGGTAATTTTTAATGTACAAATTCTTGTTGTTGCCTTCTTGCATTTATCTTTATCTATATTAAAAATAGTGGTTTAGTTTAGGTTCTTTGTGTTGTTGTGTTACGAACATTGAATGTTTGCTTGGGTTATATGTTTTTGTTAGGAATATTTGCTTTAGAACTATAAATACATTGTTGAAGAGCATGTTTGGTTCATTTAATTTTGCAGAAGAATTTATATTATGAATTATCATTTTGTTTGTTTATTGTAGACACAACTTGTTTTACATATTCGTCTATGACGATAATTTACTCTTTAAAAGATTCTGATTGTTATAATCGTTATCCTAGTTGCAGTCTATGAAAAGGGCAATCCCTGGTTCTTGGTGTTGATAAAGAAAGCAAATGAGCTAGAAGACATGATTGGACTAAAGAGTCAGATATCTCTAGTTATTAGTATTTATTCTACTTTATGCTTTATAAGTTCCTTTTAATGTCCATTAATGGAGAATTGGTAAAATGTTCTTTGAGACTGGTTTTCATTATTTTGTTTTAAAGATTTGTGTATTTGGATACTGAGATTTGGCTATGTATATATGTCATATGATTTCGAATCTAATATTTTTGGAATTAATTTTGTCAACTGTTGGTAACAAGTTTTAGATTTTGAGTTTGTATTGAGAATAGTATCTAAATGAGGAAAAATATTATTGTGCAAAGAATATGAAAAATTAAAATAAAAATGTGAAATATTATTAGCTACAGTTTAGCCAAACCATAGATAAAATTATCTTCATGTGGCAAAAAGTCTTAAACGTATTGCCTTCGCAGACGTATTCATAGGCAATAATTATTAATCACCCAAGCACAACCGTAGGTATTATTTAATGCCTACGCTTTTCTCTAGGGTGGAAATTAGTTGACGACCTTTCTCTACTCGAGACAAACCGTAGGTACTAATATGACAAAACGTAGACATTGTATTCCCTACGGTTGGCTAACCATAGGAAAGTATTCCCTACTGCTATGTTTGCTACGGAAGCCAAATCGTAGGACAACCGTAGGCAATAATACACTACCTACAATGCTCATCTCTTTTCTATCTTCCTAACTTTGAGGACACATTTTGAGAGATGTATCCCATACCTCATTGGCAGGAACCCTTTCTTAGAATCCTCCATCCTAAACCTCTTTAGGACCTTATCTAAGTAAAGGGCTTGGGAAAGTCCTATCATTTTGTTTGTTCGATCTCTATAGATCCGAATTCTCAGAATGTATGTGGCCTCTCCCAAGTTTTTCATGGAGAATGTACTCGATAGCTATTTCTTACAGTGGTGAACATTCCTACATCATTTCCTATGAGCAATATGCCATCCACATATAGTACAAGGAATGTCTTGCTCCCAATAACCTTCTTGTATACACATGGTTCATTTTTGTTTTTGAAAAAATCGAATCCTTTGACTGCTTTATCAAAATGCAGATTCCAGCTACGAGATGCTTGCTTGAGTCCATAGATGGGTCTTTCAAGCTTTCACGCCTTATGAATATCCTTCTTGGATACAAAACCTTTTTGCTACTCCATATAGATATTTTCTTCTAGGAATCCATTTAGGAACGCTGTTTTGACATCCATTTGTCATATTTCATAATCTAGGTGGGCCACTATTGCTAATAGAATTTTTATTGATTTGATCATGGCTACTGATGAAAACGTTTCTTCATAGTCAATTCCTTCCTTTTGACTATACCCTTTCGCTACTAGCTTGGCTTTATAGGTATCAACCTTGCCATCGGCACCAATATTTCTCTTGTAGATCTATTTACACCCAATTGGTATAATACCATCGAGTCGATCCACTAGTGTCCAGACTTGGTTTGAATTGATCAAATCTATCTCTGCTTGCATAGCTTTGCGCCACCCTGCAGCATCCATATCCACCATCGCTTGATCATAAGTAGAGGGATCATCTCCATGGCCTACCTCTATGACAGTATGGAGACCCAGTTCCTTTTGTAGCAGATAGTCATACCTCTTAGAGGCTTGAGGTACTCTACCAGATCTTCGCGGTTGTTGTTGTGTTACAATTGGGTGGGTTCTTACTTCCTATGTAGATGTATCCAAATGAGTCTCACTGTGTTCTTCAAGAACTATCTCTCTACTTGCTCCACCTTCTCTAATAAACTCTTCTTCGAGAAAGTAGGCTTGTAAGGCTACGACGACTCTTTGATCATCGTGCAAGTAGAAGAAGTACCCCATTGAATCCTTGGGGTACCCAACAAAACATCCTTTCAGGGATCTAGCCACCAGTTTCTCCATTTTTATCTTTTTAACATAAGATGGACATCACCAAATCTTTATATGATTGAGACTTGGTTTTCTATTTCTCCATATCTCATATGGAATCTTAGAAAAGAACTTGGAGGGACATCTATTTAAAATGTGTACTGCTGTAAGGAGCGTGTGACCCAAAAGTGAAATGGGTAAGTCAATGTAACTGAGCGTGGATCGAACCATGTCTAATAAAGTACGATTCCTTCGTTCAGCTACCCCATATAACTGTGGTGTCGCTGGTGGTGTGACTTGCAGTACAATGCCATTTTCTCTGAGGTATTTGACAAACTCGGCACTCATATATTCTTCTCCTTGGTCTGACCGAAGAGTTTTTATATGTTGCCCAGTTTGCTTTTCTACTAAAGCCTTGAATTCTTTGAACTTTTCAATGGATTCAGATTTATACTTCATTAGATAAGCAAGACCATACCTTGAATGATCATCAATGAATGTGATGAAGTAGTGGAAACCTCCACGAGCCATTTCACTAAATGGAGCACAAACATCGGTATGTACCAATCTTAAAAGTGTATGGCTCTTTCAAAAGTCCCGATGAAAGGAGATCTAGCCATCTTGCCCATGAGACAAGATTCACCAGTAGGATAGGGATCTGATCTCAGTGGGCCTATAAGCCCATCTTTTACCATTTTGTGAATTTTATGTTCTCCGACATGACCTAGTTTAAGATGCCATATCAGTTTTAGTTGGTATCTTGCCTACCACGTTTCCTAGTTATAGCATTAACAATACACTAGTTTTGGACATTAAGGTAACACAATCCATTTACTAAAGTGGCAAAGCCTACTATTATTACCATGATAAATATCACACTGCTTATTAATAAAACAAAAAAGTATATCCAGTGTTAACCAAAACAGGAATCGAAACAATGTTCTTAAGACCCTTGGGCAAAACTAATACATTATTCAAAAATATTAAATGTCTAGAAAAGTAACGAGGTAGATCCAATTCCAGTAGTTGTGATGCTCTACCCACTGCCTACTTTGATCTGTACTTTATCACGGTCCAGCTTTCTTCCTTGCTTTAGGTCCTGATCCACACAACAAATGTGAGCACTATCACCCGAATCAAGAATCCACGAAGTGAAAAAAAAGGTTATAGAACAAATAGTTTCAAAAACGTAAAGTTCCATACCTTGTGCTCCTAGGCCTCTATATGGACAGTTCCTTCTCCAGTGGCCTGGCTCACTGCAGTGTAGGCATCTGTCCTAATGCTTCGGCCTTTTGCTCTTGCTTTGCTTCAAATTCTTTTGAGATCTATTACATGCTCCCAGATTTTGTTTGCCTTCACTATTTTTTTTTAACATCCAATATTGTGGAAACGGGGATAGCATGTCGATCGTTCCATCTATGTATTTTCACTTGTTTTTTTAGCAATTTTGAGTTTATTCATTAGTCTAACTAATGAAAACTCAATATCATTCAAATCCAAATTAATGACAAAGCAATAGAAAGAATCGGGGAGTGACTGCAAGATGAGGTCAACTTGAAGATGAAAATCCATGTAGAAATCTAAAGATTTTAGATTCTGTATCATGGTCATCACCTTCAGCATATGTTCTTCAAAATCCTCTTTTTCATTCATCTTAGTTCGAAAGAGTTCTCTTGATATAAAATATCTTGCGGTCCTACCGCCCTCTCCAAACAGCTCATCCAAGTGAAGGATTATGTCTCTTGCATTATCCATCTTCTCGTGAGATCTCTGTAGTTCAATGCATATCAAGCCTAGAATATACACCCTTGCTCTATGGTTGTCACAACACCAATCCCATCGAGCCATATAGACCTTCTCGTCCTCATATCTTCCAAGAATGGGTGGACGACCAACTTCTAACACATATTCAACGGACTCACTACTAAGAACCATTCTCAATTTTGTGAAACATTCTATGTAGTTAGGTCCAGTAAGAATAGTGTTCTCGAGTAGATTAGATAGAGGTTTATAGTCATAGTAAGAGAGATATAATTAACAACTGCAGAAAAATAAACCAGATTGAATTAGATGCATGTAATTAAAACTTGCTAATTTAAATCAAGGACTTAAATTTAAACTTGGCTCCCACTACATTTTTCGAGATCCACACTCCCATTGTAGAAATGGGAAGTGATCGTTGTTCATTACTTCGCAGTGGAGATTGATTTCTTTAATTGATTTAGTGGATGACAACCCTTTAACAATATTTAACCCACTAGTCGATTAAAGTGATGTCTAACATCAATCGAACTTAATAGATGTCTCAATCTTTTTTTTCCATAATCCACAATACTGCAATCCTTTAACAAGATATAGGTATTTGGATTATCTAAGTTTATTAACTCCTTTTAATCCAACATTTGAATTTTACCTTACAACCCTTTAACGATATTTGAGGTGAAATATGTTTCGATCAAGGCATCAAATGCACTTTATAAAATTTCAAATCATATCTAATTATATGACCCCCACTTTTGGGACGATGACATACATTAGATACAATTTTAAATTCTATTAAGTGTAGTGGAGAGAGAGGACACCTAGTGCCCTTTACTAACTTAGTATTATTTAATATTGAGAGAATTGAAATTTTTAAAATAAATTTGGTCTCACTCTGCACATTAACCAATTTATAAAGCGCAGAGATATACATGATACATTCAACTAATATAACATGCTTTGCCAATTCTAAAAAGCTAACAACACGCACAACCATGGACTTTTTTAGAGGATTCAAGCCAATGGATCATCAAATAAAACAAAAGGCGAAAGAAAAACAAATCTAATCTTAATGGGTCTCCAAGTATCCACCGTCTTCAGAAAAGTCCTATTCTATTACAAGATTTTAAAGCATCCTATCATAAAATCTAATAAATAAAAATGGGGTCAAAATGGCCCTTACAACCCATGAAAATAAAATACAAACCAACAGTTTAAGTCCATGGAAGGTGTCACCATCACATAATACATGCTCGCATTAAAGTAAAGCAAATATGTTGATGATTATTCCTTTCAATTAGTCTAACTAATTAATGTCTTGTTTAATTTTAATTTTCATACATTCATAATTTTAATCAAAATCAAATAGCATAACTAAATGACTTAGACATATTTAAATTTCAAATTTAATATATCTACATTTGATTAAAATAATTAGTCCAACTAATTAAACATGTAAAAATTAAAATTCTCATGCAATGTCATAATTTGGAGCTACCCCATTCAGGAAGAAAAATAAAATAATATTTATAAATAATTAATCATAATTCTCCAAAAAAATTAATTAATTAATTCAAATTTAAATAATTTTTTATTTCAATAAATACTATCTGGATTCGATTTCATCAAACCCAAGTCACCATCCATTTGGCTCACTTAGATTTAATAAATTTAACCCTTAATCAATTTATCAAAATCTAATAAAACTATTTTCGGGCATATTTAATTAAATTTGGGTCATCATCCTTTTGACCAACCCAATTAATCAAAATAGTCCAAAACCAAAATACCAAAAATTAGGCCCGTACACATCAACCTGAACCGTCTTTGCCCGACAAGACGTTTGGATCCGTGCATTGATCACACGGCATAGCCAGGTCCATCGGGTGCCTGGGCGTACCGATGCCTAGCATCGGGTTCCCCTGGCTGCTTGTTGAGCCTTGTGCGACCACGCCCACCCGACGGCCTGGCCACACGACGTGTGGTGCCCGGGCGCCCGATGCCCAGAATTGGATTGCCTGGGTGCCCGTCGCGGCAAGGCCACCGGCCTGGAGCGCGCACTTTTGCGAGCACATAGTGCGCATGCTATGCAATGGGCGAGGGCTTTCGGCCCTCATATGCGCACAGCAGTGCGCACGCTGTGCGTGCGTGCGTGTCAGGGTTTTTCGCCCCGTTTTTCTTCTTTTCGGTCTTGATTTTTTCATGCAATTTCAGATTCATAAAACACCATGCAATATTAAATCCAAAAACATAAAATTATGCTTCAATCATAGCATACAATTTTCCATATTTTAACATGCTATAAAATACGAAAAACATAAAACACATAAAGATCAAATCCATAGTTGAATATGGATATCAGAGATCGGCTCAAATACATAGTTGGGAAACGACATAAAAATGCAGTGAAAGAATTTAAAAATTCCCAATGATAGTCATCTCTGATTTTCCATAGTCAAACTTAGAGGAAGAATTACTTACGTGTTCTTTCTTGTATGCATCTTTTCAAAAATCTGACTCGAGCAGCAAAATTTTCACTGCCTCTAAAGCTCCACGCTAGAATCCAAAGCAGAAATCCTCTTCCTTTCTTCCCTGAGGGCGAAGGCTAAGAGAGAGGATGAGGGGAGAGGGCAAAGGCTAAGAGAGAGGACGAGGGGAGAGAGTTTTTTCTTTTTCTTTTGTCATGAAAAAAAGGCTAGGGTTTTTAACTCCTTTTACGTAGTATATAAATACACTACTCAAGAGTTACAAAACTATTGGCAGGGCGTCCATATTGGACACCTATATTAGCCGTGTGCTAGTCTCCGGGCTAGTGCACCACTTGGTTCCATTTTTTAATTTAATTATATTTATTTAATATATTTATCCAATAATTAATTAAATGAATGAATTAATTAAAACATAATTAATTCCTCCAAGAAATTAATTCTTTTATTAATTAATTAATTACATCATTAAATGATAAATTAATTATTTAATAATAATAATCGATATCAAATACCGAAAAAATCTTTAAGTCAAAAACTATTTTTCTCTTTGCAATTCCTTTAAGCGCGACTCTTTAGGTTCGTCTCAAAAGGCAATTGGGAGGAAACCAAAAGAATGTGAGAAACACTTGGCCAGTCTAGTGGCTCACATCGTAACCCAATTGAGAACGAATGATGAGGATCATTCCAAACCTTTCCTATTGCGTATACCGTATGAGTATAAACATTTTATTCTTATATCCCTGTCAAGTGAGAGTCACGGTACAGTCAAACTCACAGTACTTGACTATATGCTTAAGTACATAATGAGTCAAGATCAATAAGATTACTCTTATGTCTAACAATAGTAATCTCTATCGCTTTGGCTAAAGACTTTTGACCTCACTTATTCATGACGGCATAGGATAATTGTTCATTCACTTATGAGAGAATAAATTTCAATCTTGCAAATCAGTTAAGATTGCTACTTGTCTATCAAGTTGCACTTTAAAGTTGACTCCACCAATGGGTGAATTGAGTGTAACTACTCTAATGACTAACATGATATTACAAGTACATCTTCAACGTGATTTCCCAGATCTAAGGTTCACGAGTACCTGTCACAATTAATCAGTTTTATCATTGACTGTCACTGAGTGATATCCATATGATAGAACAGATGCGAGTCGTGTTTGGACACATCAGTCTCACTGATATGTCTATGATATAAGCTCCCACTACCACCTAGTGTTTGACTAGCGCTTCCTTTTCAAAGCTTATGCCATACAAGTCTTATTTGTTCTTGGAGTCCAATCAAGACTTTCTTTGACTTGCGAACTTATTTAGACAATGAGAACCAAATCCTTCTAGTGGTGTTCTCCCGAACCCATAGGGAGTAGAAGGTCCGCACTAATGTCATAGACTTTCAGTTGTTTATTTTATCTTTCAAATGCCAATAAGAAAACAACGCAAATGCCTTTATATAAATAATGTTTAATTACATTGAATATGCCATATACATTCTATTCTCTATAGCATTTGAGGGCATAACACCAACATTTGTTAGATTTAACGCCATCACTTCTGAAATACCATCAAAAAGTTGGATTCGGGAGATGAAATCGACCCACGGTGATGAGTGGATGTCTGGGCTAACCATTACATTATTTCCCAAGTCCAAGCTCTCTAGCTAAGGGTTTGAGCTCAAGGAAGAAGAGTTAGACCTAGGTCAACATTTGCTTACAATCTTGACTTAGCACTCCGATAAAGCTTGAGCTAAGTTCCTTGCTGAGGTAGGTGATGATGATCTTGTTCCAAAGGGAGGCGAGCCTTGTATTCCCAACTGGAACATCACAACTGAAAGCTGGGTACTTGACACCACTCCAAGTGTGACCTCGTGCGAGCTTGACAGGTCGACATGGATGGATTGCGACCTTTCCTCCCTTCCCCAAATACTTTTAAAGACAAGTAAAATGGAAATATATTATATGTTCTTTGTTTGAAGTGGTAAAGTGTATGTTTTCATAATTTAAGAGGACAAATTGTTATATGCATATAATTCCGGCAGTGAAGTTAAATTCACCAACTCTTTCCAACTCAATAGTCCAAACACAATTTTTTTTCTCTTTAAATACATTTTGACAAAATGAAAAAATAAATAAAAATAGAACCAAACATGGCACATTTCTGACGTGCATCAAATTCACTAAATAGTGTAACAAAAGATGTTGGTTCCCAGATAATTGGCTCCTTGGTACTAGATTGAGTCCTCCTCCTACTACTATATAAGAAGAGGATATATCTAAAGTTTGAAAGCATCATCAACACTCCAACCCCACCATACCACACTTAAATTCCAAAGAATTCCCCCTTTCACTTTATTTTCCTCACTTCTCCCACTTTTTGACACCACCTTTTTCTTGCTCCCTCTTCCCACCATTGTCTCAGCCTTCCATTTATACACACTGCCTTTCTCTCACACACACACATTATTTTTACTCAATATATATATATATATGTGTGTGTGTGTGTGTGTCATGAAGGACACAAGGACCTCTCATTTCCAAGAGTAATCATGTTTGTTTGGAGAGACCACCTGGTTCATCATTTGTCTTCCTCTGTTTCAGACCAATACTAGAAGCATAACCTGATTGATAAAACTATTTTGAAGAGTAAGAATTTATGCAAAATTGACAAGAATGGGTACAAGAATTGCTACTTACCTTCAATTCATTCACTTTACTGCTCTTCTACTCTGCTCAGGTTATTGAATTACTGTTGTTTTTCTTCATCTTAATATTTGCACATAACATTTATTAATTCTATTGTTTTCATTTTATTTATTCGTTTTATTAAACAAGAAATTTCTCTTCTTTATTTGGATTATATCAGGAAATAAGTACTAAAATTCTAGGATCTTGGTTTCTTTTCAGGTTGTTCAAGTGTTAAAGAAATAGAGAAAAAATTGCAAGACTCTATCTCTGTCTCAATTTCCACAAGGCAAAAGGATATTACAACCCCTCTAACAACATTTCCGACAACGTTAAATCCAAGTGAATCTCCTACAACAATAATGAATCCTGCTAATCCAATAGTGACACCATTATCAACAAACTCACAGGCAGGGAGTTGGTGCGTAGCTCGTCAATCTGTGTCGCAAACTGCATTGCAAGCTGCATTGGACTATGCTTGTAGCAATAATGATTGCTCCGCCATCCTGACCGATGGGAATTGTTACAACCCGAACACGCTCCGTGATCACGCCTCTTACGCGTTCAACACTTATTTTCAGAAGAATCCAATCCCTACTAGCTGCAATTTTGGTGGCACTGCTGTTGCCACAACAACTGATCCAAGTAAGATATAATTGCTTCAAACAGTTCTATAAAACTTGGATCCACTATTTCAATTTTACTTTTTTATTTCGTGTTTTAGGTTACAGATGCACGTCAATTGAATTTATATTATATATTTAAGGAAAGCTTTTGTACACTTTCACATGTATATTTCACGCGGAAAATTATACCCACTCTAGTATTGTTGAAATTGGTACCTGGTAATAATACCATTTAATTTTATGGCATTTTCATTTCTCATCCGACGACGCACAGTTTACTTGGGTATTACCCTAGTATGTAACATGAAATTTTGCCGCATATGCACTGTGGAATATATATACAAGAACATTAAACACCTAATTAAATTGCGATATTAAGCATTTGATGTGTTGGTTGTTCTTGGTACATTTGGATCAAGAACTTTAATAAGAAAAAATTAAAGAAAAGGTCTACCTAGAACCTAAAACCAAAAGTGAATAAGCACTTTCCTTTCTTTCATTTCAAATAATGCAACTTTATGCTTTAGTAACAGGTCCAAACATAGTCTAGGATTAACTCAGAGCCAATAATTTGATGAATTGTTTTGCTATATTTCTTAGTTGATGTATCTTTATTCTTGTGCAGGTTATGGCACATGTGAGTATGCATCAACAAGGTGAATTTTTACTACTATAATATCTACATGTAAGTTATATGCTAATTATTTTCAATGGAGAAAAAACTTATTAGTGTCTAAATCTTCAGCACGAGTTCATCGGTGTTGAATATAAGCAACTCGAGTGGATCCCGAGTTTTTGGAGCCGGTCGACCGATCACCCCTTCTACTTCTGCAACGGACATGGCAAGTAGCCCCTCTTATTTTCACTACATCTTAGTACCCCTCATGATTTTTCTAGCTGTCCCAAGATATAACCTATAAATGTAAAAGATTTCATGCTTTGAGTAGAATACAATAGCCTTGATGCAGGAAAAATTCTTGCATGAATCGGCCTGACCACATTTTGACCAATCACATTAATTGCAAAAGTAATATGAGTTCCTTTGTGATTGATCACATTCTTAAATTTACGTTAATTACGTTATCATTAATGTAATTCATCTGCCATGTAATTCTTGGTTCGGTTAAACTTATTTCAAGATGGAATTTTCTTGACATCAATTGGTGCATTTTTGGAATCATATGTCCAAATGACATATTTGTAATGAAAGTCTTCACAAAAGAATTGTATAGTATATGTAGAACGTACGAGAAATTTGGTGGGTTGTTGTAGTGCATGTCTAACATTATTTGCATGTCTAATATTATTAATTTCTACTAATAATTAGCACATTATTAATTTCTACTAATAATTAGCATCACTTTAGCAGTTCTTTTCTTTCTTTTTGGTACTTTTTCTTTTTCTGATGTTGTCGGAGGTGAAAATGAGAATCTTGGTTGGGAATGGTGTAAAAGGCTTTCTTCTATAGATGAATTTTGACACAATAACTGATTATATTATCTTGAAATGGAAGAAAGCAATGAAAGAGAATAAAGAAAAAGTAGCAGAAAGAATAAAGCAAGTTTAATGATAAACCCTGTGGCAGATTTTATGGGCATTGCAGAACTATATATGCTCGATTTGATCCAATAATATCAATTTTGTAGCGTAGTTAATTGTGTACGCCTTCTAACTGATCACTTGAAGTTCACTTTACTCCTCGAATATATGTGTAACACTTTACTCGTTCTTTTCAAATTTTTTTTTAATAATCAAATCTTCATTAATAAAATTGCGCAAAAGAAGAACAAATGTTAGGAGATGGAACACCTTCATTACAAAACGGCTCATCCGGTAACAATCTAAGATAAACAGGACCACTCCAATTCCTATTCATACCGCATTGAGCAAGGTTAGGAGCAACTCTATTTTTGTTTCTATCAACCGAACAGATTTTCCATGCATGGAAACGGTTAAAGAATCCTCTAATCTCCTCTATAAGGACACTGTGTCTTCAATCCAGCTTCAATGATCAGTTGGTAATATTGAGGACCCCCCGAGCGACATTCAAAAACAAACGAAGTAGGCGAGATTTGAGCCAATTCCATCCAAGACAAGCTTTCTTAATAGCGAACGATTCTGTGTCACAAGCATCCACAGCAAAACCCATTTTGGTAGTGCCAAAAATAAAATCAGCGGATTATTTAACAATCATTCCAGTGCACATAACACCGTATTTAAACGTCACGTGATCACGTCAATGAAAACAACAAAGTCAGACCTATCCGGGGGAATCCATCGAAGGTTCGAAGGATATCTAGAACGATCTCGAACTTTCACACTTTGGGTTTGGTAATGTTCTTGAGCCCTACACTCAGCCAGCCGAATCACATCTTCATTCGGGTCCATATTGTTGAAATGTATATTTATTTGGATAGTTGTACTTCCAATTTGTTAATTAGTTGTGGTTAGTTAGAAGGTTACACTACTACAGAAATGACCTATAACAACGACTTTTTTGGGCCTATTACAGCGGTTTTAACCGCTGTCATAGGTACCGCTGTTATATGGTTTTGATCTATGACAGCGGTTAAAAAACTACTGTCATAGGTCACCCTATGACAGCGGTTGCATAGAAACCGTTGTAGTAGGGTGAACCCTATCACAGTGGTTCAGCCGGAACAGCTGTCATAGGGTTAAAAAAAATAAAATAATAATTTGGACCCTATGACAGCGGTTCCGGCTGAACCGCTGTCATAGGGTCATTTATTTATTCTTTTTTAATTTTATTTTATTGTTTATAATGTTACCATGTCGGAATGACACGAAATTCGCACAGTCATAGCGAAACGGCATTCTGAACAAAACGCAAGTTGTTGTCTTGCGATCTTGTGATTTTAGCCATCTGAAATCGTTTAAGGCCTCAAATTTGGGTTTTATTACAAAAATAGGGTATTTTTATAATAAAACATAAATTTGAGGCATTAAACGATCTCAGATGGCTAAATTCACAAGACCGCAATGCATAACATGCGTCTTGTTCAGCACGCCATTTTCCTATGACCGTGCAAATTTCGTGCCATTCCGACACCACAAAATTTCAACCGAGAAATATTTTCGTAAATACACAAATATACATACACCCATCTACACATACACAAATATACATACACCCATCCACACATACACAAATATACATACACCCATCCACACATACACAAATATACATACACCCATTAACATATACACAAATATACATACACCCATCCACATATATACATACACAAATATACATACAACCACATATACACAAATATACATACACCCATCAACATATACACAAATACACATACACCCATCCACACATACACAAATATACATATACCCACACATACACAAATATACATACACCCACACATACACAAATATAAATACACCCACACATACACAAATATACATACACCCACATATATACAAATATACATATATATATATATAGGGAGAGAAAGAGAAGAGGCTTACGGTCGTGGTGGTGGCGGCGGCGGCGCAGGTATGTGGTGGTGGTGGCGGCGGCGGCGGCGGCGGTGCCGAGCTTTTGGGGGGGATCGAGAGAGATCGAGAGTAGTGAGAGAGAGGTTGAAATGGGTTTTAAATTTTGAGAGTAAGAGAATTAGGGGGGCTGCCGGGTAACCTAGCTAAAAACCCGACCGCCTATGACAGCGGTTCGGGTACGAACCGCTGTCACAAGATTTTTTCAATTTTTTTTTAACAGACACTATGACAGCGGTTCGCCCCGAACCGCTGTCATTTTTTTTTTAATTTTGCTTTCTGAAAAAATTATGACAGCGGTTCGTGGCGAACCGCTGTCATATCCCAGCACTATGACAGCGGTTCGGGGTGAACCACTGTCATAGGTGGTCATAGGTCAAACCGAATGGCCCTATCACAGTGGTTTTGCAAAACCGCTGTCATAGGTACGCTGTTATAGGTCATTTCTGTAATAGTGTTACAACTAATTATGCCAGCTGTATAGATTAGTTAGTCTCTATAAATATCTTTGTATAGTTTCCTCTTTGAGATAATATACACAATTAATGAATCACATTCATATCAATTCAATATGGTATCCAGAGCAGGAGATTTCTTCATGATCGCTGCGTAAGTCATCAGAATTCTTCATCTTTCGAAGAATCATCAAGAAATCTTTATCCTTGAAAGTACAATTTCTTCATTTTTTTTTCAAATCTTCGATTCTTTTTTTTTTCGCGACTCGATTCTTGAATCATCTTCAGATTGATTTCAAAATTACATTCCTAATAATCTTCGTGAATTGAATTCTGAATCACCTTCAATTCAGTTCATATTTTTTCGAGAAATCGATTTCAATTGCAAAAATTGATTTCTGTTGGTATTTTCCCCAATTTTCTGCATATTATCTCTAATTTGATTGATTTCATGGATAATCACGGTTCAATCACGTATGATGTCAATGAACCTTTGTATGTTCATCCTTCTGATACACCAAATCTTCATTTGGTACCACATGAACTTAAAGGCTCCGAAAACTATGGAGTTTGGTGTAAGGCAATGCGGATTGCTCTCAATTGCATGACCAAAATGGGATTTATTAATGGAAAATGTGTAAAACCTGAGGTTGATGATCCACGTTTGGAACAATGGGAGAAGTGTAATTCATTAATTTTGTCTTGGATATTGAAGTGTGTTAGCAAAGAGATCTATAATAGCTTGGTATATTGTGATACAGCTGAAGATGCCTGAAATGATCTTCATGAGCAGTTTAGTAAGACGAATAGGGCTAGAATTTTTGCTCTATTTCGTGAGATTAATTCTCATAATCAAGGTACCAACTCGATCACTGTTTATTACACTCGATTGAGGCACATGTGGGAAGAATTTGACTCCTTAGTGAACATTCCCCATTGTGAATGTATAGCTTCAAAGACACAAACTGAATATAATCAAGAACATAAACTCATGCAGTTTTTGGTTGGTTTGAATGAGTCTTATGTTTCCCTTCGATCACAAATTCTTATGATGGCTCCACCTCCCACACATAAGCAAACATATTCAATGTTGTGTAATGAAGAATCCCAGAGAACACTCAACATTCCATCTGTTCAACCTAAAACCCCAATGGTATTTTACTCTAATTCTCATAATAAGCCAAGGAGATCTGATATAATATGCAACAAATGTGGTGCATCTGGTCATTCCAAACATTCATGCTTCGAACTAATTGGTTATCCATCCAAGGGCAGAGGCAAACCAAGTTACAACAAATCTAAGGGATAGGGTAGAGGATACAGCTCAAATCAAGTCAGTATGCAGTTAACACCTCATGATTCTGATCTTGGTTTCTCACACACAGAGGGTTCCAATGAGTCACCTCCACCTGTCCCTCAGGTCCCTCCATTCACTCCTCAACAATATCAACAATTGATGAGTATGCTCAGCTCTTCCACAACATCTCCTGATACTCAAAACACAGCTCCCTTTGCCTCTACTTCCACTACTTCAACATCACAATCAGGTATATTGCCTCATTATTTTGTTTTACTGGCAAACACTGCTCAAAATGAATGGATCATTGATAGTGGAGAAAATCAACATATGTGTTATAATCTTGAATTGTTTGACACTTCAACACACAATGCACCTCCTTTTACTTCTGTTAAATTGCCAACAGGTACAATAGCTTCAGTCACCAAAATTGGTTCAGTCAGACTTCTTCATGACTTAATCTTACACAATGTCCTCTATGTTCCAGAGTTTCAATTCAATCTTCTCTCCATTTCTAAACTCTCACAAGGCAACAACATCTTTGTGGTTTTATATCCTCATTTTTGTATTTTCCAGGATCTTTAGAGTGGCAAGATAAAGGGGATTGGTAGAGCTCACAATGGCTTGTACCTTCTTGATCCTTTAGCTACTCACTCAATTCCAAAATGCAACTTCAATGGCTCCTTTGTTTTTCCTTTTCCAGTAGCAATTCTATTGTTTCTTCACAAGTTTGTACTACTTGTGATTCTAGCAATACAGTCACTCTTTGTAATAATGACAATGTTGGTTGCTTCTCTTCTATTGATTCTCATATGTGGCATTTAAGAATGGGCCACACGTTTTTTAACAGACTTAAACATTTACCAAATATTGGCCCTCACCTAAAATTGTCTTCCACTTTCTGACAAATATGTCCTTTGGCTAAGCACCCCAGGACTCCTTTTCCTACAAAAACAACATATACCACGTCTATATTTGAATTAATCCATATGGATATTTGGGGCCCCTATCACACTCCTACCTATTCCAATGAGAATACTTTCTCACTATAGTAGATGACTACTCTAGAGGAACATGGGCTTTTCTTCTCAAACAAAAATCAAACATTCTTCCCATATTACAAGACTTCTTTGCATATGTCAAAAATCAATTCCAGGCATCAATTAAAATGATAAGGACTGATAGAGCATGGGTCTTCTTCAAAATTGCTTGTTCTTCCTACTTCAAATCCTTAGGGATTATCCACCAAAGCTTTGTCACATACACACCTCAGCAAAATGGTCTTGTTGAAAGAAAACATAGACACATTCTAGATGTGGCTAGGGATCTCATGTTCCAATCCCATGTCCCTATTCAGTTATGGGGTGAATGCATAAACACTGCCATTTATCTCATTAATAGAACCCCTTCATCCTTATTACAAGGCCAAACTCCCTTTGAACTCTTATTTCACAAACCTCCCTCTCTTACTCACTTAAAGGTTTTTGGCTGCCTATGTTTTGCCAAAGTCTTACCTGTGCCTGATAAGTTCTCTCACAAGTCCAAAACATATGTCCTCATTGGTTATGCTTATGCTCAAAAGGGCTACAAGTTACTTGATATCACCAACAACACTTTCTTTATATCTAATCATCTTCTATAATCAATCTTTCCTTTTGCTATCACCAATCCTAATTCTTCTGATCATCTCCTTGTCCCTGATGAACAATCATTCTCCAATGACTTCATCACTCCTTATTCTCCTGCTTCATCTCACTCACCACCTCCTACTGACACCACTATCACCTCTACTCCTCCCACACCATCTCCTTCATCTCTTGTTGCTCCTAAAAGGTCCACTATGACTTCTAAAACTCCTGTATGGGCCACTGACTATGTTTGTCCTACCATCTCTCAAGATCATACTTCTATTGCTTATCCTCTATCCTCTTCATTATCCTATACTCACTTATCTCCTTCCTATCAAGCTCTAGTCTGCTCTATTAATTCAGTGACTGAACCTACTTCATACAAAGAGGCAATTAAGGATGTAAGGTGGAAGGATGCAATGCTTGCTGAAATTTATGCACTAGAGACTAATAACACATGGGTGATTGTCTCTTTACCCAAGAACAAAAGAGCCATAGGTTGTAAATGGGTATATAAGGTGAAAATGAAATCAGATGGCACTATTGAACTTTTCAAGGCTAGGTAAGTGGCTAAGGGTTACACACAACAAGAGGGACTTGATTACCATGACACTTTTAGCCTAGTTGTTAAAATTGTCACTGTCAGAACTGTATTGGCTTTAGCTGCTACACATGATTGGTCTCCTTATCAGCTTGGTGTCACCAATGCCTTCTTGCAAGGTGACTTATCAAAAGAGGTATATATGGTGGTTCCGAGGGTTTTAGCAATTAAGGGGGGACTCTTAATCCAGTATGTAGATTGCTCAAATCCCTATATGGTCTTAAACAAGCATCAAGGCAATGGAATTTGAAACTCACTCAAGTACTGAATCAAGCTGGCTATTTTCAATCAAAACATGATTACTCACTCTTCACCGAAAGGAGAGATAACCAGATTGTGATACTTCTTGTGTATGTTGATGACATCATTATAACAGGAAGTAGTGAAGAAATGATTTCAGAACTCAAAGATTTCTTGCATAAAAGTTTTCATATAAAGGACCTTGGAGATCTAAAATACTTTCTTAGCATTGAGGTGGCTAGAAGAAAGGATGGTATATGTATAAATCGGAGAAGATATGTGTTGGAATTACTAAGTGATACTAGAATGACTGCTTGTAAGCCAATAGACACTCCAATTGAGCAGAACCTTAAGCTAACATCAAAGGAATATGATGATCATGTCAAAATTGGAAACGAGGGTCCTTTGTTACAAAATGTGACTGAATTTCAGAGATTGGTAGGGAAACTGATCTACTTGGGAATGACCAGACCTGACATTAGGTACTCAGTACAATAGCTAACACAATTCATGAACAAACCAAAGGAGTCTCACATGCAAGCTGCCATGAGGGTTTTGAGGTATTTGAGAGGGACAGTTGGACTTGGAGTTTTCATGCCTAAGAGTAATAATTTGGAGTCGAGCACCTATTGTGATGCAGATTGGGCATCATGCTTAATGACTAGACGATCATTAATGGGATTCTTTGTGAAACTTGGAAGTAGCACTAGTACAGAAAAGGCCTGTTACAGCGCACATTTTACAGCGGTTTTTGGAAAACCGCTGAACGGAGAGACTTATTACAGCGGTTTATAAGTGAACCGTTATAAAGGATATTAACCGGGCACCTATTACAGCGGTTCGATAAAAAACCGCTGTAATAGTTCGAACCTATTATAGCGGTATGTATAAATAGCGGTTCGGAGAAGATATGTGTTGGAATTACTAAGTGTACTACTAGAATGACTGCTTGTAAGCCAATTCCCTCCCTTTTTCCCCCCCAAAAACCGAGACACTCCAATTGATCTCTCTCCCTATACTCTACTCTCTCTCTCTATCTCTCTCTCTCACTCTCAAGCTAACCTAAACCGCCCCCGTCCCGTCGCTACCACCACCCGAAACCGCCGCCGCCCGAGCAGCCGCCGCCGCCGTGAACTCTTTATAGGTATATATATATATGTTTTATATATGTTATGTTATATATATATATATATTATGTATATATTAAATTTAGGTTATGTGTTAATTTCTTGTTTGTTATATATTAATGTTATGTTAATTCGGATTTTGTGATGTATAATGTAGGTTATATGTTAATTTGTTAATTATTGTTATATATATCATGTTATGTTAATTGGGGTTTTATAAATTATATAGTGGATTTTTGTTATTATGTTGTAGTTGATTTTTTACTAACTTTGAATGCAAATCTGATTTGTTCTAGGCATGTCATGAGTATGTTCGATATATGTATGTATATCCCTATGTGTCTAGTTTCATATGAATAAAACGGTTCATGAATCGGAGCTTTCCACAATGAGTTATGAATTTTTTCGTGAAGACGCGCACAGCTGTTTTGAAAATTGACAGATTTTTCTCTAACTTTGAATACAAATCTGCTTTTTTCTAGACATCTACTGAGTATGTGAGATATATGTGTGGATAGCCCTATGTGTCTAGTTTCATATGAATAAAACGGTTCATGAATCGGAGCTTTTTGACATATTTCCTTGATTTTTGATGTTTTTAACAGCGCTGTCTTGATGTTTCGAGCAAATAAAAACAACCAAAAGATCAAATCAAAAAGCAAGGCCTGTACATGGAGTTGTATACAGGTTAGTTTAATTATATTATTTTAATTATAGTTTCAAGAAATTATTCGTATAAAAGTTATTTGTTCTAATACAATTTTGATTTGAATTTAATTTGTAGTGCCCCATTCAAATAAATGTCATAGATTGTGGGTTCTTCGTCATGAAATTCATGAAAGATATTATTAGACACGGAGAATCTATAATCCCACCGACGGTATGCATAATCCTAATTAATATTAATCAAATTCTAATGTCCCTTTTAAGTTATTAAACATTTTTGTTGGATTTTAATATTTGTCTTGCAGTACTTTGCTGATTGTCAGTACGCCACTTACACTATAGAGCAACTTGATGAAGCACGTTCTGAATTGGCACAATACATTTTTAAATGCGCTTTTGATATGCCGGCGGTGTAAGTTGAAAATTATTGTAAATTTTTATTTGATTTAAAAGCAGTGATTAGTTTATATTGGTTTATTGTAAACTCGTTATTATTTGTAATTATTGGAGATTATTATTTGGTGAATGAAATTAATTTTGGATTTGAATTTGTTGTTTCTGTTGAGCAATTGGTTTGTTTTATGTGTTATTGATGAGTTGAATTTTGAGCTTGTGGGAAGGATATAGCTCTAGCTGAAATAATAACAGAAAAAAAAAAAAAAAAAAATCATGTTACAGCGGTTCGTTGATGAACCGCTGTAACAGGGTTCACTGTTACAGCGGTTCATCAACGAACCGCTTTAACAGTGAACCCTGTTACAGCGGTTCAGAAACGAACCGCTGTAACAGGGTTCACTGTTACAGCGGTTCGTTGATGAACCGCTGTAACAGTGAACCCTGTTACAGCGGTTCGTTTCGGAACCGCTGTAACAGGCTACGGCTTTTACAGTTAATTTTTTTTTATTTACCTATTACAGCGGTTCGTTATTGAACCGCTGTAATAGGGCTCATTTTACAGCGGTTTTTAACCGCTGTAATAGTAAACATACCAATTACAGCGATACGTATTACAGCGGTTAAAATCGCTGTAATAGTGAAAAAAAAACCGCTGTAACAGACCTCTTCTGTACTAGTGTAGTTTGATATCCTGGAAGACTAAGAAACAGAAAACTGTGGCTAGATCATCATGTGACGCTGCATATAGGGCTATTGTGGCTGCTTCTTGTGAAGTAATGTGGTTGATTGGTTTGCTAAAAGACTTAGGAGTTGAGACAAAGAAAGCAGTAAAGATATACAGTGACAGTAAATCGGCTATGTGCATTGCAACCAACCCCGTTTTTCATGAAAGAACCAAACACATTGAGGTTGACTTGCATATGATTAGGGACTTGATACAAAAGGGAATAGTGTGTACTGAATATGTTAAAACAGATGATCAACCCGCTGACTTGCTAACAAAAGGACTTGGAAGAGACAAATACAACTATCTACTGTGCAAGTTTGAAGTCTTGGATATATTTAGACGGGTCCAAACTTGAAGGGGGATGTTGAAATGTATATTTATTTGGATAGTTGTACTTTCTGCTTTAGTAGTTGTACTTCCGATTTGTTAATTAGTTGTGGTTAGTTAGAAGGTTACAGCTAATTCTGCCAGTTGTATAGATTAGTTAGTTTCTATAAATATCTTTGTATGTTTTCCTCTTTGAGGGAATATACACAATTAATGAATCACATTCATATCAATTCAACACATATCACCCCATGCAAGACTTTGTTATGAGTTCTCCAAAGCTGGTCCATAAGAGAGAGTGAAGCTAAGAAATTCCAGATGCAATTCCATCGTTGTAAAAGATGGATTCTTGCGATCCAAGATGAAATCAATCCACTTCATAGTATACCAATCACTGAAGCCTTTTTTTTCGAAGTGCCCATTTGGAACTCCACCACGCTCTCCTCGAAAAAGAGCGTTTAACAGAGATATGTTCCACTGATTCTTCATGTTTATTACTTAGATAGGGTTAACTTGAGGAAGCATCCTATGAAGACTTGAGTCTGTTGGGATAATTCCACTCAAAATGCGCCATAGAAAGAATATAGATCGTTCATGAATTTTGGCATTCCAAAGACATTTCCAATATTTGGGATCACTAAGTCGATTTGCCTCAAATCGAGATTCTTGATCCTCCCTATAAACACTCCCAACCGAAAAAGTACCGGATTTGGAGAAGGTCCAAAGAATCCTCCGGGGTTCCAGCGAAGCCGAATTTCAAATTTTAAGAATTTTTCGAGTGATGCATGGAGGAAAAAACGAGGTGAGTTTGACAACATCCCATTGACGAAATGAGCTATTGAGAAAAAAACCGGACATAGAAAGATTACACATACTCTTCAGCCAAGATAGTAATAAGGTAAGGAATAAAATCTTTTAGAGTTGGAATCCATGGATCTTCTCAAGTCACTACAAGTACAAGAAATAGGAATATTAACATCGACTATTTAGTCATTGTGAAAAGCACTAACCCAACAGGCGAATCGAGCTCTTGTAATAAGACTATCTTTAACAACCGCTCGTCATTAGCCTTTTGCTTATCTCAGACATCCACATCTGCCCCTCAGAGCCGTTGTGGATATATTTATTATCTTTTCGAAAGTTAACTAATCCACAATGGCTCCTGAGGAGCCATTTAGGAATTTATTTATTTTTAATTCTTTTTTTGTTTTTTCAATCTGAATATCCACACCAGCTGAGAGCAGTTGTGGATAGCATTTTTTATTTTTTACTTTTTATTTTGATCTGAAAGTCAGAATGTAAGTACATTGTACACTTATTATTATTATTTTTTCCCAAAACAAAAATATCTCTCTTGTTACTTTTATTGAACAAAACATCTTCTAATTGTTGGCTTCTTCCTATCATCAACTCTGATTCCTGATTATTCCTTTTTTATATATTAAAAAAACTTTTTCCTTTTTTCTTTTCATTTCACTGTAAAAGTGCAAGTTTATCATCCATGCTACACTTACAACCCAATTTTATGGTTAATCGATTCTGCTTTCTAGACTTCCCCTGCGAAAATATGAAAATCGATTCAACATTTTCTGCAATTGATTGACGATCGATTTCTGCAATCGATTCATCAGTTTTTTGCATTTGATTCAACATTTTCTGCAATCGATTCATCAATTTTGGCAATCAATTTCTGCAATCAATTCATCAATTTCTGTAATTGCCGACGACTTCTCAAAAATCAGCTTGATTGTTAGCTAGATTATCATGTAACAACCAGAGCTCACCATTTCATTTGTTTGAGTTCTGATAGTTCGATGCAAAGATCTTCAGGTGAAGCTCTAGGGATTGGAGATTTTGATATCAGTACTCAAAGTCTTGAACTTGTAGATAGTTTTACTGGTTTATATCCGATTAATATGCATATAAACTGATCTCAAATGTCAAATTTCACAAAATTTGTCTCCAAGATATGGCGCTCTATATATGCCATCGTTATCCAGAAGCATTCTTAACATAGATGAGGTACGTCTTTTGATTCTTGAAGGGAAATTGCATTCTTAAAACAGATTTTAGGTATTCTTTTCCAGATTATTGTTTTTAGTGAAAATTGCATACCATACTCCTGTGAAATATGAAATTTGCACGAAATTCACCTGTGTTAAAAAATAGCCTAATATTCCCTTTGTTATCGAAAACCCTGCACGAAAACCCCTGTCCCTTAGAAACTAACGGAAGGTAGCATTCACTCGCGGGTTGTGCGAAGTGAGATGTATTTTAGGGTTTTTTACAGGTTAAAATGGATGAAAATTGACTAAAATACCCCTTTTTTCCTTTGCCTTTTCCTTTTTTCTTTTCCCCACCTTTGTTTCTTCATCTTCTCCATGAAAACCCAGCCATCTCCCCCCTCCTGCCACCACACTGTAGCACCACACAGATATGTCAATCCTCCACATGTCTTTCTCAATTCCAACCCCCCTTTATTCCCTTTCATCTGCTAAAACCCTGTCGGGCCACCCGGTGACAACCCGACCCGTATCCCTCACCACAAAACTATCCCACCTCTCCCTCATTACAATCCCCTACAAAATGACGCCGATTCGGATGGGCGGCGGCCCACGGACCTACCCCGGAGGGGTCTCCAAGTGGCAGTGGAAAAAAATGTAGGCCAAGAAATCTAAATAGCTGCTAAAGGCGCGTTGGCCCGTGAACGCCAATATACAAAATGTGAAAATGGGCCGAGCTTAAAGCAGCCGTTTCAGAACTCGAACGAGCATGGAGACCGTTGAAAAGCCGCCGGTGGGCTTGATTTGTGGTTAATTGATTTTTTCGATTTTTTTATTTCTGGATTTTTCAATTTTTTGAAATGGTTAATTGATTTTCTGGAATTGTTATTATTTCACAGGGGTCTTTGAAAATTTTTTGTAATTATTTTCAGAATTTTTTCCTGAATTTTTATGTAATTTTCTTTATTATTAAAAAATTTATGTAATTAATTGTGGCGTTTTGATGATTTTTTCCATAATTTTATGTAATTTTCTTTATTTGTTTGATCCAACAGTTAAGAACAATGATCCAAAGGCTTAGATTAAATGAGAATAAAATAATATTTATTAACATTAGGGGTATAACGGTAATACAACACAAAAAACTAACACCGTTAGTCAACATTAACGGAAGGGAGAGTGTGCAAACTACAAGATAACAGAGGGGTATATTAGGCTATTTTTTTAACACAGATGGATTTCGTACAGATTTCATGTTTCACAGAGGTATGTTATGCAATTTTCCCTTGTTTTTAGTTTGAAATTCTTGTTAGAGGTTTTGTGAGAGTTGTTTGATTGTAGTTCTGGTCAGTAGTTTATATTTGGGCGCTTCTGTTTGATACAATTCAGTGTGAAATGATTTTTTGTATATTTATCTCTAATTTAAACTTTTGTGTTTCTTCTAATTGGAGTCAAATTGGAAAACCGTGCTAGCTTCCTGGTCCTTTCTTGAGCTTGCATGAAATTATAATTGGAGATGCTAATATTGTTGTCAAAATAAATGATTGTTGCATCTGAATTCTCTTTTCTAATGTTAAAATTCAATTTCTCTTCTCTTTATCATTCCAGATCGACCTCTCTCGTGGTTTACCAATCTAGTGTGTAATATGTGTTTGATTTTTGAATTACAGGCACATTTTAATTTGTTCGTATGAAGATCATTAACTTGATTTTTGAACAGAATTATGAATGTAATTCTGAGTTCGGAGGTATGTAATTGTTGTTATTTTTTGTCTTGTATTCATTTCTGCATAATGATGTCCTTTGTTTGGGCAGTACATTTTCATAGGGGTGTACATAAACCCACATAACCCGCCCGACCAGCCCAAACTGACCCGAACCGTCCGAAACTGCCGGTTTGAAATTATTAAAAAATTGTGGTGGGTTGAAAAAATTGCAACCCGCCACTTTCGGGTCAGGTGGTTGGTTTAATAAGTGTAACCCGCCATCCGACCGCTAATTGTATATGTCATAAGTATGTGTGTGTATATATATATATGTATATATTTGAAGATTATCCATAAACTCTTAATACTATATATGCATATATATAAACTCTAATAAGAGTAGTTTTATTCATATTTATGTAAAACATTTTATTTTTAATTTGAATAAAAAAGAACATTGTTTTTACTTGATTTGGACGAAGATTTAGATGTATATTTTTATGATAAACTTATAAAATAATTTAATTTTATTAATATTTTAGAGTTTACAATTCATGATAAATATGATTTTAATTTAATAACACCACTTATTTTTGTATTTCTCACCAATTCATTTTTTTTTAATTAAATGTACAAGTATGTTATTTAGTTTCTTACTTACTAGTTGAAACTAAAAGTAACATAATTATAATTCGATAACCCGCCAAATCGCTCGCTAAATACATTAAACCCGACCAACCCGAACCGTTTGGTTTGAAAAGAT
This sequence comes from Buddleja alternifolia, assembly GCA_019426215.1. Lineage (NCBI taxonomy): Eukaryota > Viridiplantae > Streptophyta > Magnoliopsida > Lamiales > Scrophulariaceae > Buddleja > Buddleja alternifolia. Next base: position 26,673,508 of record CM033392.1, read on the forward strand.
AATTATGCGGCTTCGGTTTGTTATTTTATTAACCCGCATACATTGAATTGGGTTAAATTTTTTCCAGAAAACCGCCCGAACCCGACCGCGTACACCCTATTTTCATAAGAATTTAACATTAGATTCATTGTTAAGAAATTTGAAATTGATTATAAAAAACTCGAATTGAAAATCTAAGTTCCTCATTTTATAGTGAAATTGCAATGACGGAAGTTCAAGATCAAACAAGTGCAATGCTGCGAGTTTTACACTTTTCTAGTTGTTTCCCATGAGAGGCAAATTTGTGTGTTTCACATACTATGATACCAATACCAGCACTATTTGTGAATCGATTGACACTTATATATTTCCTCACCAAACTAGAGGTATGTGATCTTTGAATTTATTCATAGACTTCATGAAACCAAAGACTTTGAGCATTTTGGAGTAGCAGTTCAAGATACCGAATAAGAGATCAAGATTCTGAAATGATATTGCTTTCCATTTTGGTGATTTCTAATGTTAGAAGTGATACTTAGAGTTGGGCTGTAAATAGGAGAAATGGCTTGTGGATAGATTTTGATTATTGTTTTTTTATTCTCCTCAAATCTCAATGTTTCTACTCTTATATTAGCTTTTATGTGAGATAAATTCTAAAAAGGTCTATTAATTTGATGTGGGCTTTGTGTTTTTCCTATTTCTATAATTTACTTTAGGTCATCGATGGTTATTTACTTGATCTTGAAATAGATGTCAATGGAGAAGAAGTTTTCATGGTAAATTAGGTAAACATTCCCTGTTACCCTTTTTTTATTTGAGATTATTGTCAAAGTGTTTACCTCTTTTTCTTTAATGATTTCTGTTTTTTTTTCTTTCCTCAGTTTGTTTGCTCATGTTAGAAAATGTGATTTGGCCTTCTTATAAGGGCCTTCTTTGGGTCTTTTTCCGTATTTACCTTTGGAGGTCTTTTGATTTTAGTTTGAAAACTTTTCTATTCTATTTTTTGTATAATTTTAAAGTAGAAAGACCTTACGAACATGTATTCTTTCTATTCATTACTGTTTGCTTGCATGCATATTCGGGATTTACAGAAGACAAAAGGAGGGTCATCGTTCTTATATTCCTTTTCTCCCTTAATTAAGGTGTGTTTGGCTCTGAGCAAAGAACTATTATGTATGCTAAGTGAAGTGGTACTTTAAATCATCATTGAAATCATCGATCTAGATGATGCATGCTACTTCTTTTACTCTTTTATGTAGTGAAACTGTGTAGTGTTACTTTAGTTGGATTGATTTGAATTTCTTGTGGTGTGTAAAACTTCAAGTTTCTAATTCCTAGGTTTATTTGCAGGTTGGGATTTGTAGTTGGAAAATAAGGTGCTTCTAATGGTCGGTTTTGTTAGCTCAAGTTTTTGCACGTCGGGAGGGAAAATTGCAATTTTGGTCCCATATATAACTTAGTTCATGTGTGCTTTTGGTCCTAGTATTATTGATTTTAGTGTGATACGTCTCATAACTCCATAAAATGTGTATTTTTGGTCCCAAGATACAATTCTGTCATGTATTTGATGGAATTGGCATGTGCGGCTCACATGGGATCACCAAAAATGTGCGGTTTTGGTCCCATAACTCCAAAAAAGTGAGCCGCACATGTCAATTCCGTCAAATACATGTCGGAATCATATCTTGGAACAAAAAATGCATATTTTTTGGAGTTATGGAACATATAATGCTAAAGTTAATAATACTGAGACCAAAAGCACACATAGACTAAGTTATGGGACCAAAATTGCAATTTTCCCCACGTCGGGACTTTGCCATCAATAAATCATAAATTGTATTCTTTTTTTGTTTTCCCCTAGATATTCCAGCTAGTTTTGTGCTAAATTGTATTTTCTTTAGTTACCCATTATATATTTCAGCCAATTTTGTGATAAGTTGTAATTTTTATGGTTATTATTAGTTATATAAAAAATAGTTATTTCTTTACCCCTAATTTCTAGTATTTGTGCGATATCATTATCATTTTAGCTTTCTTTAGTAATTTCTTGTTATATAGTTTTTCTAATTTTATGGCTTAACAGCCATGGTGGATAAGTGTAAATATGTTTATCCACATCGGCTCTTCAGCCGTACATATAGAGGGGTCAAAATCATTTTTTGGCCTTTTTACAAAATGGCATTGAAGCCATTGGTACAGGAGTTGCTAATACTTCCACAATGGATTTTTGCCATTGTGGAAGTATTAGCAACCCTCACGAATACAACAGCCAATAAGCCGGTGCAAAGTCAATGTGGATGAGCATTGGCAACACCTATTGATTAAAGGCAACCGCTTTTAGCGTTTGCCAAAAGTAATTTTTCTTGTCGTGAGTGTGAATATGATCCTCCACCGAAACTTTGAAACAAGGCCCTTTCTTCACTAATTCTTTACATCCCACAATACTTCTCCATATTTTCGACGAAATACGAGGGGGCTCGTTTTGCTCCAAGAAGTGCGACCCCTAAGGTAATTTAGATTTGAGAAGGCATGACCAAGTAAGATTAGATTCTTACATTCATGTCATGTATCCGCCTAAGACCCAAACCACCACATTCCTTAACACTACAAATGAAAACCAGCTTTTCAAATGAATTTTCCGGGGTCCTTCATTCTCGCCCCACCAAAACTTGCGAAATATTCTATCCAATTTATCACAGTTTTGTCACTTTACTCCTTGAGTATACACGTCGTCTTGTTACGAAACGAGTTGATGGAGCAGAGCCGGAAGATGCAGAGAAGGGGGGGAAGCAGCTGAAGTCTACGTGCGACGGGCAAAGAAGAATTAGTCGTGATTTACTTTATTAGTCATTGGGTTATTCACTTTTATAATCACTCATACGAAGCCATTGTATCACTTTAGTCCCCCATGGCAAACAAGTAACATTTTCATTCCTCATGTCTCTAAGTTTATTATGTTGATCCTTTCTTGCAATTTCCGGCCATTTTATTCTTGTGAATAATGCGCATGAACACACACACCCCAAATAGGGTTTTTTTCCCTTTTTTCGCCCATGTTTCCACACTTGAGGTACTTGACAAATTTGGGGTTTAGTTCCACAAATTACCCAATGTCTTGGTACGTCTTCGACGAGCAATCCGAAGTTGAGTTTCTACCCGAACTTTCAATCCAATTTTGCAGAATGTCTTCTGAAATTTCGATCGAAACTCGAAATCTCCCAAAATTCTTGTTGAAACTCGAAATTTTCTCGAAACTTAAAATAAAATAAAATTAATTTGTTAAATATCCATCAAAATTTTGATCAAAACCCGAACTGTTCCAAAAAATTTATTAAAACTCGAAATTTCCCTAAATTTAAAATAATATTTATTTATTTATATTCTAAAATATTTTATAGTTAAAAATTAGGGTCAAATGATCCTTCATATTAAAAGCAAAGATAATAAAGGACCAATTATGTAAAACATTAAGCGATAAATTTAAATTACGAATTTGAAAGTGATATTAGGCAATAAGTTAATAGAATCTGAGCCTGACTTGGAAAAGAAACATGCAAAAATGATTTTTACTAAAATCTCATAGAAATCCTCCTAGAAGCTCGATGTGGTTTTCAATATAATTTTTATTAAAATTATCGTACATTTTATTTTAATAAAGTTCTTATGAGATTTGATTATTATTTTATTACCAAATCATTTTTATTTATATTTTTCAAAGCAAGTTTTAGTCATGTTATTTAACAAGATTCATTATGCATATATTATAGTATATAAATTATTATTAATGTAAAAGATGCATAATTATGATACTTAAAGTTCCCCAAATTTTCATTTTAAATTTTCAAATGTTTTTATAAAATTTCATGATTTCTTTAAAATCGAAACTGAAATTTCGAATATCTCCGAAATCTCATCAAAATTTCCATAAATCTACCAACTCGATATCGACATTAATACCGAAATTTAACATCTTGATTGTAAGTCCCAAGTAAAAAAATTATATTTCACAACTGTCAAACATATAGACGTACCTCTACATGTTTGAAAAATTAATTACCTTATGGTTCTGGAAAATATTGTTGTTACGCGATTGTCAAATTAGAATATTGAAAGAGGTGGTTGCTAGAAGCTAAAAGCTTAGAGGTAATGGGGGTAAATAATACTTTTAAATTAACCAAAAAAGTCGCATACGGTACATATTAAAAAGGTAAAGTGTTACACATATAAAAGTTTAGGGTCAAAACTATTACAAAATATATTAAAAATGTAAAGTGTTGCACATATAAAAGTTTAAGGTCAAAACTATTACAAAATACATAGTTTAAGGGTAATAATACCTTTTACCCGAGAAATGATGATACATTTATTGACTTGTCCTAATTTATATTCATCCAATAATTGCAAATAACTACTTTAATCTTTTCAATTGAATCTCATATCGAAATAGTTAGCAAGTAGATCTTGCATAAAAGATCATAAACCACTAATCAAGGTAAGGATGTATACTCAAATCTAACGTGTCACATGGCACTATTCAAATTTTATAACATGAAAATGTTGGCAAAGGGGCCCTCAACCAATTTGGTCAGCCACTCATTTGCACTTTGGCATCTCCATTAAGGGAATGTATCCAACACCAACTCATAATCCTTTCTAGTAGAAATTCTCTCCACAAGTCCACCAAGATATGGAGGAGAACCACCATCTCCTCCATCCACTTCTAAATCCATCCACCAGAAACGCTGCCGCCGCCACCGCCACATCCTCCTTCTCTACGGCTTCCGCCGCCACAACTACAGCACTAGATGATCAAGAATTCAACAATCTCAAGCTCATCTCATCAGATTGGGGCATCATTTTCCGGCTTTCTTTGGTAGCTTTTATTGGTATAGTTTCCATATGGGCAAGCCATGAAGCCTCCAAAGGATATGCCATAACTATAGTCAATGAATCAAGTGACACAATCGTGGGTAAGCTATTTGAACTCTTCTATGTATCGAATGATGAAGCCACGCGCATTCTCATCAAGGCAAGTAAGACTGTCGAAAATTTTCTCTATCCCGATCATGAGAGCCACTATAAGAAGCCAATCAATCACATAATATTAAAATTAGCTGGCAGAAATTTAACTAATAACGTCATCATTGACTCAAGATTGGACCATGAATTTGTACTTAACATAAGTCCTTCAATTATGGAAGGTACAAATTTTGGCCAATCCACATTTCAAGCAGTGCAACAAGGTATGGCACGTATTTGGGTATGGGATGGTCAAGGTAAAGCCCCGAAGAATTTAATAGATGGCATTGTGGAGTATATTAGTAGCAACTTAGGTGGCTTGGCCGGACTGTCCGACCCCAAGAGGGTTGAGCTGCCACAAGTAGCCACAGTGTGTTGGCAGCACGACTCTAGAACGGTGGCGCAATTCTTGGAGTATTGCGAGCGCGACCAGCCGGGGTTCATTAGAAGATTGAACCAAGCCATGAAGGATGGGTGGCATGATGGCAAATTGGATGATGTATTAGGCCAACCGGTTCAGAATCTATGTACAATTTATGAGTCGTTAAGGTACAATTATTCCAGCGTGTAGTACTGGTTCAGATTCAGAATTATCACATAGGCCAATTTGACCGGAAATGGATTACAAATATTAATGTATGGAGAGTTGGACAGGATGCCACACCACATGGAGGAAGTAATCAAGTGGTGGCAATCTGTTCTGTGGGTTCAATCCAATTTAATTGACGATGATGACAAGAACATGAGTTGTATGCCTATTTTTTATTTTCATTTTTTGTTATATATACATTTATTTTTTCTTTAATTTGGTTAAGACAAAATAATTTGATTTTACAAGGTGTTCAATTTTTATGTAAAGAAAATTTATTTGGCTGTCCCTTTCAAAGTTTCAATATAGCAAAATTATTTGGTCCATTTTGACCCATATATATAGAGAGAGAGTCGCCTATATGATACATGATATAAATATCAAATCTAATATCTTACAATCAACTAATAACTAATACAACCAATTAAAAACTACTATGAAAGTAGAGAATAACACACAATCTAGCTATGGGTAGGACTAGAACTCAAAACCTCTCATATCTTGATATGGGACCTCAATTTCGCCAATAGAACTAAACTTCACAGGTATCCAATTGTTATCTACTAGTTCTGGTCTGATATTAAAAAGAAAATAAAAAACTCTACGGTTTCTAGTTAATATTCAAGTTGATGTTTCTCCTGAGTCAACTGTGTTTCCTAAATAAGCTTAAGCATTTAGTTAGGAAAATTCTATTTTGAAGTTCGAGATTAATTCGACTAAATTCAACTTAGTTTTTTTTTGGTGAATTAAACACAAAACTTTCAATATCCTAAGGCTCCAGTTTCCGCAATTGATCTGGGTTTCATTAGCAAATTCAACTTTGCTTAAGTTCAATGTTGAAAGAGATTTTGTAAGATTATCCTGATTGTGAAAAAAATCCACTCTTAATTGGATTTGATCACACTTACTCTATTATGAATTTATGACACTTGCTTTTCAATTTGTTAGATTTTTTGAATTGCATAATCATATGAAGAATATAATTCACTCATCACGTAATTAATCTAGATTTGCAAAAGAATTACTTTGTGATTGATCAACCACCAATATATAGGCATACAAAAAGTCCTTTTCCGTGATGTATAATATAACCTGTTTTTCATCTACAAAATCTAAGGCTACGTTTGTTTGTGTTTTCTAACCCATATTTTCATTTTCAATTTCATTTGAAAATGAAAATACACACTTTACACCATTCTTATCTGAAAATATATTTATTTTCATTTTCACTTTCCCATTCTCCAATAACCACATTTCACTTTATCAAATCACACTCACATTTTTATTTCTCTCACATCTCCTTCTAAAAGTCCACATTTTCGACAACAATTATAATACTATAGTGGAATAAAATACATGGTTTTAACCTTCAAAGGCACGTGCACATTTTAGATCAATTTTGAATATTTTTAATGGTCTTTTTAGAATCGAATTTTATCATTTTTTATTATAAATATATTTTTACCTATTATTTTTTTTTTTTATATATATATATATATATATTATTCACATAATCATTACTTTTCATTAACTCAATCATTTCATATATCATCAATTCATCAATTCCAACAAATTTCATAAACACAATCAAACATGCTTATATTTTCACACGAAAATCAAAAAACTCATTCTCCTATACATTTTAGGAAATGACTCTTGAAAATTAAATGAAAACACATCCAATGAAAACACATCCAATTTATTTCCCTTAAGGGTAAATTATATTTTCTAACATAAGGGTAATCATTTATTCTTTAATTAAAAACACGCCTGAGAATGGACATGTAGTGTCCTGGACCAGACCCTAGGCTCCGTATGGATGTTATTTTGGAAAAGTTGTTTGAAATTGTTTAGAAAAATGTGTATTATAAGTATAGTTGTTATTTTGGAAAAGTTGTTTGAAACTTTTTAGAAAATGTGTTTTATAAGTACTTGAATAAGAATATTGACTTGTGTAGTTTGTTTGGTTTAGAAGTAATGTACTGGTGTAATATGTCAAATAAAAGGGAATATTGTAGGAATTTCACGCATGAAATAAGTTAGGTGATTATTGATAAGTTCATATTTTATGATATTTTACCTCTTTTATATAGGTGTTTTCATCTACGTTTAGTTATGATAATTCCACATTTTGCTTTGATTAGATGTAGTTTCTTCTATGTAGGGATTCAAGTTGAAGGGATCAATGAACAAGTGAAAAGGCCGAAAAAAAGAGCAACACTTAGTGGTTCTGAAAAACAAGACCGCAATCTGTCACGTAGCGGACCGCGGTCAAATTTTGGGACCCTAATTTCAATATCCGTCGTTTTTGGACTTTTGGGGAGATTTTTGAGCTACAAATATGACTTTTCTTGCTCTCCAAGACCCAAAGTAGACACCCCAAGTGCCAAGAAAGTTAGAAGAGGCAAAAATCATCATCAAAGCTTGGATTTACCTCTTGTGATAGGGAATTCTTCAATTTCCCCCTTTTATAATAGTTCTTACCAATGTCTTTTAGGGATTTTGAATTTCTCTTTGTTACAAATATGAACCAAGTTACTTTTTTTATTAGGTTAGTGAAGACTTTGTGATGTTTTGTGTTTATTGATTCTTAGTTTACCGGATTAATTATGTTTTTTATTACATGTTTGATTTTGTCCTTAATGCTTCCATATGCTTGATCACCATATGTTGGATTTAATGCTTTGTCTTGACATAGAGAGGCGATAGATGAAGGTAGATCGTAAAATCAAATAACATGACGTAAAAATTTACTAGAGATAGATGCAATTTCGTTATGTGGTTTTTTGTGATATGAAGACCCGATTGAATGTAGGATCTTCGTAAGCAAGGAATTCCTCAGAGCTTGAATGCATGTTAGTTAATTTAAACTTTGCTATAGAGATATAGGAATGTAGGTCCAGAGTAGCATACTAAAAGGGTCTAGAAGGGGGGGAGAGGTGAATAGACCCTGAAGTTTTCTCGAACTTAAAAAAAATCGTACTTCAAATATTTTTGAATGATTAAGAAGGCCAGACGCTTGAGGAGCGTCTACTGAAGATTGTTTTGTAAATCTAACTTAGGCATGAGGTTTGAACACTTAACCAAAGTAGGGTTATTGCTTTCAGAGCTTATATCAGGGTTAGCATAGCAGAAATAACTTTTATCTTCTTTTAGTTTAAGAGTGAGCGTTCAAGTTTTACTTAGTTGCTTAGATTCGATTTCAAGTTAAAGTGTTATGTATATCCTTTTATAAGATAAGCGCTAAGGAATTAAAGCAATAAACTATAAAGTAAATAACACAGTAAGTTGTAAGGTTTGTTGGGTTTATGTAATCCCAACTACATCCTTTTTATCTGGTTTTTACATGGAGGATTTCACTAATTGATCCTTGAAGTTTTACACAAACAACTTCTACAATACAATAAATAATAACAAAGGTAGTATCCTTAACCTCTTATATCACACAGATTTGAGCTCTTTAACTCCTTCGACTATCTCTTCTCACTTAGAAATAATGAGATCTTCAACTTCGACTTTCTCACAGACTTGCGAGGTTGGAGATTTGATTGACCAAAGGTTTGTTTGATAAAATCATACTTTGCAATATTTCAATAGTAGAGTGGGTTCTTCTTAGGAAAAAGTTTGAGATATTTTTTACTGTCCTAGGATGGATGAAAAGATTTAAGGATATTTTCAATGGAACTTGATCTTTTTCGAAAGTTTAAGGAATAAGACTTGAACGCAACAAAGGTTTCAACTTGTAAGCTTGTTGTACTCTTATTTTGGCTTGATGCTAAAGTTCTATTTATAAGCAATCTTGGAAAAAGTGTCCGTTTAAAACAATGTAGGTGTGAGCCTTTCACTTCGGCGAGTGAACCACTTTCTATCCTTTATCCCTAAAATTCTGCTGCAAAAAGTTGGCGCAGCAGACTCTTAAAGTTGACAGTCCCACCACAAAGGATTATCTGTACACCCGGGAGCCCTTATCACATTTAATGTTCTTATCAACATTTCATGCATTTGAGTTAAATGCCCGTTGGACATTAATGTTTCAACATTAATTGTATTTAACTCCTTCTTGATTTCAGATTTATTTCGGGTAAATTGTGTCTTGATTAATGCTTATTCAACCTTGAATGATCTTCAGCCCTTGACTTTGCGTCGATCTTAGATTACTCAATGCTTAGCCAATGCTTTGCAGATCTTTATCTTCTAAAGACTTCGGGCGCTTAATCTTCAGACTCACATAGAATTTTATCAACGCTCAAACGTTCAGACTCTTAGCCTAACAATCTAAAGTAAATGAAAAAGTCCTATACAAATATAACTTCAAAGCCTTTAGATATTCTATAGAAATTAAACTTACATAACTTGGAGTCTAACAAAAATCCTAATTGTCATCATCAAAACATCTAACAAAAATTTCTCTAATAATTTTCCCTTTTTTATGATCGCAATACTTACTCTTTTATACTTCAAGAGTTAGACGGGAAAGATACAAAATTTAGCTTTGAATCAGTTAGATAAAAGTTAGTTAAGGTTAGATTAAGCATCAACGAGATGTTTTAGCCAAAATGCACTTCTTTTATATATGTAGCGTTGAAAGATACAATGCATTATAACTAAATAAAAATTAGTACGAAACAAAGAAAAAACAAGTCTTTATTTTCTGGAACAATTCTTTGAGTCTTGAGAGCGTTGTTTTAGTGCTCGGTTCTTATCTTCTTCTTCAAGCACTTTACATCTGTCAATTTCAATTTAAATTGCTTGAGTTATATTTTCATCCATCCTGACCATCTTCGCATGATCTTTGCTCACAGTCTCTTTGTTCTCATAGATAGCTAGAGCTTCATACTCAACCCATCTCTTTTCACAATTTTTTGGACAAATCCCTAAGTGCCTTAGCACTATTAAGAATACTCTTTCTAACATTGTAAGCTTCTTTTCATGAGCAATCTTCTCTAGATCAGTAGGCTTTGGAATTAGCCTTAGCTCTGTCTTTGGATCGAATTGTTCAAGTAATCTCTGAGAAGGATTTGGTAGATCAGATCATTGTTGAATCGGAGGAAAACTTTGAAGGAGACTTCCAGGAGCTAGCGTTGCATTATCCTCCAAGAAAAATGAAGGATATCTAAACGTTCTTAGAAGAGGAGGAGGCTGCGGTAGCGTTTGAATGGGTGCTTCAGGAAATGACTATCTTAGGCGCTTGGAACAAGAAGATGACTCTCTTGAACTATGATGTCTCCTATTCTTTTCCCCCTTATTGCCATCATCTCTCATTAAGTGTTCAACAATGGCAGCAACTTAAGAGGCATCTAAGCAATATTCGAAGATCATTAGTTATAGCGCTTGTCGAAATGCTCTTTCAACTACAATCCTAGCATATTGAGAGTCTGAGATTTTTGTGAAATTTTGGATACACTTGGTCACAGTAAACTTAGATGCACAAGGAAATCAAAATCACAAACAATGCAAACTCTCTCTCTCTCTCTCTCTCTCTCTCTCTCGGTGCACGTTAGCATAATGTGTATCGCGCCATGGCAAGGAGAAAAAAGGGGACAATGCCGGTAGCCAGGGAGCTCATACTAACACCACACTTATCTCCGAGTAAAACAATGGAGATGGGGAACCCTAATTCCATGCTGAATGGGAATAGTGAGCGAACAGGAACAGCAAATATAAATGGGGATCTAGGGAAAATTGAGGTTATCTTAAGTCAGGCGATGGAGGAAAATCACGATACCGTAATCAAGTCGGCGATTCAAGAGTGCTTACAAAAAATTCACCAGCGTAGTGTATCCCCAATTACAATAAGGGATGAACTCAATGAAGATGATGGGGATATACACCAAAAGAAGGTACAAGCAGGGAGTGTGTGGTACTCCTTTGATGTCTCAAAATTACGAAATACCGGGTTTAAACTTCAATATATGCAGCCAGAGACTAAAAAGGGCCAGAAGGTGGGCAAAATTGAGGAAGATGATATTGAATCAGAGATCCAATACTGGAAGTCGGCAGTGATTTGCTATGTTTTGGGGACGAACCCACCATTTCCGGTAATCAATGGTTTTATTCGAAGGATTTGGGGGAAATATGGTATAGATAAAGTACTATTACAAGAAAATGGCATGTATCTGGTTCGTTTTGTTACGGAAGAGGCTAGGGATTCTGTTATGCAAATTGGGATTTTCCATTTTGACAACAAACCTCTAATAGTTAAGCCATGGAATGAGAATTTTGACTATACTAGTAAAGATGTGGAGAGGGTTCCAATCTTGATTCAGTTAGAAGGGTTGGGATTGAAATATTGGAGTAATAGCTCTTTGAGTAAGATTTCAAGTTTGGTTGGCACTCCAGTCATGGCCGACCAAATGACAATGAAAAAAGAACAGATCCAATATGCAAGGATTTTGGTGGAAGTGGATACTAAAAACAATCCTGAAGTGGTATACTATGAGAATGAAAAGAGGATTGTGGTGGAACAAAAAATTGTATATGAATGAAAACCCACTAAGTGCGCATATTGTAAAGGCTTTGGGCATGAAGAGGCTGTGTCTAGAAGGAAACAGGGCAAGAAAGTATGGGTGCCTAAACAAAAGTTAAAAGAGAAAGGTAAACAGAAACAGAAAGATGAGGTTACCAATAGGTCAGGGAAGGGGGAGCAAAAAGATACTTCACTGGAAAATAAATTCCATACTAAAGAGAAGGGGGAAGCATCTTGGCATACCATCACTAGGAATGGAACAAAGCTTGTTGAAATACATGATGAAGAAGTGGTGCGAGCACAAATAGAAAGAGGTGAAGGTACATAGGAGATCCAAATAACACAAGGAGTGGTAACTGTTACTGTATTAAATGACGGACAACCTCGGTGCTTGGAACATTAGGGGCTTAAATAGCTCGAGTTGACAAAGAAAAGTCATATCTCTCTATAATAAAAATGGTATGGGACTTTTTGGTATCTTAGAGCATAAAATCAAGCAACAAAATTATGATAGAGTGTATAGAATGATGTGTCCAGGTTGGGGGAGCTTTACTAACTTAGCTAGTAACCCAAGAGGGAGGATTTGGGTGATTTGGAAGGTAAATTCCGTTGAACTAACTATTTAGAAGGAAACAGACCAACACATTCATTGTTTAGTGTTACATATCCGAACGAAAAGGAGATTTTTGGACACTTTTATCTATGCATTCAATCAGTTACATGAGAGAAGACAAATATGGGAGGATTTAAAGATGATTTCCACTCTACATTCTAAGCCTTGGATACTACTTGGTGATTTTAACAATGTTTTAACCATTACAGATAGGATAGGAGGTAGTCCTGTGACAGCGAATGAAGTTTGTGAGTACCAAGAATGCATTGATTTTTGTGAGATAGGCAAAATGAGATGGAAGGATAAAAGCTATACTTGGAGTAATTGTAATGATACGGGAGTTAGAATTTACTCCAAAATTGATAGGGTATTTGTCAATCATCAGTGGTGTTTGGAGTATCCTTTGGCTAAGACATTCTTTCTGCCAGAAGGTGTCTCAGACCATTGTCCGATGGTGATACAGATGAAACTACAACCAATAAAAAAGAAAATCCCCTTTAAGTATTTCAATATGTGGGTTGCAGCCCCTTAGTTTATATTAGAAGTGCAGAAGTCTTAGGCTCAGGATATAATTGGTACTAAAATGTTTACAGTGGTAAGGAAGTTGAATGGTCTGAAACATATATTGAAACAACTGAATAAATGCTAATATCGTGATGTTGAAAAACAATTGGAATATGCTAGAGAAACTCTGTTTAAAGTACAGGACGGTCTTCATCTTGATCCTATGAATGTGGAAAAACAAACTCAAGTTAAAGAGGCTTTACAAATATTATATGAGAAGGGGGTAGCTTTGGAGAAATTTATGCATCAGAAAACAAAAGTGAAGTAGATTTCATTAGGGACCAAAACTCGAAGTTTTTTCATATGACACTAAAGAAGAGGCAATATACAAATAGAATAGTCTCTATAACTGATAGCAGGGGAAAAGTGGCAACAGACTATACTCAAGTGTGTCCTCACTTCATAGAGTTCTATAAAGGACTAATTGGCACAAAAGTAGGGAGAATTCATACAAAAGAGAGGGTTTTTGAAGTAGGTGAAAGACTGACAGTGGAGCAGCAGTTAGGTTTGATAAAACCAGTTAGCAGGGAGGAGATAAAGCGAACTCTATTAAGTGTCAATAGCAATAAAAGTCCTGGCCCGGATGGTTTTGGAAGTGGGTTTTTCAAATCAGCATGGAAAATTGTAGGAGAAGAAGTGACAAATACAGTATTAGAGTTTTTTAGAACTAGGAAACTATTGAAGCAACTCAATACTACCTTACTTGCTCTTATTCCTAAAATTGAAAATCCTACCGAGGCAAGTGAATTCCTGCCCATTGCTTGCTGCAATACGATTTATAAATGCATTTCCAAGTTGTTGTCAAGTAGATTAGCTCAGGTTTTACCTGTTTTGGTTGATGAGAATCAGGGGGCCTTTGTAAGTCAGGAGATTATTCGGCTTTATAATAGAAAAAAATATTTCTCCCAGATGTTTATTAAAGATTGATATTCAAAAAGCATACGATTCTATTGATTGGGACTTCTTGCAAGAGATGTTGGAGGGATATGAATTTCCACAGATGTTTAGCAAATGAATCATGGAATGTGTGCAAACAGTTGCAATTTCTCTGGTGATAAATCGTGAGACACATGGCTTTTTCCCTGGGCAAAGAGGAATTAGACAAGGGGACCTTATTTCTCCCTTGCTATTTGTGCCGGTGATGGAGTATTTGACAAGGAACATGAAGATAACAGCTCGGGAACCTGATTTTAGGTTTCATCCTACATGTAAACAGATCAAGCTCACCAACATATGATATGCAGATGACTTAATGTTATTATGCAAAGCTACTAAAGGGTTTATTCAAGCTATGTGGAAGAGTTTCAATAAATTTTCAGAAACTACGGAGCTGTATACTAACCAAGCTAAGTCCAGCAAATATGTAAAGGGTGCGTCATAACACACTAAACAGGAGATATTGCAGATTACTGGGTGCAGTGAAGGAAGTTTCCTATTGAGATACTGAGGGGTCCCTTTATCCCCTACAAAATGGAGAAGGATGGATTGTTAGTTTTTAGTGGATAAGATCACTAAAAGACTGACCAGGTGGGCCTCTAGGCACCTTTCATATGCAGGTAGAGCTCAATTAATAAACTCTGTTTTGTTTTCACTTCACGTTTATTGGGCCTCTATCTTTATATTACCACAATCTGTTATCAAGCTGATAGAACAAAAATGTAGAGATTTTCTCTGGGGAAAAACTGAACAAGCAAAGAAAATGGCTTTAATTAGTTGGGATAAGGTTTGTGCAAAGAGGAGGCATGGGCGTCTTAACATTAAAAGTTCTAGAGAATGGAATATTGCTTTGGTGGGAAATCAGATTTGGGCATTATCAAAGAAGAAAGATACTCTATGGGTGAAATGGATTGGTGGGATATACATGAAAGATGTTGAATTTTGGGAATATAAGCCACCTCAGGATTGTAGCTGGGTTTGGAGGTGTCTGGATAAAGTAAAAAGTAAACTAAGGGGAGGATATTTACAGAATAAATGGATGCATATAAACAATAGGGAATACACTGTGCAGAGTGGCTATAATTGGCTAAAAGGGGAAGCAATAACATTTTCAGATGCACGGATTGTTTGGAATAAACTTAACATTCCCAAACATGCTTTTATCTTCTGGTTGGCAGCTAAACATAGACTCCTAACTAGGGATAGGCTTAGGAAATTCATACTAATACCAGATAGTAGTTGTGTGTTATGTGGATTTGAGGAGGAATCTGTGGAGCATCTATATTTTAGATATGAGTGGGCAAAGAATCTGTTGGCAAAAATATTGCAATGGTTAGACGCTGATAATTGCCCAGAACAGACAGTAAGGTGGAAACATTGGGTAAAGTATGCTTTTAAAAGTTGGAAGTATAAACAGAGTATTATTTTGGCAGGTATGGTTGGAGTTATTTACAAGTCTTGGGAAGAGAGGAACAGACGATTATTCACACAGAAAGATAGAAACTGTACCTTGGTTTTTGATATCTTGAAGAATGAATTGTGTATACGAATAACAGGGAGTAGAAGAAATAATCTGAATTGTAGAGATAGTTGTTATTTTGAGAAAATTATACATGTATAGTGTTCTCCACTTTACAGCTAGGTTTGTATCTGATCACACATGAGTTTAGATGACTCAATGTAAGTATGATGCAGCTGGTGTATATATCTCATTTGTGGTAATGAAGTATTTACTTTACACCAAAAAAACTCAGATGCACAACGCATGTGATAGACGTATGACCTAAGATTTGTTGATTCAATCCTGGCTAAGTCTTCCTGAATTGAATTAAAACTATTGGAGCTATTGTCGGAATGGTGTTGCACTTCTTCCAACGCTTCATTTAGGATTTTATGTTGATCCTTGCAAGTCACTTCGACTACTACTGTTTGTGGAATAGTTTTGAGTTTGAAACATGACTTGCTCTTCAAAGATTCAAGAGGCGCTTTAGTCGCTTTGTCAAAGTCATGAACCCTAGCTGGTTTGGGGACTTTATCGGAATGAAAAAAACTCAGTAACCTCATCAACTGCACTCTCAAAAAATGGAAGCCCCATGTGTGGGATAGCGTCAGCCACTTGTGCAGCTTCAGTTCTAATATGAGATGCAGGGCTTGAGGAAAGAATAGCAAGATTTTTAGCACTAGCACTTGAAGCTGGCTCAAGTTCCATCTGATCAACGACCTCCATTTTTTCATCTAAGGACCATAAATCAGTGGAAACTTCTTCTATGCATCTAGGTGAGGCAACATAGGCATCTTCAGTCAACAACGAAGATGTGTCATAGCAATGGCACATAAAACCTAACCTCATGGAAATTTCAATGTCTCTTTCTTCCTAAACTTCCGCTTCCAACATGTAAACAATATTCTAATTGTGTATGGCCATGATATCGCGAAAGTTGTTTCGAAAGGCACTATTACCCATACCTTGGCAATTCCAAGTAAATATCTTCATGGATGAAATTATAAGTGCGCGAAGGATATAGGATTAACAACTGCCCCCCACCGTCTCATCCAATTCATCTAAGCCATAAGCCCCAAAGCAAGAGTCTACTGCCTCTGCATCTCCAAAATGCTCAATTGAATTTATCTCAATGCTCTAAAATGGGTCCCCAATCCTGAGGGTGAAAGTACTACTAATCCACACTTGTTTGAACAGGGGGATTATGCCCGCCACGCGAATGCATTTCATCATCAATAACATGATTGATATGTAGCTCGGTTGGTTCATCTCCTCTAACTGGGTCATATATTCAGTCCAAGGGAAGGTTCGTGGACTCGTCCACGGTTCAATTCCATCAGGTAGGGAGGATAGACTGGTGGAGAAATGAAGATATCTTTTCTCATTGATGTTGGAGTTGTTAGGTGTATACCCTCAATGCAAATGAGGAATTAGATTTAGTAGGGCTTTGATAAGTTATTTTGTAGAAACGATTATATGTTTCTATTTATAGAATAAAGGTTTTGATCTTGTTCATGAAAATCTATTGGCATTTATATGTGTTGAACAAATAAGTCCTTGAGATTTAAAAATAGACTTTCCACCTCTTATGGCTGAGGGGAGGCACTGGAAAAGTCAAGCACTTAATCTCTCAATCTTAGTTCGCGAGTTAAAGAATTTTAACTGGGCATTAAAATTCAACTCTTACGACACATGCTTTGATAAGGAAATGTCATTCGAACACTAATTAGATAGTGGGAGTCGGTGTCATGAATATAGTTAATGGAATTAACATATTTGAACTTGACTCGCATTAATCCAATCACATGGGTATTTACTCTTTAAAAGTCAATGATTGGGATTAAGATTGCAATAGCATGTGTGAACTTTAGACCTGAGGAGTTATTTACAATGTGCTTGTATTATTGGATATGTTATCAAAGTAGTTAGACCCTTATCACCTAATAGGTGGGGTCGACCTTGAAGTACAATTCACATGGTGCATTCGACATTGTAAGATAATTGCCAATATAGGATTCACCGTCTCAATAGTAAATGAGCATGTGACTTGTACGATCATAATTAACTGAAATTACAAAGTCTTTGGCCAAATAAACTAACTAGTGATGGTCACTAAGGGTAGTTTGGTAATTTCATATTATTATGATTACTGAATACAACATCAAGTTCTATGAGTTTGACGTACCATGGCTCTTACTTGATTAGGTCACGTCGGTGAGGAGTTTATACGCATATGGTAATCGTAATCAAGGTTCATGATGACAAGTTCATCTCGTATTCAATTGGGTTATGATTTGGTTCCACGGTGCTGGCTAGGTGACAACTTTATCCTTTGGAATCCTTCCATTGCCAATTGAATCGAATCTAGAGAGTCGCGCTATGTGAAGAAAATGAATGATTTTCTATGCTAAGGGTATTTTGGTAAATTTAAATTAGATATGAATGACTAACAAAATAGATGGCATGATTTAATTAAAGATATTTAATTAGATTAAATAAATTAATTAAATCATTTAATTCATAAGTTAAATTAATTAAAAATTAATTTATAAATTGAATTAAATTAATTGGATTAATTTTAATCGGATTAAAGTAATTAATAAAAAGTCAATTGGTTTGGACTTGGAATTAATTAATTACACATGGGCTAAGATGGAACAAAGCCCGGAAGCCCATTCCACATGGGCCTAGCGGCCGTCCCCTCTCATTGTGACTAAGGGTTTTGTTTAATTGGTATAAGTTGTTAGTCAGTGTTATAATTCTACACAAGTCATAATTCTGAACCTGACTTTGAGCCAAAGAAACCTAGAGCAAAAAGAAAAGAAAAAATTCCCTCCCTCTCTCCATCTAGCCGCCGCCATTGTTTCCGGGGAGGAGATAAGAGCTTTCTTAGATATTTTTCTTCCGCGTGATAATCTAGAAGAAGGAGTCTAGGGTTGGTAATTCGATTATCCTCTTTCGTATTTTTCTTATTGCGAAACAATATTATGGGACCCCGAATTTGATTTCTGGAGTGATTCGGATTAATTTTTTTATCCATTAGACCGAATCACAACAGGAATTGAGTCATCAGGGGACGCTGACTTGTTCTCAAAAGGGGCACTCGGTTTACCAAACCCAAAACTTAGCTTTTCCTTTTTGCGGAAATTCGTACAGATTGCCACATCAATCTTGATACCCATGCCACTTTTAACATTTGTTTGTAACCCTAGCCTACGTTTCTTACTAGGATTCTTTTTAAGGTTTGTTTTATGCAACACCTTTTCAAAACATTTGTTAAATTGTCATTTTCTTGAGATTTTTGTTTCCCAAACCCCCACCAAAAATATCTTTATTGGTACTAGCAGCTCTCCCAACACTCCTCTGCTCCTCCTCTTTGCCCAGCATATTAAAAGGGTTCTCGTAGGTCCCATCCTCCCTTTTATCACTATTATGACCCCCCTCCTTTTTACCAAAGGACACTTTGTTTTTAGCTTTAGCAACTTGCATCTACTCCCCGTAAACATACTCGTTTGGTTGCATGGTTTTTCTGTCGTCACCCGACGACTACCCGACAGTCATAATCGCCTTCCCCTTATCCTCCGGGTCTTCTTGTGAGCTACAGATGGGCAATCGGAATTCCTATGTTCTTCCCTCTCACATTCGAAACAGATCACCGGGAGGTTTACATAAACAAGATTATAAATTTGATCATTTACCTCGACTTTTGCTTTGAAGTGCCTGTTCCTTTTCTATTTGAACACAAGATCTAGCAAATCTTCCTCCATTTGCCGAGTTCGTATGGAAATCAATTTTAATGTGAATGTCAATGCTCTTAGCAATGAGATAGATGATGTCTTTCCAAAGATACTTGATCGCCAACTCTGATACTCTAACCCATGTGATGACCGTGGTGGACTTGTTTGTGGAGGCTGGGAAAGTTGAAAACCATTTTCGAACCCCTAAGTGATAATTGAATATCATCCAAGAACCTCTAGTTAAGATTTTTTCCATTTTGGTTCATTTATACAACTTTAAAATGTAACAACTGTCACCTAAGTCCACAATCTTAGAAGCTCCACCAAGTTTCACTACGACAAAAATACACTATTACAGCGCACCTATTACAGCGGTTTTGGTAAAACCGCTATAATAGGGCTTCTCGGTTTGGACCTATTACAGCGGTTCAGGCAAACCGCTGTAATATGTCCGTAAATTAAAAAGAAATTGGACTATTACAGCGGTTTGGAGTGAACCGCTGTAATAAGTCAGCACTGCTACAACGGTTCGTGGTCGAATCGCTGTAACACAAATTTTAAAAAAAAACTGCATATTACAGCGGTTCGTACCCGAACAACTCTAATAGGCGGTCGGGTTTTTCACCCTAAATTAACTGACCGCCCCTCTCCCTCTTCACAACTCTTTCTGTCTCTTTCAACTCTCTCTCTACTCTCTCACTATTACACCACCACCACCACCACCTTCGGCGCCACCATCTCTCTCTCTCCCGCTCTCTCTCTCTCTCTCGCATTTTATCTCTCTCTCGGTCTCTCTCTCTCACTCTCGGTCGCTTGGCGGCCGCCGTCCATCACCGCCGTGCCGCCGTTCGGTCTCTCTCTCTCTCTATATATATATATATAGCAGCGCCACCGCCGCCGCCGCCGCCGCCGCTTCCGCCGCCTAGTTTGTGCGAATTTGGGATAATTCTTTTAGATAAATATATATATATATATACACACACACACATATAGAGTTTGTGCTAGATAAATATTTGTGTATGTGCGGGTGTATGTATATTTGTGTATATGTGGGTGTATGTATATATATTTGTGTATGTGTGGGTGTATGTATATTTTTGTATATGTGGGTGTATGTATATTTGTGTATATTATTGAGATTTGCCTATTTTTGTGGAAAATTTAAAGGAAGGGACTTGACTGAATTTAGGGTTAATTTGGGTTAGCTGGGGGTTAATTACGTTTAATTTGGGATTAAATTGTGGTTATTTTGTGGCTTAGGGTACATTGATCCAACTGGTGATCTATATTTATACTTATTTGTTGAAAATATGATGTTTTATTTGTAGTTTTATGTGATTTATGTGATTCAACTGGTGATCAATATTTTGTATTTGCTGGAAATATGATGCTTTATGTGATTCAACTGGTGATCAATATTTATAAAATGATGCTTTATTTTTAATTTTATGTGATTTATGTGATCCAACTGGTGATCAATATTTTCGTATAGTGAGATCTACATTTAGGGTTTGTTGTGGTTCAAAGATACGAATTTTGTAAGTTGGAAGTTTGGGGGAAGATTAAGTCGAGAACTTAGTAAAAAATTTTGCGTTGTTACTCTGCCGAATTTTTTCTAGGATAATGGAAAATAAATTAAAATTAAAATAATTTAATTATATTCAACTCAACTGATGTTAAAATTATTTAATTTAATTAATTAAGAATCAAGACACATATACCGAAATTGGATTTTAGCGGATCGTAAGATCCGAATTTCGGTGGTTGCAACCCACCCGAAGGAGGATTAAGTCGAGAACTTGGTAGAAATTTTTGCATAGTTACTCTGCCGAATTTTTTCTAGAATAATGGAAAATAAATTAAAATTAGAATTATTTAATTAATTCAAATATCAACTGATGTTAAAATTATTTAATTTAATTAATTCAGAATCAAGATGGATTGAAGTTGGATTTTAGCGGATCGTATGTCAGAACAGTATGAGAAAGGGGTGAAAGAGTTCATCAAGTTTGCAATTGAGCATGCAGCAGCTCAAACTAGGATCACTTGCCTGTGTTTACGTTGTTGTTTTGGAAAGAGAATTAGTCCACATGACTTGGAAGATCATTTCGTGTGTAATGGAATTGATAAAAGATGCACACGTTGGACAAGACATGGTGAAAGTAGTGTCACGTCAAGAGATTTTGGTGGTACATCATATCCATCATAGGATTTCAACATGAATGATTATGAGCCTGATCTTTTGGAGGAGATGACAAATGTGATTGAGGAGGATTTGCGAAATTGTCCTAAAATGTTTGACAATTTGACAAGTGATTCAAAGACACCACTGTATAGTGGTAGTAAATTCACAAGATTGAAAGCAGTTCTAAACCTATACAAGTTAAAAGCCAACAATGGGTGGAGTGATAAGAGTTTCACAGACTTACTTGGTCTATTAAAAAGCATGCTACCCAAGGATAATGTGTTACCTAATCGTACTTATGAGGTTAAATGGATGTTAACCTCAATTGGCATGGGATATGAGAGGATACATGCCTGTCTCAATGATTGCATATTGTTTAGAACTGACTATGCATCATTGAAGGCCTGTCCGAAATGTGGCGCCTCACGGTACAAGAAGAATGGATCTGCTCCTGTCAAAATAATGTGGTATTTGCCCATAATACCACGATTTAAGCGCATGTACAGTAGTAAAGAGTTAGCCAAGGACTTGACATGGCATGCTGATAGAAGGCTTGAATAAAGAATCGAAGATGACAAGATTCGACACCCCTCAGATTCTCCTCAATGGAAAAAGATTGATGATGATTTCCCTGAATTTGGTGAAGAATCAAGAAACATACGCCTTGTATTGGCTACAGATGGCATGAACCCTCATAGCTTGCAAAGTAGCTCACATAGTACATGGCCGGTGATTTTGATGATCTACAACCTTCCCCCATCGCGATGCATGAAGCAAAAGCATATAATGATGCTTATACTCATTTCTGGGTCGAAACAACCTGAAAATGATATAGATGTCTACTTGGCTCCTTTAATTGAGGATTTGAAGGGGTTGTGGGAGATCGGTATTCAAGTATATGACGGGTTCAGAGAAGAAAATTTCAATCTCATAGTCATGTTATTTGTAACAATCAATGATTTTCCGACAAGAGCAAATCTCGAGGGATATGGTGTGCATGGCCAATGTGGATGCCCCATATGTGTCAAGAGTACAGATCAATATCGATTGGTACACTCTCAATATGCATTCCAAGGGCATCAAAGATGGCTAAATCGGAACTATCAATATCGTCGGTGGAAGAAAGCTTTCAATGGGAATATAGAAGAAAGTCGAGCTCCTAAGTGCTTGACCGGTGAAGGCATATTTGAGAATGTAAAAGACTTTGAGGTCAAATTTGGAAAGACTTTTGCAGGTGGCCTTGCAAAAACTAGGTGAAAAAAAAGGTCAATTTTCTTTGAGTTGCCGTATTGGACATCCTTACATGTTAGACATTTTCTTGATATTATGCATATTGAGAAAAATGTATTTGATAGTGTTATTGGTACACTTCTAAATGTGCCCGGAAAGACAAAAGATGACGTAAAGGCAAGGTGAGACTTGGTTTAAATGAAGATAAGAGGTAAACCGGTACCAACAAATAAGGGGAAACGTACTTATTTTCCTCTAGCAGCTCACACTCTATCCAGGAAAGAAAAAAATTGCATTATGTGAGTTTCTTAATGGAGTGAAAGTTCCACAAGGGTATTCTTCAAACATTAGCAGTCTTGTATCAATGAAGGACTTGAAGCTAAAGTACATGAAGACTCACAATTGTCATGTAATCATGGATCATTTGCTACCAATTGCTATACGGGCCATTTTTCCAAAAAAGGTGAGAGACACAATAACTAGATTGTGTTTCTTCTTCAAAGCAATATGGAGCAAAGTGTTTGATCCTGAACAATTTCCTGCACTTCAGAAATAAATTGTCATCATTTTGTGTGAGTTTGAGATGTATTTTCCACTTACTTTTTTTGATGTAATGACTCACCTACCTATTCACTTGGTTAGAGAGACACAACTATGTGGACCGGATTTTATGAGATCTATGTACCCGGCTGAGCGTTATATGAAGGTATTGAAAGGCTACGTGAAAAATAGTAATCGACCGGAAGGTTGCATTGTTGAACAATACATAGTTGATGAAGTCATTACATTTTGCACAGAGTATCTAGAAGATTCTAATGTTGCAGAGCTTCCGAAGTCTCATGTTGTGGGAGGAAGAACAGAAGGAAAAATCATAACTGGAAAGCAATTAGTTAGTGTTCCTATTACATAAAGGGAGCCGGCACACCTATATGTGCTCCACAACACCGATGAGGTTGACCCATATGTTGAAGAGCATAAGAACCAACTTAGGAGATTCAATCCAATTAAAATTGAGAGCTAGATTTCAAGAGAGCATAACAAGAGTTTCATCGAGTGGTTCCGAAAGCATATTGAAGAGAAACAGAAAGAGAATTCACTTTCAGTTTTAGATAAATTGACACGGCTGTCGATGGGTCCGGACAGACTAGTATTTTGTTATTCAGGTTATTGTATAAATGGTCGTACACAATGCAGAATAGTGGAGTGAGTCTTGTAGCTCAAGCAATGCATATCTCAAGTGCGAAAGAGAATAACCCTATCTATGCCAATTTATCATATTATGGGATGATTGAACGTATATGGGAGCTTGATTATAGTTGGTTTCTGGTGCCTGTATTTGGGTGTAGATGGGTTGACAATAAAAATGGTGTCGATTATAGTAAAATATGCTTCACTCGAGTAGACCTTGAAAAGGTGGGTTACAAAGATGAACCTTTCATTTTGGCATCACGAGCTAAGCAAGTGTTTTTTGTCACCGATCCTATTGATAAGAGGTGGTTCATTGTTTTATCAGCAAACAAAAATACTTGTATTGATGATGATTATGAAGAAAGTGAAGATGATGGAGAAAATCCTATCTCATTAGGTGATTCACAGTCATTTGATAGTAATGATGACTTGAATATAAGTGATGATGAATTGTATATGTGACAAGATCACCAAGAGGGGATATAGATTAATCCATCAGTTCGTCGGCTTACTAAAAAAAATGGTCGTACCGATGGGAAGCAAAAGATTGCTAAGCCAATGACAAAAAGAAAATGATGAAAGGTATTTGAACTTATTTTATAATTGTATGATAGACTTATTTTTTTATCAGTGTTTATACTTGGTTGCTAGAAATATGATATTTTATGTGATCCAACCGGTGATCAATATTTATACTTAGTTGCTGGAAATATGTAGTGTCATTTGTATTTTTAATTACTTTTATTTATGTGATCCAACTGGTGATCAATATTTGTAGTTGCTAGAAATATGAGGCTTTATGTGATCCAACTGGTGATCAATATCTATACTTAGTTGCTGGAAATATGATGCTTTATGTGATCCAACTGGTGATCAATATTTATAGTTGCTGCAAATATGATGCTTTATGTGATCCAACGAGTGATCAATATATATACTTAGTTGCTGGAAATATGATGCTTTATTTGTATTTTTATGTGATTTATGTGATCCAACTGGTGATCAATATTTGTAAATGTTGGGTTTGCTGTGGTTGCAAGTTTGGGGGAAGATTAAGTCGAGAACTTGGTACAAATTTTTGCGCTGTTACTCTGCCAAATTTTTTCTTGAATAATGGGAATGAATCTAACTTCTGTATTTATTACTTCTATGTTAAAAATATACTTAGTTGCTGAAAATATGATGTTTTATGTGATCCAACTGGTGATCAATATTTATAGTTGCTGCAAATTTGATGCTTTATGTGATCCAACTGGTGATCAATATTTATACTTAGTTGCTAGAAATATGATGCTTTATTTGTATTTTTATGTGAATTATGTGATCCAACTGGTGATCAATATTTGTAAGTGTTGGGTTTGCTATGGTTGCAAGTTTGGGGGAAGATTTAGTCGGGAACTTGATACAAATTTTTGCGTCGTTAGTCTACCAAATTTTTTCTAGAATAATGGGAATGAATCTAACTTCTGTATTTATTACTTCTATGTTAAAAATATACTTAGTTGCTGAAAATATGATGTTTTATGTGATCCAACTGGTGATCAATATTTATAGTTGCTGCAAATTTGATGCTTTATGTGATCCAACTGGTGATCAATATTTATACTTAGTTGCTAGAAATATGATGCTTTATTTGTATTTTTATGTGAATTATGTGATCCAACTGGTGATCAATATTTGTAAGTGTTGGGTTTGCTATGGTTGCAAGTTTGGGGGAAGATTAAGTCGAGAACTTGATACAAATTTTTGCGTCGTTAGTCTACCAAATTTTTTCTAGAATAATGGGAATGAATCTAACTTCTGTATTTATTACTTCTATTTTAAAATTATTATTTCCAAATGAATCTGCCAAATTTATATGAATCTAACTTCTGTATTTTTTGGCTTTTGTAGGTCGATGGCTTCAGATCCTACTAGTAGTTTTCCTGAGGATGATGTATATGGATCAGATAGCCATCATGAAAAAGAGATACGGAGAGGTGTCACGGCTATGAAAAAAGTTATCAATGCCAGAAGTAAAGGCATAAGGCTACCTGTCGGCTGGAATGACAGAGGCCAAGCAGTTGAACCAAACAAATCAATATTTTTGGTTATATAGGAGTCTTGGCTCGGCAGAAGGTGCCGATCACCATCAGTGATTGGCAAAAAGTCCCGTCACCAACAAAAAGAAACATTTAGGATGAAACAAAGGTAAATTGGATATTATCATATTTCTAATTGTTAATGTATTTTTTTGTTGATTTAATTTTCTCTAAATTATAATTTCATATATACTTTGTTGTTTGTTTTTTGTAGTTGGCATTTGATATTGAAGAAAGTAGACAAAAGTATGTACTAGCAGAAGTTGGGAAGCTAGCACGTAACTTCAGGAGCTACTTGAGTAGAGTATGGGTGCGAGATGATGATGGGAATATTAATTACAACGCACCCTCACAGTATGAGATACCTCAAGCCGATTGGACGACATTTGTATATCTTCGCCTAAGTGAAGAGTTTCAGGTAGTCATTTTAATTTACTGTTTCATTTGTTGGTTATTGCGTTTATATTTAACTAATAATTTGATTAGGTAATAAACAGAAACTAAGTAAGAAAAATCAGAAAAGAGCAAAGAAACCTGAATATCCTTACAGGAGATCACGTCTTGG
Source organism: Buddleja alternifolia (assembly GCA_019426215.1). Classification (NCBI taxonomy): domain Eukaryota; kingdom Viridiplantae; phylum Streptophyta; class Magnoliopsida; order Lamiales; family Scrophulariaceae; genus Buddleja; species Buddleja alternifolia. Next base: position 26,700,161 of record CM033392.1, read on the forward strand.
ACATGCTGTTGTGGAGCAAATTGAGGTCATAGTTCCTTTAGCAGTGAATCCTTACAATTTTTTTAATAAAAAATCCTTGTTAATAAATATATATTTTTTAATCAAAATAGAGATGAATAGAAGAAGGGATGCGGGGTCTGATTGCACAGAGGTGACACGAGCACTCTTGTGGAGGATTGCGCATTCTGATAAAACAAATGAAATTGATAACGACAATGTTAGAAGAGTAGTTAATGAAATGGTGAGTTATTTGCAATTTTAGCTCTATAATGTATTGTATGTTTATTTTGAAATACTATTGAAAAACAAAGTTCACTAATTTTTTTTTATTTTTTAAATGTATTATTACAGGAGAGCATTTCACAAGAGAGTAGTAGCCATAATGGAAACGAGAGGAGTCGAGATGATCTATTGGCTAAAGCTCTTAAAAAGAAGGAGCATGCGGGTCGCGTTAGGGGTGTTGTCTTTGGGGTCTCACAAAGAGTGTACTTTACAGATCTAAAGTCTTCTAAAGAAATGGAGGTGGAAAGCTTGAGAAACATGGTGAAGAGCCTCTCCGAATCAATGATTGCCATGCAACGCCGGATAGATGATATGGAAGCGTCTAAATCGCGTCAGCCACATGAAGATGAGGTAGTTTCTTCTAAAGATAGCTGCCCAAAACCAGTTAAGATGCTTCCAGAGGTAATGATTTGAACTTGTTTATTGATCATGTAACTTTCAACTCTCTATTTCTGTAAAACACACAAAAACTTTCTAATATAATGTTGTAAGTATATATATATATATATATATATGTAGGTTATCGTACCATGTCAATTAGCACTTTCATCACCGTCATATCATGTGGTGGCTAAAGGACAGATGTACAATCGAGTGAATGATAGAATACTTCACAACCGTCCATTAGCCACCAACTTTGTGAAAGTGCGCGTTGACACTGCAGTTGAGGCATATACGCCCCTACCCCTCCCTCTCAATGATGAAGTACTCACCATTTCTAATGCTTTAGGTACCTTTGTTGTTTGGCCAGCGAGTCTTGTCATTGTCACTGATGCACCGGTGTGTAATTAATAGTTAGTCATTAATAAATTATAACAATTGTTTAAGGTTACTAAATATACTTTGGTGTGTAACATTCACATTTTATTTTCTTTGCTTAAACTATCTCTTGGACCATCCAAATCATCTGTAAACCTGAAACCAGGGAGGTGGAAGCACGCAGCTGTCAAACCAAAACCTCCAGTGGCCAAGCCTGCACGTGAAGGTGACAGATGTACAGACCTTGAACTAGCTGCACTCCCTAATGAGCTTTTATATATTGGGAAGTACATGAAGATGATGTCTATTACTGACCAGATCACTATAGACATCAAGGAAAGAAGTATGAATTTAGCATTCCCCGAGTATATTGGGAAGGAGGAGATCTGTCACCTTTTGTGTCAAGAAAAGACAGGAGCCTTTCTCATTTTAGTGTACATAAAGTAAGTTTTTTAATTATTTTATTGCATCTGAACTATGAATATTTTCGTTACTCGAAATTTATTTTTTATGCTCAATTTAGGTGTTTGTGGGTTAAGTACGTGGTCCCCGAAAGAAAAGAAGCAAGTTTCGGGTTCCTTAGCCCACATTTCATATCTGCGCGAGCGCAAATTTAACAAATGCAGTACATAGCACGTGCTATGATACAGAGTGCACAAATGAATAAGTTATTTCTTGTACCTTACAACACCGGGTGAGCTACTAAAGACTCAACTTTAATTTTTAAAACTAATTACACAACACAAATTTTGAACTAATCTTTTGAATGCTTTTTAAGGGAGATTGGGTGTTGCTTGCAATTGATCCATTTCAAGAGGTCGTTTACTATCTGGATTCTTTGCATGGTGAGCGGGATTACCGAGATGAGATGACAAGAAAAATCAATCAATAAGTTTTTCATTCAATCAATGTATCCATTATATTTAATATTTTTTAAAGTGTATATATCTTCTTTATTTCACATAATTGCTTGTTTTTGACATATTTCCTTATTTTTTATATTTTTTTATAAGGTTGTGCACATATTTCGTGTAAATCGCAACAACCATTCCAAGAAATCCAAAAGCAAGGCCTGTCAATGGATTATAATAAAGGTTAGCGTTTTCTAGTTTCAAGAGATTATATATTTGTATAGAAGTTAGTGTTCTAATACAACGTAACTTTGATTACTTTTGTAGTGCCCCCGGCAGACAAACGAGATGGATTGTGGCTACTTCATTTTGAGATTCATGAAAGAGGTTATTAGCCACGGACAATCTATAATCCCAATAGTGGTATGCATAATCTTAATATATACTAAATTTCTATCTCTTTTGACGTTATTAAACCTTTGGTAGGTAATTGAAACGTCATTTGAGTTTGCAGTTAATCTCTATATATATCTTGCAGTACTTTCATGATTCTCAATCCTTCTATACTCAAGAGCAAATTGATGAAGTACACTGCGAAGTGGCACATTACATTTTCTTAGCAACTCCTTAGAAATTAGGCAATGTATTTTTTGTACATTGTGACTTGTTGTAAATTGTGATTTGATTTATTGTATTTAAATTGTGAGTAATTTAATTAGTTGATTATAAATTAACACGTGAACATTTGTTGGAGATTATAAAATTTTTTTGTTGGAGGAAAGAATTGGTAATATTGAAGTTTGGGGTTTTTGTTGTTTATGTTGAATATGTTTTACTGTGCAGCTGGAATTTGTTGTGTTGGTTTATTGAATATTACTGTACAGGAATATTAATGTAATAGGGTGCAAAATTTTAAAAAAAAAATCTGAGACCCTATAACAGCGGTTCTAGTCTGAACCGCTGTAATAGGGTTCAAAAATAAAAAATAAAAATAAAAATTTACCCTATTACAGCAGTTCCAGCGTGAACCGCGGTAATAAGGTTCTAAATTTTAATTAAAAAAATAAAATAAAAATTCTATTACAGCGGTTCAGGCTGGAACCGCTGTAATAGGGATGCCCTATTACAGCGGTTCCCCTATTACAGCGGTTCCAGCCTGAACCGCTGTAATAGGCCTAAGCCATATTACAGCGTTCTTAATAGGCATTTTCTGTAGTATGTTTCCATAAAGAATCAATCTTTGCTGACAAGATATGGTAGTGGAAGTTTTTCCATTGCAACTTCAAGATAACAGACTCTCGCCATGGGTGTTGCACTATCTGTGTAAACTCCTCTTCCAACAAGACACAGTTGAATGGAGTATCTGAGGTAGGACTTATGATTTTTGCTTTATCCAAAAGAGATTTAGAGGCTATGTCAAACTTGACGTGCTCCTTCTTGTCATCGTGCCCCACAAGCTTTTGGAGGTATGAGGGGGTTGACTTTGGACCAAAGAGAGTATTATCTTCCAAAGGATCAAGAGATAGATCTTTAATTCTTACCTTTTTCTTGGATCTTTCCACCAGATCTTTCTCCTCATTGGAGAAAATAGGTGGGACGTAAGACATGAGAAATCAGCTAAAAAACTAGAGAGAAGGTAGAGAAAAAACCATACCATTCAACAACTAATCTCTTTAAAGGGCTTTCTGTGAGCCTAAATCAAACCCTTTTTAATACTTTATTAGTTGCACCTTAGTTTTTTAATTTCTAGTACAAAATTTTCATGTTGCTTGCTTTTTTTAATTGTTGATATGTTCTTTCTTGTAACTTTTCCTTTTTCTTCATTTCTTTTGCTTTCACGGTATTGCAATTGTGATTTGTGATTTGTCAATACTGGATTTGATTCAAGGGTTGATTTACGGCATGGAAAAAAAATGAAGTACTATTTATTGAAGAGCCAACTCTTTGCTTGAATAAAATTGATATTAGGAATATAAAACATGTTTTTTTGTTGGAACCAAATAGACAACACTTTTCCAAGAATAGCAAATGTGCTATTATTGGAATTTTAGTGCTTTATGAAAATAGTTTTGGGATATTTATCCCTTTATTTACATTTTATCTAAAATATGTATATATATAAGGGACAATTGCAATATTAGTCCCATAAGATTAGGCTTGTTGCAATTTTAGTCCCAATGTTTAAATATTTACAAAAATTAGTCTCATTGGATGTAATTGTTTACAATTTTGGTCTCATCCGTTGAAAAATAATCAGAGTTTCGCATGTGAAATGCACTCTCCGTTAAGTTTATTACTAATCACGTGCTTTGGACGTGACGAAACTAACATTTTACGTCTGTTGTTAAATGGTTGAGACAAAAAATGCAAAGAAATACAACTTATGGGACTAATTTTGCAAATATGTTAAAATTGAGACTAAAATTGCAAGAGGGCCTATCCTATAGGACTAAATTTGCACTTTTCTTTACATATAAAATTTTTCTTATTATACAATAGGCGATCTAAGGTTTTCATTATATTTTTTAAATAGAATTTACCACACTCGCGCTCCTGCTCTTGCTCTTGCACTCGCATCCCGTTTTATGTGACTTAGGACCAAACATGTGGCCAGAATGTGAGAAATCTAAAATTCCAAGGTAGTTAACTAACGGCCACGTGGTAATCACGTGGCCATTTCCATCCAATATAATTTCTTCAACGACATTAAATGTGCCAAGTGCCATAACGATTGGGGTGATCCCGTGGTTACTTTCGTTCATTATTTAACAAAGGGGGCTAAATGTCAATATATTGCATTATGTGGAACTAAATGTGCAAATTTTGAAGAGATTAGGGTTAAAGTTGCACCTCCACTGTGAGAAAAATTGCAAAATTAGTCCCGGTAGATGTAGGGGGTGGCAAAATTGGCCTCGTTTTTTTTGAACTGGCAATATCGGTCTCGTGTATATCAAAGACTCGCAAGTTGAGGATAAATTTAGTGTGAAAGCCCTAATTTGGCCTGAATTGCACATGTATCATCCACATGACCAACTGAATTTGGAGATTTTTTAATTTCGGGCCAATTTTGAACACATGGACTCATTGACTTGGTAACATAGGACTTATTTGACACATGAGATGCCATATGCACACTCTTTTGCCAAGTGATCTGATCCCAATATAACAATTAGAGGGAAAAAAATCAATGTGCCAATTAAATTTACAAAATTGTGTATAAATTAAAAATGAACAAATAATGTAGTTAATATTTTAAATTAATTTATTAAATAATTTTAATAAACAAAATAAATAAAAATAAAAAATAACCTTTCTTTCCCCCCAACCCCAATCCTGCGACTGAAAAATCCTACCACCCACCACCCTTGCGCCGCCGTCCTCCCACCATCATTCCTCTAAATCCGATTCGCAGTTATCCGACGATTGGAGAGGAGAAACTTGCAACAGATTAGTGCCTCTTCCATGATACATCAGTGGAGGAAAAAATGGGGCTAGGGAAGGGAGGAAGACGAATCAACGGCCGGCGGAAGGAAGAAGCAGTGGGATGAGAGGTGTGGTCGGTGGGGTGGGGTGTTGGGCGGCGATTGCGGTGGGTTGGGGAACTCGTAGCTAGTATTTTCAGTTTTGCTTTTTCTTTCTTAATTTATTTTTTAATATATGAATTTAAAAAGTTAATTGGTTTTTAATACTTCTTTAAAATAGAAAGTTTGTCATTTTTTTTTGTTTTTTGCAATTTTACACTTCAACTGTTTGGATTTGCATGGTACATCAAATTTATCCTCAATTTACGAGTTTTTGATAGATACGGAACTAATTTTGCGCCACCTTAATGTTGGAAATAAGCTTTAAAATTTCATTAAAATATTATTTATTTCAACATTTTTATTTCAACAAATGTGCCATTTTAATTTATATTTATTTTAGATTTATGGTCTCATTGGTTGATTCATTTTATGAGATTTTGACCACTTTATTACAACATTATTAGTCTATTTATTATTGATTTTATGGTAATTTTATGATGATTTGATTATAGTGTTAGTGGCCCATTATTGTCTTATAACGGTCAAATCCCATTTTACTATATAAAGAGGTCATAGCTCATTTTGTTGGCACAATTGATATTGTGAGAGTTTGTGAGAATATATTATACACTTCCCACAAGAGTGTTAGTGTTTTGGCAACGTGGTAGTGGACTGGTTCCTAGTCTCCTCGAGGACGTGTGATAGGAGTCATTTTTGCACATGTTCTTAATCCCTTTTATTGACAATTTAGGTCTATTTACAGCTTGAATTGTGCCTCTTGTATGATTAATCTGTGTATTAAGTGCATTCAGGCACTAAGCGACGTTGCACGAAGAAAAGGGCAAAAGACAGTGTATCGAACGATTTTCTAAAGGATGCTTCGCAGACCGGCGCCCAAGCGCCAATTCAGCCACGCCCAGGTGCCAGCCAAAGACATGAAGACAGAATGCTACGCAGTACGGCGCCTAGGCGCCACACACCCTGCGCCTAGGCGTGATACAATCCGCGCCCGAGGGCCGGCACGCGGGCACCTGGGTGCCGCCTGACTTTTCCTCCAAGAAACACCTGCCACGTAAGCCGCGCCTGGGCGCCGTTGTAACCGTTTTTGGAAGCTATAAAACGAAATTTTCAGCTGATTTGAAGGGTTCGAAATCTGGGTTTGTCAAGGCATTTTCTTGGATTTGGGTCATCTTTTCATCTACCTTGAAGGGCAAGAAAGAGATAGGAGCTAAGGATTGAAGCTCCAATCGAGGATCGATCACCATTCGACATTTTAGGGAGTTTATGCATTGTTTATTGCATTTTGTGTTTACACTTATGTATATTAATATGTTGAATTCTTCTATGTTAATAGTTATGGCCTAAATTCATATGGCTAGGGCCTTGTAAGAATTGATTTGTGACTTATTCGTATTATTGATAATCGTTGAATTAATTCCTATGTTGCTATGTGTTATGAATTTGTGCTTATGTTTCTTACATGTGATTGATCACCATATGTATGATTTGTTGCCTAGTTTAGCGTTTTGAGAAAGACTTAAACTAGGGTGCAAGGGATTTATAACATCACCGACCAAATAGGAATTGCCCTAGACATAGGTAAAGATTCCCGGGTGAAGTTGTTCAATTTTAATCGAGAAAGCTCGAGCTCTTTAATGCATGCTTAGTGGTTAGATTTCCGGGTAGACATACTTAGGAAACCGCCATTTAAGTATAGGAGTCTATCATGAGACATCGGTTATTCTTTACCTTAGGATTTTTCACCATAGCAACTAGGTCTAATAATTCAACGAGAGTCTTTGTACGAATACGGATCAAATCAAGTCTTGCATGTGTCTTAGTCCCTTATCATACTTGAGTTTCAATCTGTTGCTTGTTCTTACTCTTGTTCTTTGTTTATTTAATTGTTTTACTTGTGCTTTCCTTTAATTTGTTTTAACTTTTCTTGCAAATCATAAACTAGAATTCAAGTCTCCGTGGTTCGACAACCCGGACTTTTAGTCCACTTTTATGACTATCACGACTAGTGCACTTGCTATAAAAGCACGTTAGCTTCAAGCGTGTCAAGTTTTTGGCGCCGTTGCCAGGGACTTGTTTAGTTTTACTTTTTGATTTTTGTTTACGTTTTCATAATTCTTAGTCTTTTCGTTTATTTCTTGCTTTTCCTTTATTTTAGTATTAGTCTAATTTAGTTTCTTGTGCTTAACTAATAGGTTTGGTTGTGGTGCATGACTCGCACATCCAACGAGCCCTTCTACGATTTCGAGCACGAGATTGAGCGTGTTCTTCAGGATAGTAGAAGAGCTCGCAAAATGGCACATAATCTCAATCCAAATCCGAATGGGAACTTTCCCGATATGAATCTTCCGCAAAATAGGGAGTGGTTGCAAAATCTGTTTCAAGCTATGCAACCGGCACCTCCATCTCCTCCTCCATCGGTTCGTGGTAATCAACCACTGATATATGTTATTTTTACACTAGTTTTCGCCCGTTTATCGACTTAGTTTTGATTGTTTCCTTGATAATTTGATCACATATGATGCTTTGATCCTTGTCTTCTCATATTTTATAGAATAACATAACATTTGGAGGAAAAGAACAAGGATTGAAGGTAAATCATGCATAAAGATACAAACTGTCTGCGCAGTGATAGAGCTTATTGAATAGAGTTCTCTACCCATGTCCAAATTACACACTTGATTTACCAATGTAAAGATAAGACGCAAAGGTACATTTCTTATGTTGAAGACAAAGATCAGATATGTAGGGAAGGAGGTGAAAACGTCATCGGAAGAGACGTCTTACGATGGAGTTTTCTCATTCAGTGACTTGTGAGACAATTTTGTCATCTTTAACGTTTGATTTCGGCCCTAGTTTCTTCTGGAGAGTTGTAGATCTTTGTTTTAGGATTCTACAGCAACTTGAATCAGTGAATTCCGACATCGGTAGAGAAAGATATGCGAAGTTTACCAAAACTGGCTGGAGCAGCAGGGGACGAACGCCGAGGCGTTCATCCACGAACGCCGCGGCGTTCACATGCATTAGCCAACGCCGAGGCGTTCAACAAGCGAACGCCGCGGCGTTCGCGGCAGTGGGTTGGCCTATAAATACCCCTTTTAGCCATTTTTTACCCTAACTCACCTTGGATAGCAGCTGCCACACGAAAATAGAGAGAGAGGGAGCTTAGAAGAGAAGATTGAAGGTCAAAACATGGAGAATTCAACAAGGAATCCACATCTCTACAAGAATTAGGAAGTTTTTACATATTTGTTTCTTGAATTTGTTCAAATCTCCTATGACTTGTATGATTTATATTTGCACTTTTGACATGAATATGAGCTAAACTTGATTGATTGAGGCCATGGATAGGCCATTTATGTTATTTTGATTGTTGTTTTGTTGGTGTTTATTGGATTAATTTTGGTTTTAGCTATGTATTCAATATTTGATCTCAATGCTACATTTGCTTGATCACCAAGTGTTTGATAAAATGCCTAGGTTAGAGATCGAGAGATAATAACCTAGGGAAGATATAAACATTGAATACCCTATAGTTAAACCGACTAGAGATAGACTCGGTTTCTTTAGGTGGCTTTCCATTGACGTGGGGAATTCCAAGACCTTAAATGCATCCTCGTTAATCGGGTTTTCATATAGAGATATATAGGAAATCGTTACCAAGGGTAGGGTTGCTATGCCAAGAGATTGGGTAGTACGTACGTTAGGGAATTTCGCCTTAGCTAAATCAATCTAATAATCCAATAGAACCTAAATCACAATCGAAATGCATAATTGGTTGAACCATGTGCCTTGATCGCTTCTCTCTATTGTTTCCTCCCTTTATTTGGTGTGACGTTGCCTTAGTTTATTTTCTAGTATTTATTAATTAGTTAATCAACCTTTCTATCGACCGATTTAACTTAGAATTGAGTAATATAGTAGTCTTGGTACTTAGATTATAGTTGTCCCTGCGGATACGATAACCCTGGACTTAGAAATCCACTTTACTACTTACGCGACCTAGTTCTCTTGCTAGGATTTTGTCGTGTCAAGTTTTTGGCGCCGTTGCCGGGGACAACTATGGTATCTAATATCGAGATTCTCTTATTCATTCTGAGATTAGGTCATTTTCTTTTAATTTTGTTTATTTTTAATTTTTGAAGATATGAGTGCTTATAACTTTCAATGGCCATGTCAGGATATGGATTCATCAATCACCACATCAAGCTCAATGCAAATGGAATCCTATGAGCCCTCCTACCATCCCGGTTGGATAAATCACCCAAGCTCAACATGTCAAAATAACATGATACATCCCGGTTGGATAAATCATCCAAGCTCAACATGGAGTTACAACAATGATGCAATGATACTCTCATCGGGGTTTGACCATGCCGGTAGCCTTCCTTACCAACAACATGATAGTTTTCATCAACAAGAGCTAGAGACGAGGTCTAAAATTGAGGCCTTGGGGAATGAATTTAGTGTATGAGTACAAGCTAGCATAAAGGAGGCAGAAGCATGTTTTGAGGAGTCAGAAGCTCGAAGAAAGGAGTCAGAAGCTCATAGAAAGGAAGTGGCAAGATTAGTAAATCAAGCAGTCAACTTATGGAAGGAGAGAGCGCCTTGCACCATGGAGAGTAGCACCAAAGAGAATGAGGCATCCCTCAATATAGAAGTTGAACAAGGTTTTGATTTAGAACTACAATGTCTACATCCTATCACTAAAGAAGAACCACCTCCCGAATCCATGTGTGTTAAAATAGAGGCAAAAACAACTGAGCATATACGAATGAAGAATGAGATTTTTAAATCCATTTCACGACATGGCCAAGAAAGAACATTAGAAATCTTCAAGAACCCAATGCCACCTACCATCATATCCCTTGAATTCTTAAGAGAATCCATCAATCACCGGAGGGATATAGTGGAAGATGGTCAAGTCAAAGTATGCAACTTCAATGATTCATCCGAGACATACACCATCAAATCAAGTGATACTACGGATGAGAATGACAAAATCATAGGGTATATAAATCACTCGGAGATTTCACCATTGAGGTTGCCAACGACAAGACTAGGGGAGTTTGAGACAGTCACACACCAATTGTATCCATCAATTGATGATCCCCCTCCTCTAGAATTTACACTTTACTCTTTGCATTTCAATTACATATTTATAGAAGAGAATTTGTGCTCACTTTTTATTATTCCAGGTTTTATGATAAAGATTGGAGGGGATATGCCATTACGCAATTGGAAAAAGCATAAGAAAACTCGTCCCTACAAAGTTGGCATTGCTCCTTACAATCCACCGTGAGCAATGCAAGGAGTCGAGCTAATGACGTTAAACAAGCGCTTCTTGGGAGGCAACCCAAGTTTCTTTTATTGCATTCTTTCTTTTCTTTTCTTTTGTGCCTTTGTTTTTTTTTTTCTCCCCCTTCACTCGTTTTAATATGGTTTCCTTTGAGTTTTCTCTCGTTCAGGTTTTGATCACAGTTTGATCCTGGGATATGAGCCCACCACCATGCTCCCCCCGTTTCTCTCCATTTCAGGGTTGTATCGCTTATCCCTCTTACCTTGCATTTATTTCATGAACATTGAGGACAATGTTTAATTTAAGTTTTGGGGTACAACCTTGTTGATATAGAATTCATGAATTGGTGCACCCTTGCATGAGAGCATAATGCGTTTGAATATCTCTACTCTCTCGAAGTCAAAGTCCTTTATATGTGGTCAACATGTCATATGTTGTGACTTGAAAGCCCTTTCTAGTCATGCTTATGCAATTTTTTTTTGAGGATTTAAAACGTTGGACTTTCAATTTTGTTGACCATGAAGTGTGTATTAATGTTGTAAAGTCATAAAATGATTTAGGCCATCTTTCATTGTTGTTAGCCTTACATTTTGGCCTTCTCTATATTGCATAATCTGTAGACCTTGATTTGAGCCGTATTGATAAGAATGGAGTGTGCTAAGCACACTAGAAACCACCATTCGTCTTTATTTCATATTCCAAGACAACCACCTTCTAGCCTAAAAGAAAAACAATGTCTTGCACCCAATCAAGAGAGTTTAGAACTTCATATCATTTGACTTGAATATGGGTAGTCACCTTGTTTTGATTTGAATGAATATGAGTTAGATAGTGATGTTTTGGCTATGTTGGGATTTTTGAGGTTTGAAGTATTATGTAAAAAAGGGGATGAAATGAAAACTTGAGCAATGGGCTAAATAGTCGAGAGAGAGATATATATATGGAAAAAAAAATTGTGCTCTCGACTAGGCTTGAATCTTGGCACTCAATTGGATCATTTGGCTTGGAATTCTGTGTACAACCCGATATGAAAAGAAACAAGTTTGGGGGTTGTAAGTTGAAAGGCAAAATAGAAGGAAAAAGGGATAAGTGATAAGTTGTGAAAGTTTATATGGTTTATATGAGAATTTAGCTCGATGATTTTGAGTCATAGGCTCTCTTGACTTAGTCACTTTATCCATATCTTCCGGTCCTAGCCATCACCTAGCCTTACGTTACAAGCCGGAAAGACCTTTTGATTGTGACTTTTGCACTTTATACACACCGATGGGTTAACGAATGTTGAATTGTTTCAATGTCTTTACTTTCCAATTGATTTGCATAATCTTGTCTAAAGTGTGCTCTTGACATGAACATGGGCGTGGGAGTTCATGATTTAGGGATGGAAACTAAGATTTTGTGAGGTTTTCAAATTGTTGAATGTTCAAAGCATCGTGTAGCTTTTCATAATCGTTTTTGAAGGTATAATGCTTGCTCTTATGTGTATGAATTGGCAAATGAAATTTTCAATCTTCATATGTGTGTTTGATTGTATTTGATCGAGGACGATCAAAGTTAAGTTTGGGGGTAGTTGATATATGTTATTTTACACTAGTTTTCCCCCGTTTATCGACTTAGTTTTGATTGTTTCCTTGATAATTTGATCACATATGATGCTTTGATCCTTGTCTTCTCATATTTTATAGAATAACATAACATTTGGAGGAAAAGAACAAGGATTGAAGGTAAATCATGCATAAAGATACAAACTGTCTGCGCAGTGATAGAGCTTATTGAATAGAGTTCTCTACCCATGTCCAAATTACACACTTGATTTACCAATGTAAAGATAAGAGGCAAAGGTACATTTCTTATGTTGAAGACAAAGATCAGATATGTAGGGAAGGAGGTGAAAACATCATCGGAAGAGACGTCTTACGATGGAGTTTTCTCATTCAGTGACTTGTGAGACAATTTTGTCATCTTTAACGTTTGATTTCGGCCCTAGTTTCTTCTGGAGAGTTGTAGATCTTTGTTTTAGGATTCTACAGCAACTTGAATCAGTGAATTCCGACATCGGTAGAGAAAGATATGCGAAGTTTACCAAAACTGGCTGGAGCAGCAGGGGACGAACGCCGAGGCGTTCATCCACGAACGCCGCGGCGTTCACATGCAGTAGCCAACGCCGAGGCGTTCAACAAGCGAACGCCGCGGCGTTCGCGGCAGTGGGTTGGCCTATAAATACCCCTTTTAGCCATTTTTTACCCTAACTCACCTTGGATAGCAGCTGCCACACGAAAATAGAGAGAGAGAGGGAGCTTAGAAGAGAAGATTGAAGGTCAAAATATGGAAAATTCAACAAGGAATCCACATCTCTACAAGAATTAGGGAGTTTTTACATATTTGTTTCTTGAATTTGTTCAAATCTCCTATGACTTGTATGATTTATATTTGCACTTTTGACATGAATATGAGCTAAACTTGTTTGATTGAGGCCATGGATAGGCCATTTATGTTATTTTGATTGTTGTTTTGTTGGTGTTTATTGGATTAATTTTGGTTTTAGCTATGTATTCAATATTTGATCTCAATGCTACATTTGCTTGATCACCAAGTGTTTGATAAAATGCCTAGGTTAGAGATCGAGAGATAATAACCTAGGGAAGATATAAACATTGAATACCCTATAGTTAAACCGACTAGAGATAGACTCGGTTTCTTTAGGTGGCTTTGCATTCACGTGGGGAATTCCTAGACCTTAAATGCATCCTCGTTAATCGGGTTTTCATATAGAGATATATAGGAAATCGTTACCAAGGGTAGGGTTGCTATGCCAAGAGATTGGGTAGTACGTACGTTAGGGAATTTCGCCTTAGCTAAATCAATCTAATAATCCAATAGAACCTAAATCACAATCGAAATGCATAATTGGTTGAACCATGTGCCTTGATCGCTTCTCTCTATTGTTTCCCCCCTTTATTTGGTGTGACGTTGCCTTAGTTCATTTTCTAGTATTTATTAATTAGTTAATCAACCTTTATATCGACCGATTTAACTTAGAATTGAGTAATATAGTAGTTTTGGTACTTAGATTATAGTTGTCCCTGCGAATACGATAACCCTGGACTTAGAAATCCACCGCCTCCTCCATCGGTTCGTGGTAATCAACCACCCCGGGTGCACACTACACCGGGACCCATTATCTTCCCAGATTTTGCTACTCCACATTCCCACATTCCTTCTCACATGTTCGGGATGGTTCAAGCGGAGCCGTTTTATGTTGACTCGAGAGACTCTCCTCATGACCACCTCATCACTTCGAGAATGTGATATCTACTATGCAATTCAACCCACGAGATCTTGATGCCATCCGCCTCCGATTATTTCACTTCTCCTTGAAAGATGAGGCTACTCTTTGGTACAAGTCATTGCCCCCTCAATCAATTGGAACATGGGATGATCTAGTAGATGAGTTTCTAAACAAATTCTTCCCTCCATCAAAAATCAATCAGCTTAGAAGTGAGATTAAGGGGTTCAAACAAACAAGGAATGAGTCCTTAGCATTCGCATGGGCAAGGTACAAGGGTATGCTTCGAAAATGCCCCGATCACAACTATACCCGAGACGAGCAAGTTCAACATTTCTATAATGGAGTCCGATCTCGGATTCGACACCGACTCAATGCGGGAGCCGGTGGTGACCTTTTAGGCCTTGATAGTAGGACCGTGTAGATTAAACTCGAGCAAATGGCTAGAGAGGATGAACTTTACCCCGAAGATGATGATGAGCTCCCTCTACCAAATCGAAGGGTTGCTTGTGTGCAAGAATTAGAGGAAGTGGTTGCCCCGGAACCGGAGGTTGTAAATGTAAATTTTGTTGGGAATCATAATCGGCACCAAATGAACTTTCATGTACCCGAAAACTTCCCAAAGAGGCCAAACCCCGCACAAAACACACAACCGGGCATTTATCAACCTCCGAGGCCTCCTTTCAACAACCAACAACCGAGGCCTCCTTTTAACAACCCACCTCCGAGGCAAGGAAATCTCAATGTACAAGGGCAAGGGCAAGCACGACCTCCCACGATAGACGAGCGACTTGATGATCATATAAGGAAATCGGACACGTCGATCAATGAACTCCGTAATATGATGAAGGATATGTTCATGGAGATGAAGGATATGCGAACACAAATGGGTCAAATATCCTCCGCAGTAGGTGGGAGAGCCCCGGGGACTCTACCGAGTGACACGGAAAAGAACCCAAAAGAACGATGTCATGCCATTGCTTTGAGAAGTGGGAAACAAGTGGAGAGTGATACTGTTCTCAGTACGGCGCCCAGGCGGCCCTCAGATGGCGCCTAAGCGCCAGGTATCCCCTGTCCAGAAATGGAGCTACACACTTCCGCGCCTAGGCGTGATTCGGACGACGCCCAGGCGCCGGACGCACCCATGCTGGACAATTCGCTTTGCAGTACCATGCCTGAGCGCGACGTTACGCATGCCCCGGCGCCGTCTTCATCGCGCCCTGGCATGACATCCGGCGCCCAGGCACCGCCTCCTATTTTTCCTAATCTTGGTGCATCGATTCCAACGCCTCCTCCTTCCATTGAGATCCATCTTTCTTTTCCAAATGCATAGAAGAAGAAAAAGAAGGAGATGGATCTGAGTTTTCTTCGTATATTGGCACTTCTTCAAGAGGTTCAAATAAACATTCCATTCATTGATGCCATCCTCTAAATGCCAAACTATGTCAAGTTCTTCAAGGATATTTTATCCAACAAGCAAAATTGGGAGGAAAACGAAACGGTTTGTCTCACCGAAGAGTGCTCCGCTGTTTTACTCAACAAATTACCTCAGAAGCTCAAGGAACCGGGAAGTCTCACCATACCTTACACTATCGGGCCCTTATCTTTCGAAAAGGTTCTATGTGATTCGGGAGCTAGTATCAATCTCCTTCCCTATTCTCTCTTCAAAAAGCTAGGCCTTGTCAATCCCAAACCAACATCAATGAGCCTCCAACTTGCTGATAGATCAGTCAAGAGGCCAAAGGGGATAATCAAAGAGGCCAACCGGCTTTCGAGTTTGCATTGATTATCGTAAATTAAATGAGTATACTCGAAAAGACCATTTCCCCCTCCTCTTCATCGATCAAATGTTAGAAATAATAGCCGGGCATGAGTTCTATTGCTTTTTAGATGGGTACTTCGGATATAATCAAATTGTCATTGCACCCGAGGATCAAGAAAAAACTACTTTTACTTGTCCTTATGGCACTTTTGCTTATAGACGAATGCCTTTTGGATTATGTAATGCCCCCGCTATGTTTCAAAGATGTATGGTTGCTATCTTTCATGACATGGTGGAAACCTTTCTTGAAATATTCATGGATGATTTTTCGGTTTTTGGCTCTACGTATGATGCTTGTTTGCACAACCTAACCCTTGTTTTACAAAGATGTGAGGACACTGACTTGGTCCTCAATTGGGAAAAGTGCCATTTCACGGTACGAGAGGGGATAGTGTTAGGGCATAAGATCTCCCAAACGGGAATTGAAGTGGATAGAGCAAAAATCGAAGTGATAGCCAATCTTCCACCACCTACCACGGTCAAGGCTGTGAGAAGCTTCTTAGGACATGCGGGATTCTATCGGCGTTTCATTTCAAATTTTTCCAAAATTTCTAAACCACTTTCTACTTTACTTATGAAAGATGTCGTTTTTGACTTTGATGATGCTTGTGTGCAGGCATTCCTCACTTTGAAGGAACGGTTGATATCCGCCCCCATCATGGCACCTCCGGATTGGAGCTTGCCCTTCGAGTTGATGTGTGATGCAAGTGACACCGCAGTTGGTGCGGTACTTGGCCAACGAAAGGAAAAGGTATTTCGAACCATCTATTATGCTAGTAAGACTCTAAATGATGCACAATTGAATTATGCAACCACGAAAAAAGAGTTACTAGCTATAGTATTTGCGTTTGACAAATTCCATGCCTATCTCGTTTTGAACAAAGTGATTGTGTACACCGATCACTCCGCACTAAAGTACTTGCTTGCCAAAAAAGATGCTAAACCTAAACTCCTTAGGTGGATTCTACTACTTCAAGAATTTGACCTTGAAATCAAAGATAAGAAAGGAATAGAGAATGTAGTCGCCGATCATTTGTCCAGGATAGAGGCCCCTAGTCCCGAACACTTGCATGATACACCAATTAGAGAAGAGTTTCCCGATGAACACTTATTTGCTATATGTGATGACCCAACTCCTTGGTATGCAAATTTTGCAAATTATCTTGTCAAAGGAGTTCTTCCTCCGGATATTACTTACCATCAAAAGAAGAATTCTTATTTGATGTGAAGCAATATTTGTGGGACGAACCCTATCTATTTAAGATTTGTGCAGATGGCCTCATTCGAAGATGTGTTCCCGAGGAGGAAATAGCATCGGTTCTAGCTCATTGCCATGACATGTGGGTAGGTGGCCATTTTGGACCTTCTAAAATAGTGGCTAAGGTGCTTCAATCAGGTTTCTTTTGGGCCACACTTTCTAAAGATGCATTTTTGTATGTCCAATCTTGTGATAGGTGCCAACGAACGGGTAATATCTCTAAGAGACATGAAATGCCCTTGAATAGCATGCTAGAGTGTGAATTATTTGATGTTTGGGGTATTGATTTCATGGGACCTTTCCCTAGTTCTTGTTCCAATAAGTATATTCTTGTTGCGGTCGACTACGTCTCTAAATAGGTTGAAGTCGAGGCTTTGCCCACTAACGATGCTCGGGTGGTCACTCGATTTTTAAGGAAAAAGATTTTCACTCATTTTGGAACCCCTAGAGCAATCGTTAGTGACGGAGGCACCCATTTTTGCAACAAGCAATTCGAACACTTATTGAATAAGTATGGGGTAAGGAATAAAATTTCAATGCCATACCACCCTCAAACGAGTGGGCAAGTGGAGGTGTCTAATAGGGAGATTAAACGCATTCTTGAAAAAACGGTCAATACATCTAGGAAGGATTGGTCTCTTAAGCTAGATGACGCCTTATGGGCTTATAGGACCGCGTTTAAAACCCCTATTGGCATGTCCCCGTATCGCCTCGTTTTTGGAAAAGCATGTCACCTACCGGTTGAGCTTGAACATTGTGCCTTTTGGGCTATTAAATTTCTAAATTTTGACTCTACACTTGTAGGTACAAATCGATTGCTCCAATTGCACGAGCTCGAGGAATGGCACCACCAAGCTTATGAGAATGCCAAACTCTCAAGGAACGAACAAAAGCATGGCATGACAAGCACATTCTTCCTCGGGAGTTTCACGAGGGCGAGAGGGTTCTCCTATACAACTCTCCCCTTCGACTTTTTCCCGGGAAGCTCAAATCAAGATGGTCGGGGCCGTTTATGGTATCTCATGTATATCCTTCGGGTGTTATCGAACTCAAGATGGACAAGGGACAAACTTTCATGACCAACGCCCAACGGGTGAAGCATTATATTGGGATTGACGGGCCACGGGACAAAGTGTCCATTCCTCTCGGGGATCCTCCATGATTTCATATCTCAAGTCGAGCTACCGACTATAAACTAGCACTTATTGGGAAGCAACCCAAGCTTTCTTTCCTTTCTGGTTTAGTTTGCTTTGTTTTCTAGCTTAGTCTTCATTCGTTTATGTTAATTGTTGTGTTGTTTGTTTTCTTTCTTTATTTTTGCAGGAAAAGGACTTAAATTTCCACGCGTCAAAACTCACGCCTGGGCGCCGAGTATATCGCACCTAGGTGCCAATCAACCTCAATTGGCATTTCGGTTCGCAGATCCACACCCAGGCGCCGTCTCCCTCACGCCTGGACGTTGCTTCAACACACGCCTCAGCGCCAGACTCCCACGCTTAGGCGCCGCAGGAGCCCAATAGTCACATTTGCTTCGCATCTTGGCGCCTGAGCGCCACCACTTCCGCGTCTGGGCACTGAGTGAACCACGCCCAAACGTCAAGTGCTCCACGCTCAGGCGTTGACTGAACACCAAAGACCAACTTCCGCTTCGCAACATGGCGCCTAGGCGCCAAACAGGAATTTATATTACTTTTCAGTCAAAGTTAGGTCAAAACACTCATCATCTTTCTCTCTCTACACCCGATCCCACCACCTCTCCACCGATTTTCTCCGTCGATTTGCCGCCGTTACGCCGCTGGAACAGCCCCCGTCTCTCTCCTTGCATTATGGATCACGGGATGCCATCGGATCTGTGCTCTTTCGACCACAAGGTGAGTGAATAGATCGGCCCCTTGTTTTCATTTCTTTTCTGAAATTTCAAGCCGTGTGGGGGCTCTTTTTGGTTCTCGAATTCATAATTTGTGGCCTGAGTTGTTGCTATTTGTTGATGGAGTGGGGTTTGTAGGTGAAATTTGGATTTGTAGATAGTTGTGGGTTAGCCGATTATTTTTGCTTTGAAGTTGTGGGTTGCAACTACTGTTTCTGTTCAGTTGAGCCATTGTTGGGTTCGGTTGATTGTGATTGTGGGCTATTTGTGTGCCCTCGGGACGTAGTAGAGAACTTGGTAACCAATTTAACGTCGTTACGCCGCTGAAATTTTGCTAACAATGCCTAAGCAAACTGTGAAACAATCAAAGGGTAAAAAGAAGGTTGGGGAAGGGTCATCCACCACTCCCGAGCCCTTAATTGACCCACTTGATCCCCTCGCACTTCCCCGATCCTCCAACCCGAAAAAGGAGCTCGTTTTTAACGGGTTATACAATCGGGTCATTATCAAAGAAAGGTCTTTTAAGTTCCATCATATGTACTATTTTTGTGGCCCTTTAGAGGCTATCCGACTCCCCTGGGTTCACGAATTCTATAGTACAGGGGCTTACATTTCCATCACAGACAAAGCAAGTTGGAGGGCACACACAATTGAGGTTCGGGGCCGCCGGGTTAATTTTGACGACATTGATCTTAGTGAGTGCCTTGGGATGGAGATTCCCCAGACTTGTGGGTATCGTGATCTCTACAAGATCGATGGGACATACATTGTTTCACTTGACGAGGTCCTTGGGGTCATTGCTATTAAGGGTTCAACTTGGCCCGAAGGGGAGTCTCACTTACCTCGTCGTATCTTACTTTCCGAGGCTGCGTTTTAGCTCGACTTCATCCGCTTTAACCTCCTTCCGAGCTCCAACAGATCGGAGTTGAACAAGGATCGGGCATTGCTCATATTCGCTATCATGACAGAGTGACCGATTAACTTTGTGGGGTTGATTCATTGGACTTTATTAGGGCATATCAAGAGGATAGGCATCGAGTTCATTCCAGTGGTTGCCCCGGAACAGGCTAAGAGGAAACGAGGGGAGTCAGCTAATCCAAAGAAGAACCCATTTATTTTCCCGTCTCTCGTTAAGGCCTTGTGCTCGGCCGGTGGTGTCAGGACTTTTCAGAGCGAGACTACAGACCCCGCCGGCTCACCTCTTCCCATCTCGGATGCCCCAGCTTCAGCCCATCCACCTATTGCCCCGAGAGCTCCTCCGGCTCGTGGCACCGGATCCAGCCACACTACATCATCTGATGTGGAGACCCTTCGGACTGATCTGCAGCAGTTGAGGACGGATGTGCATTCGATGATGAGTGAGGGGTGTGCCTATGTCCGTCAGTTGTTTCTAGAGCAGGACGCCTTTTTGGGCCGTGGGCCATTTGACTATTTAGCACCCCCACATTTCCCGCACTCCTCCACTCCTCCTCCGGATGATCTAATCGGTGTCGGTGCTATAGTCATTGGGGGTGATCCAGCTGCGCCCGAGGGAGGCACAGATGATATGCTCGACATGGATGATATTATGGGTGGACATGAGGATGAGGGTGGCCCTGAGCCGAGAGATGATGATTTTGTGGACCGTTTTATCCATGAGGATGATTAGCTTTGTTGTTTAGTCTATTTCTTGTTCTCTTTTATCGGATTTTATTTCTATTTCGTTGTTTAGATTTTGGTATTGTGGGATTTATGGATATTTCGTTTGTTTTTGTTTGTCATCCTTGTTATATCGTCGTTGCTTGCTTGTTCCGTTTAGTCTTCGTTTATGTTTGTTTGTTTGTTTTTGTTTTTCGCTTCTGTCCATTAGTTAACGTTTTGTTTGGCTAGCATATGTTTGATGTGTAATGTTGATACTTTGGCTACCACCGTGGTTGCCACTCTCTTGGAATCAATTTCCTTCGTGGACTCGGGTTTGCTTTTCAGAAACACTATGGTGATGTGTACTTTACCCTTCTCTTTTTCGAACATTGGGGACAATGTTCATGTTAAGTTTTTTTTTGGGGGGGGGGGGGTACTAGATCCATTGTAGTCGTGTTTATCCATGTTTTATATATTTCGGTCCAAGTTTGGGGGGAATCAATTCATTGTTATCATTAAGAATTACCGTCGTACCTCCCTTCTTTGGCACCACTTGGGTGGGACTTACCCATGGGCTATCGGAGATAGGAAATATGATGCCCGCATCTAGAAGTTTGATCACTTATTTCTTCACCACTTCTTCGATTTGAGGATTGGACCTCC
Source organism: Buddleja alternifolia (assembly GCA_019426215.1). Classification (NCBI taxonomy): domain Eukaryota; kingdom Viridiplantae; phylum Streptophyta; class Magnoliopsida; order Lamiales; family Scrophulariaceae; genus Buddleja; species Buddleja alternifolia. Next base: position 26,721,410 of record CM033392.1, read on the forward strand.
TTTGTGGTTGAATGGTCGGTTTAGCATCTTCTTCCACCAATATTTTGTGCTTGAAAATGGCCAGACTAATCCCTTTTATATCCGCTATCTTCCACCCAAAAGCACGTTTGTGAGATTTCAACACCTTCATTAATTGTGCCTCTTGTTGTCCTGAAAGAGAAGAAGAAATAATTAATGGAAGCGTTTCGTTATCGTTCAAATAAATGTACTTAAGATGTGAAGGTAAAGGTTTGAGTTCAAAAGTGGGAGGTTCTTCAATGGAGGGTCGGGTGGCTCCCGACAATGGTTTATCAATTCTTATGAAGCCTTTTGAGTGATAGGACAATTTGCCTTTCCAAGCCAAAGGCGTGCTCCATTTGTTCTTCACCTTTCGATTCCACTTGGATGACTTCTTGAGGGATTGTTCTAGTGGAGTTTCAATTATGTTCCCCTGAAAATGCTCAACAATTAAGGAGTCAAAAGTATCAATACGAAAGCAAGAATCATGATTGAGAGGATGCTTGAGAACTTTATAAAATGTCGAATGGTGATCTATATTTTTGGATAGAATTTTAACCCTTCACTCGATGCATTGAGAATGGTTAATTTGAATACACGGCATGCTTTCTCTATCAATGTGGATTTTAATGACTATACACATTGTTCCTTGCTTGTGGGACCCTAAACTAAACTAGATTGACCATAAGATGATTCACATATGCACATAAGTCGAGGGTAGAAGAGTTGAGTGGACAACCATTTTGAAACACTTAAAGGCTTGATCCCGGAATATCAATCTAGAATTTTCAATTGTATTATGAGTTAAGAATGTTAGCTTTGTATGCTTAAAAAGAATAAAAAGAGGTTGAACTTTGGTATGACTGTAAAAGTCAGGCTTAATAGATACTGGGGGCGAAGAGCACCATGCCTAGAATACTGTACTATTAAGCTCAAGCCAATGAAAGGGTAAAGGGAATAAGGACCTAGTTTGGTTTTGTGGCCTTTGACACTCGAGCGATTAAGCCCTTAGGAGTGTCTCTACATTTAATACCCTAAAGCCATCCGATTTGGGAGTTATTGGCCTAAAGCTCGTTACAAGGGTGTCACAGAAAGCCTAAGAAAACCGAACATTGCACATGGTCTAGCCTCTAATGTTTTAAGTTGAAAGTTACATAAGTTAAAGCCTAAAGTGGATTAAGTGATGAATTTTTAGTGGCTATGAAGTTTTCTTCAATTCTCGTACCATGTGACCAATCGAAAATTGATAGATATGGGAATAATGCTTGAAAAGTGGTAAAAATGCCACTCGACTATAATGCTTGAGATTTATTACACTACACCCTTAGGATGATCTTTTTGATGTTAAGGCGTAACATTAGCAAGTGTGTGACGTGTATATATATGTAAATTTGAGCTTAAACAGATGAATTCATGCCATTGTGTTTTTATTAATCATATTGATTTGCGTTGATTGATATGGGTTGAAAATCTTTCGATTTTGTGGGTATATCGTATGCAAACCCTCAGAAGACTATAACTCATCCTTTGAGGTAACTCAAGGGTTCAAAGGCTTGTTGCATTCGCTAAATGCAACCGTGTACTCTACGAAAGCGAGTTAGGTAGTTTTTTCTTTTTTTCTGTTTCTCCCGTGTGTGATGACGATTTTTCTTTTCCTATCCTATAGCTCTTATTTCTCAAGGACGAGTAATTGATAAGTTTGGGGGGGTTGATAGGAGTCGCTTTTGCACATGTTCTTAATCAGTTTTATTGACAATTTAGGTCTATTTATAGATTGAATTGTTCCTCTTGTATGATTAATTTGTGTATTAAGTGAATCCAGGCACTAAGCGACGTTGCACGAAGAAAAGGGCAAAAGACGGTGTATCGAACGATCTTCTAAAGGATGCTTCGCAGACCGGCGCCCAAGCGCCAATTCAGCCACGCCCAGGCGCCAGCCGAAGACATGAAGACAGAATGCTACGCAGTACGGCGCCTAGGCGCCACATACCCTGCGCCTAGGCGTGATACCATCCGCGCCTGAGCGTCTGCACGCGCGCGCCTGGGCGCCGCCCAACTTATCCTTCAAGAAACACCTGCCACGTAAGCCGCGCCTGGGCACCGTTGTAACCATTTTTGGAAGCTATAAAACGAAATTTTCAGCTGATTTGAAGGGTTCGAAATCTGGGTTTGTCAAGGCATTTTCTTGGATTTGGGCCATCTTTTCATCTACCTTGAAGGGTAAGAAAGAGATAGGAGCTAAGGATTGAAGCTCCAATCGAGGATCGATCACCATTCGACATTTTAGGGAGTTTATGCATTGTTTATTGCATTTTGTGTTTACACTTATGTATATGAATATGTTGAATTCTTCTATGTTAATAGTTATGGGCTAAATTCATATGGCTAGGGCCTTGTAAGAATTGATTTGTGACTTATTCGTATTATTGATAATCGTTGAATTAATTCATATGTTGCTATGTGTTATGAATTTGTGCTTATGTTTCTTACATGTGATTGATCACCATATGTATGATTTGTTGCCTAGTTTAGCATTTTTAGAAAGACTTAAACTAGGGTGCAAGGGATTTATAACATCACCGACTAAATAGGAATTGTCCTAGACATAGGTAAAGATTCCTGGGTGAAGTTGTTCGATTTTATTCGAGAAAGCTGTAGCTCTTTAATGCATGCTTAGTGGTTAGATTTCCGGATAGGCATACTTAGGAAAACGCCATATAAGTATAGGAGTCTATCACGAGACATCGGTTATTCTTTACCTTAGGAGTTTTCACCATAGCAACTAGGTCTAATAATTCAACGAGAGTCTTTGTACGAATACGGATCAAATCAAGTCTTGCATGTGCCTTAGTCCCTTATCATACTTGAGTTTCAATCTGTTGCTTGTTCTTACTCTTGTTCTTTGTTTATTTAATTGTTTTACTCATGCTTTCTTTTAATTTGTTTTTACTTTTCTTGCAAATCATAAACTAGAATTCAAGTCTCCGTGGTTCGACAACCCGGATTTTTAGTCCACTTTTATTACTATCACGACTAGTGCACTTGCTATAAAAGCACGTTAGCTTCTAGTGTGTCAACATGCACCCAAGATGAGACACCACTATGAGCTAATGGGTTTTGGGCTAATAGCAGACACCCCCTTCAGTTATGGGGTGATGTGCACTTTGACCCCCAACTTATTGAAATGTGCGATTTACCCCCTCACTTATCAAAAATGTGCACTTCACTCCCTCGGGCAGCTCGGGCAGATTCAGGCACTTCACTTATCATAAAAATTGGACTTTTGCCCCCTGACTTATGTGTTTTTGTAGCACTTTGCCCCTGCCCGAGCTGCCCGAGGGAGTGAAGTGCACGTTTTTGATAAGTGAGGGGGTAAATCGCACATTTCAATAAGTTGAGGGGCAAAGTGCACATCACCCCATAACTGAGGGGGTGTCTGCTATTATCCCATGGGTTTTATCCTGGAGTTGTGATCAGCCGCCAGAACCTGCACGTAGGGAGGCAATCGTGACTTTAGAGCAGCAACACCGTCATGATTCTCCATTGCTCCAGCGTCATATTTACCGAGTTTTATACGTACGGTTTGATTTATATTTATATATTATGAAGTTATGATAATTACATTGTTTATATTGTTGAGAATATTTTATTATTCTATAAACACAAACCACAAATTATTTACAACAATTTAAAGTCACGATTGTGATTTGTGTTTAAGCAAAATAGTTAAGCTTGAAATGTTTGATTATGTTTAAGCAAGCATTGTGTCTTTCGCATGTGAATTTGATTGAGAAACTGAGAAATCCAACAAACTAAGGAGATTTGCCGGAAACAACTATGGGGTTTTTGGATCAAATTTTGAAGTTTGCTTCTAGAAAGAATTAGTACTCAAATGTCCATGGTACGTTATTTTGACACTCAAAGAAAGGAAAAGGATAAGGTACGCTTTCTTTACTTAAAAGTTGATGGAATTGAAAAGAATATGACTTGGATGGTCACATTTTATTGCCTTGCCATTTGTTAAATTTTCTTAACTTGAGTAATGTACATGCAGTGCTAGCTATATATATAGATGAAAGGGAAATTCAAGGATAATGATAAATTCATATATTCTGACTTTAAACTATTGCAAAAGGAAATAAAGATAAACAACATATAGTTAGTGTGGTGGTGGACTGTAGGCACGGACTAATAGCAATCTATGTATTGCATGAAATAATGATGTATACTATTGAGTGTATTGTGTGCAAAATAAAACTGTAAGGTTTTGGCTTGGGTGTTGAAGATTTATATACGGTGCTATATTTTTTATGTATTTTAATATATTATTCACGAACATGTACTCTTTATCGAGAAATGCACATTTCTAATATATCTGATCAGCTGAGTGGAATAAATCTTATTCAGCTTTGCGTTCGTAAAAATGAAAAATAATTATTATAATAATTTGTGGGAATTATTATTTAGCTGTGATTTATTATGGACAAAATATGTTGCGGTTTACATGTGATTTATTAATAGTCATCAATGTTGGTTTTCCACCAACGGTTAATTTTCAGGGGTGACAATTTTTTTTCAATTATAGTGCTCTCAATAATGTATATATGAGGTTGGTGGTTATTATCAATTGCCTCTTATATCCTAGTGCTTCTTGTGCAATAATTGACTAAGAATGCGTCTATATATAAAATATGTAATTTAAGATAATTATTTGTTGTTGTGGGAGTTCAATCCTCATCAGTAGCTATTTTCGGTTATAGAAGTGTTTCAATGCTATCAATTCATAACCTTGTTGCGTGCCATCAGTAAGTAATTATCTGGAAGTTGCACGTTCTTATTGATATATACTAATTTCATGTGTGTGAATTTTATTCAATTAAGATATGCGTTTGTGTTATCAATAGAAATTGCCCTGAGCATCAAAAATTTATATGTATATTCACTTATGACAAAATATGGGAAAGATATGTTTTATCTCTATATTATTTACAGTAAGTATTTCACCTATCACTCTCCATGAGGAAAAATAGAAACTGGGTTGAATATTTAAAAGGAAAAATATAAAATTCTAGTAGATGAGTTTTCTCTTTGTTAATAATAATTAAGAAAAGGGAGTAATTTTCTCTAAGTTCAAATGAAGTTTACTGTAAAATCAAGAATGAGTTATATAGCCATAATCTTATATTATCCTTATCCATGTGGTTAAGATTATCAAAGCTGTAGAGCTTTACAATGAGATTTGGGATAAATAGAAATTGTATTGTCTTATGAATTTTCTTTCCCAAGCTAGTACAAGAGAATGAAAAGTGTTTTAAGTATGAAATTCGAAAAGTTCCTACTTCAAATACAGACAAGTGTGGGGATTTGTATTGCTTTTATTCAATATGGAAATATTATTTTATATGAGTTTTTTTAAAGTGTCCAAGATTCGTGCACCTCAAATTGATAGAGAAAATAAGTTTGATAGTCCAAGAGACTTAATGATATTTCTAAGCTAACCGCTTTATATATTAAGATAATTATTTCTTGTGAAGTTCACCTTTCGAATGCAGGTTATTGCGTGTGAAAAATGAAAGAAGGTGGAAAATGCATAAAAGAAGAGATAATATATTATTTCATGTGATGGAAAATTGCCTAAGGGACATATAATAACTTGTTCTATGAGATGGAAAATTAAGGCCTATTAATAATTTATTCCATGAGATGGAATTGAGGCATAATAAAATTATATTCCATGAGATGGAATTGCCTCGAGGACTAGCGTAAAGATAAGGCTAGATCCTCATCATCGAGGGGGATGGGCAAAGCCCACAAGGGAGTCACCCCGGGAGTAACCCAACCTCTGTGATTGGCGATCCCATGAAGGAGGTTCAATGGGTAGGAACAACCAGCAATGCACGACTCAAATATTAAGCACATTATTTGAGGAGAGTATCTAAAGAGATGCCTCCTTGCCATCCCTAAGGTGAAGTGTTATTAAAAAAAAAAAAGTGTGATGTTAGGTTGGGTTTTGACCCTTAAGAGACCAAGGCAAGAATTCGCAGGGTAGAGGTCACACGTACCTTAGAGGTTTCACCTAAGTGAGAGTTGCCTTGATGGCCAAGGCTATGGGTTTAGGCTAACCCTAGAGACCTCACGAGAATTAGGATCAATGGGCATTGCCAGTTAACGCGCCAACCAGCTATAACCATGTCCTGAAGTCAATATTGTGTGTGTGGTGATTGAATTTTGGCTATAGCCTTTAAACGGATATTGCTATCACTAAGTGTAGGTTCAAGCTCGAAAGACACCTGCACCGATTGCACGGTATAAGTCGCCACCATTTTTATTTTATTTAATTTTAAAAACTTTTAAATCTTGTGGGAGATTGATGGAAATAAGCTTTAAAATTTTATTAAAATATCATTTATTTCCAACATTTTGATTTCTTCAAATGTGCCATTTTAATTTACATTTATTTTAGATTTATGGCTTCGTTAGTTGATTCATTTTATGAGATTTTGACCACTTTATTACAACATTATTGGGCCTATTTACTATTGATTTTATGGTAATTTTATGATGATTGGATTATGGTGTTAGTGGCCCATTATTGTCTTATAACGGCTAAATCCTATTTTACTATATAAAGAGATCATAGCTCATTTTGTTGGCACAATTGATATTGTGAGAGTTTGTGAGAATATATTTTATACTTCCCACAAGAGTGTTAGTGTTTTGGCAACGTGATGGTGAACTGGTTCCTAGTCTCCTCGAGGACGTGCACCCGAGATGAGACACCGCCTTGAGTTAATGAGTTTTATCTTGGAATCGTGATCAGCCGTCAGAACCTGCACGTAGGGAGGCAATCGTGACTTTAAAACAGCGACACCGTCGTGACTCTCCATTGCTCCAGCATCATATTTACCGAGTTTTATGCGGTTTGATTTATATTTATATATTATAAAGTTATGATAATTCCATTATATATATTGTTGAAATAATTTTATTATTCTACAAACACAAATCACAAAATTATTTACAACACTTATCGTATGAGATCATAAAATAAAATATTACCACAAGAACCTTTTTGTGAATATACTACCACAAAAACCTTTTATATTTAGCAGTAAAATCTCCATATAAATTTGGTGGATCATTAAGGCTATATATGGTTAGGAATTTTAAAAATATTTTCATTTTTTGGATCACCAAAAAATGAAAATACACAATTCAAGCCAAATTCTACAGAAAATGGTTAAATTTTAAATACTACTACACATTCCCCTATATAACAACCAAACATTTCATCATTTCAATCTTTTCACAATCTTTTATCATTAATTATACTATCCCACTATCCAACTCATTCTCTTTCTTACTTTTTCATAATTTATATAATAAAAATTCAAATTCAATTTTCCAAATTTTCGAATTATTATTATTAAATAATATTTAATAATATATAATTTCCACTATCCACTATTCCTCCCCTGCACAGCCCCCCTCTGTGACACCCGAATTTTCTTAGTAATAGTATACTTACTAATTCGATGACTAGTAGTATAATACCATGAACATTACTTGATTACCATGTATTATTATTAGTAATTGGGAGCTTTTATACTGATTTATATGCATGTATAATATTTGGAATAAGATATAATAATTTGTATGGCTAAAAATTGGGGCGTGATAGAGTGGTATCAGAGCTTGGGGTAATGCCTGAGCTACACCGGGATAAGATCTTCGGATTGTGGAGAGTAATGGATTCTAAGTTAAGCTAATGATATTGAGGGATGAATATTGATAAGATATTAGTTCGGTGATGTAGAATTGTGGTACATCAATGCTTTGGATGCATTCGATATGTGTTTCCGCTAAGCCAAGATGAGTTCCTTGGATTCATATGATAATTTGAAGAAGGACATGTTATGCTTAGTGAATAGAAGGTAATAGGCTGTGTTAGATTGAAGATAATTCTTATATCCTGAATAAATAGTAGAGTAAGTTTACGTGAATAGAAATAACACCGGAGTTTGGATGTTAGTATGGACTCAAATTGAAAGTATTACAGTATGGTGTCAATAGCTATCGTTATTATTGCGATGAGTATGCTGAATCATTTCATCTCATTGAATTCATATAGTCCCTCAACATTAGGCCGTTCCCCTCCGCCCTCTCGCTTCAAGGGTAAAATGTCATTTCATTCTTTAAAGAAGCACTAGTGAGTGCAATTTTATTCTTATTGGGATTACCATTCGTTCCCACCCAAAATGCGTTCTTGTTCTTGAAATTTACGTAATATCCTACTTGGTAGGTTTCTTTGCCGATCCTTGCCAAATGGTCTCTTGTCATATACATCAATTGATATCGTGGATTACCCTTTTCTTTACGAAGCTAAGCTAGAGTTATAAAGGCTAATTTAGAAACATTGTAGTGGGTCATACCTCAAGGTGATGACAGTTTCTATTAAGAGGAAGAAAAGTAAGATGACTTTTGGAGGCGACTTTGCAAAGTAAATAATGCTTTGTATCGAAGAATGGATGCGCACGAGTCGTGCAAGCCACTTCAATGTTAAGTCAGAAAAAGTTGACATATATAGTGAATACAGATTGCTTCATTTCGTCCTACTAAACTACTCAATCTTTCGTCTTGTAACGATCATGTGAAGTGAGAGGCAAATGTGTTAGGAATGAACCTTTAGGGTGATTCTCCTCGCTTCATAGAAGAAGAAGGATTTTTATTTGCCAACATAGATTTACTTTTCCCTATCCCTTTTTCGTACCTCTGTTGAAACAAATTTTTATGGATTCATGCTTCTTTATTATGTTTGGGAATCTAGTAAACGTTATTGAAAGTTATGTTCCTTTCATAATTGAGAAACTCTCGTATTCAAAATTTCCTTATTGTTCATAATTTCATTCTTGAGAGTTTCGCTCCTTTTGAATTTATTTTTCCATCCACTCTTCAGAAACCTCTTGAGATTATGTTCTATAATTCTATTCGTAAGTTCCAATACTTGTTGACTTGTTAATGTTTGAAGGGTATTCACTCTTATTCTAGACTCATTATTTTGAATTATGTTTCTGTTCTACTCTAATTGTTGTGACATAATCAATCTCTATCAATTCTCAATGTCTCTTGATTCCTTTACGTGAATATTGATATTTGACTATATCTGTGATACTCAATTGACCAATTCTCTCATTAAACATTGAGCTTGTAACCATTCAATTTTATTGGATTCCATTTATCACTCTTCTCCATGAACCTTTGCTTAATCCATTTCCAATGATTATCTTTTTGAATCCGCTGATCTTTCAGCTTTCTGTGAGACTTATCTTCCGTCTTATGTCTTGAAGCTCATCCAAGTAATTACTTATTCTTTGAGTATTGAGATGATAATATTTTGCATTCGGGTCCTTCTATGGCATATAACATGTGCATTTTCTAACAGAATTATTTATTCATATTCTAATTCATATATTGAATCACATTTTCGTGCCGTCCTTCTGAGTTCTTTAATTCCCTTTATTAAAGCAGTAATTTGCATCTTCTATATATCTGTCCAATCTATTCTATCTATTTGAGATTGCTTGTAACCACTTTTGGCCAATATATTGTTCGTTGATTCGCTGTATGATTCCATGGGATGCTTGTAATTTTCCTCATGTTATACGCTCATTCATCTTAAAATTTTGTATTCTAGTCTTTGAAGACTTTCGCATCCTCTCCTTCTTGAATCAATTGTTGAGTAATCAAATTATTCTTACTAATATATTATTCTTTATTACCTATATTAATTTTCTACCTAATTCTTGTCAAACTATTGAAATTAATCCCAAGTTCCTTCGTCATTTGCGTTAGTTACCTCTTGAATTTATTTATTCTATCTTGAAGAACTTTACCCTTATTTTCAAGTATCAATCCTCGTCGACAACCCAATTGTAAACACCCTTAACCTTTAGGATTGTTGGAAACATTGGTGCTGGCTAGAGCGAATAACCGTATGACTTATGATTCTACGCTTAAGGACAAAGAAATCAATGGAAACTTTTATTGGTGTAAAGCCACGACCGAAATGAATCGACTATCAACTGATAACTACACCGACACTCAATTTCCTTCCATGATGCAAGCAGAAAACCGAGTATGTGGCACTTTTTAAGGAAAACTACAAAGGCGTCAATCATCGTATATCAATGGGATCTTCCGTCTACTCCGACGATATCCTACAATGATATTGTAAGATAAAGAAAGGGAGATACATAGAGAACTTACGGCTTCAAGGATGCAGAGGGATATCAACACCTTGGATTCAAGACAAAGCCTTTCGGATCTCGCTAAAGAGCTCAAATACGTAAAATTTAAAGTCTTTCATCATCTTCATCGAGCCCTACGCGTAGAGGTAATCCAAGACGCGATCAACAAGATCCAGTAATCATTTATAGAATATGAACCGCTGAGCTATCTGAAGAACTATGTACAGGATTGAAATAGAGCGATCAAGATGAAGGTCGATGATCAAGACTTTCCAGGGTGTCATCAAGAGGAAGAGTCAAGGATATATAAAATAAGGAAGCTTCAATTGTGATATTCAAGATGCCTTTGATTTTACAAAATATTTGATAAAAGTGGCACATGAGCTCTAATTTTCATAAACATTGCTCACACACATGATGTTTCTGGAGTCCTTGATTAAGAAAGTATTAGTTGGACTTGACGTGCGCAATATATCGACACATGCATCATCTAGGGCAGGACCCAACATAAAAGGAGGAATTTGTATGAATCATAAACTACAAGGTTCAGGAATTTTGGAATGAAAGTATCCCATCAGTCAAGGTGATATGGGGAAAAAATATGACAATTTTGAATAAGCAACTTAGAGGAGTAAAGAGAACATGTGAAGACACCATTCTCTCTCTCTCTCTATATATATATATATATATATATATATATATATATATTTTAATTCAGTAGGGAATTTGGGGACCAAATTCCTTTAAGGGGGGAAGAGTGTGACACCCGAATTTTCTTAGTAATAGTATACGTACTAATTCAATGACTAGTAGTATAATACCATGAACATTACTTGATTACCATGTATTATTATTAGTAATTGGGGGCTTTTATACTGATTTGTATTCATGTATAATATATGGAATAAGATACAATAATTTGTAGGGCTAAAAATTGCGGCGTGACACCCTCCCCCCGCCCCCGCCCCTCAACACCCACTATTCCAATTTTATTGTTAAATAATATTTAATTATTTTTTGAAAGTTTTTTTTACAATTGAAGAAATTTTTTGGATCTACAGCAGTTCAATTGGCACTCAAATTTATATTAAATTTTTTTAATTTGTTTATGTGTTCTTTTTGTGTTTATTATTTTGTTAATAAGATATATGTGAATATATGGTCTATTGGTAGGTTATCCTAATGTGCTGGAGTCCTAATGACTTATGAGCCTTGTGAACTATAATGTGTATTGTATGAATTTTTAGTCTTAAATCTAAGTGACAATATATCTAAATTGATTGACTTTTATTGATGGTTGAATATATTCTGAATTTGATTCATCTATTGGTATATATTCTATTTTCTTAACCACCTATCTAAACCCAACTTAATTTAATATTAATATTTATCAAATAAGGAACTCAAATTATTATTAATTATTCTCACCAATGTTATTAGCTATTTCCGCCTCACATTGGTCTTCATCTTGAATCTGCTTTCGAATTTATATTTATGTTTGCATAAGAAAATGAGTTGATATTAAAGCCTTCAGTTGTATTCTTTTTTCAAAGGTCAATTCCTAGTAAATGTACAAAGCTAAAACCTAGTCCCTAGGTGTAAGTGACATTGTAGCTTTTGTCCTTTTTGTCATACTATGGGCGTGTAGTAGCATGTAAGTAGTGGGTGGCACATTAGTTAGATTTATGATTTCAAATTTTCAATTTAGGTTAAAAGTTAATTAGAAATAAATTTATCCAAAAGTATTAGTATGAATAAATTATAAAAATATATATATAAACTATTATAAAATATTGTATTGAAATATGAAGAGAAGTTTGGAATCTCATATATTAACTTATGTTCCATATCATTGGTTATAATTATTTATAATGAGAATAATATATATATATATATATATATAGTTTAGATTATATAATAGTTTATATAATTTAAAATTTTATATTTTAGTTTAATTTATGAAATTTATAAATAAATTTAAAAATTTTATTTTAGTTAACTTAATTTCTAAAATAAATTATTTATTAATATATTACTTTATAAATAAAAAAAAAAGAAAAGGTGGGGGGTGGGGGGTGGGGGGGGGGGTTTTACAATGTCATCTTCTCCACCCCCAACCCCCATCCCCACGCAAATACACACACAACATTACACACACACATGCACATAGTCACACACAAACTCACACAATTACACACACTGTCACACACACACACAAAGACACAACTACATATGCACAGAGTCACGCACACACAGTCGCGCACGCGCACATACACATTCACACACAAAGCGATTTCTAAGATAAAACATATATATATATATAAGTATTTTTCTTTTAAGTTTAAGTTTTTATTTTAAAATTGGTATTACAAGTAAATCTAGAGATGTAAAGGGGCAATCTAGTAATTGAATTTTTTTTATTTTTTTAATGTTGTTTCTTTTTTTTAAGAAATATTCCGTAAGGACATTTTAGTCTTTTGACACTTTCTATCTATTTTTATATCAATACATAAAAACTTGGGATGTTACTAGTAATTTTTGGAACTGGGGGATTTTTTTGTAATTAAGCCTTACCTTAGGACCCCCCAATGCAATTATATATATATATATATATATTTAAGGAATTTGAGAAGATTTTGACAATTATAGGGATGCCCATGAGCCGAGTCTCGCCAAATTTCTCGGCTCGAGCTCGAGCAAAGATTTTATATAACATCATGGTATCTCATTATAAGAAGATGAAAATAAATTTGCCTCGATCAAATTGGAAATAAAATATTATATGTAAATGGAAAAAGAAATATAGAATTACTTATACTCCAATCGAGTGTAAATTTACACATTTCATAAAATATTGTATATATAGAGCACATCTCACTTTTATATTTGTCTAATGCGAACCGTATAATCACACTAACTATTATAAATATAGACGAGCAAGACTCAATTTTCTTGAACTTTTAAAACATAAAATTGAAAAGAAAACACAAAATGAAAAAAGATAAAAATCTAAATCTAAAAAGAATCAAAAGATATGAAAATGTGACAAAAAATAAGGGAAAAAACTAAAACTAAAATGGGCCCCCCCCCCCCCCCCCTTTCTCTCCTTTTTAATTTTTTTTTATTCTATTGTATAAAATATTATATTATGTGTGTGTATATACACACACACATTTACATATTACTTTGTACAAAACTCATAATATTATTAAAAAATATATTATTCTAACATCTTTTTCCACATCATCATCATATTAATAATCAACTCAATCATTTCATATATATTAAATTCTAATAAAAATTAACTTTATATCACATCTATATTACTTTCAATTAAATTTTAAAAATACATCCAAATAAATAAATAAAATTAATATTTTTATATAAATTTTTATAATACATATATTTCAAAAATAACTCAAAATTTATTTTCAAAAATACAGGTATACGTAGTCTAAGAATTCACAACATATTGGAAGAATTTCACCACTTTCAACTATGATGGAGCAGCAACTGCATGAGAATTCGGAATTCACTGTTCCTTGAATTGATTGTAACATTCATTACAAGCACACAGAGTTTGATACTAGCTATATTCATTATTATCACAGCATGCAGCTGCACGCATTTCGACGCCCTGCAAGCCACAAAATACTGAGCCCATCATACTTATTCTGACGTACTCCATCTGTGCTGCATCATGTATACATATACATGTAGTGGAGGTCAACTTTGATAAAGCAACCCTTAATTTGATCACGGTGGTAGGCACTAGTGGTGATAAATGGAAAACACACCCTCACACATAAAAAATATAATAAAATAATATATAAAATATAATAATAAATTATATAATTTTTTATTATATTTTTATGTGTGTGGGTGCACTCAAGTATTTTCTGTGATAAATTATGTCATCGGCTCAATTTGGTAGCTTGTTGGATAAAATTTATTTGATTATCTTTTCAAATTTTATTTATCATTTTGACCATTAAATCCAGGTTCAAGTTTGATATATACCTGATTCAATATATAACCTGCTGTTCAATTTTTTAAACTATTATAAGGTGTACGTTGTGATTGTGGAGTCATCCTATCTAAAATAAATTAGTAACAAACATAGAAGAAACGAAAAATATACTTAAAGTGATAGTTAATTCACAAACCAAACAATAGGTCCTAGAAATTCCATTTCATAAATTGTGCAACCCTACATGTTAGGATTATGCCCTCGATGTTAACGAAAAAATAAATTGTATAGGCTTTTACATTTATGTTGTATAAACTCTTATTTTGAAATAAAAAGCAATTTGCATTTGTTCAAGTAAATCTTAATGGCATTAATAAGTACTGAATATATAAGTCCTAAGTAAATCGAGAGAGAGCTTCTACTCCTTAAGGATTAAGGAGATGGATACTAGAAGCGCCGATTCTTTGATTACTAAAAAAGAGTTCACAAGGCGAAGAGTCTTAATTGGGCATTATGAGTCGACTTGTATGACACAAACTCTGACAAAGAGTGTTAGTCCGTCATTAGATTTTAGTGGGAGCTTGTGTCGTGGATATATCAATGAATTGACATATTCGAACAAGGCTCGCCGTAATTGAATCACATGGGTATTTGCTCGGTGACTATCAATGATTGGGTTACTAGTCACGATAGTGTTCATAAACCTTAGACCTGAGGAGTCATCAAGATTGTGTTTGTGATACTAGACTTGTTATTAGAGTAGTCATATCCAATTCGTCCTTGGGTGGGATCGACCTCGAAGTACGGTCTAGGTGGGCAAGCAGCAATTGTTCGGTGACTGCCAAAATATGATTCACTATCTCGAGTAGGAAACAAGCCAGCTTCCTGTGCAATCATAGGTAAATGAAATTATAAATTTTTAGCCAAAGCAGGAAAACTAACTCGTGTGGAACACAAGGGGTAATTTGGTAATTTCATCTTACTATGATTTCTTAAGCACAACATCGATTCCTGTGAGTTTGACGAATTTCACGACTCTCACTCGATCGAGATGTTACAATTGTTAGGATTATGCCCTCAGATGTCATAGAGGATAGAATGAGTAGGACATCTCTCTTGTATTGAACTTAATTATTATTAATAAAAGGCACTATTTAGTTTTTCACTTAATTCTTATATGCATCTATAAGTTGTGTAAAACGCTTTGCCCGTGTTTTCAGTGCGGTCCCTCTACTTCCTATGGGATAGGAAGAATGGCACTGGAAAATCGACCTTGATTACTAAAACTAGTTTGCAAGTAATATAAAGTCTTTAATGGGCAAATAAAGATTTCGAATACTTGTACAATCTTAACTCTAACATGGGAGTGTCATTCGAACACCATGTGATGGTGGGAGCTTAAGACTGTAGACACATTAGTGGAACTGATATGCTCAAACATGACTCGCATCGGTTCTGTCACATGAGTTTTCACTCTGTGACTGTCAATGACAGAACTCATTATGCGTAATAGGTATATGTGAATCTTTGACCTGAAGTATCAGGCTGAAGATGCACTTGTGACGTCAGCTCTTTCACTAGAGTAGTTAGACCCAATTCACTCGTTGATGGGGTCAACCTGAAATGCGGACTTGATGGACAAGTGGTAATCTTAGAAGATATCTAATATGGGATTTGTTCTCTCATAAGTGAATGAGAATGTACCCTGTGTGATTATAGATAAATAGAGATCAAAGTCTTTGACCAAAGCAAAAGAGATGATTGTGCTAGGCACTTAACCGATCTCAATGATCTCGTATTATTATAATTTATACATATGGTCAAGTCCAGTGAATTTGACATAACCATGACTCTCACTTGACCGGGGAACGTGAACAAAGGATTTATACAAATACGGTATTTACGATTGGGAGGTTGTGGAATGATCCATTCATTCGTATTTTATTTGGGCTACGAAGTGGGCCACGTGACTGGCTAGGTGTTACCCACTTCCTTGGTTTCCTCTCATTGCCAAATGAAACGAACCTAAAGAGTCGCGCTAAAGAATTGATGAAGAAAATTGAAAAAGAATTTTCTATTTTATTTTTGGAGAGATTTAATTTATTGGATAAGTTAAATAATTAATTATTTGTTGGATAAGATAATTAATTAAATGGATAAGATTAATTATTAATTAATGAATTAATTTATCTAATAAATTTTATTATTTAAATTAATTAATTAATTTATTGGATAAAATAAATTATTAATTAAATAAAAAATTAATTAAACAAAACAAGAGAAAAATTCAGCCCCCATGTGGGGCGTCCTAGAGGACACCCATTAGGGCTAGTTGGATGATCAATTTGGTCTCTTTTGTTTTGTCTTGGTCAATAAGTCATTGAGATATAAAATACTTCTCTTGACTTTAACCTAAATAGTTAATTGAATTACAATTCATTGTAACTCTCCAAAATAATAGAAGAAGAAAAATATCATCCCTCTCTCTATACACACACTAGAAGAAGTGGGATTTTTTTTAATATCAATTCGTGAGTGATAATTTAGAGACAACGTACTTCGTTGTTTGGATTTATTTATAAGAAACTTCAAGAAATCAAGACTTGAAGAATACGAGGATTGAAGAATTCAAGAGGTTCATCAATTCGAAGTTTTGAAGAAGAATCGGATTCTCCTACCACCTCGCTTCAACGGGTAAGTTGAATTTATTCGGTAAAGCAATCTTTGGATTCAATTATGCAATTAGAGAACACTTTGGGTTTTAATTAAATTTTTGAAATCCTTTCGCTGTGTTTATGAGTTTTTTCGCGAAACCCAACAACAATGAAAGGCTTATACTCAGATGGTGTCTGTGACCTAAAGGTTCATATTGATCAAATCATCTTAATCTCAATTGGCTTTCGATGTGGGTCCACATGACTGGCTAGGTGGCACTTGTTGTGATTCGATGTAGCGGATAAAATTTTGATCCGAATCACACTGATAATCGAATTCGGGTTTTCATGATATTATAATTACGTAATAAGAACGAATTATGTAAGAGTGTAATTGAATTACCTCTTGAAGACAAAATTCGATTAGTCAGCAACGGTCCCAGACTCTTGCTTCTAAATAATCACGCGGAAGAAAATTCTTTGAGAAAGCTCCGATCTCCTCCCCGGCAACATTGGCAGCGGCTAGGGGAGAGAGAAAGAGGGAATTTTACCTTTCCTATTGCTCTAGGTTTCTTTGGCTCAAAGTCAGATTCTGATAATAACTTGTGTAGAGTTCTAACATTGACTAACTATTTATAACATATAAGCAGAACCGCTAGGTCTAATAAGAGGGGGCGGCCGCTAGGCCTTATAGGGATGGGCTTCCGGGCTTTGTTCCATCTTAGCCCATGTGTAATTAATTAAATCCAAATCCAATCCAATTGATAATTAATTAATTATTTTAATCTAATTAAATATAAACTAATTAGATTAATTCAACTTATAAACTAATTTCCAATTAATTTTAACTAATGAATTAATATGATTTAATTTATTTATTTAATCCAATTAAATATCTTTAATTAAATCATGCCATCCATTTTGTTAGTCAATCACATCTAATGTGATTTTACCAAAATACCCTTAGCATGGAAAAATATTCATTTTCTTCGCATAGCGCGACTCTCCAGGCTCGACTCAATTGGTAGTGGGAGGATTCCAAAGGATAAGGTTGTCACCTAACCAGCACCGTGGAACCAAATCGTAACCCAATTGAATACGAGATGAACATGTCATCACGAACCTTGATTACGACTACCATATGCGTATAAACTCTTCACCGACATGACCCGATCAAGTAAGAGTCATGGTATGTCAAACTCATAGAACTTGAAGCTGTACTTGGTAATCATAATAATGTGAAATTATCAAACTACCCTTAGTGACCATCACTGGTTAGTTTATATGCTTTGCCCAAAGACTTTATAATTTCAATTACTTATGATCGTATAGGTCACATACTCGTTTACTGTCGAGGCGGTGAATCCCATATTGACAGTTATCTTACAATGTCGAATGCACCATATGGATCAGGGGCGGATCTAAGCTTAGACAGGGGGGGGGGGGGAACAGTGCCCCCACTGACTTAATTTTTTTTTGATGTTAATATATAGATATTTTTTAATTTTTAATTGTAAATTACATTTGTGCCCCCCCTCAATTTTTATATTTGAATTTTGCCCACCCAAGGTTGAAAAATATTATGTTTTCTTCCTTTACTTTGAGTTTGTCCCCCCAAAACCCAAAATCCTGGCTATAACAAAAGAGGTATAAGAGTATAAATTATGTCAAAAGTTGTAATTGAACCTAATTTCTTATTATATTTTCTCCCATAAATACAGCGTACCGACCCCCCTTAAATCCTTCATCTATTTGGCAAAAAATGGAAGGTGCGGGAGCCCCCACTGACATCAATTTCTGGATCCGCCACTGATATGGTCGTACTTCGAGGTCGAACCAACCTATCAGGTGATACGGGTCCAACTATTCTGATAACATATTCAATACTATAAGCATATTATAAATAACTCCTCAGGTCTAAGTTCACACATACTATCGGAATCTTAATTCCAATCATTGACTGTCAAAGACTAAATACCCATGTGATCAGATTAATGCGAGTCGAGTTCAAATATGTTAATTCCATTAACTATATTCATCACACCAGCTCCCACTATCTAATCAGTGTTCGACAAACACTTCCTTGTCAAAGCAGGTGTCGTACGAGTTGAATTTTAATGCCCAATTAAAATTCTTTAACTCGCGAACTCTCTTTTAAAAGATTAAGTACTTGACTCTTCCAGTGCCCCCTCTCAATCAAAAGAGATGGAAAGTCTATTTTCAAATCTCATGGACTTATTTGTTAAACACATTCAAATGCCACTAGATTTATATGAACAAAATCAAAACCTTTATTCTATAAATAGAAACACAAAATAGTTTGTACAAATAACTTATCAAAGTCCTACTCAATTTAATTCCTCATAAGCATTGAGGGCATACACCTAACAACACCACACATTCTTGGTTTTCTCCCATCACCAATTGAGATAAATCTAGAGATTCACCCTTTCAAAAAAATAAGTGAAGAAAATCACTAGTTGTTGAATAAGGTTAATCTAGTAATTTGTTATTAAATGAACAAATTTATTTAATTATTTAACTAGATTAATTTAAATAAATTGAAAGGCAAATATTAGTTAATTAGATTAATTTATTATTTATTCCTATTAGCCTAAATTATTATTAAATTAATTAATTTAGCTAATTATTTATTAATATCATGTACTAATTAAATTAATATATTTTGGACTTAATTAATAAGTGGACTAAGTTGAAAATCAACTTAGCCGACTAAAAAATAAATAGGCGTATATTATCAGATTAATGGGCTCAAGGAATTTAAGGTCATCATCTCACTTAAATACACCCTAATATGATTAATTTAGTGCACAAGTCATCATAACAACTAAAGAAGAGAAAAAATTCCATCTCCCCTTCCTCTGTAGACGTGGGCCTTACCCAAGTCAGAGAAGGAGGATTTTTCTTCAACGTTATTTCGACGTGATATCTAAAGGGAAAAACTCGGGATTATTGCTCTCGTTGTAGATCAAGAATTCGATTTCTTCTACGAGGTTAGTATTTAGATGTAATTTGATTTACATCTTTTTATTTAAAAATCATTAAACCCCAAAAGTGATCCGATTGTAAATTCGAATATATTTTGATTTCTGCTGCGCATGAACTAGGATTCAAAACGCTACTAATACAAGTGTGAATTTTATCAATGTCAATCCCAGAAAACAATTGCCCGTATAATTCGTGTATGATGATATGGTTATTACTTATTAGTAATATAGGACCAAATAAGGCTCAAGACTTCATGACGACTATATTAAGAAGTATCTGAGGACAAGAGTAAAATGATATATAGTCGTAACCAATTGGTTTAAAATCATGTTGTGTGTTAAAAATCCAACTATATATATATATATGTGCATGTGGTATAAACCGGCTGGGGTTCTTGAACATCTTGGGATTAATGATGTTTTAATATATGTATAGTGGTAATAAATGAGAGGAACATGCATGCATGGTAATAGTATTAATCTTTTCTATCTACTTTTCTACCTAACTTATCATGAAGATGATGATGATGATGATGAGACCTAGTAAATATATATAATCTTTGTTCTCATGCGATGTCCGTTTCAGGCCCATGAAGCTTTTGTTGTTTGACTTGGCCAATCCATGCACCAAATTATGCACATGACATCTTTGATTATAAAATGATATTGAATCTTTTATTGCATACTATAGTTGAATGACAAGTGTATATATAATTCATAACAAATTTATATTTAATGAAATATTTTATACACTTATCATTCATATGTGAAGTGCAATAGAAGATTACAACACGATTTGCAATAAAAGATTCAAACTGCAATTTTTGTGCCATTTCTTTATGCATGCTTCACTTGTCACCTTGAAAATGTCCCTTGGATATAAGATGTGTAAATGTAAGGTTGTATGCTATGTTAGGAACACTGGAGAGCGAGAATTATTAATTTTTTTACGCTCACAATTATCCTTTTTCTACTGTGCCAGGCACTGTTTATACAATGCACATCAAAGATTATAATAAAAAGTATTACAAGGTACACATCATTTGGACACGGTATATGTTATGTGGTAATTCTAGTTGAAATTCGATTTGTGGTAAATTCTAGTTGAAATTCGATTTGATCAAATTAAACATAAGGTAATATAAAAGATTAGATTACACTAATCATATAATTATTTAAAGTACACTATGTATACATATATATGTGTGTATCATATAAATTTATTCCGGAATTTCTAACAATCCAGCAGAACTTGTGAATTCACAAGCAATTGACTATTGGCATTTGGTAGGCTACAGATCACACCAACCAAGGTAACCTACCTCGTGCTTCATACGTAGACCTATGTATAAGTTGTGCAACAATAATCACAATCATATCACAGCAAACTTAGGATATCATAATTAATCTTCTAAACAAATAATATTGTTAGCTACTTTGTATATTTTACCTTGCCACACCAAAAAATGAATTGATTCCATATATCAAATTTTAATCAAATATAGATAATTAAGAAATAGTAATGTACACCACAAATTTATAAAAAAAAATCACTACTAATTAATTACTTAGATTCAAAACCAAGCTCTACTACTATTATATTGACAATAATTAGGGTTTCTTTCTGTTCTCCTGCACTACACCTTCATTCCCTGCTAGCATCAAATACTTATCCCTTCTTGTAAGAGAAGTGCATTCAAACCCCAAAGCATAAGCCAGTTGTCTCTGTATATAATTAGCTACGTCATGGCTCGATTTCCCACCAGCGCACGTTAGCTCCTTTGGCACCTTCCCAAGAATATGAACACTGTAACTGGGTCTAGGGTTCATCAAGAAGAAGATAGGGTCCAAACACTTGAGCCCACTTGCAGTTGTCCCATAAAACATGCTCACGTTAGTGTTCATGGCGACAGGCACAATTTCATCAGCCAATTCAGCAAACAAAGAGCTAAACCTCAACAGATATGGCTCCCTGCATGTCGTTCCCTCCGGACATACAACTAAATCACCTTCGGACAACAATCTCTGCATTGTTTCGCCGTCTTGTTTTCGATCTCTTGTCAACCGTACTGTCTTAATGGGTGCTATTATTTCAGACATTTTACTGAGACTGTACGTAACTGCTGTTAAGGGTTTAGCCAGGGAAGTGCTGAGGAAGACAGGATCTAAGAGGGTTCTGTGAGTGCATACGTAGAGTACGCCTTTGTCGTTTTGTGATCTCGTTGGGGCACTGCCTTTTACTCTGATGTTAACGCCACTTGAAGTGCCTAAAAATATGGCCAGTTTGTAAGGCAAGCAGATGCCAACAAATAATCTGAAGATGGCGAGGACGATTCCGACTGGAAGCCACATAAACATCGATAGAGTTGCAAAGGGCGTCGGGAGGAACGCCAACCTCCCGTCGTGGAAAACTAGTGGCTTTGGATATTTCTCTCTTGGCATTGCTGATGAGCTTGAATTGGATTTGGTGTCTTCTTTGGTTACCACATATGCTTCCTGTGACAATTTTTTGCAAATTGTTCCGATATATTAATTAATGGGCAGATTCGACATACGAAACATGTTGATAATAGAAATATGCATGATTGATATTATAATGAAAAATCGAAGAGTGTCATGGGGCTCCATTCGGGCAACATAATTGTGGCAATTTATTTTTTTGCCAAAACAAGAATGAATTGAGGAGGCCAAAACGCATGGAATTACAGTGTACTAGAAATGTTTGTGTGATCTATTAATTAACTGATGATTTTAGTTATGTATTGGAAATTTTGGTCCAACCTTGATATTTTCAAATCCATCCATAGTAAAATTTATATATATACTAATCATATAATTGATAAAGACTTTAAGAAAATTTACCCATAAAAAATAAACGTTAATGGGATTAGTTAACTCAAATTGACCTTATGGGTTAAATTATATAAAATAGTGCGTACTATTATAATGATCTGCAAGTATTTTTTAATGTTAAACTACATCCATACCTTGCAAAGGGAGATTAACAAATGGTCATGAAGATTTGAGCTTCCAATACCAATATCTGGCCTTTTTTCGCCAAAGAACTCCTTAAGAGCTCTGTGCTTCACAAGCAACCCTGAAGTGGAGAGTAAACCAGTAAAAAAGTGCCCTACAGTATGCAACTCGGTTCCTATAACCGAGTCAACACTTAGATACTCCTTGAGAAACCCTTCCACCATAACCCTTGGCACACTTGTAATAACCACTTTAGATCCAGCTGAATCTAAAGCTTCATAAGCATGAAGATTGAGATTTTCAAGGTAAAACTTAGGCAGAACAGCTCTTGACACACTGTCCATGTCCTTGGACCTAAGCCCACAAAATGTAATGAATATCATAACCCTCATTTTGAGCTCGTAATCCAAAACCCACAAAAATGGACATGATAAGAGCAGAAATAGAGCTCTGAAAATGCTGCCACCTTCAAATGCAACGAGCATGAAGTAAGGAAAGAAAGACTTAGATCTTAACAAGCATCCATGGATGTCACACACTAGGGTTTGGGATTTTCTGCCGTAAAGATTATTGCATTTGGTGAGACTAGGGTAGAGAGGATATATCTGGTTTGGTGATGATGATGATGATCTGATACTACAAGGGTTTTTGACTTTCATAGCAGCTCTGTAACATGAGTTTGCTAAGAACTGGTATAAGAACCAGTCTGCTAATCTGAGTAGTACCATGGGGAGCTCCATGGTTTTTACTGAGCCTGTCATTTGAATGTATATATATGATTCAAAAGAGAGTTGACAAAGAAGAAAATATAAGTTTGTTGAAGAGAACAAGAAAAAAACTGATCGAGGCAGTGAAGAGAACAGGGACAGATGCATATGAATTTATAGGAGTAGTAATTAAGGGATGTGGAGTGGGGGTAGGGGGGAGGTTGACCATATAACATTTTGTTAGCCACACACGCTGCCATTAATTGACGCGCATATATACGTTTTACATCTTGTTTAAATCTCTTTATATTGTATCTATAATATATATTTGGGGTTCGTTACCACTTTTCTCCTTGGAACTTTTTTGTTCTTCCCTTTGAAAATCGGTACATAACTTTCTTTCCTTGGTGAGCAATATTGGTAGGTCATATGTTGGTCACCGACATCATCCTTTGTTTTTTTTCCCTTTGGAACTATGTGTATAGAGCTTTTTAGTTGTAAATGATTTAATAGAAATTTCCGAGATTACGTGTTTCATTAATTATAATTATCAAAACTATTCATACATAATGGTCCTTTTGTGAGGGATCTATTCTATCTATTAATTACTATATATATTTGAAGGGGGTCCTTTGACCCTAAATGCTAAATATTGACCAAATCCTAAGTTCTCAGAATTTAGAATTATTTTTATTTTCTAAAAAAAATTTATTGGTTCACTTTTGCTTAGAAAATTGAAATCCACCTAAGTGCGCCTTCAA
This sequence comes from Buddleja alternifolia, assembly GCA_019426215.1. Classification (NCBI taxonomy): domain Eukaryota; kingdom Viridiplantae; phylum Streptophyta; class Magnoliopsida; order Lamiales; family Scrophulariaceae; genus Buddleja; species Buddleja alternifolia. Next base: position 26,745,730 of record CM033392.1, read on the forward strand.
TATGGACATTTGAAAATCAAATTTAGTACATTAATTGGGCCTCGAAATAGGGTCACTTTTTGCTTAGAAATCTGAAATCCAAATAAATTCTCCTTTAAGATGGAAGTTTGAATTTGAAGACTTAAATTGAGCCTCCATCGAAACAGGTAAGCATATATATAATAGATAGTTGGGAGATGTAAATGAAATTCCATATGAGAGAACGAGTGCATTTATTCCAGGCGGCACTCACGGAAAAACCTCGAGGTGCAAGACACATTGCTGATTCATTTTAATTTCATTTTTATATATTCATTCATTATTTGGTTGGTCTAACTTATTATATTTTCGTTTCAGCTTGATTCATAGCATGTTATATCTGTCTCGCTCCAAGTGGATGATCCTAACTAGGAAGTGAAGCATCCATCTAATTATTCTGTATGCATTTTAGTTTATTGTTACAGTTCACATGTAAATTAAATGATATTTTTTTTGCTTCTTAATTTCTTCTTTAATGGTGTAAATACATAAAAAAGATACAAAGTAAAGGAGGGCAGACGAGAAAGGAGCAGCTTCAGTGAAGTTTATCTGCTGTGTATACACTAGATGAAATTATAGTCGAAAGGAGGACACACTCTTTATGTACAGGTATTATTCTATTATACCTTCTAAAGCTCATCCATTGACCCAAACAAATGTATCAATTTTGTATATAATGTCTGCACCAGTAGAAATCGTCGGACTCCAAATAGTTAATGGTCTTCAAGATCTCGCAATAGAAGATCAAGTTTGTTTCTCGATTTGTTGGAATTTGTCCTTATTTCTTAATGTTCAAAGGCTGCTTTGTTTTTGAAACTATTTAATCTTCACGTGGGAATGAATGTTTAGCTGTTTTGATTTGATGAGATTTATGCTGGTTCAAGATTGTTCATCATTTCGGGCGTTCGTTTGAGTAATGGCATCCAAAGAATTACTGCCAAATTGTATCATTTCTCTTTTTTTTTCCAAGTCCTAAAGAAGTAATTTGAATTCTTAGCATACATGCTACACTTCTGTGCAGGTGCATGTACACTTATGCCGTTCATTATTTTGGAGTGAGTCTCCCTGAAGGATAGATGCTACTGACGAAACTTGATTTGCAAAAATTTTAGAATGCAGAACTCAGAAGTCAATTTGAAGGAGTATTCAAGCAAATGGAGAGCTTCACCAAACCAGTGTATTGATAGATCAAATGAATTAGTGCTTTGTAATTGATAAACACATCCTAATTAATGTTATTTCTTACCGTAAATTGTAGATCTAATTTGAATTGACCATTTACATGTTCTACATACTCAGATGTAAGTATGTATATTATGAAATGTTCATGTATATATGTGTGTAGTTTTTTTAGTATACATTGAAACTAATACGAGCTTCGAGCCAAGATCGAGATCCTCCAGATTTGCCCTCTTTTTAAAAATTACAAATAATAAAGTGAATCTATTATCTCAACTGAGAAGCATCTAATGCTCTGAGATTTGAGAATGCTTAAAATTAAAATAAAATGATAAAATGATCAATAAACTAATTAGATAATCAATTACTCAAGTAAAATGATAAAATAAAATTAACTGATAAAATAGCCTATCTTTGCTCGGAATTCATGCTATGACCTTCGGCTTTGAGCTCGCATAGGGCTTGATTCTTATAAAGCTCTACTTGACATTACCAAGCCGAGCTTATGAGGTTCGAGTCAACTTGAGCTCATTGACAGTCCTACGTATATCTTATAAAGTCGAGCATATATATTTCAAATATATCCTATTTTAAATTAAATATAATATTTCCAATTGGTGAAGGTTCCAAATGAAGTTTTTTTCTTGATAAATCAAATGAAAATTTTCACATACAAGATATTTATGATTTCTTTAATTTGGTGAAAAGAACAACCTCTTTGGAAAATCTGAACTGCTTCGGTCATTAAGGGACTCAATTTTAATTTTTTTTTCTCCTACAAAGTTACATCGTATCATAGCTCTACATATATATTATTAATCTCTATCTATTCTATATATTATTTGAATTATTTTGTTCTTATAGAAAAAAATTATTGGTCTGTATGCATTCATAAGCTTCCAACTAATTACAACACTTTAGATAATGAGCAAAATATAACTCTTCATTTTTCATGTGAATTTGTGTTTTCAATTTAATGAATTTGTTTGTCAAATTTAAAATTAGTATGTAGTAATTATGTTTGCATGAGAACTTGAAATTTCAACTTTTAAAGCAAATAGTGTGTTTTTTTGAAAAAAAAGGTTTTGTTTGCTGATTCCCATGTGAAAGGCCAAAGGTTTTGTTTGCTTATTCCAATTTTCAAACCAACCAATTTGATTGTTGATTCCAAGTTCTTAATTATTTTCTAGAAATCAACCAATTAATTCATTCCAGCCGTAGTTGCAATTATATTTACAATAAATCAAAATTACTTGCTCTTGACTTACATAGCTGCAGATTGTTTCATTCTTCAAAGCCGATAGTATTTGCTTCAATGAAGATTCAATACTATGTCAAAAGTTGATCGTTGGATAAGTATAATATTGTGTAAGTCAGAATTGATGTTATTTTTTCTATATATTTTTTTATGATTTTCTATTAGATAATGACTTAAAATTTTTATCCCTTTGTCAGAATTTTCAAGAGGTAAAACTCAAGGACCTTATATTGATTTGTCATTATTTGAGAAGAATCAAGATTGTGTAAGTCAATAGAATTGATGCTATCTTTTATATATCTTCTTTTTTGTGATTTTAATTATTAATAAGTACTAAATTAGATAATGATGTTTTATTTTCTATTTATGAATGAAGCTAATTATATTTCACGAGTACTTCTTTGTGCTTAATCTAATTTGTTTGTATTCTTATAGGAGTAAAAATGAATGACAATCAAGTTGGTTACAAGCTTGCAAGACTAAAACGAACGAGAGAATTATATGTTAAGCGTCATAGAGGAGTAAATGATCCTTTGGTTATTGAGACATTGGCTAGGATGGATAGAGAATATCAACAGTTATCGGCATTACATAACAATCATTTGACCGTGGGTGAAGAATTTCATAATTATAGGCCATCATCACGTGGAAGGCGATCTACGCGAGGATCTTCAACGTGTTCCAGCTGAGGATCATCCTCCCGTACTAGAGATTTACAACGTGGTGGTCGATGTGGTGGTCGTACAACAGGTGGTATGTCTTATTTTAATGAGGATATAGATATTAATATCGTACTATTATCACTTTTAATTTGAATTTTGTAGTCATGTAAATAATTTTGTCAAATCATCATATTTTATGGTTGAGAGTAAAAAATCACATGTTATTGTTATCCTAATGTGAAATATGGACATATAATCCGTAAATGGATATAGAGTTAACAATATGTTATGGGTGATGGCGTCTCTTTTTTCAAGTGTAATAGTACTAACTAAATTTTATTATTTCCTAGATCTTAGTATTTATTTTTTAACATACATTTATGTTTAAATATATTTTTGAACATACAACTTATAAGAACATTAATTAAAAATTCAATAAATGGTTGCATTTGCTTAGTTCTATTTTGTTAAATATATATAAGACAAGAGCGCGCAGATGGTAATGCTACTGGCACTGAATCAGCATTCAGAACACTCCTCCCTACTTACATCTCAATTGGTAAAAAGACTTTTATGATCAATATTGTTATCATTTAAATGCAATAATACATTATTAATGCAATAAGACAACTTATTGCATACATGCAATAAGCGCGAACTAAGTGAGAATTACTATTTATATTTCAATGTTTTAAATATAGATTAATCAGACATTCACTGAGAATGTGAATTTATATTTTAAAGAGAATATTTAGTATGTATATCTATTGCATGTGATAATATTGGCAACCAATTCACAGTGGCAATGTTCCACTCTACAAGCATCGTAAATGGTAAAAATAATAATAATAATAATGTTTATCAATCCTCCAGATTCACGTGTATTTATGTATTTGATAAATATGATTAATTTTTTTGTATATTTCTGACAAGTATTTATTGAGAATGATTTACAATTTTAATGAAAAAATATAGTTTGTCTATTTATTACTAATTTTTTGTTCGAGACAAGAACTTGCAGGTGATAATGGTGGCAACCAATCAGTAGTGGCAATACCTCCTTCTACTAACATCGTGAATGGTAAAATAACTCATTTTGATATGTTGTTAGCCTTTCTAAAGCATAAGTACTTATACATTTGATAAAAAAAAGAGTCATATTCGAAATATAAGAATGCAATATATATTTTTCTCACATACTTACAATATAGGGGATGAAGTGATCTCATTATATTCATATGATCCTTTTTATGAAAACCAGGTGTAACTCAAAATGTTGTAGCACAAAGATTTCATCTTACGCCCATAAACTACAATTCTTTCGCTGGAGGAGCTCCATCCGCTTATGAACGTGGCGATACAAGTAGCATTGAAGAGGTGCACATGAGCTTAAGAGTAGATGATGCTTTACAACGTATGTCTACACTTTTGGTTTAGTTGCATTATACACATATAAATATGTATATTATTCTTAAATTTAAAAATCATAAAGAAAATGTCTAACATATATGTAAATCTAAATTGTTTAGGAAACCATGTAGAAGATCTTCATGATTCAGAAGATGATGATTTTGTACCAAGTACTATTCCGATAGAAAATAACAATGCACGTGATTTAAATCCTCCAGTTTTACATAGAGAGTTATTTTTTTTTAAAAAAAAAAGTTGTTGATTTGAAGCTCTAACTGATATCTGTCATTTATTTTGAAGCTCTATCGTTGTAGAGATTATAATTAGTTACTTTTGTGAGTCTTTTGATTTATACTAATATTTGATTACAACCTCTTTTTAATTTTGCAGGATTAACTTTGAGAAGTATGACTATATTATCAAATACCAAATCATTAGTTTGGATCGCTTTTGTGTTATACTGAATTTTTTTTGAGAAAATTTGTACAAGTATTGATTAATTATTGAACTTATAAATATTTAAAGTTATTATGAACTTTTATTAATATACTGAGGATGATGTTGTCATTTATTCTACTTGATTTTTATTCCTTATTTCACATGTATCATTCTGTATCTATTTTGATGTCTTTACAAATATGTTATGTTTGTGAAAATAATCTATTATTTTATTATTGTTGTAAGTATAACACCAATATTGGGTTGAATTCAATTCTACAAAAAATAAACTTTGTATTTAAATTATTAATTGAAATTAGTTTAAACCGTGCGTAGCACGGGTTACATGCTAGTTCTTAAATATTTATTGATCATAATGATTTGTATCTAATGGATTTTGCGTGAGTGATTCTTGAAAATTTACTACAAGTTCCCAATATATATTAATCAAAATTATCTGAAAAATCAAAATTATCCGAAAAATAAAAAATTATCTGGATATGACGGACCATATGCGAGTCCCATGACATGCACTACAAGAAGATTAAGTGTTAGCAATGAAATTATACGTCATGTTTTGAAATTGTGGTCTATAGCAATCTAAACTATGGACAATTTGGTCATGGTATATGTTTCCTATTGTCACGTTGGTGGAAGAGATTGATAACTATTTTAAGTTTTATTTAGCTGTATATAGTGGAAGAAATGTTAATCCATTACTTTTTCACAAAGGCTAAAAGTCATGGTATTTGTAATGAACAAACCATTGACAAAGGGTACAAGTTGTAGGCATTAATGTTTTGGTCATGCTTGCAGATACCACGGCTGAAAAAGTCGAGGTGAACCCATGGTCACTTGATTTTGACCATGGCAAATAGATTTTTTCGCTATTACTAATTGACATGGACAAAAATTAAATTTCTTGTAGTGTGAATAGTTGTGATTGCTTCGAATAAGATAGCTCCCGAGAATGATCCATTTTTCAATCTATTTTGTATTGGATAGTGTGCAGATATATGCTCAAGGATGCCGTAGCTTGGGGGACCTCCTGTTCATGATCATCATCGTCAATGTTCAGATAAAGCCTAGAAAAGGGTCATCAATGTGATTCAACTGAAGCCACTAGAGATTACTTTATGATGAAATTTTGACCTACTAACTAAACCAATAAGTTTTGAGTTTTTGGCAGAAGAATTACTGCTCAAGTTACTGCAGTTAATTATCACTGGCACCGCCCACGCATCGTTGACTTCGTCGCATTAAAAATGTTCAAACAATATTTTTTTTCACTATTTTAATTGTTGGATGCAATAAATGGAACTGGCTCTGATTGTAGATAACTTATGATATGTCAAGAAACCGTTAAGAGTGGTATGAATCTGTATAGCACTATGTGCGATGGTTCTGTCCTGTATATATACTTTATGTGTAATCGGAATCTATTGATCTCAAGAATTTTTTTCCTGCTTTAGAATATTTTAAAAGTAATTTAATTTTGTTGAAAAAACTCAGAGTTGAAGAAAAATTCTTTTACTTGGGACAAACAGGGAGTTGGTTGAAATCCCAACAACATTTCACCAAGAATTTCAAGCTGTTATTATTATAATTATTTATTTATTTTGCTATTTACCAAGGCATTGGTATGAGCCAACTAAGGCATAGAACATTGGGAACAATCCATGCTCGAATCTCAAAATTAAAGTTGGAATCTTTGAATAGTTCTTACAGTTTGAAATTTTCTTTGAAGCAACAATATGAGTTAATAATAGAATCATGCAATTCTTGTTACTCAGTTTGGTGAGTGTTCAATCACTCTATGTGAATGTCTGATTCTGATAATATCTGCATAAGATTTGCATGCAACTTTGAATAGTCCAACCACACCTATTATGATGTCTCTTAATTTCCTTCCTTATCTCCTCTGCCCTCATCATCCAAACAAAATAAAACATTCAAAATTTAGTCTATTGTTCATTTTCACTGCATCCCTCCATTTTAACTGCAAAATATTGTTGGAAATAGTCTTCACAAACTTGTGATGATAGTATCGATTTAATGTTTTAGGAATAATATTTAGTATATTCAAACACACCTAAAAGTATGTCGTTCATTAGGTGTTTGACGAATAACATTTTTGGTATAATTCAATTTTGTTTAGAAATTAATTTATGTTAGAAGTTTTAACGGTGACAAATAAGATAATTTTTGACAATCAAAGTTGGAAGCCTTGATAAGATGATCAGCCAGCAACGAGAAGACCTGATCACCTAATGATCAATCAGCATTAAAGTAGCATCGAGAAGATCGTTTCACTTGAATTTATTACAACACTCCTGAATGATTTAAATGCAATTAATAATGGGTATTTATATCAATGGACATTTAATTTGAAATCATTTAAAGCTAATAAGAAAGCATGTAATGTGATAAGGACTCAGAAAGCTTATATATATATATATATATATATATATTTAGAATAGCATATCTCCAGCCACCATAGAGTTCATAACACCACTACATTGCCTTATCTAATTCAACTATTTTAAGTATTATACATTAAATCTAATCCATGAAAAGTACATACACCTCTAGATCTCAATAAGTTATCCTTTAACAACCAAAGTTATCATGAAGTAAATACCAAAATAGCATCTCTCTAGCTGAAAAGAGTATCACCATCTAGTATGTATTTCATCTATATGCCAATTTTAGTTCATTACTACCAAACAATTGATCACTTTTGCCTCGAAAGCAACTAAAAAGATCTCATCTTGCTCATCACCTAAGATTACTTATTACACCATCACATTTCCTTGTCTAATTTGACTGCTTTACGTCTTATATATTCAATTCTAATCCATGAAAAGTATTTTTACCTCTGAGTCCCAATATAAGTTTATATTTTAACAATCAAAGTTATCATGAATTAATTGCCGAAGTAGAATCTCCCTAGCTGAAAATTATTCTATTTCAAATGTTCTAAATATTAAATCAATACAATTCCTAGAGTTTTTGCATACTTGAATAGGAGGAAAGGTGTTAGTTGCAGAAAAACACACGACTTAAACCCTTCTTTAATCAATCTCTTCTATCGCTTCAATCCAAAATAACTGCCAACCAGAAACAAAAACAATATTTTATTAACTTAGAGTCAATATTCTAAAAGGAGATTGTGAAAGATTGGACTTAATTAAGGCTGTAAAATTAAGGTTTACAACAAACACAAGATCCTCCCTACCACTCAGTCGACCCCCAGCCAACTCAAAAAAACTCAAGGGTACAAAATCAGTTTCAACTCATTTAGTATCATGATAAAATAGTACTGAATCAACATTGTTACTCCAATATCAAGCAACGAACAATAAATTTCAGAAAATTGAACAAAGCATAAATGAAAGGAAAGACATACCAGCAAAGCATGAGGATTATTGCTTCATATTATGCAAGTTGAGTTAAATGAAAGGAAAAAAATTGCAACCAAACCTAAAGCAACATTATGCGAGTATTACCACATAATTAGTTTATATTTTATAAAGACATTTATAAACCCAACTTAAAAATATTGTACTTATGGCAGCTGAGGTAGCGTTGCATTGTTGAGTTTGAGAATGACTAAGGGAAGGCCAATACACATTCTAATTGATACAGGGAGTACACATAATTTCATGGATTTGGGGACTGCCAAAAGACTGGGGTGTAAACTAGAACCTACGTCCCTTTTTTCTGTTTCAGTAGCTAATGACAACAAAATCCACAGTTGTTTCATGTGCAAGAATTTTTGTTGGAAAAAGCAAGGTGTGGAGTTTAGCACTGACCTTATGACAATACCCTTGGGAGGTTGTGACATGGTATTAGGGGTGCAATGGCTGGTGACACTTGGGGGCATCAATTGGAATTTCAGCCAATTGAAAATGGAATTTACTACTGACAATAAGAAGATCTTATTAAGAGGAATGCAACCATCATCAGTGAAACATATGAGTAGAAAGAAGATTAACAAAATGATAAAAATAATCTTCTCAAATTGTAATGTTACATGTGGGCATTTTCCAACATAAGGAAGTCAAATCATGTCAGCTCTTTACAATGGAAGGTCAACACAAACAGGATCCAGAGCAATTACAAAATCTTTTAGAAGAATTTGATGACCTTTTCAAGGAACTTACTACTCTACCACCTCACAGGCAACAAGATCACAAAATTGTATTGAAGAAAGGGACTGATCCTATTAGCTTAAGGCCTTATGGATACCCTCCCAGACAGAAAGGTGGGATTGAGAAAATGGTGAAGTCATTGTTGGAAAGTGGGGTCATTAGACCTAGTACAAACCCTTTCTCAAGCCCTATAATAATGGTGAAGAAAAATGATGGTACATGGAGAATGCGTGTGGACTACAGAGCAGTTAACAAGGCTACTGTGAAGGATAAATTTCCAATACCAGTGATTGAAGAGCTCTCAGATGAAATAAAAGGGACCAAGATGTTCACTAAATTAGATTTGAGATCTGGAAATCATCAAATCACAATGGTGGAAGAGGACATTTGAAACACAGCATTCAAAACACATCATGATCACTTTGAGTTTGTAGTTATGCCCTTTGGCTTAACTAATGCCCCTTCAACATTTCGATGCTTGATGAACACGATATTTGTACCCTACCTTAGGAAATTTATATTGGTATTCTTTGATTGATATATAGCAAGAATTGGCATGACCACATGAATCATTTGAGAACTACTTTTCAAATATTGAGATTAAACCAACTGTTTGTGAAAAAGAGCAAATGTGATTTTTCTAGTCAGAAAGTTAAATATTTGGGGCATGTGGTGTCTTATGAGGGTGTTTCAGCAGATCCTAATAAGATAAAAACAACAGTAGACTGGCCAGTACCCAAAAACCTCAAAGAGTTAAGAGGATTTTTAGGAATCACAAGGTATTACAGAAGGTTTATAAGGGGATATGGTAACATTGCTAAGCTATTGACAGATTTGTTGAAAAAAGATGCTTTGAAATGGGATGAGAGCTCTACTGTTGCTTTTGTAGAACTTAAATTTGCCATGACAAGTGCACCTGTACTTGCTATGCCAGATTTTGATGAGGACTTTGTAATAGAAACAGATGCTTGTGGAAGAGGAATAGGGGCAGTACTACAGAAGGGTAAAGCTCTTGCATTCACGAGAAAGGCTTTGTCTTCAAAGAACTTAGCATTATCAATGTATGACAAGGAAATGTTGGCGATAGTGGTGGCTGTGCAGAGATGGAGGCCATATCTAGTGCGAAGACACCTTATAATTAAGATAGATCATAAGAGTTTAAAGCATCTAATAGAGCAAAGAATTTCAACTCTTAGTCAAGAAAAGTGGATAATCAAGCTAATGGGGTATGTCTTTACTACTTAATTTAAGAGTAGACAAGAGAATGTATTAGCTAATGCTTTGTCCAGACAAGTGCATGAGAATCTGGGATCAATATTGAGTATTTCATCTGTTAACTCAGAGTTATTGAATCAAGTAAAGGATAATTGGCTTAATGATGATAAGTGCCAACAGATTATTGCTGACATAATGCAGGATAATGGGAAGAGACCAAGGTATAAATGGATAGCTGGGATACTAACAAGAAAGGACAAGTTAGTGGTGGGTGCAGATGGTGGGTTAAAAAAGAAAATTTTCCACATTTACCATAGTAGTGGACTTGGAGGGCATTCTAGGATGCAAGTCACTTGACATAAAATAAAATAAGTATTTTACTGGAAGAAGATGAAACATGATATATGTTAGGCTGTAAGAGAACGGGACACTTGTCAAAGGTGTAAAGGGGAGAATTTAGCTTTACCTAGGTTGTTGCAACCTTTGCCTATTCCAAATCAGATTTGGCATGATATTTCCAAGGACGTCATTGAAGGATTGCCTGTATCACATGGGAGAAACAACATATTAGTAGTAGTGGACAAATTGAGCAACTACGCTCATTTCATGCCACTTAAACATCCCTATTCAGCATTAGATGTAGCACAGGTGTTTATGGACAATATTTTCAAATTACATGGGATGCCTAAAACAATAGTAAGTGACAGAGATGCTGTGTTTATGAGTAAGTTTTGGCAAGAATTCTTCAAACTACAGCAAGTGCAGCTTCACACTTCAACTACTTATCATCCTCAGTCTGATGGCCATACTAAAGTGGTGAATAAGTGCTTAGAGTCCTATCTAAGATGTATGTGTAATGATAGGCCTAAGGAGTGGCAAAAATGGCTGCCTTTGGCCGAGTGGTGGTATAACACCTCCTATCACTCAACTTTAAAGAAAACACCTTATGAGATAGTATATGGTCAAAAACTACCAATCCATCAACCTTATATTCAAATTGAAGCTTCTGTTGATGTAGTTGACAGAAGCTTAAATCATAGAGAAAGCATAATCAGGTTATTGATTTAACATCCACTAACATTGGCACAGGAAAGAATGTAACAATAGGCTGATAAGGGAAGGAGTGAAAGGGTGTTGGAGGTTGGACTGGGTGTATGTGAAGTTGCAGCCCTATAGGCAACTCTCTATTAGAAGAGAAGCTTATAACAAGTTATCTGCTAAGTACTTTGGGCCCTTTAAAGTGATTCAGAATTATGGTACTGTTGTATATAAACTAGAGTTACCCCCAGATGCAAAAATACACCCTACCTTTCATGTCTCTCAGCTGAAAAAGAAGATTGGCAATGTCCCTATTAGTCCAAATTTACCAATCATGCTGACCAATCATGGTTATTTGGTTTTGGAGCCTGAGGCAATATTAGATAGAAGGAGTGTTCCCAAAAACAATAAGGCAGCCACTCAATGGTTAATCAAATGGTTCAACTCACTTGTTGAAGATAGCTCCTGGGAATCTGTATACAAATTAAGATAGCAGTTTCCTCATTTTAATCCTTGAGGACAAGGATTCTTTGAGGGGAAGGTATTTGTTATAAGCCAAAATGGGGGAAAACGTAATAAGAAGAAGGAGCACTTTTGTAAGTAAAGAAACAACTTTCAAGATAGTTGACTAAAGACTTTGACTGCAATTTAAGGGCAAGTTAGTAATTAGCTAATTTGCCAGTTGGATTCTAAAAGTGTAACAAAATTAGTTGATTAGTAGTTAATTCTATAATTCTCATTCAAATTGTATAAAGAGGGAACCGAAGGAATAAAATGTATGTTGTTGAGTCGAAGTATTCACCTCCAGAATCAATTCTCAAGCTTGATTCTCATGTATAGTCTGTTGAATCTTCCCATAATCAATTGGTCTTCATATCAGTTGTTTACTCAGAATTCTCTTTTTGTCTTTAATTTTTCAGATTTGCCTCCGTCATTAGTAGGCATAAAACATGTTGAGATCTGTGTCACTGGCTCTCAATTCAGGTATAGCTTTAGGCTGCTCTGCATTGCTGAGATTGCTTTATGTTGTTCTCCCTTTGTTTCGGCCTCTGCAGTTTCTTACGAAATTTTAGGTTTTACTTTTACCCCTCCAATTTTCAGATTAGATGAATACTCTAATGTTTTTTTCAATTCTATTTGATGATGGATGGTTAGATGAAGGTTTATCGTCCGAGGGTGTTTGGGGATTGTTAGCATAATACACAGCTTTGCTTTCGCCGAAATTCCAAAGGTAGTAGCTTTTCTTTTTCATCATACACTCACAAATATATATATATATATATATATATATATATATGTTTCTCTTCCTCCTTCATATGTTGTTCTGTTGGTAATTTGATTTGATATTGTGCCTTTGTCTCGAAATGAAATGTTATTTTACAGTGAAATGGGTAGTTTTCAAAGGAATAGTTGAAAGCATTCTGGAAAGTTTGGAAGTAATATTTGTGATTTTTACATACATATCCAGGTCGGTTTATTTTCTCTGTGCTAATTGACTGTCATTCTTAAGGGCATGACATAGGGTACTACTTCAATTTTCCAACTGGTAGTAGCAAATTTTTTATTTGCATTTGATCGAGTTTGTATATTAGGCTTGCTTCTCCCATAAATGTTGACTACCTAGGAAGGGCAAAATTTTGTTGCACTGCATATTGTGTGTACCTGATTTATCAAAGTAAACTCATATCCTGACTTTGATTTTAAACATAGATGCCTAAAAAACTTGATTGAGTGTTAAATGTGAATCTCTTGTGATATTGGTTCAAGGATGCATTTGGAATATCCCTTGACCATATTATTGTATAAAACATAATCCTTTTTCCTATTTATAGGAATTGCACAAATTTGCATTACGAGTAAGTAAAAGAAACTCGTTAAAGTAGTTTTTAAGTTTGCGGGATTAAGCTCCTTTTTAAGGCTTACAATTCAATGTTGTTTCATACTTTTACAATCATTAACTTACTAGCTGAAAGAGTAAATGCAAAACTTAACTTTAGTGCACATAAAGACGCCCGAGATTGCATTGTAAAAAAAAAGGTACGCAGATTTGAATTGCTTCGCCTAATCATCACAGTCAAACATGTTCTACCCTGGGAAGGCGGTTATGGAGACAGGGAGAAAAAGAGAGAGGATATTCTAAATTTCGCCAACTCACTACGTCATCTGACAACAATTCCCTTCTCTTTATCCAATTTACAAAGTTTTTTCCCCTCGAAAATCACATAAACAGTCAATTACATTATCATTTTGTAAATGAACTCTAATTAAGTTAATGAAATCAAGTTTGAGATGTACTTCAAGTTCTATCGAACTGTAGAAACTGCTCTAGATTGTTCTTAGCTTAGCGAACTTTACATCAAACTTAACAAATTTACATTAAACTCCAATTTTACAAAAATCGTAATTGTGCCAAGACTCCAAGTCTCGAGATTACTAGTTTCATGTTTTGGTTTCATAGTTGTATGTGTCATTGAAAATTAAATTATGTTAAGTTGTCAATGTAGTTGCTTGCAAGTCAATTACATTCTACAGAATAGCACAAAAACCCACCAATGTGTATTTGTTTGTAACTTAATGGATAGGTGGGTCCGTCTGTGGCAGGCTCAATTTGATACTTGTTTCGTCTTCCCGAAATTTTCTTTTTCTGCCTGTAATTTTCAGATCTAGCTTGATTCATCTTTTCACCAGAGTTTTATTTTACAAAATTGTGTTGTTTTGTTTGTGGTTAGATTTAGATTAATCTCAAAGAAAAGGGAACATTAAGTATGAATCATCAAACAGTTGAAGGAGTTAGAAGCAATGGCAAAACAAGTGAAAGCGGAAGTCCTGACCACTCATATCACAAGTTCATCTTCAAACAAATTGGAAAGAAATGCTTCAAAGCCTAGAGGCTCGGGCTCCTCTTTCAAATGCATTGGATTGGGCGTACAAATTAGATCTGAGAGGGACGAAGAACGTAGTGCTGTAGGAAAACGAATAGGAGAACTTGAGGGTCTGCTTGCAAATAGACACAAAGAGGTAACTTTTATTATTATTATTTTTCTCAATGAAAATAGAAACCAGTAAAAATGAATATTCTCACTGGAAATGCCTCATTTCCATTTTCGCAGATATTTATGCTTAATGCAATTCTAGCAGCAAACGAAAGCATGCCTCATGACGTGATCCAAGATTTGCTAGGTGTAAAACTGAATACGAATAATTATGCAGTAAGTTTGAAATTTCAGCTCCCACGTTATAAGTTAGTCGTTTTGAAGCTGAGGAACTAAATTAGCATAAGAAACCTCACTGCAAGAGAGCAAGAGGTCTCCTACAGTCGCCTGCGATTAGCTGCTTAAGTGCATGATTATCATTCTTGAATATGAAGTTTCGAGATGCCGGTTAGTTAGCGCATTGCAATGATTTCATTTTTTATATGGAGTAATAGCTTAGCCGAGGGCACAGTGAGCACTTGAAAATTCTGTTTGTATTCTAAAAATATTCACTGTCATATTACATGAGTTTGGAAATATTGTACTATTGTCGCAATATATGTTATTCTTCCTTAGTATTCTTTAGTTTGAAGATCATTTTTATGCTAGAAACATGAATAGAGATAAAATATTAGAAAATTTCCTTTCTTCAATAGTCAGAAACTTGGACAAACTGATCTGCATAAATTTTATTCCTATTTGTTTATGTTTTTCCATGTATGCAAATTTTTTGGGGGTGCAACGAAGTTATAATTATTTGTTTTGCTTCTTTAGTTGTCTTTGCGAATAAAGACGAATATGAGTCGGGCTTTTGATGTTCATGTATGAGTAAGGCTTTAGGGGGGTTGTTTCGGGTTGATTCTGGATGAAAGGGTTCTGATGATGTCAAAATTTGTCAGATCATAGTTATCACGTGATTGACCACGTAGGGTGAAGGAACCGATCCAACACACTGATAGAGTAGATTCCCGGCGCGCCAACTTTGGGCGTCATTTACTGTGTAATAAACTCTATAGAGACAATCATTTCTAATGAATGAAGTCAATTATATTATAGCATTCTTTGTTCTTAAATTATTATATGTTTAGAACGAAGTCCCTTAAATCACACATAACTATGGGACATTATCGGACATCGAGAATGATGATGATGGAATGTCTCCAAGGTCGTGATTCTTAAAAGGTTCCAAGTCCGAGATGAGCCTGTCAAGAAATAGGGATATTGACAAAGACTCAAAGGACTTGCTTGTGTACATAGTTCTTCATTTGGATTATGAGTGAACTGAACAACCCCACTAGGAAATTCATAAAATGGTTATCGAATATGGAATTTCCTATAATCACGTAGGCATAAGAGTAATCCTTTAGACCTGAGGTTCCATTGTCACTTTGAGCATAGTCGATTATACTTTGATTTATCTCATGATTCCATCGTGAGTCGTCATATGGGATATCTTGGGTATAATGAGATTATGTGTCAAAGTACATGAGAGACCAAGATGGGATCCCTCACTGATTTAGCAAATCAGACGTTTCCTATGTAATTGCTTAAACGAATCGATTCAAGGAATCTTTGGCCAAAGAATGGCAATCCAAAGAGGCGGAGTGTTTCCTCGTTTGGATTGCATGAATCGATATCATGCAATAAGGGATACATAGTGATTGGGTTGTAAGAGTTTCGACTAAGCCATTACTCAAGATTCTAATCCGGGAAATATGATGGAAGGATCTTACTTATGCGAGGATCATGGTTATGATAGGTTGAGGATCTTGAGTATCTTAACATCGTTTGTGTCTAGGTCTTCGGGGCCTGTTGCTAGACAGTAACCTCGATTTGTAGGTACCATGATATTGTCGGAAATGATACATGGTCTGATTAAATCAAGGAGGATTTAATCTAGTACTTTCTAAATATAGAAAGGTATAATGACACTTTTGGAAAGTGTACTTACTATTAGAACATGAATGAGCCTAAGGGGTCACACACTTACTCCTGAGGTTCCTGCTTAAAGAATATGTTCAATCAACTTTGGAAGTTGAGGTGAAATTAGGAAAGTCTAGTGCTTGCCTAAAGAGGAATATTAATTAATTGGTTGGAGATCAATTAATTAGACTATTTAATTAATCAAGTAGGATTAATTAATTAATGGACTAAGTAAAGTCCAAGGCTTTTATTTAATTAGAAGAGGAAGTCGAAAATTAAATAAAATTAAAGAAATAAATGGAAATAATAATTAGAGTTGGACTTTAATTATTATGGAATATTTAATTAAATGGTTGGACTATTTAATTAAATAAGGAGTCAAAAATTAAATCAAGTTGGATAAATTTTTTGGATTCCATGACTATGAGGGGGCGGCCATAGTGGACGAAAATTAGGAGGGGATTTAATTCCTCTCAAAGTCTTGATCAAGTTGGAATCAAGGTAATATTTAGGAGAGAGAAAGGGAACAAGTTAGCTTGAAAGCTAAGTTTCTTATTTTTAGGAAACTCCTTAATTGAGTTTGACTAGGAATAGATGAATGTTAAATATTGGAGATTTGCTTTCATCTTGACTTCCAAGTAAACTAAACCTAGGAATCTCTCTATAAATATGTGTGTTAAGAGAAACACACACACTTGAATTTTTGGAGCAAATTTTTGTCCACCACATAGAAGAAAAGAGAGAAATTTTTGTCTTCTTGTTTTGCCAAAAACTCGCCCCTCACTATTTATTTCTTGACAAGGTTTTGCTCATGTGTTGAGATTAACCTTTCACAAATATTCCTACCTTCATATATTAAGCCTAGATTAGATCTAGAATAATTATATAGGCTAGCACCGAATATAATTATTGGGAACTATACGGAGGTGTGGATACATCTTAGAGGCAAGATAATTGGATCGCTTAAAGAAACAAAGGAACAAATCGATGTTTGGAATTTTCAAAGGAGGCCGACGGTTTCTTGGAGATTAGTTCAAAGGAGTATTTGTTCGGGTTGAAAAGATCAAAAACTTGTACAAGGGAAAAAGCACGAAAGGTATTTCGCATAGTTAGTTTTTCTCGTTAATATTAGTTTGATTGAACCGGCCATTAATCTTGTTTCGGGGTAGGATTATTAAAATTTTTAAATTCCGCTGTGCTAACCTACCCCGGGGATTACCCAACCCAACACACACAAAAACTAGGTGGGGTTGGTGGATTTATAGACTACACTCGACTATGGCGAGCTGCCTACGTACCCGGATTGTTCGGATTAAGTCTATTCGTAGTTCAATGATGGAGTTACTCTCAAGAGCCAATGTATTCTTTTACTGGGGGCATAGATAATGAGCCATCCCCAGCTCCTTTGAGGAATTTATAAGGAGCTGGTTATAGGCTATGGGCTCTTGGGCCCTATCTTGTCATCAGCCCAATAGACTTGATTTAATTATTATTATTATTATTATTAGGCTAGAGGAATAAGCTTACTACGTTTAATGGGTTGCCAAGCCCAAGTCCTCCAACTGCAGGCATTCACCCGCGGTGGGCGCCCCGACAAGATTCGGGGACGGGTGAATTACTAAAATACTCCTAGACATTTTTAGCCCATATCAGGTTCATTCATGGTGATTTATATTTTTAGTTGGCTTAATCAATATCGCTCATATGATGCTTCTAATTTTAGGTGCATGGGTAATTAAATAGGATTAGAATTGGGGTTATGATGGATATATCGTTCCCTAATTTTAGATTCACGTGGAAGTAATATCTATTTTTGCTTGCTTTTCAAATCTTCACATGCGTTTGATTTTTGTGTTTGTGGTTGTACACAGATTGGTCCGGAGTGGTTAAAGATAGTTCATATCCATGACAAGGCTTTCATGGGAAATTCATGCATGTATGTTTTCTTCTAACATTTTATAATAGTATATGGTAGTTTGTTTCTGTTGGGATAAAACTTCCCAAACCATAAATCAATTCGATTCATTGTTAATTTCTAGACAGTAAAAGGAGATAAACGATTTACCTCTTGAAGCGTGAATTGATTTGTATCGATTTGACAAGAGTAGCAATTCCCGGGAGTCATACCTTTAGATATCACGCGGAAGAAAAATCTCCAAGAAAGCTCCGATCTCCCCAGGCTACTATGGCGGCGGCTAGTTGGGGAAGAGAGAGGGAATTTTTCTTTTCTTTTGCCGTAAGTTTTCTAGCTCAAAGTCAGATTCAGATTTATGACTTGTATAGAATTCTGACACTGACTAACAATATATACCAAGTAAACAAAACCCCTTGTCCAATAAGTGAGGGGCGGCCCGCTAGGCCTGTATGGAATGGGGTTCGGGCTTCGTTCCATCTTAGACCATGTGTAATTAATTAAATACAAGTCCAATCCAATTGACAATTAATTAATTACTTTAATCCAATTAATTTAATTCAACTTATAAATTAATTTCCAATTAATTTAACTTATGAATTAATATGATTTACTTAATTTATTTAATTAAATTAAATATCTTCATCTAAATCGTGTCATCCATTTTGTTAGTCAATCACATCAAATATGATTTTACCAAAATATCCTTAGCATAGAAAATCGTTCATTTTCTTAACATAGCGCGACTCTCTAGGCTTGATTCAATTAGAAATGGGAGGTCTCCAAAGGATAAGGTTGTCACCTAGCCAGCACCGTTGAACCAAATCGTAGCCCAATTGAAAGCGAGATGAATAGGTCATCACGAACCTTGATTACAAATACCATATGCATATAAACTCTTCACCAACGCGACCTAATCAAGTAAGAGCCATGGTACGTCAAACTCATAGAACTTGATACTGTACTTTGGAATCATAATAAAGTGAAATCACCAAACTACCCTCAGCGACCATCACGAGCTAGTTTATATGCTTTGGCTAAAAACTTATAATTTCAATTACTTATTATCGTACAGGTCACCATACTCGTTTACTATCGAGACGGTGAAACCCATTTTAGCAGTTATCTTACGACATCGAATGCACCATTGGACCGTACTTCAATGTCGACCCCACCTATCAGGTGATACGAGTCTAACAACTCTGATAATGTATCAAATACTACAAACATACTGTAAATAACTCCTCAAGTCTAAAGTTCACACATACTATCGCAATCTTAATTACATTCATTGACTGTCAAAGAGTAAATACCCATGTGATCGGATTAATGCGAGTCGATTTCAAATATGTTAATTCCATTAACTATATTCATGGCACTAGCTCCCACTATCTAATCTATGTTCGACTGGCACTTTCTTGTCAAAACAGGTGTCATACGAGTCAAATTTTAACGCCCAATTAAAATTTCTTAACTTCCGAACTCCCTTTTAAGAGATTAAGTATTTGACTCTTCCTGTGCCTCCTCTCAACCATAAGAGGTGGAAAGTCTATCTTAAAATCTCATGGACTTATTTGTTCAATACATTTAAATGTCATTTAGATTTACATGAACAAAACCCATTGCCTTATATAATATAATAGTTCGTACAATATAACTAAAATGCCCTTCTCAATCTAATTCCTTCATTGGAGTTGAAGGCATATACCTAACATTCTCCCACTTGCACTCAACGCTAATCTATATGGTATTTAGCGCCCATCTTCCCAAGATGTCGCTCTAGCACCGCCTGTGATAATGGCTTAGTGAGTAGGTCAGCCACGTTGTGTACTGAGGCTATTTTCTATACAGAAACCATGCCTCTATCCAACGATTTCTCGAATAATTTCTACAATCAATGTGTTTAGATTTGTTGTGAGACCATGATTCCTTAGCCTGCGCGATAGCTCCATGGTTGTCACACTATAGTGACAACAGTATTTCCATGCTAAGAATCATTTGAAGTTTGACCATAAACTTCTTAATCCAAATAACTTGTTTGGCAGCCTTCAAGGCCCCTATGTATTCAACCTCGAATGTGAAATCGGCATTTGTGCTTTACTTGGAATCCGTCCAAGACACTGCTCCACCATTTATAATGAATACAAAACTCGGAAGTGGATTTTTAGTTATCAACATCAGATTGAAAATCTGAATCTATGTAACTATTCACTTTCATTTCTTCATGTAATTAGTTCTTCAAAAGTACTTTAGGATTTACCCCAGTGCAGTCCATTGCTCCTTACCCAGGTTACCTTGAAACCTCAATACCACATTTTTTAAGCAAGGTCCGGTCTCTTGCCTAACATTGCATACATGAGACTCCCTATTGTATAGGTATAGGGTATGCCACTCATCTCTCTTCAATCTTTGTCAGTTTAAGGACATATAGATTAAAGAGATGAACTCCATGTATCATGAGCAAAATTCCTCTCTTAGAGTTATCCATCCTAAAACCATTTAGGACCTTTTTCTAAGTAGAGGACTTGGAAGATTACTATTGTTCCATTTGCTCTATCCCTGTAGATACAAATCCTCAAGGATATATAGGTAGTTCTTCCCAAGTCTTTCATGAAGAATGCGCTTGAGATTCATGTCTTTGACTGTAGTCAATGAGCCTATGCCATTCCCTATAAGTAGAATGCCATCTACATATAGCACCAAGAATGTCACCTTACTCCCAGTGACCTTCTTCTGGACACTTGGTCATCTTCATTCTCGATGAAGCTAAAGTTCTAAACTTCTTCATTGAATCCAAGATTCCAATTGATGGAGGCCTGTCTAAGTCTATAATTGGACTTATTCAGTATCCATACTTTATGAGAATCTACATTGAATATGAAACGTGTTGGTCCCAAGTGGCATACGAAAGGGTATAGAAGGGGGGGGGGGGGTTGAATAGACCCTGAAATCTTTTTCGACATCAAAAAGATTCTTATTAAAAAGTTTTGGACGCTTGAAATGTAGACGCTCGACTAAGCGTTTACTTGAAATGTAGACGATTAGTCTAAGCGGCTGATGAAGACTATTTTAGAAAGTTAACTTAGACTTTAAGATTTGAATACTTTAACTAAATAGGTTTAAGCGTTCAGTTCTTTAATCAGTGTTAGCACAGCGGAATAATTTTAGAGTCTTCTCTTTTGAAAGCTTTAGCGTCACAAGAAAGTGTTTTAGTCGCTTAGCGTTCACTTGAGTTTTACTTAACAGATTTACACAAAGATATAATAATATGAAGAATGACTGTAAAGTAAAGAGCACGATATTTGTAAGGTTCGTTGGATTGTGTAATCCCAACTACGTCCTTCTTCTCCTCGAACACTTGGAGGCAATCCACAAAAATGATTCTCAAAGAATCACACAGAATCTTCTACAAATTAGGGAGAGATGGATGTTGATGACTTGAGCTCCTTGATCACATAGATTTCTGATCCAAATCACTTCTATCCCCTTGCTTCTTTCACCCAAAAATAATCCAAGTATTCAATTTCGACTTCACACAGATTGTGAGGCTTGGATGGGGTTTTTCTAAACGGTTTGTTTGATTTTGATGAAGTTCAAACAACTTGTTAATATCTCAATAGTAGTGTGGGTTTCTTCAAAAAGAATGTTTGAGATATTTGTTAACTGTCTCAGGAATTGAAGAAAAGCAAGGAGAATGTTTGCTTGAATATTCTGGCTTTTTTGAGAGTTTAAGGAATGAGACTTCAATACAACAGCAATTTGGCTTGGAATTGATCGTTATTTTTGGCTTGTTGTTGAAGTCCTATTTATAGGCATTCTTGGTAAAAGTGTCTGTTTGACAAATGCACAGACGCGTGTCTCTCACTTCCGCGAGTGAACTACTTTTGTCCTTTTTCCTGAAAATCTGCTGCACAAAAGTTGGTGCTGCAGTCTGTGAAAAGTTGACAGTCCAATAGGATGGCTTCTCCGTACGTCTGAAAGTGCTTATCACATTTAATGCTCTTATCAGCATTTAATGCATTTGAATTAAATACCCGTTGGTATTTAATGCTCTGAGAATAATTAAATTAAACTCCTTCTGGACCTGGAAACAAATTCAGGTGAAATCCATCATTGATAGATGCTTATCCATCCTTGAATTGCTTTTGCCTAATAAGGTAACACTTGATATAGCTAGATATTTAGATGCTTGGAAACTTCATCTTCATTCAGACTTCAGGCGCTTGAGTCTTCAAACTTAACTACTGATAATCTCACTCAGAATTCATCAGACGCTCAGCCTAAGACTTCTTAGCCTAACAATTTAGAACAAAATGAAATGAAGCCTTTAAAGCCTATTACAAATCTAACGCTTCAAAGCTTATACATGATTTCTACTAAAATCAAACTTACATATTTTGGAGTCTAACATAAACTCCTAATTGTCAACATCAAAACATCTGACATGAAATTCCTAATAATTTCCCCCTTTTTGATGATGGCAATACTTGTTCTTTTATAGTTCAAGAGTTAGATAGCCAAAATAAAAGTTAGCTTTGGTTAGATAAGGTTAGTTGAAGTTAGTTACGCTTCAACGAGTTGTTTCAGCTGAAAAATGCATTTTATATATGTCAATGATTACAACTAAAAAAAATTATAAGAGACGGGAATATAGATAAAGCAAATCAAAAATCTTTAACGACTTGGTCTAACTTTGTATTGCTTGGACATTTCAGCTCGAATAGCTTCAGTTATGCTATCCTCCAAGGTCATCATCGCTTCATGATCTTTGTTGATTATGAGCTTATTCTCTTCCTTTTGTCTCTTCTTGAAATCAGCAAAGTGTTTGTCCCAATCAGTTGGGTCAATACCAATATACCTTAAGCAAATTCTGAAAGTTCGGTTGAAGTCAGACATCTGCCTTTCTTCAGCTAAAATTCTTGGATCTGTCGGTTCTGGAATCGATGCTCTTTAAAGAGGAATGTCAAACTGTTCAAGCTGTGCTCTAGTAGGTATTGGTAGATTTGGATATAAAGCTAGTGGAGGTTCTCTTAGCGTTCTACTAGACGCTCCAGCAGAATCACTTATTCCATAAGCAGGTATCCAAGATGGGAGACTTAGCACAAAAGGAGGAGATATTAACTGACGCTTCGGCGGCGGAGGAGGTTCTTGAGCTCTTGAACTGGACGCTCTCCTCTTCTCCCCTTTTCTTTTCTCTTCTCCCTTATTGCCATCATCACTCTGCATGAAGTGTTCTATTAGCAGGCTGGCTTGATTAGCAATCTGAGACATGGAAGCTGTAAGATCATCCTAATGCTTGTCAAAACGTTCCTGTAAGACGAGGATCTTAATGCTGATAGCATCATTTCGTGAAGTTTCTAAGTTCTCTAGACGTTGTTCAAGTCGTTCTTGCATGGCGAGTAGCTTGGCGTTGGTAGCATCAGTCATATCTTGAAAATCTTTTCGACACTCATTAACAGCTGCTTGAGTAGAACCGTGCATATGAGCAATTTGGGCGCTCATAGTCTGACATTCAATCTTTGTCAAATCCATCTTAGTCCAGTGGAGAGATTTTTCATTCTGAGTAGCTTGATTTCTTATCTCTTCTAAGACAGATTTCAGCAAAGGTCCAAAATCTTGACTCACATCTGATGGAACTGCTTGAGGAACCGGTCGCTTGAATCTGGATGTATGCTTGAGTGAGTCAAGGGGAGCTTGATATGCAGGATCAAAAATTGTACCACTTACATCAATTTGAAGATCCTCAGCACTATCAACAATAATAAGTTCATGAGCGTGAGGAATATACTCTGATTGAGACGCTTGAACTGGTTCTGCAGCAAACGCTGGATTATTTTCAACTTCAGAGGGTGCAGACGCTTCAGCTAACTTAGCGGATTTTTCCTCAGGAACTGACTCTGGTTGGCGAAAATCATCAAATTGGAAGTTCCAATTTGCTATATCTTCATATGAGTTTGAAGCAGCTTCCAGAAGTTCAGTTAGGCGTGAGCGAGAGATGCAAGTCCCTTGAATGAAGGTGCGGAGTGGACTATCTCTGGCTCGGACGTACATTGGACTCATGATGTCCAATACGTGGTTTGGAAAGATCCTTGACGGTGGCTTCGGAATGAGAAATAATGTATCTGGGCAGTAATGTAAGGAAAATCCGATAATCCGATCTGTAGGAAGACGCTGGGACCTGTGAGCTTCTGGCACATACCTGCAGTAATAGTCTTCCAAAAATGGATACACTGCCCGAGCTATGCCTTGATTGCGTTCAAGTAAGGAAAGAACATAGGCATAGTGATCGCTTACTTCCTGTCTGATAGAAGGTAGAAGTGGATAACCTTGGAAGTTTCGAATCCTCGAGCCATAGATTTTTAGTGAAGATTTTGTCGAAATGAGGAATGGGAGCCATGATCTTCATCATCAATCGAAAGGTTTCATTGCATTGACTTGGTGAGAAGTTCAAGCAGGATGTAGATGAACTGCCATTGGTGGACGCTTGAGCGTTGAATTGGAGGGGAGTAATGGACAATCTGTGCAACGCTTGACGTGGACACTGCTCTATCTGTTGACGGACTTTAGGCAGCTTGGCAACAGGTCCAACTCGTTCTTGACCCTTCAGAAGACAATACTTGGCAAACTAACGCTTCTTGTCATGCATGCCTATGCCAAATAGATTGGGAGCTTGAACTAATTCTGTGAACGTATATCTATGGCCCATATACGCTTCAACCCAGTTGACTTCTACCATACAGTAGTCTATTCCAGCATTGAGCATAGCTCGAATGCCTTCATGATGGATATCTCTGATAGACTCAAAGCAATATCTATCAGTTTGATAGTTAGCATTCCTGACGCTATCAAAATATGCATCAGCTTCAGTCTGGATCAAATCCGTTAGAGATTCGAGACGCTCACCGGCATGAACTCCTTAATTCTTCCACAATCGAAGAGGATTGACAGAATTCTTGTTCTCATCACTGTTTGCTATAAGAGGAGAATGAGTGTAGCCTTCTCTGTTTAAGACTTCCTCTGAAGGGTTGAGAAACGCTAGGCGAAAAACATCATACACTCTGATGTTGTAGTCTCTTAGAGCAAAACCAGTAGACTTACTATGCCCATAATCTAGCTAGTAGTCGAGATCCATATCACACCTAGGAGTTCTACCTCCTTGTCTGTCTTGTTGAAGAATAAGAGAAGATGGTATCTGATCAGGAGATTTACCAAGTTGAAGGGCCAGATAGTACTTCCACTCAATTTCTGTCAGCTCGGTGTTGAACACGATATCCCTGATCTGATTGTCGATGTTAATTAGCGAGGCTACCTCATTCTTAGCATTAATGTATCTTTCTTCTTTATATCCATCTGGAATAAAGTCTTCTTCGAGCGCTGGGGGCATAAAATTGATTGAATGGTCAATCGTCTTTAGTGGGTCCAGCTTGAAGAAATGCCTTGGCTTTATAATGTCTTCAGCAACGCTCTGACCTTCTAAGCATGCCTTTGTTATAGCCGGAACATTAGTTACGCTTGAACCTTTTGGAGAGCAAGTTCCTGTACTTCAAGTGTAGCAGCTTCTGTGGCAACGTCTTTAGCAATAGCCACAACTTTTGTCATCTCAACATTGAGGTGGACGTTTGTTGATGCTTCAGCAGCAGCTGGAACTAAAGTTGTAACACATGAACTATCCTCTATAAGAGCAGGATCTTCTACAGATGTAGGAATAGAATTGTTGTGGGAAGAAATAAACTTACCCTGAGAACTTGTCTCAACAGCAACGTGAGCGCTTGGCTCAACAGCAACGTGAGCGCTTGGCTCAGCAGCAACTTGAGCGCTTGGCTCAACAGTCTCAGGCTCTTCAAGAACAGGAGCAGCTTGACGCTTGCTTGTCCTGGTACGCTTAAAGATCTTCTTTACATGTACTCTTTCAATGAGCTTGAGCGTTTGAGCAGGAGGGGCGGTAGATAGTTCCTCAAAATCTATTTGTTTAATAATCCCTTCCAGCTTCCTACGCCTGATGAGAGGAATCTTGTCCTCCGCATCCTTATAAGTGTCCTCATCATCCTTTTAAGGTGGTCTCAAGTGGCATACGAAAGGGTCTAGAAGGGTGGGGGGTTGAATAGACCCTGAAGTCTTTTTCGACTTCAAAAATTTCGCATCACTTTAAAGGTTTTAACGCTTTGGATAACTGAGCACTTGAGTCAAACGCTTCAAAAAAGTTAACTTAGACTTAGTGATTTTAGCAGTTTACCAAAGTAGGGCAAAGCTTAGATCGCTTAATTAGGGTTAGCATAGCGGAAATGAGTTCTAGCGTTCTTTTAGTTAATTTAATCGCTTTGCACTTTAACTTGTCTCTTTCAAAGATAAATGATGTAATAATAAGAATAAGACAAATAAGGTAAATGACACAAGATATATAAGGTTCACTGGGTGGTGATCCCAGCTACGTCCTTCTTCTCCTTTTTCACTTGGAGGAATTTAGTAGAATGATTTTCGAAGAGTCACACAGAATCTTCTACACGATAGTAAAGGGTGAAAATGATCTTGGGCTCCTTGATCACACAGACTTCAGCACCAATGAAAATCGTATTCTTCAAGCTTCTCTCACTTAGAAATACTGCCTGAAAGGGTTCTACAACTTTTCTCATTCAGATGAAAGGTTGAGGTTTGTCACTAGGGTTTTGTTTGTTTTGAAAAGATCAAACAACTTGGAATATCTCAGTTGGAATTTGAATTTCTTCTTTGGAAGATGTTTGAGATATTTGTGACTGTCTGGAATGTAGATAAAAAGCTTGAAAGATTTGGCTATGGAGTTTCTAAGCTTTTTTTTTTTTTTAGCAAGTTTTTCTTGTGTCTGTACGTAATTGTCTCTTGTAAAAATTGTATATATCTCTTCTTAGGGTTTGCTGGGGTAAGGTATTTATAGGCAATTTCTTGGGATCTGTCTGTTGGACACATGTAGGAGCGTGCCTCTCACGGGGCGCTTGAGTATACCTTTTCTCTGACATTCCTGAAAGTTCGCTGAAGCCGATTAGACGGGAGTAGCTGAAATTCTGAATTTTCTGACAGTCTGGTCAAAAGGTGACTTGTCCACAAGTTACATTAGCTTATCACAATTAATGCTCTTATTAGGCATTTAATGCATTTTGAATTTAATTCCCGTTGGAAATAAATGCCCGTTGAATGATTGCATTTAAGTCATTCATGACTTGAGGATTTATTTCAGGTGTTTCTGACATAAATCGCTTGAGGGATTTCGAGCGCTTGATCCATAAATCCTGAAATGAGATCTTTTAGCGTTTGACAGACGCTAAGAAGAAAATCTTTATCTCCGGTTGACTCCAGACGCTGGTCTTCAACTTCTTCTCTAATAGACTCACCTAGAATTCTACTAGCGATTCAGTCACTAAGACTTAGTCTAAATTCTACAAAGATAAAAATTACAAGCTTATAATAAATTACAACTTTCAAACGCTTATACATCATTCTATAAAAAATGGAAACTTACATTGTATTTTTGGGGTCTAACATTAAATCCTATCTTGTCATCATCAAAACATCTAACATGAAATTTCCTAACAATTTCCCCCTTTTTGATGATGTCAAGACTCTTATAACTCTTTTATAATTTAAGAGTTACTTAAAAGAAAAGGCCCAAAGGAATATAAGTTAGCGTTTGAAAAGTTAGTAAAGTTAGATTAGCTTCAACAAGATGTTTCAGCGTTAAAACATTCATTCATTGAAAGAATTTAAAGCATCCATGTTTTACACTGAAGGAAAACCATAAATAGAAAGGATAAAACATAAAAGGAAACCAATCACTTTTTCTGTCGCTTCGCTCTTTCTTCGCCTTGTAGAACTTCTAACGCTAAGTCCAACAAGAGACGATCAATATCGATCATTGTCGTATGTTGAACCTCATCATAATCATGCCTACGAAGTATGGCGCTTTCATTTAGTTCTAACAACCTTTCCGTCCAGTCCCTTGGTGGAATATCAAGTTCACGAATTAAGTCATGATAGATATCTCTTTGTCGATCATTTGACGGTCTCCAATTGATATGTCGTTGTAGCGGTCCGGCATAGGCAGTAAATCCCATACTTTCTAAGAACTCGGGGTCCAATTCTGGAAGCGCGTACTTTCTGAGATAATACCTTGGCTTTCTTTTCTTGGATAGCATTTTCTTAATGCTTACTAATTCTTCGAACAATGAACGCCACTATTTATTATCTGTCTTGGAAATCGCTTTGGACTTTTCTTTATCTTCTCCCTTCTTGACATTATCAAGGGAGGTCTTGAGTTCAACGACATCTCGGCGCAAGATTCTAACTTCTTCGATGAGAAGAGCAACTTGTTGAGCGACACTCTGAGCGGAGGCATCGGATGAAGCGTGTCTTTCAGTATCGGTCAAGGCGCTCTGAGCTAAGTGACGGTTGAATTCAGATGAGAGCTCAGCGATAAGGGATGATATGCTTTGCATGATAGCAATAGTGCTTTTATTTGCAGCGTTTCCAATATCACGACTCCTCGTATCCGACACTATGCGGATATGTCTATCAGCAGCCTCAAAGATCTTAAAGCAGGAACCCTCAATGTTGGTAAGCGAGTTTCGGACTACCTGTTTGAAGTCTCTGGCTTCTGAATCGCTCTCAGAATCTGAATCAAAAGAAGGACGCTCTGGGGACGGGAGAAGTCCGTAAGATTTTGAAACTGCAGCCTTACCTTTGGATTTATCTCTGATAAAAGGTTCTTCAGGCGCTTGAGCAATTTCAGCGTGCACTTCTTCAATCGCTCTATCCATGATAAGATCTGCAATAGGTGGGGGCTGGACCACTGGGGCGCTAGAGGGATCTGGAAGTTGAGCGTCATCCTCAGTAGGAACACTTTTTTCTTCTATAATTTGGATGGAGGGAGAAGGTTCTCTAAGACCAATGACTTAGAGGGGGCCAAGGGCTTCCATCACATGCCTTGGATTGATCAGGCTAGATTGCGGGATAAAGAATATAGCATCTTCATGCTCTTCGGTACTTAGTGCAAGTTGCACACCTTCCGGTAAAGCAATCCCTGAAGTATAACAGTTGAAGAAGTCCAAAATCAAAGGCATGAGCGCTTGAGCTGCTTCTTGGTCCACTGGCCTAATTAGCGAGATTATCTTGGCCACTTGAATATTTGATTCACTAAAGAGCACGGGGTGAAGAGTATATCCTCGGAAATTGTAACACCCGGAAAAGTGATTGAAACTGATGTCCAGCGCTTGGGCATTTTCAAACACCGCTCTCATTGCTCTGTGGAACTCAGCGTGTTCATTTGAAACATCCACATGAAGCTGACTCTGGCCTGGAAGACGAGGTCGTTTACTTGATGAAGCGTCTTCATTTAGGTCAGGAAAGACTCGTTGAACAAACCCGACACGAGGATGCAAAATGTAGCATCCACCTTGGCTGTATAAGGCAAGTTGCTGGCGAATGTAGCTTTCGATTGATTGTCTATATCGTGGCAAAGCACTAACATTCCCTGCAATAATCTGACGCTGTTGAAGCAAAAAGGTTGCATAACCAAGACGTCTGTACTCTATTCCCAATTCGAACAAAAATGGATATCTGATCAGTTCGTCAATGGTGTAAAAGTGAGGAACAAATTCTTCAGCCCACCTGGCTGTAATCATCATCCAACGTTTTCCAAGTTTGTCCGCTTTCTTTTGCTCTTTGTTAGCAGCAAGGAACTTCTCAAAACATTTCGTCTCTTCATCATAGTCGTCAGCCCATAATCTGGCTAGATATTCACGAGCCTCATCTTCTATCCACGAGTTGATCGGATTTGGGCGCTTCGCAACAAGCGGTCCTTTACCTTTCCATAACTTAAGTGGATTAGGAGAGAGAGCGTTCTGGGAAGACTTGACAACGGAGGAGAAGGCCGAATAGCCTATCTTGTTGAGATCTTCTTCATCTGGATCTTTGTTCCAATCACCCATGTGGGGGTTCTTGAAAACATTCTTGTTTTGGCGCTGAGGATAAAAGGACTCGTCCGAGCGACTGTTTGAATTGAAACGCCGAAGATCAAAGTCAGCTCTGTTGAAAATTGGACGACGAATATACTCAAAGCAAGATTGAAGACGCTCCAAGTTATATAGTCCTAGATTGGCAATACGATCGAAGATTTCAAACTTGAGAGAGTTGGACATATCGGGCCGATGAAGAGTTGTTTGAAATTATATTTCCAACTCGGCAAGCGTTTGAGTGTCTCGTTCTCTGGCGGCATAATAAAATTCAACATCTGGAGTATATCCGCGCGGGAGGAAATCGATGACACGAGGAGGAGGTTCCGTTGGCGTAGGAATAATGGCAATCGCTTCTGTTGGGATGGGGGCCACTTCTATCGATCGCTCAGCGTTCAAAGTCGCGTCACTGGTTGATGATGTTTCAATGTCAGGAAGGGCTTGAGATGCTTCCTTCACTAGTACAGAAAAGACCTGTTACAGCGCACATTTTACAGCGGTTTTTGGAAAACCGCTGAACGGAGAGACTTATTACAGCGGTTTATAAGTGAACCGTTATAATGGATATTAACCGGGAACCTATTACAGCGGTTCGATAAAAAACCGCTGTAATAGTTCGAACCTATTATAGCGGTTCGATAAAAAACCGCTATTATAGCGCGAACAGAAAAAAAAAAAAAAAAAATTTTTTTTTAAAGCGGTTCGGGAATGAACCGCTATAATCGGTTTAACCAATTATAGCGGTTCATTCCCGAACCGCTATAACTGGTAGACCGGTTTATACCAGTTATAGCGGTTCGGGAATGAACCGCTATAATTGGTAAACCGGTTATAGCGGTTCGTTCCCGAACCGCTATAACACGTAATTAAAAAAAAAAAAAAATTTCCCTCCCTTTTTTCCCCCCAAAAACCGAGCTCTCCCCCTCATTTCTCTCTACTATCTCTCACTCTCTACTCTACTCTCTCTCTCTACTCTACTATCTCCCTCACTCTCTACTCTACTCTCTCTCTCTACTCTACTATCTCTCTCACTCTCCACCACCGCCCCCGCCATCGTCTCCACCACCGCCGCCGCCGCCGCCGCCGCCCCATTTGATTTTTCTCTATCTCTCTACTCGATCTCTCTCCCTATACTCTACTCTCTCTCTCTATACTCTCTCTCTCACTCTCAAGCTACCTAAACCGCCCCCGTCCCGTCGCCACCACCACCCGAAACCGCCGCCGCCCGAGCAGCCGCCGCCGCCGCCGCCCGAGCAGCCGCCGCCGCCGCCGCCGCCGCGCCGCCGCCGCGCCGTGACCCACCACTCTCCTCCTCTCTCTTTATAGGTATATATATATATATGTTTATATATGTTATGTTATATATATATATATTATGTATATATTAAATTTAGGTTATGTGTTAATTTCTTGTTTGTTATATATTAATGTTATGTTAATTCTGATTTTGTGATGTATATAATGTAGGTTATATGTTAATTTGTTAATTATTGTTATATATATCATGTTATGTTAATTGGGGTTTTATAAATTATATAGTGGATTTTTGTTATTATGTTGTAGTTGATTTTTTACTAACTTTGAATGCAAATCTGATTTGTTCTAGGCATCTCATGAGTATGTTCGATATATGTATGTATATCCCTATGTGTCTAGTTTCATATGAATAAAACGGTTCATGAATCGGAGCTTTCCACAATGAGTTATGAATTTTCTCGTGAAGACGCGCACAGCTGTTTTGAAAATTGACAGATTTTTCTCTAACTTTGAATACAAATCTGCTTTTTTCTAGACATTTACTGAGTATGTGAGATATATGTGTGGATAGCCCTATGTGTCTAGTTTCATATGAATAAAACGGTTCATGAATCGGAGCTTTCCACAATGAGTTATGAATTTTCTCGTGAAGACGCGCACAGCTGTTTTGAAAATTGACAGATTTTTCTCTAACTTTGAATACAAATCTGCTTTTTTATAGACATTTACTGAGTATGTGAGATATATGTGTGGATAGCCCTATGTGTCTAGTTTCATATGAATAAAACGGTTCATGAATCGGAGCTTTCCACAATGAGTTATGAATTTTCTCGTGAAGACGCGCACAGCTGTAATTGACAGATTTTTCTCTAACTTTGAATACAAATCTGCTTTTCTCTAGACATCTACTGAGTATGTGAGATATATGTGTGGATAGCCCTATGTGTCTAGTTTCATATGAAGAAAACGGTTCATGAATCGGAGCTTTCCACAATGAGTTATGAATTTTCTCGTGAAGACGCGCACAGCTGTTTTGAAAATTGACAGATTTTTCTCTAACTTTGAATACAAATCTGCTTTTTTCTAGACATCTACTGAGTATGTGAGATATATGTGTGGATAGCCCTATGTGTCTAGTTTCATAGGAAGAAAACGGTTCATGAATCCGAGCTTTCTACAATTATTTATGAATTTTCTCGTGAAGACGCGCACAGCTTTCTGCACAACCGAGAAGCTCCAAAAACTTTATATCGTGATGCTTTAATTTATTTGTAGTTTTATGTGCTTTTGGATCCAATTGGTGATCAATATTTATAATATGATGCTTTATTTGTAGTTTTTTATGTGATCTATGTGATCCAACTGGTGATCAATATTTGTAGTTGTTCCCCTGGAAATATGATGTTTTATGTGATCCAACTGGTGATCAATATTTTTGTATCGTTTTGTGTTCGTTGTGGGTGAAAGATTAGAGTGTTGGGTTTGTTGTGGTTGAAATTGGTAGTATTTTTTGCGTCGTTTCCCTGTTGAGATTTTAGCGGATCGTAAGATTCGACTTCTGTTGGTTACAACCCACTGAGAAGATTAAGTCGAGAACTTGGTAGAAATATTTGCGTCGTTACTCTGCCGAATTTTTTATAGAATAATGCGAAATAAATTAAAAATAAATTTATTTAATTAATTTAACTATCAACTGATGTTAAAATTATTTAATTTAATTAATTGAGAATTTAGATGGATCGAAGTTGGATTGTAGCGGATCGTATGTCGGAGCAATATGGGAAAGGGGTGAAAGAATTCATCGACTTTGCGGTTGAGCATGCATCGGATCCGACTAGGATTAGTTGTCCATGTTTACGTTGTTGTTTTGGAAAGAGAATTAGTCCACCTGACTTGGAAGATCATTTGGTGTGTAATGGAATTGATAAAAGCTACACACGATGGACAAGACACGGTGAAAGCAGTGCCACCTCAGCTGATTTGGGTGATACATCATATCGATCAGTAGATTTTGACATGGATGATTATGAGCCTGATCGTTTGGAGGAGATGACCAATGTGATCGAGGAGGATTTGCGAAATTGTCCCAAGATGTTCGATAATTTGACAAGTGATTCAAAGACACCCCTGTATAGTGGTAGTAATTTCACAAGATTGAAAGCAGTCCTAAACCTCTACAAGTTAAAAGCTAACAATGGGTGGAGTGATAAGAGTTTCACAGACTTACTTGGTCTATTAAAAAGTATGTTACCCGATGATAATGTGTTACCTAATCGTACTTATGAGGCTAAGAAGATGTTAACTGCAATTGGCATGGGATATGAGAGGATACATGCTTGTTTCAATGATTGCATCTTGTTTAGAAAGGACTATGCATCATTGACGGTGTGTCCCAAATGTGGCACCTCACGGTACAAGAAGAATGGATCTGCTCCTGTCAAAACAGCATGGTATTTGCCCATAATACCTAGATTTAGACGCATGTACAGTAGTGAAGCGTTTGCCAAGGACTTGACATGGTATGCTGATAGAAGGCTTGAACAAGGGATTGAAGATAACAAGATTAGACATCCTTCAGATTCTCCTCAATGGAAAAAGATCGATAATGATTTCCCTGAATTTAGGGAAGAACCAAGAAATTTACGCCTTGTATTGGCTACAGATGGAATGAACCCACATGGCTTGCAAAGTAGCTCACATAGTACATGGCCGGTGATTTTGATGATCTACAACCTACCCCCTTCGCGATGCATGAAGCGAGAGCATATTATGATGCCTATACTAATTTCCGGGCCGAAACAACCTGGAAATGATATAGATGTCTACTTGGCCCCTTTAATTGAGGATTTGAAAGAGTTGTGGGAGACCGGTATTAAAGTGTATGATGGGTTTAGAAAAGAGAGCTTCAATCTTAGAGTTATGTTGTTTGGTACAATCAATGATTTTCCAGCAAGAGCTAATCTCGAGGGATATGGTGTACATGGGCAATGTGCATGCCCCATATGTGTCAAGAGTACAGATCAATATAGACTCCCACACTCTCAGAAATATGCATTCCAAGGGCATCGAAGATGGTTGAATCGAGAACATCGATATCGTCGGTGGAAGAAAGCTTTCAATGGGAGCATAGAAGAATGTCGAGCTCCTAAGTGTTTGACCGGTGAAGAGGTGTTTGAGAATGTAAAAGACTTGGATATCAAGTTCGGAAAGACTTTTGCAGGCGGCCTTGCAAAAACTGGGTGGAAAAAAAGGTCAATTTTTTTTGATTTGCCGTATTGGAAATCTTTACATGTTAGACATTTTCTTGATATAATGCATATTGAGAAAAATGTATTTGATAGTGTCATTGGTACTCTTCTAAATGTGCCCGGCAAGACAAAAGATGGAGTAAAGGCAAGGTTGGACTTAGTTGAAATGAAGATAAGAGGTAAATTGGCACCAACAATGAAGGGAAAACGTACTTATTTACCTCCAGCAGCTCACACGCTATCTAGAAAAGAAAAAATTGCATTATGTGAGTTTCTTTGTGGAGTGAAAGTTCCCGAAGGGTATTCTTCGAACATTAGCAGTCTTGTATCAATGAAGGACTTGAAGCTAAAGCATATGAAGACTCATGATTGTCATGTAATCATGGATCATTTGCTGCCAATTGCTTTACGGGCCATTCTGCCAAAAAAAGTGAGAGAAACGATAACTAGATTGTGTTTCTTCTTCAAAGCAATGTGGAGCAAGGTGTTTGATCCTG
The DNA here is from genome assembly GCA_019426215.1 of Buddleja alternifolia. Taxonomy (NCBI): domain Eukaryota; kingdom Viridiplantae; phylum Streptophyta; class Magnoliopsida; order Lamiales; family Scrophulariaceae; genus Buddleja; species Buddleja alternifolia. The sequence continues at coordinate 26,780,889 of CM033392.1, forward strand.
AACAATTGCCTGCACTTCAGAAACAACTTGTCCTCACTTTGTGTGAGCTTGAGATGTATTTCCCACCCGCGTTTTTTGATATAATGACTCACCTACCTATTCACTTGGTTAGAGAGACACAACTTTGTGGACCAGCTTTTATGAGATCTATGTATCCGGCTGAGCGTTATATGAAGGTATTGAAAGGCTATGTGAAAAATCGTAGCCGGCCGGAAGGTTGCATTGTTGAGCGGTACATAGTTGATGAAGCTATTACATTTTGCACAGAATATCTGAATGATTCTAATGTTGCAGAGCTTCAAAAGTCTCCTGTTGTGGGGGGAGGGGGAACAGAAGGAGAAAGCGTAATTGGAAAGCAATTAGTGAGTGTTCCTAGCACACAAAAGGATCAGGCACACCTATATGTGCTCCACAACACCGATGAGGTTGAGCCATATGTCGAAGAGCACAAGGACCAACTTAGGAGAATAAATTCAAGTAAAAATGAAAGTTGGATTTCAAGAGAACATAACAAGAGTTTTATCGATTGGTTCCGAAAGTGTATTCAAGAGAAACAAAATGAGAATTCACTTTCAGTTACAGATAAATTGGCACGGTTGTCGGTGGGCCCGGGCAGATTCGTATTTTGTCATTCGGGTTATCGTATAAATGGTGTCACATTTTATACAAAAGACCAAGATGAACGGAGTACAATGCAGAATAGTGGGGTGAGTCTTGTAGCTGAAGCAATGCATATCTCAAGTGCGAAAGATAATAGCCCTATCTATGCCACTTTACCATATTATGGGGTGATTGAACGTATATGGGAGTTGGATTACAGTTGGTTTCGGGTGCCTGTATTTGGGTGTAGGTGGGTTGACCATAAAAATGGTGTCGATGATAGTGAAATAGGTTTTACTCGAGTAGACCTTGAAAAGGTGGGATACAAAGATGAACCTTTCATTTTGGCATCTCAAGCTAAACAAGTGTTTTTTGTCACCGATCCTGTCGATAAGAGGTGGTCCATTGTTTTATCGGCAAACAAAAATACTTGTATTGAGGATGATGGCCTATATAATGAAGATGATGGAGGAAATCCTATCTTAGGTGGTTCACAATCCACAAATAGTGACGGTGACTTGGATATCAGTGATGATGAATTGTATATGCGAGAAGATCACCAAGAAGGGATATGGATTAATCCTTCTGTTCGTCGGCGTACTAAACAAAATGGTCGTACTGAGGGATCACAAAATATTAGTAAACCAGCGACAAAAAGAAAACGATGAAAGGTATTTGAACTTATTTGATAATTATATGAGTAACTTATTTGAACTCTTTTGTTAAGTATGCAGTTAAAGTGTAAATTATATTGAACCAGCTTGTAATATTATATTAGTGAATGAGTTACACTAACTTCTGTATTTTTTTGCTTTTGTAGGTCGATACCGTATACCACCACAGTCACCCTCTCCTCCGCCACTACCACGACGACCACTACCAATGTAAGCTTATCAATATTTGGTTTTGTACTTTTTGATGTGATTTATATGATCCAACTGATTAATGATGTGATTAATGCATATATATTTATTTTCGTTTGTTGTTGAAATATTTGAATTTCACTTATGAAATCTTGTAGATGGATTCTGGAGGTGCTGCAAACCCAAGTGTTGAAAGTGAGATACGGAGAGGTATTACAGCAATGAAGAAAGTAATAAAGGCCAAAAGTAAAGGCATAAAGCTACAAGTTGGTTGGAACGATTATGGTCAACCAGTTGACCCAAATAAATCAACTTTTGTTGGTTACATTGGCGTGATAGCTCGTGACAGGGTCCCTATTACTATCAGTGATTGGCGCAGCGTCCCTGCAGCAATAAAATATGCCATTTGGAATGAAATAGCTGTAAGTTAGTTATTATATATTATGTTTTTAATTGGTAAATGTAGTTTTTTTTTCTCTAAATTAACATTTTTTATATACTTTGTTCTTTGTTTTTTATAGTTGGCCTTTGATATTGACGAAAGTAGACAGAAGTTCGTCTTAGCCGAGGCTGGGAAGCTAGCTCGAAACTACAGGAGCTACTTGACCAGAATCTGGGTAGAGGATGATGATGGGAACATTAATTCAAGCCCACCCGAAAAATATCGTATATCTCAAGAAGATTGGACAAAATTTGTAGAATTACGCCAAAGTGAAGCTTTTCAGGTAATTATTTTAATTTATGGTTTCATTTTAAATTATTTGAAACTATATACATTGACTAATGCCTTGATTATATAATGAACAGCAACTACGTAAGGACAATTCTGAAAGAGCAAAGGACCCTGAATATCCTTACAGGGCATCACGTCTTGGATATGCTCAAGTGGAGTATATTGAGGTACGTAGTTCGTTACAAGTTGTAATTCTAATCAAATTTCCTTACAAATTTTCTAATCAAATCTCCTTAATTACAAATTTTCTAATCAAATTTATTTCCTTACAAATTTTCTTATATAGAAGCATAAAAGAAAGGATGCTGGGTCAGATGTCACAGAGGTGACACGAGCACTAGTGTGGAGGGTTGCACATTCTGACAGCCAGAACAAGATTGATAATGTCAATGTTAAAAGAGTAGTGGAATCAATGGTGAGTTATTTGCAATTTTAGTTATATAGTGTGTTGTATGCTTTTTTAAAAATAATTTTAAAATAACAAATTTTTGTATTTTTTAAATGTATTATTACAGGAAAGCTTATCACAGGAGGGTAGCCACAGTGGACCCGAGAAGACCCGGAATGATATACTGGCTATAGCTCTTAAAAAGAAGGAGCATCCGGGTCGAGTTAGGGGTGTAGGCTTTGGGGTATCCCAAACAGATTACTTTTCGGATTCAAAGCCTTCAAAAAATACGGTGATTGATAACTTGCAAGACACGGTTCAAATGCTCACTCAATCACTATTTGAATTGCGACGCGAGTTTGAGCAGCATAGGGCGTCTGGGTCGTCGCAGCAGCCACATACAGAAGAGGCGGTTTCTTTGAAAGATAGCTGCCCAGAAGTGAAAGACCTTCCTCAGGTAATTAATGAAAAGCATATTGTTTAGTGATAATGTAACTTACAATCCTATATTTCTGTATGATATACAACATTTTCTAATATAATGGTATATATATATATATATGTAGGATGTGGTGCAGTGTCAATTAGCACTTTCTACACCGTGTTATCGTTTGGTGGCAAGAGGAACAATGTACAATCAACCAAAGGATAGAACATTGCATACATGTCCATTAGCCTCCCACCTCGTGAAAGTGTCGATTGACATTGCAATTGAAGATATTGCACCCTTACCAGTCCCTCTCGATGATGAAGGAGTGTTCACAGTATCTGAGGCTGTGGGATACATGGTTGCTTGGCCTAAGAGTCTTGTGATTGTCGGTGATGCATCGGTACGTAATTATTATTAATAGCTAGTCATTATTAAATTATAACAATTGTTTAATGTTAATAAATATACTTTCATTGATAACGCCCACGTTTTGTTTTCTTTTGCTTATAGTCTCTCGGAAAATCCAAATCATCACTCGGAAAAAGCAAATCAGAGATGACGAAGCACTCACATGTCAAAAATACACCTCTAGTGGCCAACCCTCCTTCTCTAGTGGCCAACCCTCCTGCTCCACCCCCTAATTCACTTGCAATTCTTGAAAGGTTCTTTGGGATGATGGCTGCTGATAACACTATCCGGATAGACATACCCGAGGAAATCTTCAATATCCCCTTTCCAGAATATATTGGGCGGGAGGAGATCGGTGACTTTGTGCATAAAGAACAGATAGGAGCCTCTATCATTACTGCTTACATCAAGTAAGTTTTTAAATATTAATTAAGAAAAAGTAAGCTTTTAATTAAATTATTTTACTGCATTAATTTGAACTATGTTTATTTTTGTTACTCAAATTTATTTTATGCTCAATTGTAGGTGTTTGTGGGTTAATCACGTGGTCCCCGAACAAAAACAAAATAAATTCGGGTTCCTTAGCCCACATTCTATATCTGCGACAGCAGGAATTACTCCCACGCAGCTTGTTGACAAATCGCAATATATAGCAAATACTATGATAGGTAGTGCACTGGAGGGGAAGTTGTTTCTTGCACCTTACAACTCCGGGTGAGCTACTAAAGACACATTGTTATTTTGTAAAATTTGTTACGTAGGCATAACTAATTTAAAATTTTTCTTTTGAATATGCTGATTAGGGGCCATTGGTTGTTGCTCGTGATTGATCCAATTAAAGAGATCGTTTATTATTTGGATTCTTTGCACGGTAATCCAAATAACCGACATGATATGAAAGATATGATCAATCAGTAAGTTTTATCATTCAATTAAATGTATCCATTATATTATATTTAATATTAAGTTTAAAGTATATATATTATAACTAGACTTCATATATATATATTTGCTTGATATTGACATATTTCCTTGATTTTTGATGTTTTTAACAGCGCTGTCTTGATGTTTCGAGCAAATAAAAACAACCAAAAGATCAAAGCAAAAAACAAGGCCTGTACATGGAGTTGTATACAGGTTAGTTTAACTATATTATTTTAATTATAGTTTCAAGAAATTATTCGTATAAAAGTTATTTGTTCTAATACAATTTTGATTTGAATTTAATTTGTAGTGCCCCATTCAAATAAATGCCATAGATTGTGGGTTCTTCGTCATGAAATTCATGAAAGATATTATTAGACACGGAGAATCTATAATCCCACCGACGGTATGCATAATCCTAATTAATATTAATCAAATTCTAATGTCCCTTTTAAGTTATTAAACATTTTTGTTGGATTTTAATATTTGTCTTGCAGTACTTTGCTGATTGTCAGTACGCCACTTACACTATAGAGCAACTTGATGAAGCACGTTCTGAATTGGCACAATACATTTTTAAATGCGCTTTTGATATGCCGGCGGTGTAAGTTGAAAATTATTGTAAATTTTTATTTGATTTAAAAGCAGTGATTAGTTTATATTGGTTTATTGTAAACTCGTTATTATTTGTAATTATTAGAGATTATTATTTGGTGAATGAAATTAATTTTGGATTTGAATTTGTTGTTTCTGTTGAGCAATTGGTTTGTTTTATGTGTTATTGATGAGTTGAATTTTGAGCTTGTGGGAAGGATATAGCTCTAGCTGAAATTATAACAGAAAAAAATAAAAAAATAAAAAATCACGTTACAGCGGTTCGTTTCTGAACCGCTGTAACAGTGAACACTGTTACAGCGGTTCGTTGATGAACCGCTGTAACAGTGAACCCTGTTACAGCGGTTCAGAAACGAACCGCTGTAACAGGCTACGGTTTTTACAGTTAATTTTTATTTTTATTTACCTATTACAGCGGTTCGTTATTGAACCGCTGTAATAGGGCTCATTTTACAGCGGTTTTTAACCGCTGTAATAGTAAACATACCAATTACAGCGATACGTATTACAGCGGTTAAAACCGCTGTAATAGTGAAAAAAAAACCGCTGTAACAGACCTCTTCTGTACTAGTGCTTAGCGATATCCACAACAGTTGCCATATCCACATCCACTTCAACTGGAATCTCAGATGAAAGAGGGGCATCAGCGATTGGTGCCTCTGGAGGTACATCTTGAGCTGATACATGTAAGCGATTGAGAAAAGCAAGAAAAATTTCCACTAAGTAGAAAGTTAGAAAAGACTAAATCGCTTACCTTGAGGAATATCATCGACTATTTCAGTCGCTTGATCTGTTTCTTGGACAGGTTCGTCAGGCTCTGGAACAACTTCTTCTGGATCTAAGTCGAGAAAAGAAGTTATAGGATCAGCACGAATGGGAATATCTAATTCTTCAAGGGTGTTGAGAACATATTGAATATCTGTTTCACATTGTGCTGAAAGAGTTTTTATCCTAGATTTAGAGACTTAGAAACTAACAAGGAAAGGATATACTAATTTGCTTAGCAAATACTTACCCTGAACACTAGAAAGCCTCTCAGATTGAGTAGCGGCTTGAGGATCTGAGCTGATTTCTGGAACAACGTCAGAGGGAGGAACACTCACTGACTCTCTAAGCGCTAGAGGAGGCTGCTGGAATAGAAAGAGGAGTACGTCTTCGTGCAAGCGGTACTTCTTCTTCTACTACTTCCTCTTCCTCGGGAATGGAAAAGATAAACGCTGGAGGAGGCGATGGAGATTTAGGAAAGGGAGAAGGAGAAGGTATCTTTTGCTTCTTTTTGGGCTCCGGCTTCTTCTTCTTGGGTTCAGGCTTCTATTTCTTTGCTGGCTTGGATGGCTCAGCGACTTTGAGAGCTATCTTTCTCTTAGGTCGCTTGACGACCACTTCTTCTTTGGATGAAGAGGATGATGATGAAGAGGAAGACGCTTGATCTTCATCATCACTACGAACAACTCCTAAAGCACGAAGTCGCTCAAGCTCTTCTTTTGGAACAGCTACACCACCTATCTTCCTTGGCTTTTGCAGCTCATGGATCATTTTCTTTTCGTAGAATTTTGTCTCTGGAATCTTCTTGCCAGAAGAGTTTGTATAACCGCAAGCGCTAAGAATACGACTTAGCACAATCCCATAAGGCTTGGGATTCACCGACTTGGCCATCGCTGCCTTGAAGCGATTAAAAACGTAGAGAGACCAATTTACCTTTAATTTGGTCAGAATGGCCACCATCATCTTGTACTGTATGTTTATCGAATATCCCTTTCCTGCATTCGATCATCTTTGAGCATATATTCGCGAGAATAACATATTCTCCCTTCATGTCATTCTTCTTGAAGTTCGGCTCGTATGCAGTAACAACATCTTCTTTCTTGACCAATTCCCAGACTTTTGTAGCATCTCCGAGATTGACGTGTTCCACCTCAGAGCCATCATTGGGTAGAACCAACAATGAAGAAATCAAGGAAGGGGTAAGAACAAAAGTCTCTTTAGCGAAGGGGAAGACGCAGGATATGGAATTTCCGTCTTCAGAAATCTGGGCATTGTTGAAAAAGTGAAGAGATTCATTTTCAAAGTAGTTGAAAATAGTACTGATCATATCTCTCAAACCAGATTCTTGAACGAGTGGAAGAATCGTTCGAAGAGGAAAGTTCTGGTTATCAAACAGATAGTCCCAGTTAACCAGAAATCCAGCGTTAACAGTGACTGGTTTTTCAGCACGGGAAGTTTTTCCGGTAGCAGACTTAGATGATTTGGAAGATTTTGAAACTTTGGGTGCCATTGCTGAAAGTTTGAAAGCTTTTTGAGAGAGAGAAGTATTTACCTTGAGAAAGATGAAGATTTTTACAGTAGAGAGAATTTGTGAGAGTGATAAAATCTGACTGTAAAGACCTTGAAGAGTTTAAATAGAGGCAAAAATAAACTTTTCAATGGCTACGATGTTGACACGTGGACAGTCAAAGAGTTTGAATTTTGAAAGGAGTCAAATCTGGTACGTTTTAGGAAAATACGGATGCAAAAAGTGCAGTAAAATAGTTTATCAGTTACCAAAAAGAGCGAAATTTTGGGATCCGCAGTTACCAAATTAATTGAAAAACGTTTGAAAAGATTTGAAATTTTCAGCGTGAAATACACGCGCCTGATAGTACACTGACAAGTAATCAGACTCGTACAGACCTGAACTGTCTCGGTTTTAGATAAATGTCAATAACCGTCAGTTTGATTTGATAGACACGTGTGGGTAGTTATCAAATCTAATCTTTTATACTTATCCACACGCTATCCTTTTATTGATGAAAACTATGCATCATTTTAAAATAATTTTCTTAGCGTTATCGTGGGAATTTCTTTAACGCTTAAGACTTTTGGAGAACAAAATTTAATTTTGTAAAGTTTGTGATAAAGTCAATCGCTTGAATTTATAAATGACAATTTTATTTAGAGATTGACTTCGTCATGTATAAAGATAAGCGCTAGTGATTAATGCATATAATTTTTTTAAATCATTTTTGATCACAGTCGCTTATAAATTGTTATAAGTACAATTTTAAAGTTCCCCCTAAAATGGATGACTTATTTCAGATTTTGTCAAAACGCTTTAGACATAAACATAAGATGGATTGCCCCTAAATTATATGCCTATTTAAATATGATGCTTTATGATTAAAGCGTTTAAATCAATCATACTGATAAGTCCATATTTTACAGTATTTTATGCCCCATTGTAATATGATTTGATCGTTACTTTGATCACTTTTTATCCCTCATAATGCTTTGATTGGTATAGATTTTGTTTTCTAGGATACAAGTTGATTTACGCATGAAAGACGAGAAAGGAGATCCAAATTGAGCTTGAAATTGAAGAAAGGAACAAAAGAAGATAGTTGATGAAAGATTTTACACAATGCTCATATAGACAAGAGATTTTCGTCAACTTACAGCCCGCATCAGACTAAGGTTTATTCTCCAATATTGTATAGCTTTGTCTTAGCTTCTCGTATCAACTTGAATCACCTCAATCCGACATTTGTAGAGATATTTATGATCAAAATACTAAAGCTGCGAATTTCACGTTAGAAGACCGCGGTCCGAAAATGCAGTGCCAAATTAGACCGCGGTCCACTTTCCCGAGCCCTATTTTTTATATCGGCCGTTTTTGGTCTTTATAAGACATTCTTCACTTATCAAAAGGGGAGACATGCTAAAAAACACCAAGGGGAAGCCATGGGAAGTCCTAAGAAAGCTTGAAGAGTCATCATCATCATCATTTTCATCATCAAAGCTTGCATTCAAACTTTGTAATAGGGAGTAATTCAACTCTTTCTCTTTGATTTGTGTATCAACCATGTCTTATAGAATTGTTGAATCACTTGTTGTTGTAAGTATGAGCTAAGCATCTTTGTGGTTGGGTTATGTGAATACTTTGTGATGTTTTGTGTTTAATGAATCATTAATTTCCGGATTTATTACATTCTTGTTACATGTTTGATTTTATGCTTAATGCCTTCACATGAATGATCACCATGTGTTTGATATAATGCTTTGTCTTGAGACCGAGAGGAGATAGACAAAGGGAGATCGAAAAATCAAACATCATAACGTAACAATTGACTAGAGATAGAATCGATTGCGTTGTGTGGCTTTTTGTGATAAGATGACCCGATTGAATGTAGGATCTTCGTAAATAAGGAAAATCCTTTGAACCTAAATGCATGTTAGTTAATTCAATCTGCACTATAGAGATATAGGAAGATGTTAACTAGTATAGGCTTGTTAATTCAAGAGATTGAATAATAAATACATTCGGGGTTTTTGCCATAACAAGAGCGTTCTAAAAATCCAGATAATTGAGAGTTCATGAACATAGAATAGAACATAGTAGGATCATAACCCAATCACCTCTTCCCATTTGATTTATTACATACCTAATTCACTTCTCAAAGTGAGAAGGCGTTGTTCGTTGAGCGCTTTGGTGAAGATATCTGCCAATTGTTTGTCAGTTCCAATGAAGTGCATGGAGATATCTTTCTTTTGAACATGGTCACGCAAGAAATGGTATCTAATGTCAATATGTTTAGTTCTAGAATGAAGGACAGGATTTTGGGTCATAGCTAAAGCGCTTTAGTTATCACAATGGATTGGGGTAGGATCTAGGATAATTCCATGGTCTCTAAGTTGTTGCCTCATCCAAAGAATTTGCGCACAACAGCTCCCAGCGGCTACATATTCTGCCTCAGCGGTAGAAGTCGCTATGGATTGTTGTTTCTTACTATGCCACGAAACTAGTCTATCACCTAGAAATTGACAGGTACCACAAATACTTTTCCTATCTATTTTGCATCCTGCAAAATCTGCGTCTGAATAACCAATTAGTTCAAAAGGAGAGTTCCGTGGATACCATAAGCCCACATTTTGTGTGCCTTTTAGGTATTTAAGGATTCTCTTGGCAGCATTTAAGTGTGATTCTCTAGGATCAGTTTGAAAGCGTGCACATATGCATACCGAAAACATAATATTCGGTCTACTAGCGGTAATAAAGAAGTGATCCAATGATACCTCTATAGTTAGTGATATCAATTTTCTTCCCACTTTCATCTTTATCTAACTTAAGCGTTTGGCTCATTGGAATTTTTGAAGATGATGCATTTTCCATGCCAAATTTCTTAATCATATCTTTTGTATATTTAACTTGGTTTATAAATATTCCATTAGGGAGTTGTTTAAGTTGTAATCCTAAGAAGAAAGTTAATTCACCCATCAAGCTCATTTCAAATTGATCTTGCATCATTTTCAAAAATTTCTCACACAATCGCTTATTTGTAGAACCAAATATAATATCATCAACATAAATTTGGACTACGAGAATATCTTCATGATGGGTAATTTTAAATAACGTTGTGTCAACGCTGCCTTTTGACAAGCCTTTACCTATAAAGAAGATACAGAGAGTGTCATACCATGCTCTTGGTGCTTGTTTAAGGCCATAGAGTGCCTGATCCAGCTTATAGACCATACTTTTGCCATGGTTGTTGATGAATCCTGGAGGTTGCTCCACATAGACTTCTTCTTGGAGTTTACCATTCAAGAATGCACTCTTCACGTCCATTTGGTACACCGTGAATTTGTTGAATGCGGCAAACGCTAGGAACATACGAATCTCTTCAAGACGGGCTACTGGGGCGTATGTCTCATCAAAATCAATACCTTCTTCTTGACAATAACCCTGAGCGACTAGTCTGGCTTTGTTTCTTATAACAATGCCATCTTCGTCCATCTTGTTCCTAAAAACCCATCTAGTCCCAATAACTCCTTGATGAGTTGGCCTTGGTACTAGCGTCCAAACCTTGCTTCTCAAATTGGTTAAGCTCTTCTTGCTTTGCTTCAACCCAACTTGAATCACTGAGCGCTTCATCCACTTTCTTTGGTTCCATTTGACATAAGAAACTTGCGAACATGGCCTCATTAATTTTAGCTGACCTAGTTCTAACAGGTGCTTCCATATCTCCAATTACTAGAGACTGCAAGTCCGGATTGTGTCAGTGGTCCGGGGCTATAGGAAGTGGTATTAAATCAGGGGGTAAAACAAGCTTTTAAGGCCCCCATACAGAGCAAGCAAGTCTTAGGGATGAGACACGCTCGCGCAAGGACCTCAATTCTTCCTGCCTATCGGAAGTGATAATAGAATCATATGTGGCACCGGATCCACCGTTGGCTGACTCTAGAAATTCCTTTTCACTGGGAACAACTCCTGGCTTCAAAAGCGCTAAAAAGAGAGATCTTAGGAAATCCGAGAAAAGGAAATGCCGAAGTCGCTGCGACTTAGGCCTAGAGAACAAGGATGGTCTCTAAGCCATTTACGGTCTGGTTGGAAAGGATTGAGAGACTCTTGGTCATCAATCGCTTGATCCCTATTTGTCTCTGGCGCAGTCGCTTCATCATTCACTGTTCCAGTTTGCACTTGATGATTATTCTCTTCATGATCATCAGCAATTCTGACTTTATCATCATTTGTAACCTCACAAGTAACCTTAGGAATAGGCACAAAGATCTCATCATCAGTGTCATCATCACTATCATCATTGAGGTTAATTTGTGACGCTTGTTGGGCAAGATCTTCAATTCCTACATCATCAGGATTAACCTTACTCGGTTCTTGGTTAGCATCATCAAACACAACATGAATGGATTCTTCAACCTTCGATTTAATCTTATTTAGGATGCGAAAACTCTTTCCATTCTTGGCATATCCTAGAAAGATTCCCTCATCCGCTCTAGGATCAAAACTCTTTAGGCTGTGGGATCCATTATTATGAATGAAACATTTTGAACCAAATACATGAAAATATGAAACGTTAGGCTTACGTCCCTTCCACAACTCATATGGAGTCTTCTCATGTTGCTTGTTGATCATACACCGGTTCTGAGTGTAGCAAGCTGTGTTGATGGCTTCGGCCCAAAACCTTTGAGGCAGCTTAGACTCTGCAAGCATTGTCCTGGCGGCTTCTTTAAGCGTTCTGTTCCGTCGCTCAGCAACTCCATTTTGTTGAGGTGTTCTAAGAGCAGAATACTCATGAAGTATTCCAAAATCTGTACAAAACTTCTCAACAAATTGGTTAGTAAATTCAGTTCCTCTATCGCTTCTAATTCTCGTCACTTTTAGATCTTTTGAATTTTGCAATTGACGGATTAGTGATGTGAGCTTGACACTAGTTTGATCTTTGGTCACTAGAAATTCTACCCATGTATAGCGAGAGAAATCATCAATGATTACTAGCGAGTATTTTTTACCACTAACACTCATGATTTAAGAGGACCAAACAAATCTAAATGCAATAGTTCAAGAATTCTAGAAGTAGATAGACATGGTTTCTTCTTAAAAGATGATTTAACTTGTTTACCCATTTAACATGCATCACATAAGCGATTCTTTTGAAAGGAACCCTTAGGTAATCCCTCTACAAGATTTAGCGATATTAACTGAGAGATTGCCTTAAAGTTGAGGTGATTCATTTTTCTATGCCATAACCAACCCAATTCATTTTGACTTTTCGCAACAAAGCATGTGGGGTTGTTATCAAATGTAGAATCCCAATCTACTAAATACACATTATTTGTTCTTTTTCCTCTTAATTTAGTAGACTTAATCTTAGCATCGTTGACATAGCAGAAGTCGCTTGAAAATTTAACATCAAAGCCTTTATCACAAAATTGACTAATGCTCAACAAATTATGCTTAAGACCCTCAACATAATATACATCACTGATCATGATATTCCCCCTATGCATGATACCTATACCTTTGGTTTTACCTTTGGAGTTATCACCGAATATAACTTGAGGACCGTTGGTTGTATGATAGTTGATCAAGAGATCCTTTGAACCAGTCATGTGCCTAGACGACCCACTATCGATGTACTAAACTGAAGTATCGGTGTTGGCTCTAGGTACCTGCATGTAAAGGGCAGTTCTAATTCTTCTTAGGTACCCATGTTGTTTTGGGTCCTTCAACGTTAGTAGCTTTGGTTTGAATTAAAACTTTCGGAACCCATATTTGCCTTGTCTTCATTACGGGAAAATTGGCCTTCTTGGGTTTCGGTTTGTGCTGTGTGTGCTTTTTGGGTGTATAGTAATATCCTCGATTATAATAGTAATCATAGTCATAATCATAATTATCATAGTATCGATAATATGATCTTGACTGTCTTGGATATTGACGCTGGTATTTCCTTGTCGCTGGCTTGGGTTGCACTTTTGGTGCTGAACGCTTAGCGCTTGATTCACAGTGTTCAGGCTTACCTTTAGCCTTTTGAGCATTTGGATGAACCCCTTTTTGTGAATCATTTGCTTTAGCCTTACCCTTGCCTGAGTCAGCTTTGGCTTTCTCATTGGGCCTCATACCGTTGTCGCTAGGTTCATTTAGCGTTTGACTTTGTGAACCTTTCTCAACAAAGTGAACACCCTTATCTTTGTTGTTTGCCGTAACATTAGATTTATTTGGTTGTTTACCGAATTTATTGTATCCTAAATCGGTCTTTTCACCATATAACCTAGTTACCTCAGTCACATTATCCAGCTTTCTAGAAGCTTTTGATAATGATGAGATGAGCTGCTCTAATTTGGCAAGTCTAGCGATCAAATCAGCTTCTCTCTTAACTATTATATCAAGATCGCTTTTCAATTGAATAATCTCACTCTCAAGTGATTGGTTCTTATCAATGCATTGTTGTTGAACTTTCAACTCTGCTTTGAGCGTTACTTTATCTCTTGTGAGTGATGAGATAATAGCGAGATCATTTTGATATATTTTGGTGGCCTCTTGACAATCTTTATAATATTAATTAACTTTGTCAAGTAATTCATCATAAGAAAGAGGATGAGATAATTCATTGGTTGCCTCTGGTAGCGATTTGTCAGACGCTTCATCTTCTCTTGCCATGAGACAGATCAACGCTGAGTTGCTTGTAGGCTCATCATCACTGCTTTCATCTGATGATTCCAAGTCCTCTTCAGGTGCGGGAAATGGTTCAGATTCCGCTAGCAAACCTTGTTGGCGAAGGTTGCTCCTGAATTGGTTTCTATCCACATAGTCTTGCCTTATGGGCTTAGACACATTTGGATAAGGGCAATTTACCTGGTAGTGCCCTGGTTTCCTGCAATTATAACACAAATTAGTTTTCATTTTTTGTTCAGTGGATAATCGCTTTGATCCAACTGGCGCTGAGAGATTCTGTGTAGGCGATGGAGGCGCTTGATATGGAACTGGCGCAACTGGTTGAGGTGCTGAGTACATTGGCGCTTGATACTGAGGCGCTGGTGCTGGGGGAGGAGTTTGAAATGAATTTTGTCCAATAGGATTTCTCTTTTCATATCTTAGAAATTTCTTGACTAATAAGGCCATTTCCTTTTCTTCATTTGATTCCACTTTACCCTTTGTTTAACCTCACTAACCGCTTTACCCTTATTTTTGGTGGTAGCGATTAAAGCTCCTGATTTAGTCGCTGAAGTTGTTTTGTCGCTGACTTCACCTAACTCGAATTCGAATGCCTTTAACTCCGAAAACACATGTTCTGGAGTAAGAGTCTCCAAAGTTTGTGATTCTCTCATAGCAACTGTCTTGATCAAGTATTTACTTGGAAGACTTCTGAAAATCTTATTGACCATTTCCTTGTTGGTCAATTCTTTATCTAATGACGCTAACTCGGTAATGAGCAAGGTGAATCTTGCGTCCAATTATTCTAGCGTCTCACTGGGCTGCATTTTGAAATGCTCGAATCTTTGCATGGCTATGGAGAGCTTGTTCTCCTTCATTTGTGCTGAACCTACGCACACAATAGCCAACTTATCCCATATTTCTTTGGAGGTTTTACATTGCTTGATCTTGTTGAATAATGCATCGTTATCCCCTAACGCTGAGTAAAGTGCACTTCGTCCAACATTATCCAGATTAGCTCTTTTTCTATCATCTGGCGTCCATTCTATCTTATGTTTCTCAACATAACCATCTGGAGTAGCCTCGGTCGCTCCAGGGGCTCGAGTTACAACTTTCATAATCTAAATGGGGCCATCTGTAATCACATCACACATTTCATTATCGCACGAACATAAATATGCGAATGCTCTAAGTTTCCAAGAATCATAGTTTGATTCTACCAACTTAGGCATTTTGTTAAAAGCCATAATGAGATGTTTTAAAGAGAGATTTTAAAAGCGACTAAATTTAATTTATTTTTTTTAAAAAAATGGATCTGAGCAAGCAGTTACGCTCGAAAACGCTCAGGTTTCTACTTCAACCGCTCTGATACCACTTGGTGGTCCCCAAGTGGCATACGAAAGGGTCTAGAAGGGGAGGGGGTTGAATAGACCCTGAAGTCTTTTTCGACTTCAAAAATTTTGTATCACTTTAAAGGTTTGAACGCTTTGGATAACTGAGCGCTTGGGTCAGACGCTTCAGAAAAGTTAACTTAGACTTAGTGATTTTAGCAGTTTACCAAAGTAGGGCAACACTTAGATCGCTTAATCAGGGTTAGCACAACGAAAATGAGTTCTAGCGTTCTTTTAGTTAATTTAATCGCTTTTCACTTTAACTTGTCTCTTTCAAAGATAAATGATGTAATAACAATAATAAGACAAATAAGGTAAATGACACAAGATATATAAGGTTCACTTGGTGGTGTAATCCTAGCTACGTCCTTCTTCTCCTTTTCACTTGGAGGAATTTACTAGAATGATTTTCGAAGAGTCACACAGAATCTTCTACACGATAGTAAAGGGTGAAAATGATCTTGGGCTCCTTGATCACACAGACTTCAGCACCAATGAAGATTGTCTTCTTCAAGCTTCTCTCACTCAGAAATACTGCCCGAAAGGGTTCTACAACTTTTCTCACTCAGATGAAAGGTTGAGGTTTGTCACTAGGGTTTTGTTTGTTTTGAAAAGATCAAACAACTTGGAATATCTCAGTTGGAATTTGAATTTCTTCTTTGGAAGATGTTTGAGATATTTGTGACTGTCTGGAATGTAGATAAAAAGCTTGAAAGATTTGGCTATGGAGTTTCTAAGCTTTTTTTTTTTTTTTAGCAAGTTTTTCTTGTGTCTGTACGTAATTGTCTCTTGTAAAAATTGTATATATCTCTTCTTAGGGTTTGCTGGGGTAAGGTATTTATAGGCAATTTCTTGGGATCTGTCCGTTGGACACATGTAGGAGCGTGCCTCTCACAGGGCGCGTGAGTATACCTTTTCTCTGACATTCCTGAAAGTTCGCTGAAGCCGATTAGACTCACCTAGAATTCTACTAGCGATTCAGTCACTAAGACTTAGTCTAAATTCTACAAAGATAAAAATTACAAGCCTATAATAAATTACAACTTTCAAACGCTTATACATCATTCTATAAAAAACGGAAACTTACATTGTATTTTTGGGGTCTAACATTAAATCCTATCTTGTCATCATAAAAACATCTAACATGAAATTTCCTAACAGAGAAGGAATGACTTGAGCCTTGGGCTTTCTGGGAGCCCTCGTCTTTGTTGCAGCCCTCTTCTTTGTTGCAGTCGGATGCTTCATGGCTTCTTCTGGAATTGGACGCTCGGCTTCTTCATCTGATGCTTTGCGTACCTCCAGACGCTCAGATAGTGGTCTAGCAGCACCACCAACTTTGGGAGGATTGAACAGATTGTTCAGAATTCTTCTTCCCAGCATCTTGGTCTTGTTCAGCGGTTGACCAGATGAGTAGACATAGTCTGATTTATACAATAGGTCGCTCAAAATAAGCCCATAAGGTTTATTTGAGGCGCTTAAACAGTCTCGAAACCTTCCAAATACATACTCACTCCAGTTTATCTTAAGATTAAGGAGTATCGCCGTCATCATCTGAAATTGCACTAGGTTCACCTTATCAAAGGTACCCACTCTACATTCTATAATCTTGCTACAGAAGTCAGCCAACAGTCGGTATTTGGATACCAGATCTTTCTTTTCAAAGTGCTGTTTGTAGGGTACACCTTCATAAGCACTCATGGTTGTCCATGCTTCTTTGATTTGATTCAAAGTGACGCAATCCAATGCCTCACCCTCATTTGGGAGATTGAAGTTCTTGGCAATGGAAGCAGCAGATAAAACAAATTCCTTTGGTGGCTCCTTCTTGGGTAGAGGAATGAGACAAGAAATAGACTTCTTGTCTGCAGAGAGTTTAGTAGTTTTCCAGAAGAGGTCGACTTCCGTTGGAAACAGATAGGAATACTTAGTGACGAATGTTTTGAGCCCAGCCTTGGTTACCATATCCATCATATCAGTTAGGTTGATCTGAGGTTGTTCATAAAGAAATTTTCAATCGACAACAAGGCCTTCAGTCACCTTGATGATAGGCTCGGCCAAAGTAGAAGCAGATTTCTTTGGTGCCATTTTCAGTGAAAGAGATGAACTGAGATTTTCTTTTGCTTTGAAAGAGAGAGAGAGAGAGAGAGGGTAAAATTTGCAGAGAGTAAAGTGAATAATTTTCTGCAAAAATTGTGTTTTAAATGACACAGAAGGAAAATTTTGGAACTTGTGTTCTCTAGTCTACGTAGGATTTAGACACGTGTAAAGAATTTCTTTTAATTTTAAATCTCAGCCATGAAAATATTAACTGCGGACGCGAGTTTTGTATAAGAGAGAGAAGTTGCATTTGGTAACTCCCATATATAATGATTTGACATCCGAGAGTTAAATTTTGAAAAACGTTTGGGATTTTCAGAGTGTAGTACACGCACCTAATGGTACACTGACATGTACATAGACACGTGCTACTTCTGAACCGCCATTTTGAAAAGTTTTGATTACCCGCCAGTTTGATGTGATGGAAGCGTGTAGATAGAGTACAACATAGACTTTTGAGTCTATCCACTACTTCAAGAAGTTTGTAAAATTTATGCATGAGTTTTATAAATGATTTTATATTGAGTATTGAATGGAATTGGTTCAACGCTCAACAAATACCATTTGTTGTGAAATTTATATTGACGCTTGAAATTTAGATCCTTTTATATTTTTAGCGTCAACATATTGTGCATAAATAATTCTGAGCGTTGATGATCATGCATATGAAAGTTTTTGATCATTGATGCTTGGAATATGTTTCAAGTACAATTTTAAGGTTTCCCTTAAGTTTGATAACTTGTAACAACCTTTCAAAATCTTTTGGACATAAATAAAGTGGATTCCCCCTAAATCATATGTCTAATAAAGTATGATGCATAATGATTAAGCGTTTAAATCAATCGTACCTAATTCACTTCTCAAAGTGAGAAAACGTTGTTCGTTGAGCGCTTTGGTGAAGATATCTGCCAATTGTTTGTCAGATCCAATATAATGCATGGAGATATCTTTCTTTTGAACATGGTCACGAAGAAAATAGTATCTAATGTCAATATGTTTGGTTCTGGAATGGAGAACGGGGTTTTGAGTCATGGCTAGAGCGCTTTGGTTATCACAATGAATGGGGGTTGGACCTAGGATTATACCATAATCTCTAAGTTGTTGCCTCCTCCATAACACTTGTGCACAACAACTTCCTGCAGCTACATACTCAACTTCGGCTGTAAAGGTAGCTATGGATTGTTGTTTCTTACTATGCCATGAAACTAACCTATCACCTAGAAATTGACATGTACCACTGGTACTTTTACGATCTATTTTGCAACCTGCAAAATCTGCAGCTGAGTAACCAATTAGTTCAAAAGGAGAGTCTCTAGGATACCATAAGCCCACATTTTGTGTGCCTTTTAGGTATTTAAGGATCTTCTTGGCAGCAATTAAGTGTGACTCTTTAGGATCGGCTTGAAACCGGGCACACATGCATACCAAAAACATAATATCAGGTCTATTAGCAGTAAGATACAGAAGTGATCTAATGATACCTCTATAATTAGTGATATCAATCTTCTTGCCACTTTCATCTTTATCTAACTTCAGCGTTTGGCTCATTGGAATTTTTGAATATGATGCATTTTCCATACCAAATTTCTTAATCATATCTCTTGTATATTTAACTTGGTTAATAAATATGCCATTAGGGAGTTGTTTAACTTGTAATCCTAAGAAGAAAGTTAATTCACCCATCATGCCCATTTCAAATTGTTTTTGCATCATTTTCGAAAATTTCTCACACAGACGTTTGTTAGTAGAACCAAATATAATACCATCAACATAAATTTGGACTAAGAGAATATCTTCATCATTGGTAATCTTAAATAACGTTGTATCGACGCTGTCTTTTGAAAAACCATTACCAATAAGGAAAATAGAGAGAGTGTCATACCATGCTCGGGGTGCTTGCTTAAGCCCATAAAGCGCTTTGTCTTGCTTGTAAACCATACCCTTACCATGGTTGTTGATGAACCCAGTGGTTGCTCCACATATACTTCTTCTTGGAGTTTACCATTCAGGAAGACACTCTTCACGTCCATTTGATACACTGTAAATTTGTTAAACGCTGCATACGCTAGAATCATACGAATTACTTCAAGACGAGCGACAGGAGCATATGTCTCATCAAAGTCAATTCCCTCTTCTTGGCAATATCCTTGAGCAACGAGTCTAGCCTTGTTCCTTATCACAATGCCATTCTCATCCATCTTGTTTCTATATACCCATCTAGTTCCAATAACTCCTTGGTGAGTTGGTCTTGGTACTAGCGTCCAAACCTTACTACACTCGAATTGATTGAGCTCTTCTTGCATGGCTTCAATCCAACTTGGATCGCTTAGCGCTTCATCCACTTTCTTAGGCTCCATTTGAGATAGAAAGCTTGCGAACATAGTCTCATTAAATGTAGCGGCTCTAGTCCTAACAGGCGCTTCAATATCTCCAATAATCTGCTCAGGTGGATGATCACGCAACCATAGTCTATCTAGTTGGAATGGGTTAAGAGGTTGAACAGGCGCTTGACGATCAGACGCTTGACTTCCCTCTTGCGTAGGTGCTTCAAGTTCACCAATCCTTGTTTGCTCTCGATGATCACTTTCTTCATGATCATCAATAGATCTTGCATTGTTATCCAAAATATCCTCACGAGTAATCTTAGGAGGTGGCACTGAGATCTCATCATCGTCGTCACTATCATCATCAATTGTAGTCTTAGACGCTTGATGACATAGATCTTCAACTCCTACATCATTCACATTAACCTTACTCGGTTCTTGGTTAGCATCATAAAAAACAACATGAATAGATTCTTCAACCTTCGATTTGATCTTGTTTAAGATGCAAAAATTCTTTCCATTCTTGGCGTAGCCTAGAAAGATTCCCTCATCCGCTTTAGGACCAAATGTCTTCAGGCTTTGGGATCCATTATTATGGATAAAACATTTAGAACCAAAGACATGAAAGTATGAAACATTTGGCTTACGTCCCTTCCATAGTTCATATGGAGTTTTCCCATGCTGTTTGTTGATCATGCAGCGGTTTTGAGTGTAACAGGCAGCATTGATCGCTTCGGCCCAAAACCTAGGAGCAAGTTTGGACTCTGCTAACATTATCCTAGCAGCTTCCTTGAGCGTTCTATTCCGGCGCTCAGCAACACCATTCTTTTGGGGAGTTCTGGGAGCTGAATACTCATGATGTATTCCATTCTCTGCACAAAACTTCTCAACAATCTTGTTAGTAAACTCAGTACTGTGATCGCTTCTTATTCTTGTAACTTTAAGATTTTTAAATGTTTGAAGTTGTCGAATAAGCGTTGTTAACTTGTCACATGTTTCATCTTTGGATGAAAGAAATTCCACCCAAGTGAATCGAGAGAAATCATCCACTATCACCAAAGTAAACTTTTTACCACTCACACTGATCGTTTGAACGGGTTCAAACAAATCCATGTGAAGTGGTTCAAGTATTCTAGAGGTAGATAGATGAGGTTTTCTCTTGAAAGATGATTTGACTTGTTTGTCCATTTGACAAGCATCACAAAGGCGATCCTTATGAAATGATCCTTTTGGTAATCCCTCTACAAGATTTAGATTTATAAGCTGAGAGATTGTCTTAAAGTTGAGGTGATTCATTTTTCTATGTCATAACCAACCCGTTTTAGATTCATTTTTAGCAACAAAACAAGTTGGGTTGTTATCAAGTGTTGAACCCCAATCTACCAAATATACACTGTTTGTTCTTTTACCTTTCAATTTAGTAGACTTAGTCTTAGCGTCATTTATATAGCAACAGTCACTTGAGAATATGACTTCAAAGCCTTTATCACAAAATTGACTTATGCTTAATAAATTGTGCTTTAGACCCTCAACATAATAAACATCACTTATCATGATGTTCCCCCTATACACAATACCTATACCTTTGGTTTTACCTTTGGAGTTGTCACCAAATACAACCTGAGGACCATTGGCAGCTTGATAGTTGATCAGAAGATCTTTGGAACCAGTCATGTGCCTTGACGATCCACTACCAAAGTACCAAACAAATGTGTTGGCTTTAGCTCTAGGTACCTACAAAAAAAAAAGTTCTACTTCTGTTTAGGTACCCATTGTTGCTTGGGTCCTTTACCATTAGTAGCATTGTTAGTTTGAATTAGAACTTTAGGAACCCATATTTGCGTAGACTTTATTGTAGGAATACTGGCCTTCTTGGGTTTCACTTTGTGTTGTGTGTGCTGTTTAGGTGGTGTATAATAATATCCTTGATTATAATAGTAATCATAATCATAGTCATAGTCATAATCATCATAATAGCGATAATATGATCTAGACCATTGTGGATATTGACGCTGGTATTTCCTTGGCGCTGGCTTGGGTTGCATTTTTTATGCTGGACGCTTAGCGCTTGACTCACAGTGGTTAGGTTTATCCTTAGCCTTTTGAGTGTTTGGATGAACCTTTCTTTGTGAATCATTTGCTTTCGCCTTTCCTTTGCCTGAGTCAGCTTTAGCTTTCTCATTTGGCCTCTTACCACTGTCGCTTGGTTCATTTGGTGTTTGTCTTTGAGAACCTTCCTTAACAAAAAAAATACCCTTTCCTTTGTTGTTTGCCGTAAAATTTGATTTGTTTGGTTGTTTACCGAATTTATTGCATCCCAAACCGGTCTTTTCCCCAAATAACCTTGTTACCTTAGTCACATTATCTAGCTTTCTTGACGCTTTAGACAATGATGAGACGAGCTGTTTTGATTTAGAAAGTCTAGCAATTAGCTTAGCTTCTCTCTTGACTATCATATCAAGATCACTTTTCATCAGGATCAAGAGATTGGTTTTTCTCAATGCACTGTTGCTGAACTTGCAATTCTACTTTGAGCGTCACTTTATCACTTTTGAGGGATGAAATAATATCAAAGTGATTTTGGTATAATTTGGAGGCAACTTAACAATCATTATAATATTCTTTGACTTTGTTGTCAAGTAATTCTTCATAAAAAATAGGAAGAGATAATTCAGTGTTTACCTCAGGAGACGCTTCATCATCTCTGGCCATGAGACAAATAAGCGCTGAGTCATCAACTGGCTCATCATCATCACTACTTTCTTCTGACGACTTCAAGTCTCCAGGTACAGATGCTTGTTCTGATTCCACTAGCAAACCTTGTTGACGAAAGTTGCTCCTGAATTGGTTTCTATCCAAGTAATCTTGCCTTGAAGGCTTAGATACGTTTGGATAAGGACAATTTACCTGGTAGTGCCCTGGTTTCCTGCAATTATAACACAGATTAGTTTTCATCTTTTGTTTATTTGTTAATCTTGCATTGTGTAGGTTTGAGACCACGGGCGCTGAGAGATTTTGAGTAGATGCTTGGTATTGAACAGGCGATTGGGATGTAGGAACAGAATACTGAGGCGCTTGAAACTGTTGATGTATTGGAGCAGGCGCTTGATATGAATTGTGTCATTGATGCTTAGGACTACTTCCTTTCTTTTCATATCTCAAGAACTTTCTGAATCTATTTAGAAGTGCTAGTTCCTCATCCTCATTGATATCTGAACCTTTTTCCTTATTACCCGATTTACCCTTGATTGATGCTACGAGCACTCCAGATTCAATTACCGGACTACTCACAACATCACTAGCTGAGTTTAACTCAAACTCAAATGCCTTGAGTTTTGAAAAGGCGTCTTCTGGACTTAAAAGATCCAACATATTTGATTCTCTCATAGTTGTTGTCTTCATCAAGAATCTACTTGGTAGACTTCTAAAGATCTTAACCACCATTTCTCGGTTCTGTAAATCCATTCTCAATGATGTAAGTTCTGTAACAAGAGCTGTGAATCTTATGTTCAATTGCTCTAGGGTCTCGTTAGGTAACATCTTAAAGTTGTTGAATTTTTCTCGAGCAATGGAGAGCTTATTTTCCTTGATTTGAGCTGATCCATCACAGATTATAGCCAACTTATCCCAAATTTCTTTTGTAGTATTACATAATTTAACTTTGTTGAATAAATTGTCGTTGTCACCAATAGCTGTATACAAAGCATTTCGACCAACATTGTCCAGATTTGCTCTTCGACGCTCATCAGTGGACCATTCTTCTTTAGGCTTCTCAACATAGCCATCTAGAGTTTCTTCTGTGGCTCCAGGCGCTCTGGTAATAACCTTCAGAATTTGTATTGGTCCTTCTGAAATAATATCGCACATTTCGTCATCACATGAACAAAGATATGTAAAAGCTTTGACCTTCCATGAGTCATAGTTTGACTCGGTCAACTTAGGAACTTTAGAAAATGCCATGAAAAACAAACTAAAAGCAACTAAATTTTGAAAAGGGATCTAAACAAGCTGTTACGCTTGGAAATTTTAAAATTTCAACTTTAACTGCTCTGATACCACTTGTTGGTCCAAAGTGGCATATGAAAGGGTCTAGAAGGGGGAGGTTGAATAGACCCTGAAGTCATTTTCGACTTCAAAAAGATTCTTATTAAAAAGTTTTAGACGCTTGAAATGTAGACGCTCAACTAAGCGTTTACTTGAAATGTAGACGCTTAGACTAAGCGTCTGATGAAGACTATTTTAGAAAGTTAACTTAGACTTTAAGATTTGAATACTTTAACCAAATAGGTTTAAGCGTTCAGTTCTTTAATCAGTGTTAGCACAGCGGAATAATTTTAGAGTTTGAAAGCTTTAGCGTCACAAGAAAGTGTTTTAGTCGCTTAGCGTTCACTTGAGTTTTACTTAACAGATTTACACAAAGATATAATAATATGAAGAATGATTGAAAAGTAAAGAGCACGATATTTGTAAGGTTCGTTGGGTGGTGTAATCCCAACTACATCCTTCTTCTCCTCAAACACTTGGAGGCAATCCACTAAAATGATTCTCAAAGAATCACACAGAATCTTCTACAAATTAGGGAGAGATGGATGTTGATGACTTGAGCTCCTTGATCACACAGATTTCTGCTCCAAATCACTTCTATCCCCTTGCTTCTTTCACCCAGAAATAATGCAAGTATCCAACTTCGACTTCACACAGATTGCGAGGCTTGGATAGGGTTTTTCTAAACGGTTTGTTTGATTTTGATGAAGTTCAAACAACTGGGTGAATATCTCAATAGTAGTGTGGGTTTCTTCAAAAAGAATTTTTAAGATATTTGTTGACTGTCTCAGGAATTGAAGAAAAGCAAGGAGAATGTTTGCTTAAATATTCTGGCTTTTCTGAGAGTTTAAGGAATGAGACTTCAATGCAACAACAATTTGGCTTGGAATTGATCGTTATTTTTGGCTTGTTGTTGAAGTCCTATTTATAGGCATTCTTGGAAAAAGTGTCTGTTTGACACATGCAAAGGCGCGTGTCTCTCACTTCCGCGAGTGAACTACTTTTGTCCTTTTTCCTAAAAATCTGCTGCACAAAAGTTGGTGTTGCAGTCTGTGAAAAGTTGACAGTCCAATAGGGTGGCTTCTCCGTACGTCTGAAAGTGCTTATCACATTTAATGCTCTTATCAGCATTTAATGCATTTGAATTAAATACCCATTGGTATTTAATGCTCTGAGAATAATTGCATTAAACTCCTTCTGGACCTGGAAACAAATTCAGGTGAAATCCATCATTGATAGATGCTTATCCATCCTTGAATTCCTTCTGCCTAATAAGGTAACGCTTGATATAGCTGGATATTTAGACGCTTGGAAACTTCATCTTCATTCAGACTTCAGGCGCTTGAGTCTTCAAACTTAACTACTGATAAGCTCACTCAAATTCATTAGACGCTCAGCCTAAGACTACTTAGCCTAACAATCTAGAACAAAATGAAATGAAGCCTTTAAAGCCTATTACAAATCTAACGCTTCAAAACTTATACATGATTTTTACTAAAATCAAACTTACATATTTTGGGATATAACATAAACTCCTAATTGTCAACATCAAAACATCTGACATGAAATTCCTAATAATGCTTGGGCTTGTTCAATATAAAGGTCCTCCTAGAGGAGTTCAATTAAGAACGCGGTTTCTCACATCCATTTGCTAGATTTCATAGTGTAGGTTTGCAGCTATGGCTAGCAGAATTCCAATGGATTTGATCATGACTACTGGCGAAAAGGTTTTCTCATAGTCAATGCTCTTCTTTTGACTATATCTTTGCGCATAGCTGTCCTTACCACTCGGACCAATCCTTTTCTCATATTCATGCCTTATTGGCTTGACGCCTTTGGGAAGATTGGTAAGAGTCCAGAATTGGCCTAAATGCATCAGATCCATTTCTGCTTTCATAATTTCCAGCCATTTTGCAGAATCAATGTCCGTCGCTACTTAGTCGTAGTCAGAGGGACGACATCCGTGGCTTACTTCTTCTAAGGCATTCAAATAATGCACTTGTAGCAAGTAACCATATCTCTCAGGTAGCTGAGATAATCTGCTAGATCGTTGCTACGGCGGTTGTGTCATGTTAGGTTCAGTTTAGGTTTCTTGAATAGATGTCTCCTAAATAGTATTGTTTTGTTCTCCAAGAACAATCCTTTTACCTGTTGTTCCTTCTCTGATGAAGATTTTTATGGCACGATGATCCTGGGATCACCATGCAGGTAAAACAGGTATCCCATGATTACCAACGAAGTCTTTTTTTAAAGATCTATCCTTGAGTCTCTCTAACTTTGTCTTCTTTACATGCGTGGAGCAACCCCATATTCATATGTATTTTGAGAGTAGGTTTCCTATCACACCACATCCCATATGGTATCATCAGAACAGATTTCGAGGGACATATGTTTAGAATAGGTTCAGCTGTAGGCAGTGTGTGATCCCACAATGAGATGCATAGCTGAGTACAAAACGTGTCATGTCCAACAATGTACGGTTCTATCACTTCTGATATCCCATTTAGGTGTGGAATCTTTGGAGGATAAAGTTGTGAGACTATGAATTGTTCTTCTAAGAACTTGTCAAACTTGGCACTCATGTATTTTCCACCTCAAGGTGTTCAAATATGTCGCCTAGTTGTGTTTTCAGTTCAGCTTTCGAATTTCATTATTCATTCAAGAACTTCAGACTTATACTTCATCGAGCACACTAGACCATACCTAGAATGATCGTTTGAGAAAGTAATAAAGCACTGAAAACCTTGCGGGCTGCATTCCTAGAAGGGCCCACAAACGTCAATTTTAAAACTTTAGTGATTGAAGCAGATCCAATCTCCTCTATCCTCCAATTTTCTAATTGTTTCTAGATACTGGTTCAAAATACATCCATGAGCGCTAGCTCTGGGATCTGGAATTCAAGTAGAAAAATAGTCATAGAACAGTTAAGTTCTAGCGCCATTAGCTTTAAGCACAGGACAGTCACATTTTCCAATGCCCCTGCTCTATGCAGTAGGGCAAGTGTCTGTCTACTTTAGGCGATTGCCTCTGAAACTTTTGTATGGAATTTCCTTCATGATACACCCTTCCAATCTGGACACGCCCAACCATTTTCTCTTAATTGGAATAGTAAATGCACCCCATGGTTTCTGTGCATTTATAAGCTTGTCCATAAGCTCAGTCAACGATCCTTCATTGTCAAATATATCAAAACTTGACAAAGCAGGTGAGGGCTCTAGGGTTTGACTGGAGGATGAGATTAACTTAAAAATGAAAGTTCATGTAGCAATCTAGAGAAGTCAATTTCTCCTACATGGATATCATTTTAAGCATGTGGTCTCCCACATTTCTCAAGCCGTCATTTATGTATTGATGAGTTCATTCGATTTCAAATATCAAACGATCCTACCATGCTTTCCAAGAAGCTTTCCTAAGTGCAGCATGATTGATCTAGGGCTATTACAGTTTTTCATGTGTGCTACCTATTTCACTGCACATTGAGCTCATCATTTAACCCTAGACTATGTGGTTATCAATGACCTAGTCTATGAAGGGAATACAGACCTTGTCATCCTCACCAGCTCCATGGTCTTGATGTTGTTCGAGGTCTAGTACATATTCCAATGAATGGTCATTGAGAACAATTCTCAATCTTTTGATCTGATCAGTGTATTATGGTCCAGTGAGAACATTTTTCTCAAGCATTAACGGGTTATATTGAGAGAGATAATTAAAACAGAAAACACCAAGATTTACAATTAGATATGTAATTGTGTACTCAAGTAAACAAGGACTTAATGTTTACTTGTCTCCCACTACTTTTCTTGAAACATTGCATTCCCACTGCAATAATCGAAAGCCTTGTTGGATGAGTTTCATAGTGAGTGATTGAGTTCCTCAACGATCTAAACAAGATACAACCTTGAACGATATATGTCCTGTTAGATCATTGAGGTGGTGTCATACACCAATTGGTCCAACCGATGATTCAATCTCCTTTAGCTCATGGATCACTGAACCGCAAACTTTTTCGATATATAGGTGGTGATCCATCTGGGTCATTTGTCCTATCAACTCCTTTCACTCTAACAATTTAATCCCATCTTGCAACCTTGAACGATAATATGGGGCGGAATTCGCTTCGACATGAAGGCATCAAATGCACTAGAGAAGATAGAGTACCGCGTCTTGATGCATGACCCCCTTATTCCGGGAAGATGCCATGCACTAGAAGTGAACCCACCTTCTGAAGTTTGATGGAGAGCTAGGACATCCAATGCCCCTTTACTTAGTATTTTCTAATGGGAGAATTATAACATTTTAATGTCACTTTAAATTTTAGTTTCACTTTGCACATTAATTTATTACAGGGCAGTAAAGGAAATGTAAATATAGAAGACGTCTAGCAATTCTATCATCACACACTCATATGGACTTTTTCTAGATCGGCCCGAACCAACGGGCCAATCAGGGGAGGGGTTCTATCTATTACAAGAGTTTCCACCTATACAAGATTCTAATCTTCGGGCTCTAAGCACTTCGTGGTTCCGCCAAACTCCATTTGGGCCTATCTAACATGAATACAAAGAAGCAAGCCTATACAAGTTTTCTATGTAATGAAAGATACATCCTGGGGGGCTCAAACTCCGACCCAATACAACCCAGTTATAACAAAGATAAAACCCTAAGTCCATAAGAGGTGTCAACCATCACATACTAAAGGGGCACATAAACAATGTAAACACATATGTGAAATTAAGGGGTTAAATCTAATTTAACAATTAAATAATAATAAATTAAATCTAATTTAATCATTGCAAAATAAATCTAATCTATTTTAACTTCTTTAATTAAATCTAATTTAATTATTGCAAAATAAATCCAATCTATTTTGACTTATTCATTTAAATCTAATTTAATTATTGCAAAATAAATCCAATCTATTTTGACTTCTATAATTAAATCTAAATAAATTAAAGTGAGACTATATCCAATAAAGTCTCTATGGATGAACAAATGTAAAAACATAAGCAAATAAGTTTAATCTAATTCCAAGAACCATTAAATCCAATTTAAGTGTAACTCCAATTTACATAATACAAATCAAATCCAATTATTCAAGTGTAAATCCAATTTACTAGGCTAGTTAAATTCAATTCGATCAAGAATAAAATCAAGTCCAACTTATTTTATTCACATGACTAAATATAATTTAATCAAAGTGTAACTAAATCAAATTTAACTAATATAGAAGATCAAATTTTTATTTAACTAAAAGGTATGTAAATTCAATTTTAATTTTAAAACAAATCTACTTTATATACCTTTTAATTTGGAGGTTAAATCTTATTTTACTTTATTAAATTTAATTTATATTGATAGGCTAATTCAATTTGATCAAGAATAAAAGCAAGTCCAACTTATTTTATTCATATGACTAATAATTTAATCAAAGTGTAATTAAATCAAATTTAATCTTTAGAGAAGATCAAATTTCTAAATGAGCTAAGTGGTATTTAAATCTAATTTAACTTTAAAACAAATCTAATTTATATACCCTTTGGAGATAAGGTATAAAATTCAGAATATGACTTGTATAGAATTCTAACACTGACTAACAATATATACCAAGTAAACGGAACCCCTAATCCAATAATTGAGGGGCGGCCCACTAGGCCCGTATGGAATAGGCTTTCGGGCTTCGTTCCATCTTAGCCCATGTGTAATTAATTAAATCGAAGTTCAATACAATTGACAATTAATTAATTACTTTAATCCAATTAATTTAATTCTACTTATAAATTAATATTATTTAATTAATTTATTTAATCAAATTAAACATCTTTAATTAAATCATGTCATCCATTTTGTTAGTCAATCACATCAAATGTGATTTTACCAAAATACCCTTAGCATAGAAAATCATTATTTTTCTTAACATAGCGTGACTCTCTAGGCTTGATTCAATTGGCAATGGGGAGGTCTCCAAAGGATAAGGTTGTCACCTAGCCAGCACCGTGGGACCATATCATAGCCCAATTCAAAGAGAGATGAATACGTCATCACGAACCTTGATTACGAATACCATATGCGTATAAACTCTTCACCGACACTACCCGATCAAGTAAGAGCCATGGCACGTCAAACTCATAGAACTTGATTCAGTACTTTGGAATCGTACTAATGTGAAATTACCAAACTAGCCTCAGTGACCATCACGAGCTAGTTTATATGCTTTGGCCAAAGACTTAGGCAATGTTTGGTTATGTTTTCATACCATGTTTGGTCCAAAATTTCCACCAAACTATGTTTGGTTCACAAAATATTTGGTCAAAAATACACTACTTTTTTGGTCCAAGAAAAACATAATAATTATTTTTCATCTTTCTACACCTACTTTGTCCCTACACTCCTCTCTATGTGCTCTTTCTTTTCTCTCTCCTCTCTGACAGACAAAAGCTTCATGATTTGACTGCTACAGTAACTTTTGTTCCCTCTGGAAACAAAACCAAACATTATCTCACCAAAAAAACACACCCAAAAACCAACTCCCAAAATAAAACCAAACACAATCTCATTAAACACGCACGTGTCCCCATAAATTTCTCACCAATAATTCTCACCAAAATACCATCCAAAAATATAACCAAACATAGCCTTATAATTTCAATTACTTATGATCGTACATGTCACATACTCGTTTACTATCGAGATGGTGAATCCCAAATTGGCAGTTATCTTACAACATCGAATGCAACATTGGATCGTACTTCGAGGTCGACCCCACCTATCAGGTGATACGGGTCTAACTACTTTGATAATATATCCAATACTACAACCATATTGTAAATAAGTCCTCAAATCTAATGTTCACACATATTATCGCAATCTTAATCCCTATCATTGACTGTCAAAGAGTAAATACTCATGTGATCGGATTAATGCGAGTCGAGTTCAAATATGTTAACTCCATTAACTATATTCATGACACCAGCTCCCACTATCTAATTAGTGTTCGACTGTCACTTTCTTGTCAAAGTGTTAGAATAGTGTCCTGGGAGCCAATGCTAGATAGGCTTTCTTTATCTATTCTTGTAATAAATAATTTCGTTTTACATTATATATTAATAAATAATCATTTCTTCATCTTATGTTTATATTGTTATAACTATATGATGAAGTCCCTAAAATTCACACATAGCTATGGGACTTGATAGATCATTGGAAGAATATCATAAAATAAGTCTCTAAGGCTGTGATTTCTAAATGTTGTTCAAATCATAAAATTATCATGATGGAACATTGATAATTCAGATAGACTTGCGCCTATGGTGCACACTCTTAATTAGAGAATGTCTCGTTTTATAGACATTAGTGTAGTTGACACAAATGCACATACGCGGGTGCTTATTGAGAACGAGTTCACTAATTACCCTGACTGAAACTTCCTAAATTGGAATTATATTTAGATATGTCGAATTAGGAGTTTCTTAATCGCGATAGTGCAAGATTAACTCTTTGACTTGAGTCATTAACGTAATCTTGTATACTGACTCACTACACTTTGACTCCTGTGACAATTCTTTTACAAGGAAACATATGGACTGGTGATTGGGTGTAGTAACTCGTAAATGGAGGTTGGTGTTGACAACAAAGGATCTATCACTTGTCTAGATGAACAAGTGAATTTCCTATAATATTCTAAGTGATTTGACTGAGTTAGTCCTTGGCCAAGGCAAGTAAGTAATTAATTAAGAAATGAATTTCTTGAATTAATTAATCACAAGTCAAACACACTTGAATTATTAAGATTGAATTTACAAGGATCTCGATCAATAAGATTCCTCGATCCTTAATTCAATTGGAAAATTAGTTGATGGAGGGATCTCACTTGCATAGAATGCGTGATTGGAAAGGTTCACTTTGAATCGCCTACATCTAAGTTTTCAAGATAAGTAGCTAGAAACTTTTCTTTGATTTGTGGGTATCTTATATTTAATGGAGATTAAATAATAAGATGGTTAATTAAGTTCAAAAATCACAAATTATCTCTCAAACTTTAGAAACATAAACACAAGAAAACACTGAAATATCTAACACACAACCTCCAAGAAGATACGAAAGGATCGAAGGGCCACCTGAGAGGTATGGTCTATTACTAGAAAGTAGAAAGTAATAAAGAGGAGCTTCAAGTGTATGAAGATCCAAGAAGCTACAACGAAGCAATATGTGATATTGATCCAAGGAAGTGGCAAAGTGCCATGGAATCTGAAATGGACTCCATGTATTCCAACAAGTTATGGACCTTGGTAGATCCACCAGAGGGTATAATACCCATTGGTTGTAAGTGGATCTATAAGCGAAAGATTGGAGCAAATGGAGAGATAGTGACCTATAAAGCTAGGCTAGTGGCAAAAGGTTACACTCAAAGAGAGGGTATCGACTATGAAGAAACCTTTTAGCTAGTAGCAATGCTTAAATCCATTAGGATTTTTCTTGCAATATCTAGTTATTATGATTATGAAATATGGCAGATGGATGTGAAAACTGCCTTCCTCAATGGAAACA
Organism: Buddleja alternifolia; assembly: GCA_019426215.1. Lineage (NCBI taxonomy): Eukaryota > Viridiplantae > Streptophyta > Magnoliopsida > Lamiales > Scrophulariaceae > Buddleja > Buddleja alternifolia. Next base: position 26,813,173 of record CM033392.1, read on the forward strand.
TAGAGGAAGAGATTTACATGAAACAATCAGAAAGTTTCATATCTAGTGGGAGTGAGCAAAAGGTTTGCAAATTCCAAAAGTCCATTTATGGACTAAAGCAAGCATCCCGTAGTTGTAACATCTGTTTTGATGAAACTTTAAGGATGTATGGTTTTATTAAAAACGAAGATGAACCATGTGTGTGCAAGAAAGTCAGTGGGAGTGCAGTGACATTCTTAGTAATTTATGTTGATGATATTCTAGTCATTGGTAATGATGTCGGAATGATGCAATTGACTAAAGTATGGTTATCCACCAAATTCTCCATGAAAGACTTAGGAGATGCATCCTATATCTTAGGAATCAAAATCTATAGAGATAGATCAAGAAAGATGATAGGATTGTCTCAGTCAATGTACATAGATAAAATTTTAAAGAGGTTTAGTATGGAGGAATCAAAGAAAGGATTCCCTCCTATGAGTCATGGGATCCATTATTCTCCATTCATGTGTCCTTCGATACCCCAGGAACGAGATAGGATGGCTCGCATACCATATGCTTCTGTCATAGGAAGTATTATGTATGCAATGTTATGTACAAGGCGTGATGTGGCTCATGCATTAAGTGTAGTGAGTCATTTTCAATTTGGCCTACGTGAGTTGCACTGGGTAACCATGAAAACAATCCTCAAGTGCTTGAGAAGGACTAAGGATTTTTTTTTTTTTTTTGAAATATGGCAGTGGAGAATTGAAACTAGAAGGGTTCACTGACTCTAGTTTCCAATCTTAGGTGGGTGATTTGAAATTAATGTCGGGGTTTGTATTCACCCTCAATGGTGGAGCAGTAAGTTGGAAGAGTTCCATACAGAAAACTACTGCGGATTCCACAACTGTGGCTGAATACATAGCTGCATGTGATGCAGCAAAGAAAGCTATTTGGATTAGGAACTTCATCTAAGGGTTGGGTGCAGTCCCTAGCATTGTCGATCCAATACCTCTGTACTGTGACAATAACGGCGCCATTGCTCAAGCAAAGGAGCCGAGGTCTCATCAAAGATCCAAACACATAGAGAGGCGATACCATCTGATCCGAGAGATTATTGGTAGAGGCGACGTACGCTTGGAAAGAGTCGACACAACGGAGAACATAGCGGATCCACTAACTAAGCCCTTGTCTCGTAATGTATTAGAAGGACATCTTGAGAAGATGGGTCTTAGATAACAAGGAGATTGGCTCTAGTGCAAGTGGGAGATTGTTAGAATAGTACCCTGCGAGCGAATCCTAGATAGGCTTTCTTTATTTGTTCTTGTAATAAACAATTTCGTTTTACATTATATATTAATAAATAGGCATTTCTTCATTTTATGTTTATATTGTTATAACTGTATGATGAAGTCTCTAGAAGTCACACATAGCTATGGGATTGATATCTCATTGGATGTATATCATAAAATAAGTCTCTAAGGCTGTGATTTCTAAATATTGTCCAAGTCATAGAATTGTCAAGATGGGACATTGATAATTCGGATAGACTTGTGCCTATGGTGCACACTATTAATTAGAGAATGTCTCGTTTTATACACATTAGTATAGTTGACATAAATGCACATACGCGGGTGCTTGTTGGGAACGAGTTCACTGATTATCCTGACTGAAACTTCCTAAATTGGAATTATTTCTATATATGTCGAATTAGGAGTTTCTTAATCACGATAATGCAAGATTAATTCTTTGACTTGAATCATCACAGTAATCTTGTATATTGACTCACTGCAATTTGACTCCTGTGTCAGTTCTTTTACAAGGAAACATATGGACTAGTGATTGAGTGTAGTGACTTATATATGGAGGTTGATGTTGACAACAAAGGATCCATCACTTGTCTAGATGAACAAGTGAATTCCCTATAATATTCTAAGTGATTTGACTGGGTTGGTCATTGGCCAAGGCAAGTAAGTAATTAATTAAGAAATGAGTTTTTTGAATTAATTAATTACTAGTCAAACACACTTGAATTATTAAGGTTGAATTTACAAGTATCTCGACCAATAAGATTCCTCGATCCTCAATTCAATTGGGAAATTAGTTGATGGAGGAATCTCACCTGCATGGAATGCGTGATTGAAAAGGTTCACTTTGAATCGCCTACATCTAGGTCTTCAAGATAAGTAGCTAGAAACTTTTCTTTGATTTGTGGGTATCTTATATGTTGGTGAACCTAAAAGGTCACACACAATACTCGGACAAATCCATTTCTTAAGTAAGGGAATTTAATTCAAAGTAATTGAATTAATATATTAATTAATTAGATTAATTAATTAAGACTTTTATTTATTCAAGTGTAGGATAAATAAATTAATTAAGTTGATAAGATCAATTTAATTAAGCTTAAGTCAAGAAAGCATTTGATTAATTGGAAGTGACTTTTAATTAATCTAGTATTAAAAGACCATTTTATTAAGCATTTGTCGAAAATTTGGTGGAGGAATATAATGAAAGAGTTTAATTAATTTTCTTTTAGAAGGAAATAAGATTTCTTAGAGAGAAAGAAAACTAATTAAAATAGAAGAGTTCTATTTGAGAATTAATTAGTTTTCTATTCCTACATGAAAAAGATTTAATGTAGAAGAGTTCTACATGTGAAAGAATTGCAAGAACCTAGTCCTATATATAGGACATGTAGAGAAAGAAATTTTCATAGCTTCACAAGCCAAAAAAATTCGTTCCTCTAGCATAGAAAATCATTTCCCTCTCTCCACATACAAGTTCTTGAGTTCTTGATTATTCATCAAGATCTTGAATTCAAGAATTCTTCCAAAAATACTTAGAGAAGTAATTTCTGCTTTCACCTTAATCACATACACTATTACTTAGAGTTAGAATAAACGTTTATAGATCAATCTAGCTATAGATTATAAACGAGTGGGTATCTGGGGTGTGGATCAACTATAGAGGAGAAACACTTGGGTCTCTAAAATGAATCAAAAATCCGATCAAAGGTGTTTTTGGTGGAGGAATTCAAAATCTTCATCAAAGGGAAAAACGAAGGAGTTGATTCAAAGAATGAAGAGCAAACTAGGGAGCTTACATTAAGGAAGAAGAAACTTTTCGATTTTTGCGAAAAATCGAATAAGGTAAGATCTTCTTTATTTAAGTTTTAAATAACTAGTGTAGAGATGCGCAAGCCTATTGACATGCTAAAAGCTAACGTGCTATTGTAGCAAGTGCACTAGTCGTGTGTAGTAATAAGTGGACTAAAAGTCCGGGTTGTCGAACCACGGAGACTTGAATTTTAGTTTATGATTTTACCGAAAAAAGAACAAATATAATTAAAGTAAATTATAGGTAAAATGCATACAATAAGAACAAGATTACACAATTGATTTTACACAAAGTATAAAGGGAGACTAAGGCACATGCTAGGTTCAAATTGATCAATTATACTTATAAAGATTCTAGTTGAAAGATTAAGCTTATATTGTTATGGTGAGAACTCCGAGGGTACAGAATAACCGATGTCTCGCGTATAAACTCCTATGCTTAGACCGTGATTTCCCAAATATTCCTATCCAGAAATCTAACCACTAAACATGCATTAACGTGCTAGAGTTCACTCGATTTGAATCGAACAACTTCACCCGGGAATCTTTACCTATGTCTAGGGCAATTCCTTATTAGTTACGGGTCATGATGTGAATTTCTTGCACCCTAAGTCAATTTTCTCCCGAAATATTAACCTAGGCATAAGATTCTAACATATAGTGATCAAGTATATGCAAGATAGGCAAAAACACAAATTCACATCACATAACAATATAAGAACAACCTCAACAATCATCTATTATAAGCATATATCACAATTTGGCCTTACATGGCCCTAGTCTTATGAATTTAGTTCATAATGGATAATATGAAAAACATAAATGAATTAATACACATGTTCATAGACATAATTGAAATGAAAAGCTATAAAAACTCCCTCAAAAGTGAATAATGATGGAACTTCAATTGAATCTTCCTTCTCCAATGATGATGATGAATCAAGAATCCTTCTCTCTCCCCTCTTTTCTTCTCTATGGATTGGTCACTTCCTCCCCCTCTTCTCCAAAAATCTGAAATTGATAGTGAATGATGAAGAGTATGGGTTCCCCCTCCTTTTATAGCCAAAATTCCACTAAAGTATGCATTAAGAATTCCCATTAAAGTTCCCCAATCAGAATTCCACCTAAGGTGATGCTTAAAGTTTGGCTTTTAAGATTCCAACCAGCTAAAAAATGCTAAACTTTCGGCCCTTAAGAATTCCACCAAGCATAACCATGTGAAAACTTCAACAAAACACATGCATGCTGCCATTTTCTTGCTTTCCAGCGCAGTCTTAGTATTTTCCTCACAACATTCTCCACAGATCTCCAAATTGGATGACTCAAGTCCCCATATTCAGATAAAACATAGATCTACAACTTTCCAGAAGGACATGTTGTCCAATTCAGTCGCTAAGTATACCTAAATTACATTTCAATATGGAGGTTGTTTATGATTTGGCACCCATAAAGTAAATCTACCAAGAAACACACTTATGACAACCCCTCAACACATGTGCTGAATTATGGCCAAAAGTGATTCTTACCCATCATATAATGCTGGAGTTTAGGCTGAAAAGGAGTAACATTCGGACTATCCATGCCTAGGCATGACTAGGAGGGCGTTGGGGCGCATCCTGGCACATGTACTTCTCTGTTCGGCGCAGCAATCGTATTTCCTTCACAATTATCTCAATAGACCTCCGATTTGGATGTTTCAAGTTCCCATTTAAAGCTAAGACATACATCTAAAACTTTGTAGAAGGAAACTTTGTCTAAGTCGGTCTCGAAATGTACGGAAGTATCGCTCGAATGTGGTAGGAGATGCATAAACCGCCTAGGTGTTGAAAAACATGATTGAACTTGTTTTGTACATCGTTTTTCTTCCCTTTTCTTCATGTATTCTCATTTATTACCTGTATTCACTTAACACACCTATTAAATGCAAATGTGACATGATTTAAGCAATAAGTGAATCCAAATCATAAGAATTACGGTCTTAAAAACACGTAAAAACACCTCTTATCAACACCCCCAAACTTATCAATTGCTCGACCTCGAGCAATAAGAGCTATAAGGAAAGACCAACATCATTCAATTGGAGAAAACAAAACAACTAACTAACTTACTTTCGTGGAGTAAACGATTGCACTTAGCGGGTGCAACAAGCCTTTAAACCTTTGAGTTACCTCAAAGGACGAGTTATAGTCTCGTGAGGGTTTGCATACGATATACCCACAAAATCTAGCAAATTTTCAATCCCAACCGAATCAACACATCTCAATATGATCAACAAGAATGAATGGCATGAAATCAACCTTTTAAAGTTCACAAATATATATATACATATCAATTACTTTTGCTCATGTGACACCAATACTTGAAACGACTCCCTAGGGTGTAGTGAAAAATAAATCTAGGGTATTATAGTCGAGAGGCATCCTTACCAAATTTTGGACATTAATCCCATATCTATCAACTTTTGATCAAACACAAGGCACAATAATTATAGATAATCTCATAGCCATTTAAATTTCATTATCTCAAATATTCAACATTCAATTCATATGGAATTTCCATTAAACTTCATGAAGGCTAGATCATGTGCAATGTTTTATTCCATTAGGCTTTCTATGACACCCATGTAACAAGTTTTAGATCAATGACTCCCAAACTAGATAGTTTTGGGGCATTAAGTGTAGATACACTCCTAAGGATTTAATCACTCGAGTATCAAAGGTCACGAAATAAAACTAGATCTTTTAAACAATTCACTTCTTTTGGCTTGAGCATAGCTCAAATTAGCATAATAGTACAGTATATAGGTATGAAACTTTTCACCTCCGTTACGTATTAGCCTGACCACTTTTGGTCATACCAAAATTCAACCTTTTCAATTCATTGTTAGCATATAAAATTACTACTCAACTTATAACTTTATGAGAAATCTAAGTTAATATTTCTGGGAATAATTCCTTAAGTGTCTCAAGATGGTTATCCTCTCAACTCCTCTACCTTCGATTTAAGTGCATTGTGAATCATCTAAAGAATCAATTCTAGTCTAAGGTCTCCACGAGCAATTTCAAAGATATATATATTCCATTAAATTCAAATTATTTCAAGAATTCATGCCATTTTTCCAAGTCAATCAATTTCAATGCATCAATTGGAAGGACTAAAAATTATTCATGCTTGATTTTCTCAACAAAGAAGCATATAAACATGATATCAAACAAACTTTCCCTAAAATTAAGCTAAAAATTAGGATTGCACCATCAAAGTTCAAAATATGTACTCTTCTAAACACCCCCAAACTTAAATCCAACATTGTCCCCAATGTTGTTACAACAAGCATACACAACAGTAAAAGAACACTTACAACCAAGGATGTTGAAAAACATCCTTAAACTTCCAATACATAATCCTATAGCTTCTCCTCCTCTCGAGTAAAATGAGCATGGTCCAAATTTGCATCATATCTAACACTTCAACTTTTCAAACCATCAAGCATAAGAAAACATACATGCCAAAAGTGCATGTTTGAACACAACATAAAGAAACAAACTAAACAAAACAAAAACAAAATCAAAAAAAAATAAAAAAAATTACAAACTTGGGTTGCCTCCCAAGAAGTGCTAGTTTAGAGTCGGTAGCTCGACTTTGTGCTCTTTGAGGTTCAAATAGGTGGTTCATTTAACACGACCAAATCCTTGTCATGCCTCCTTTTAGCTCCATGGTCTACTTGCTTCCACTCATATTGCAGGATTTTGCAATAAGCCCTTTGTATTGGATGAGTCTTTTCAATCTTACGAGCACGGCGATGGGGTGGAATGTATTTCATGCATAAATCTTCTTTTCCCTCTTTGTTGTGTTTATCATAGGGAATCTCATCCTCCAACTCGAGTGTGCCCTTAGCCTTGCCATTTGCACATTTCTCATCAAGAGAAGGGTTAATAACATCGATATTAGAACAAGTAAGATCATCCATAGATGGTTTCCTGTTATTAGAAGCATCAAATATCACTTTTACATCTCCTACCCTCAATGATAACTTACCTTTTCCCATGTCGATCTTGGCATTGCTAGTGACTAGGAAAGGTCTTCCTAGAATCAAGGGCATCTCAACATCTTCCTCCATATCAAGGACCACAAAGTCAACCCGGAAAAAGAATTTGTCAACTTGTACAATAACATCTTCTATTATCCCCTTTGGTCTCTTAATTGATCCATCGGCGAGTTGGAGGCTCATTGATGTCGGTTTGGGATTTCCAAGGCCCAACTTTTTGAAAAGAGAGTACGGGAGGAGGTTGATGCTAGCTCCCGAGTCGCACAAAACTTTTTCGAAGAATAATGGCCCAATCGTGCAAGGAATAGTGAGACTCCCAGGGTCTTCAAGTTTCATTGGTAATTTATTAAGCAATACGGCGGAGCATTCCTCGGTTAGGCACACTGTTTCGTTTTCCTCCCACTTTTGTTTGTTGGATAAAATATCCTTGAAAAATTTCACGTAATTTGGCATTTGTAAAATTGCGTCTATAAAAGGAATATTAATTCTAACCTCACGAAGAATTGCTAAGATTCGAAAGAAACTTGGATACATCTCCTTTTTTTTCTTTCTATGTGCATTAGGAAATGGCAGACGGACCTCGATGGGAGGATGCGTTGGAGTTGAAGAGCCCGCTGTGGAGGGTTCAGAAGGTGGCGCCTGGGCGCGACAATCGGCGCCAGGGCGCTGGGTCTCGGGCGCCTGAGCGTGATCATCGGGACGCTCGGGCGCGCAATTGCGAAGCATTCGTTCACTGTGGGTTGATTCCAGCACCTAGGCATTCTCATTGGGGCGCTCGGGCGCGGAAATGCGAACAGCATCATTGACTATCTGTTTGCCACTTCTTAAGGTGATGGCGTGGCATTGCTCCTTCGGGTTTTTTTCTGTGTCACTTGGTAAAGTTCCCGGGGCTCTCTCGCTGATCGCCTTTGCCATTTGACTCATTTGTGTCTTTAAATCCTTCATGTCCATCATTATATCCTTCATCATAGTACGGAGTTCGTTGATTGCTGAATCCGATTTCTTTATTTGTTCATCGAGATGCTCTTCAGTTGTAAGAGGTCTTATTTGCCTTTGTATATGAGGATTACCTTGCCTTTGAGCTTGGTTATTGTTGAATGGGGGCCTTGGTGCTTGATAGACGCCGGGATGGGCATTTTGTGCCGGATTGGGCCTCCTTGGAAAATTTTCGGGCACATGGAAGTTCAATTGAGGTCGATTGGCATTTCCAACATAGTTTACATTGCCAACCATTGTTTCCAAAGCAACTTCTTCACCCAACTCTTGAACACAAGCAATCTTTTGAGTGGGTGTGATTTCTTCATCATCGGGATAGAGTTCATCTTCCCGGGCTAATTGCTCAATCTTGTCCCACACACTTTGGCAATCGAGCCCAAGGAGATCACCACCGGCGCCGGCATTGAGCCTATTTCGGATGCGCGAACGGACTCCATCATGGAATCGTAATACTTGCTCGCTCAATCTTAGGTTGTGATCCGGACATTTTCGGAGCATGTTTTTATATCTAGCCCATGCCTCGGCTAAGGACTCATGATTCCCTTGCTTAAACTCCTTAATGTTGCTCCTTAGCTCATTGATTTTGGAGGGTGGAAAGAATTTGCTCAAAAAGGCATCGACCAATTGTCCCCATGTTGTGATGGATTGGGGTGGTAGAGATTTGTACCACATGGTCGCCCTTTCCTTTAATGAGAAGTGGAAGACTCTTAGACGAATTGCATCGAGATCCCGTGGATGAAATTGGGTAGTCATGAGAGTATCGTCTAAAGTCTCCAAATGCTCATGAGGTGATTCATGGGGCTCTCCATAGAAGGGTTCGCTTTGCACCATGCTAAAGATGTGTGACGGAATGTGATAATTTGGTGCAAAGAAATTTGGTGTGGACCCTTGGAGGTAGACTTTCCCGGACCGATGGAAGTCTTTGAGGAGGTGCCGGTTGCATAGCTTGGAAAAGATTTTGCAGCCATTCCCTATTTTCCGGAAGATTTATGTCGGGAAAATTTCCATTTGGATTTAGATTGTCGGCCATTTCTCGAGCTTGTCTACTAGATCGAAGAACACGCTCTATCTCCGACTCAAAATTGTATAGGAGCTCGTTAGAAGAGCGGGTCATGCACCACAAATTACACCTAACAAATAAACACAAGAAAAAAAATTAGAATAATAAAATAAAAGAAAGGTTACAAATAAACGAAAAACTAAGAATTATGAAAATTTAAATGAAAAATCAAAAACTAAAATGAACAAGTCCCCGGCAACGGCGCCAAAAACTTGACACGCTAAAAGCTAACGTGCTATTGTAGCAAGTGCACTAGTCGTGTGTAGTAATAAGTGGACTAAAAGTCCAGGTTGTCGAACCACGGAGACTTGAATTTTAGTTTATGATTTTAACGAAAAAAGAACAAATATAATTAAAGTAAATTATAGGTAAAATGCATACAATAAGAACAAGATTACACAATTGATTTTACACAAAGTATAAAGGGAGACTAAGGCACATGCTAGGTTCAAATTGATCAATTATACTTATAAAGATTCTAGTTGAAGGATTAAGCTTATATTGTTATGGTGAGAACTCCGAGGGTACAGAATAACCGATGTCTCGCATATAAACTCCTATGCTTAGATCGTGATTTCCCAAATATTCCTATCCAGAAATCTAACCACTAAACATGCATTAACGTACTAGAGTTCACTCGATTTGAATCGAACAACTTCACCCGGGAATCTTTACCTATGTCTAGGGCAATTCCTTATTAGTTACGGGTCATGATGTGAATTTCTTGCACCCTAAGTCAATTTTCTCCCGAAATATTAACCTAGGCATAAGATTCTAACATATAGTGATCAAGTATATGCAAGATAGGCAAAAACACAAATTCACATCACATAACAATATAAGAACAACCTCAACAATCATCTATTATAAGCATATATCACAATTTGGCCTTACATGGCCCTAGTCTTATGAATTTAGTTCATAATGGATAATATGAAAAACATAAATGAATTAATACACATGTTCATAGACATAATTGAAATGAAAAGCTATAAAAACTCCCTCAAAAGTGAATAATGATGGAACTTCAATTGAATCTTCCTTCTCCAATGATGATGATGAATCAAGAATCCTTCTCTCTCCCCTCTTTTCTTCTCTATGGATTGGTCACTTCCTCCCCCTCTTCTCCAAAAATCTGAAATTGATAGTGAATGATGAAGAGTATGGGTTCCCCCTCCTTTTATAGCCAAAATTCCACTAAAGTATGCATTAAGAATTCCCATTAAAGTTCCCCAATGAGAATTCCACCTAAGGTGATGCTTAAAGTTTGGCTTTTAAGATTCCAACCAGCTAAAAAATGCTAAACTTTCGGCCCTTAAGAATTCCACCAAGCATAACCATGTGAAAACTTCAACAAAACACATGCATGCTGCCATTTTCTTGCTTTCCAGCGCAGTCTTAGTATTTTCCTCACAACATTCTCCACAGATCTCCAAATTGGATGATTCAAGTCCCCATATTCAGATAAAACATAGATCTACAACTTTCCAGAAGGAAATGTTGTCCAATTCAGTCGCTAAGTATACCTAAATTACGTTTCAATATGGAGGTTGTTTATGATTTGGCACCCATAAAGTAAATCTACCAAGAAACACACTTATGACAACCCCTCAACACATGTGCTGAATTATGGCCAAAAGTGATTCTTACCCATCATATAATGCTGGAATTTAGGCTGAAAAGGAGTAACATTCGGACTATCCATGCCTAGGCATGACTAGGAGGGCGTTGGGGCGCATCCTGGCACATGTACTTCTCTGTTCGGCGCAGCAATCGTATTTCCTTCACAATTATCTCAATAGACCTCCGATTTGGATGTTTCAAGTTCCCATTTAAAGCTAAGACATACATCTAAAACTTTATAGAAGGAAACTTTGTCTAAGTCGGTCTCGAAATGTACGGAATTATCGCTCGAATGTGGTAGGAGATGCATAAACCGCCTAGGTGTTGAAAAACATGCTTGAACTTGTTTTGTACATCGTTTTTCTTCCCTTTTCTTCATGTATTCTCATTTATTACCTGTATTCACTTAATACACCTATTAAATGCAAATGTGACATGATTTAAGCAATAAGTGAATCCAAATCATAAGAATTACGGTCTTAAAAACACGTAAAAACACCTCTTATCACCTATGATACGTGATAAGCCTGTAAGATTAATAAACTCACATGTTTAAATCCTAGATACTAAAATTTTAATTTTCCGCTGTGCTTAGTTAGGCTATATGTATATTTCCCAACACAAAGCATGTGTCATACGAGTTAAATTTTAACGCCCAATTAAAATTTCTTAACTCACGAACTCCCTTTTAAGAGATTAAGTATTTGACTTTTCCAGTGCCTCCTCTCAACCATAAAAGGTGGAAAGTCTATTTTAAAATCTCATGGACTTATTTGTTCAATATATTTAAATGCCCTTTAGATTTACATGAACAAAACCCATTGCCTTATATAATATAATAGTTCGTACAATATAACTAAAATGTCCTTCTTAATCTAATTCCTTCATTGGCATTGAGGGCATATACCTAACAGTTTCTTGTGCAGGTTGTCTATGGAAATTCCTTTTTGGATGGATGTCTCTCGATTTTTCTTGGTGTGGCCGAATTTTTGCCTTCCTAGGCGTTTGGTTCATTGTTCTTTAGAGTGTTTTCATATAGTAGTGTGTTTGTTAAGCTTACCGGTTAGATTATTTGTTATTTGATAACCACGAGCTGAGCATAATGACCTTCGCCATTCTAAACCCTACATCACCCGAGTGAAATCCCAAGGGGGTGTTCGACACCTGACTCTCCAAACCAACTGGTTAGATATGATCGACAATTACTCGTTAAAAGGGTCGTGTAATCGGTTTACTGTTGACATTGTACATGTTATAGGGCTAAACTCTTGAGATTGAATAACGATAATCTAATTCCGTGGGATTGTTGTTTGTTTGAAAGGATTCTTTGTTTGCTTTTTCGAGACAAGATAGTACCTTGGGCTCTTTGATTGTAAGTTCGTTTCTTATGAGTTTTAATGCAAGTTCCTTTGGCTAAAAAAAAAAACAATGAATCATGTGTAACACTCATTTGCCTCACTAGAGATTTTGCACAATGACGGTTGCCAATTGTATTGGTTGATATAAAAGTAAAATTAAATTAGGAAAATTCGGTTTGCTTACAATTTTTACGATAAAAGGCCCAAGAAAGTAGGAAAAATTACTAAAAACCTCTTAAAATAAACTTTTACATTCAAAAAACTCATGATACTATTTGTCAATTCAAAATACCCACTCCATCAGCTTTTCATTCCAAAAAGCTCAATATTTAGGGTTAGCAAATTTGTGAACTTAATTGTCCTGAATTTTCTGGATTCAAAATTAATCAATAGTAGCTTTGCAATGAAATTTATTTATTTAAAAACTTTATGCTGTTAATTGGTACTAATTATGATTTAAATTTCTAATTTTTAATTTTTTTTATCTTTTTAAAAATTTAAAATATATATTTATAGATAATTATCATATTAAATTCAAAATAAATTATATAAAAATATTTGATGAATTTGATATTACAAAATAAGATCCGTATTTTATGATTCATCAATTTAAAAAAAATTAAAACAAAACGATTCCAATAAGAAAAAATAATTGATCAATTATTAACTAAAAAAATTAAGGTTAGTTTAGTCGAAAAAGTTGTTAATCTTCACTTTTGGGGTTTTTGGAATGAAAAGTTTGTACAATGTGTTTTTGAGATAGATAAATATTTTCATGCGTTTTTTGGATATGAAAATTAACTTTGGGGGGTTTTTAATAATTTTTCTGAGAAAATATTATCCAGCATCGGGGATATTTAGATAATAAAATTTAAACGATGCTGGAAACAAGTTGAATAAAGTGGGAAGAGAATGGTGAAAAGCTATATAAATGCATTCTTGTGATAAAATATAATAGGGAAAATTAGTAAGTAGAAATTTTAAAAATTAATAAAGCTTCAGTAACTTTAAATTAAATAGGGAGAATAGACTGCCAAACTTTACCAAATAACTAAACAATAATTTTACCTGCAAATTTCATTTATCTTTGTGAGACCAGTTTTTTTGTCTAAAGAATGGCGGTCTCATCGCTGCTCAATGTTTTTTTATTGATCTTGCTTTGCTGACCAAAAATTCTTTTTGTACAATTTCGGCCAGGAAAATTTGGGAGCGAATCAGGGAAAATATCCAGAGGAATGAAAAATTGAAGGACTCGCCAAATTTTATATATTAATAAAGTGATAGTTTAATTTCGCCCATTCTTACGCAATTGAGATTATAATATATATATATATATATATATATATATGAAAAATGCATTGCATTTTTCATATCATAATTGACCATTTGTCCACTTTTGATACCAAACATTTTAAAAGTTCATATAATATTTGCCATTTTGTCTCACTTTTCATACCTCCGTTAGTTTTCTAATGGAAGTCCACACGCATCAAGTATATAAGGGGCATAAGTTAACGGCCACGTGACAATCACGTGTGGACTTCCGTTAGAAAACTAACGGGAGTACGAAAAGTGAGACAAAATGGCAAATATTGTATGAATAGTGAAATTTTAAAAAGTTTGGTACCAAAAGCGGACAGAGGGTCAATTATGATATGAAAAATGTAATTTTCCATATATATATATACCATTATGTAACTCGTGCTACGCATGACGTAAGTTAATTCAAATATAATTTTGTTTAGATCTAAACTGAATGTGTGATTTTCTTTTTATTTTAGCACAACATCAAAGTTTCTCTTTAGAATTATCATTGTGCATTACAGATACAACAATAGTGAAATACGTACTTGTCCAAACAAATGACGTAAAATTACGTATATGTTCTCAATTTTTTTATTAAATATGATATAAGATCTTTTAGTGGCTAAACAATGGATAGATGAGGCAATTAAAAAAAGAAAAGGTTGTTTACTTGGAGTTTTTAGTTCCATCGATAATATACTCCTGTGTGAATATTAAAATATCACCGCTTTCTCCATTTTTTTTGAGTTCGCCCCTCCCAAACCTAAAATCCTGACTATAACTAAAGAGATATAAAAGTATATAGTATGTCAAAAGTTGTAATTAAACCTAGTTTCTTATTATATTTTTCCAGTTAAATATAGCGTAGCGTACCGCGGGCTCCGTCCCTAATGAATACATGAATTGTTTCTTTTCATTATGGAACTCTCGCACTGCAAGAATTTCTTGTGAGGATTATAGAAATTAGAGAAGTTTAGGAAGAAAGTCTAAAGTTAATGGATGTTCAGGAACAAATTACACCGTTAAATTGAAGAAGTTTAGGAAGAAAGATTAAAGTTAACGGATGTTTAGGAACAAAGTACACTTTTAATGGATAAAGTGAATATCTTTTCTACATTTGAGATGGATACATGCAGACTTTTTTATAAATGTTTACATTTTAAATTTAAAATTACCACTCCTTACTTGACGGTTAGATTCTCACAATTCTAAACGTTAATGTATAAATAAGTTACCTACTTTGACAAGTTGATTTTTTATGCTACGTATTTAGAAATTTAAACAAAAATTATTCTTTTTTTTTTAAATGGAAATATGGCATGTGGACTATCAAAGTCTAATGAACAATGATGCGGATGACTATTTGGCCTAATTGAATGCAGATAATTGAGAAAGGGAATTGTCAATGTCATATGCTCCCGAGTTTCTTTGTTGTGTTGTAGACAACATGAATTATGTGTTAGAGCAGAAAACTTGAGAATATCAAGACACGTATAAGAGAGAGTGTCGAAGGCTGAGTAGAAGAAAATAATGAAAAGCTAACTCACCATTAGTTCTAGCAAAGATTCATAGGATTCACCCACACTACTGGTTGGAGATGAGAATCCTGAAAATTCAACCTAAAAGCCAAAGCAAATGGAGTTTATTCCTTATCCACAATCTGATGTAATTAACAGATAAATTTACCGTGAAAGAGTTACAAAAAAGATGAGTCCACCTTATGCTTTGAAACAAATGTTTGGTTATGTTTTGGGATGGTATTTTGGTGAGAATTATTGATGAGAAATTTATGGGGACACATGTATGTTTGATTTTATTTTGGGAATTGGTTTTTGGGTGTGTTTTTTTGGTGAGATAATGTTTGGTTTTGTTTGTAGAGAAAACAAAAGTTACTGTAACAGTCAAATCATGAAACTTTTATCTGTTAGAGAGGAGAGAGAAGAGAGAGAGCACATAGAGAGGAGTGTAGGGACAAAGTAGGTGTAAAAAGATGGAAAATAATTATTATGTTTTTTTTTACCAAAAAAGTAGTGTATTTTTCACCAAATATTTTGTGAACTAAACATGATTTTGTGAGAATTTTGGACCAAACATGGTATGAAAACATAACCAAACATTGCCTTAGTATTTGAATGATAAAATGATTCATTATAGGGTTATTTTCGAATAATGGAATAGATATGCAGAATTTCGTAGTCCGGAAGTTGGACATTGGTGCAGTCCATTCTGTTGTCCTCATTCCATCTGGGCACTAATCAAATTAAGAAAATCAAATATTCATGTGTACTCGACCAAAATTGAATCGAATATGCAATAAGGTTTTGAACTAAATCAAGTAACCATATATAATATTAGGGATAACTACAATTTTGGTCCCTAATGTTGACACCTACATCAATTTTGGTCGCTAATCATTCAACTTTTAACAAAATTCGTCGCTGCCATCAAATGTCTTGTTAAACTTAATAGAATATTCCATCAAATGATGAAATATTTGGGGAATTTTCCATCAATTTCGACGGAAAGTTAAAGGTAGGGACGAAATTTGTTAAAAAATGAAAGATTAAGGATCAATTTTGTGGAGTCCAACAAATAGGGGACCAAAAGTGTTTTGGGTGTCAACATTAGAGGCTAAAACTATAATTATCCCTATAATATTATGTAATTTATTACCATGTAGGTAACAAAAAGTGTTTAGAATGTGTGGACATAGCACACTGGAAGAAAAACATCGAATTTCATATTGGGGGGGGGAGGGGGGGGGGGGCGCTAGAGAGAGTATAGAACACAAAAACTGTATCCAAAAATATCATTTCCATTGCACATTACCTAAATACTTTAATTGGTCATTACTCTCTGTACCAATTCTAAAATAACCATAAAAGAAAAGTCATATTAGCCTTTGAAAGTTTTTAAAAACTCAATCAAACTTGCGAAACTAATATATAATCACTCATTCATGCGATGAAGATAACTTCAGAGTACTACCACGGTAAGTATGATCATAATAAATTGGACATATGATGTAACGACATTTTGAACATAGTGCATAAATCTTACCAGAGTGGCCTAATTGGTCTAAAAAATATGAAATAGGCTTTGGATGTTTATTGGACGCGATTTTGATGAAGCGTTGTGTAACATGATGAGTAATTTCAAGTCTATGAAACTCAAAAACAATTATTGAGAGTAAACACAACAAAAAAATAGCACACTTGATATGAGGTTCGTCACAATAATTCAAGAAATAAAGCATAATATTAAGTAAATCATGACTCATTATTAGTGAAGTGGAAGCAATGAGAACCTGCTGCTGCCCAACTTCATCAACAATTTTCCATGGTCTCAATTCTAACCTGAAAGGTTATCCCTTTCCCCCTCCTTGTACGAATTATTCTTTTACTTTCTTTTATGTCAGATCGTCCTACGCAATTCCTAAAATTAGAGGACATATTCAAATCTAAGTGACACTGAAAATAGTAATTCTTATGATGAAGAGTTGGTGTCCCGCCAAAGAGAATTGTAGACAAACCCCTGACAATCGAATTTTTCTCTCCGCCACCGGGTCCAATCATGACCTCACTTACCCGCTGTCACCTCTGGTTGGGCCCTGAAGCCAGTGGAGGAGACCGAATAATGCTCAATGTGATACCCTGAGAAACACCGAGATCCTTCCCGTCAAGATTCAAAAAATTTATAGGAAATCGGAGAAGCGTAGTGGATGGAGAGTTTCAGAAAGAAGAGTTCTTAAGATGGGTAAAAAAGTAGGGACGTGAAGCATATTCGGCACTCTAGTAGAAAAACAAATATGTAGAAGAGATAAAAGTATTTTACTGTTAGGATTACCGCATGCTGATGAACAAGCATCGTAATAGTCGGCGGCGATGGCGGACTTAACGCCATTCATATTCGCTGAAATTATTAGGAGAACCATTGTCATAACTATCACCATCTTCTTTCTCCATTGATCCTCTATCCTTATAAATGTATTTGGTTGAAATCGAAATTCAGAGAAATAACCGCTATTTTGGCTTATGTGCAGATTTGAAAAGTTTAAATTTGAAATTTGTAAATTACCTAATTCACGGTTGTAAAGTGGATAATAGTGGCCGGAGGAAGTTGATATGGTAAGGGAAGTTAATCGTGAGATAAGTCATGGGAGGGAAGTTAATAATACTAGTAATCGGAGCACACTTGATGCGTGTGCCGAATAAATTTTTTTGATTGAAACAATAAAAAAAGGAATAGAGGAAAAGAGATGAGAACAAAATCCAACCAAATGCTCTTGTATGTCACTCTACTTTCATGGTACGACCTACATAATTTAAACCAAACTCAGTGACTTCCTTTACTATGTTATGTATGAACTTTATCATTTAAAAATTTTCTTCTTTTAACCATAAGCTTCTCTTTTCATAAAATTACATTGTTTTTATTCTTCTTTTCTGTAAGTCCATATTTTAATCGAATACTAAAATATTCTATATTTTCTTAGTAATTACTAAACATAATAATAACATATGTTGATTAATTTTAGTAAAGTGAAATCAAATATAAAAGCAGAGCAATGAGAAATAAAATTGCAACCATGACTTAAAAAAAAGAAACAAAAAGTAAATAGTATTGCACTTGAATAACCTAGAAGTTCTTTTGCATTAGATGTAATCTTGATGGAAATTGAATGCTGCTCACTTTGTCATATCACGTTTTTACACCAACACAATTTAAAATGGTGAAGTTCCCCCATGAATGTCAAATGAAGTAATGAGAAAATGGTGGGTGTAAATGTGCAGAATGATCTCCATGGGGGGAGTTGCAATGTCCAAAAAGCCAAAAACTGCATATTCAAAAAAAAAAAAAAAAAAAAAAACTGCATGAGAGACGTGGAGCAGAGCATGTTGGGGCTGCTAGTTTTGATTTGTCCACTATACCCCTCATATTTGTACCAGCATGTTAAAAGGATAAGGGTGTTTTAGGAAGTCTACATTTTGCCGACCAACCGGTTATTCTAAGGGTCTCAATTTTAATAAATAGTATAGATTATCACAATAAAATTAATTCAAAATCTATACTCTTTTATTAAACATGAGCACCTTAGAGTTCAAAATTTGGTCGGCTTGGTAGGTCACAGATAATTTACTCTACTACTCATATTTTTTAAAAGGAAAAAACATGGAGCAAATCTAAAAATATAAGAGTCGAATAGGGGCTATTACCCACTTATTGTGGGAAGATATCCACTCTTTGTGGTAATTGGTAACTGCAAGGAATTCTCTCCATGAAAACGCCCGCAAAGTGAACCGTGTAGTTCCCTGTTAGAAGTAATTCAAAAAGGTGGGCTTGTATGGTTTTGTTTTCAAAACCCAAATTCCAATTCTCAATTATTTTGAAACCCAAAACATGATTGGCCCAACTTATTGTCCCCTAGTCTTGATTCTTAATTCTCAATATTTTGAGAAGCTAAGCCCAAAACTTGGGAAACAAATCAAAAATCCACATGCACAAATTTGAAATTGGCTTCCTTTTTCCATGAAATTTGGGGAATTTATTTCTCAATTCATGTTTCCAATATATTCCTACTCTCATCCCATCAATTCAATTCTCCAACCACTCCTATTCTCCTATCTATATATCTACTTAATTTGGATGACTATATATATCCATACAACTTTTATACATACATATACCTATGCATATATATATATATATATATATATATATAACTATATCACTAACTACAAATCAAATTTACTTTATGTCAAATCAATCTTATAATTTTTTATTATATTTATATCTAAAAAAATTATTCATCTAAATATATTCTTATTCTCATCACGTCTTTTCGTAAAAAAATCTACACAAAATTACATTCATCCAAACATATTTTCATTTTCAACTTATAAAATAACAACTCAAACTAATGCATCCAAACATATTTTCATTTTTAACACAAAAACCAATGAAAGTTTGAAAATTCACTTTTCTACAATTTTCAATTGGGAATTGAGAATTGAAAATGAAAACAATACCATACAAGCCCTTAAATGTCTTTAGGTAAGGAATTCCTATTGCTGAATGTCGGATTCTTATTTTACTTTCTTTTAGGTTTTTTTTTTCAAAAAATATTTTTTCAAAAGTTGATGTTATTACATTTGTGTCTTATGAGGAGTATACAAAGATTGTTGGCTGAAATGGAATAGTTTGAACCAATTTATGTTCCTTCTAAATGGTGGTACATGCAATTTCTCCAAGTTGGACGAAATTGAAAATGTCAATTACTGATTTTGTAGTGACAAAATTCAAGATGCAAGGTTTATATAAGAAATGGTTGGAGGTGGCTTTTTGAAATCAAATGGAATGGGAGCAAAATTACTCTTTTAACTTTTTGGTTCCAGGAGAAAAAAGTTCAGTAGCAAATGTGTGTGTATATATATACAACACATATACAACACATACACACATATATATATATATATACTGTAGATTCGTTAATTATTATTTAAGTTTGTTCTATTTTTTGAAATGACTGTTGAATTATTTTTCTATAAGTTGTTAAGGTTTATGATGTACATATGATGTACACATTTTTAATGATTTCTTTTATTCATTGTCTTGCTCGCAATGTTTTACTTTGGAATACTAAATAAATGAATTTTACTTGAAAGAATTATTTTATATCATTTATTTTCATTTTATATTATTTATTTGCGTTGCACACTCATTAAGTGTGCTTCGGTCGCTAGTCATAAAAAATTAGAGTTGAATTTTTAGATGGTCAAAATTGGTCAATGACATCCTTCCTATATTAATATTAATAGAATAGATTAATAGACAGATATTATTATAACTAATAAATGCCGCACACTCGTTAGCGTGTGCAAAATAGAATTTTTAAAAAAAAAAATTCTTTTAGTTAAAGTCAATTTGATAATTATTTTTTGTACCAAAATCGAATAAACAAAACATAAAGAAGATAGTGGGAAAAAAAGGTATGAGAGCGAAAAAGAAAATAAACGTGATATATAAAGATAATGTGAGAGAAAATAGGAGAGACAATAAAATTTAGAGGGGAAATAGTAGTTATTTAGAACACTTGTGAAATTGTGAAATTTTGAGTGGATGAAAGTTTCACCAAAATTTGACAGTCTATAGTAGTTAATTTAGTCCTCTCCCACTTTATATAGGGAGTGTTTGCAAACTCTAAACAAAAGTACTTTTGAGCTTTTAGCTAAAAAAAAAGTAATTTTGTAATATTTGCAAATCCTGCTTTTGCTTCTGATTCTCTAAAATTAAGCTACCAGAAGCCAAAAGCTCCAAGCTGAGCAGGGGGTGCTTTTTAAATTCCTGCAATTGAAATAAAAAATTTATGACAATTTTATCATTGAAAGTATTTTCATATTCCCAGGTTAATCCCATTAAAATAAAATTAAAAAAACTAACGTTAAAATTTACAGAAACATCAGGGGAGCAAAAACCCTACGTTTCTTAATGTAAAATTGTTCATCCCTTTCCTATGATTCCCTACTTGATTTGTTGGAAATTAAATTAATTATATTTTAGTAGTTGAATATTGATGAAATCAAGAGACTTATCACACCCAAGAGTCCTGAAAAATTCAAAAACTCCCAACCTAGGCTTATATCATGTATTGTTATTAAAAAATAATTAATTTTTATTTTTAAATCATTTTTATATTTATAATACTTGTTTAAATGCTTATTGCAAGCTAATGATTTTTAAAAAAACTTAAAAAGAAAGATAAAAGAAATTAAAAAAAATTGAAGGTGAACACGTGACAGACACTTGTAGAATATGTTGATTTATTCTTTAAAAATCAATATTATTTCATAAATATATGTTTTTAGGGGTATTTTGTTAAAAAAATAGTAAGAACATAATGTGAAGAAAATATGATTTTTATTTTATTTTAGGGGCAATATTGTATTTTCTGTAAAAAAGCTAATTGATAATCACTTTTATTTGCAAACACTCCATGTAGCTTTTTTATACTTTCTGTTTGTGTTTGCAAATACTATTCACTTCTGCTTCTCACGTGATTCTCTACTTATTTTTAACTTAAAAGCACTTCTCTAAAAATAGTAGAGTTTGCAAACACTCCCATAATAGTATAGAACGACTTCTCCACTCACATAAAAACTCTTTCGCCCATTCTTACGCAATTGAGATTATAATATATATATATATATATAATAGTATAGAACGACTTCTCCACTCACATAAAAACTCTTTCGCCCATTCGTACGCAATTGAGATTATAATATATATATATATATATATATAGGGTCAAGATCTAATACATACCCTCTCTTAGATAAGATATAAGACTCAATATATACCATTGGATCAATTAAATCCAACAGTCCAAATCATAAATAGAAACGGGCTAGAAAAATTGGAAATTAATGAATTAGGGGTATAATAGACAAACTAGCAAAATTATACATCATCCACCTCCCAAAAATAACGCACAGGATCTCCCCCAAAATCTTTCCCAAATTGTTACCCACGATCTCCATTCCAATCTCTCAATCTCAGGTCACGATTCATGCAATCAATATATATAATCATATCATCCTCATATTTCGTTCGATTCACCCAAAAAACAGAAATCCCAATTACAGAGATTATCGGCGCAAGTTTCATTCAAAAAAGCCCGACGATTATTGGCAGAAGAAAGCCCTAAATTACAGAAAACAAGAAATTGCTTCGTCAATGTTGTGTTTTTGTTTAATTGGCTTGCATATTGGTGTAATATATACTATATAATTTTAAATTAGATCATTCTAACTGTATGATTTATAAACTCATGCTGTATAATGGCTTAGTCCGTAATGTATAATGGTTTATTGGACACTGTATAATATTTGATTTATACACATAATGTATATTTTGATGTATAATGTATTATAACATACTGTATAATTTGATATAAGTTGTTGTATAATTCTTTCAATTCAATATTTGTGTGTTAGTACTAATGATTTAGCTTCCATCCACTGATGAGCCACTCTGCACACTCAATGGGACAATAAAAAATATTGTTGAAAAAGCAATACATGGAGAACTATAAGAGCAGCATTTAGCAAGGCTATCCGTGTATATAACAGAAAGATATGTCAAATAATATTCCAACTTCTAGGAAGATATTGATGGGGATAAAATATCACATTATGTAACTCTATGGATTACCTGACGATTTGCATGAAAATGGCCATTGGAAGCTCCAAATTTAAAAATAGATCATTGATAGCACCCAATAATACGGGCAATAAATTCGTTGGATCCTTAACAAGGTCCCCTCCAACTCTGTCAACTTCCATATAAACCTGTCTCCATTCTCAAGTAATTCTAAATGTATCCATGAAAGCCAACTGTAATTTACGCAATGTATATTTTTATTACAGACTGTATAATGCCGTTGACTATATTGTATAATGGCTTAGTCCATACTGTATAATGGTTAATTGGACACTGTATAATTTGATTTATCTATAATTAGTGATTTCAAACTATTATACTATATAATCGCGTTATATGGACTGTATAATGGAATATAATAAACTGTATATTGATGATTAATGTACTGTATAATATGCAAAAAAATGCAGAATTTAAAAATTTATGATTCGAAAGAAAAAAGCAGAATTGATGAATGATGAAGAAATTTCAGATTCTTGTAATGAAATTGATAATTTCTGTAAATAGATCGAATTATAATTAGAAATAAAAATAAATTGGGAAGCAAAATCAGTTATGGAGAAAAATCAGGAATACGCCCCTCCCATCATTAAAACAATATAAATAATCTGAAAAAATAAGATAAACCCACACCTTGGAATCAAATTGAATCAATGACCTAGATTGAGTCTTAGATTTTAACAAACAATAACATATATATATATATATATATATATATATAATAATCTGTTCTTCTACAATCACGACTTCTCCACTCACATAAAAACTCCTCTATCTCACAACTTCTTCTACAATCATAAACGCCCAAAATTAGGAGGAAGAGAAAGCCCATTTTTGCCGCCGCCGCCGCCTCTTTCTACCATCTCGGCTAGCTACAACAGTAAGAACACTTTTTCAGCCCATTGTTGCTGCTTCTTCTTTCTCTATTCTGTAAATTTATGGTTAAATCTATCTTGGGTGGGTTCCAAATTTTCATGGTTTATTTGTTTATCTTCGCTCGCTCAGGAACGCTGCTTGGCTTCAACTCTCACAAATTAATGTAAGAGCGCTGCTTGGTTTCTTCAACTTTCAGTTTTTGTCTTCAATTTATCAGTTTTTCTTGAATTTTCAAGGTTATATGATATTGAAACTTGAAACTGCATAACCATAACCAACCTCCGATTCCATTCTTCCGCTCTTCATTTAGGGATTTGCCATGCCTAAAAGGATGATTACATAGTTGCATTTTTCCGGTTAGTTTCATATAAGAAATTACAACATTTTTTCCGCTGCAATTTATAATTTCCAATTTATTGGGTAGAGAGAGAGGATTTATCCCCTCTAATAGAGTTAAATAAATGTGATTTGTAGACCACTATTTATATGAAATTCTTTCTCTACAAGATCTCAATATTAAAATGGAATATTTGTAAAATTTCTAACTAAATTTCTATATCGGTAGAAGAATTCATACACATAAATTTCATATTTGTACACTTTTGATAAATGATCAATTTTTTTGGATGACATTGTTGGAATAAATCTTTATGATCTTTGACTACATCAGGAAACGTTGCAAGATTGAGCATAGTCTGGTACAATTATCTAAATCTATGTCATGTATGTTAAAGTATCAAAATGACAAAATATTTTAGTTATTTGTAATCGACAATAAAATGTCTTTGGGGTCTCTAAAATTAAGTTCTATGCTTAATTGAATAGTCTTGCTTCAACTGCTCATGTCTCATATTTTAGTATTTGTTGGATTGACAAATAAAAGAAATTGGGTGCTACACGTTTCACTTACAAAGTAATTCAAGGGTGATACTTAGTGACTCTCGGCAGTTGGATACTCGGATGATCTCCACCCAACATGTAATATACATGTGGGGATCCACCATATTTGAATTACTTTGAGACGACGAGGATTTCCCATTGATGGTAGTCTAGAGGCTATTTTAGTATTCTGGAGAAGTCTAAAAGAATCTAGAAATGTCTATAATAGTCTGAAAAGTTTTAGAATACATTATAGAATATAGATACTCATAGAAATGTGTAAAACCGTGTAGAAGTTTCTAAAATATCCTAGATAGGAAGTTTCTAGGATGAAAATATACTATGAAATATTCTTAGAGAGCTCTAGAGAGTCTCTCTCAACCATAGGATCAATTAGATTTCAACCATCCAATACAGATGTTGATTAGTATAAATAGGAGTGGTGGTGTCATTTGTAATCAATTAAGTCTAGAATTAAGTGCATAAGCAAGTGTTGTAAGAATAATTGAGAGTAATAATGTAGTATTCTCTGAAGTAACATCCCGAGAGTCCAACTCCCCGTAACCACTAAGTATAACCCGTAATTCAATATGTTTTTTATGTGCGCGGGGACGGCGTGCGGCGGTTGCTAGTAAACTAAAAAGAAAGGACTTTTATGTATTGAATATCTTAAAGACCAACATGTCGAATCAATTCTTTTAAATTGAAAAGAAAAAAAAAAGGACCATTTGCCTGTCCAAAGGCGTGGATCTCTACTCTTTTCTCCGACTTTCATCATCACGCACGATTTTAGCTCTCCAAATAAAAACTGCAGATTAGATGGAACCTTAAACCCAACCCCTAAACACGCACAAAACTCACTCTTCATCCTCTTCGTTGTCTTGGTGGCAAAACAAAACTCTCCAATCCCATCCCACACAGAGCAGGAAGAGAGAGAGATGGAGAGGCCGAAAAAGAAGCAAGTTCTGCTTTTCCACTGTGTCGAGGCTGAAGATTTGGCTCGCAAGGTTGCTGCTCAATCTGACCTCATTCAGCTCCAATCCATTAACTGGAGGTAAACTAAAATTTTCCTCCTAACATGTTCTAATTTTTATTTCAATCTAAATAGAGTTTTCTGTTTTTGTGTTTTTTCTTTTAAATCAAGATATACTGTATATAAAATTATGTTGTTCTAAAGTTTGTAACTTTGGCTTGTTGAATTGCTGTTATTATGGCCAGTGTAATTGGGATTGCATACTAAAATACGTAATTTTTGTTTGTTGGCCTTTTATGGAAGTTAGGAAATTTGACTTCTGTTCGTTCGCTCATCTTGGTTGTATACTTATGCTTTGTCTCCAGGCATATGTGTAAATTACTTATTGTCAACTTGTATTAGTATTAATTTTGTTTACCACTGCATAACGCCTTTGTTTAGACGAAATGAAATGATGTTTCAATTGTATACAGGAGTTTCGATGATGGATTTCCTAATCTTTTCATAAAAAATGCACATGATATTCGGGGCCAGCATGTCGCATTTTTAGCTTCGTTCAGCTCAACTGCTGTAATATTTGAACAGCTTTCGGTCATTTATGCACTTCCAATGCTATTTGCTGCCTCTTTCTCGGTGGTGTTGCCTTTCTTTCCAACTGGTTCCTTTGAACGAATCGAAGAGGAAGGTGATGTGGCAACTGCGTTTACGTTGGCTAGAATGCTATCAAACACTCCTATCTCGAGGGGTGGTCCAACCAGTTTGGTTATCTATGACATACACGCTTTGCAGGTTCCTTTCTTACACTAATACTAATTGCTATTTTATTGTTTAAGAGCTGTGTCTCTGTTTTTGATCTATTCACTCCATTTCTTTGAAATTTGATGCTCTGGCTTTGTTAGTAGTCAACCTGTCTAACCCAAAGAAATACTCAAAAAAATACTCAGCTTTTAGCTTATAATACTATGAAACCATGACTATCTCAGCTTTTGTGATTTTCGTGTAGTGTTCTTGAAGCTATGGTAAACAGACTTTTTTTTTTTTTTTAAGAAAGCCAATGTATTGAGAACATACAATTATGTCATACAAATTTTATCTTGATTGGAGATTTAAAGCAAATATAAGTACCTTTGTCTTGTTTTATTGATTTTCTGGACATGTATCCTGTCAAAAATGTCTTCTTGTGGTGTGAGAATAGATCATTTGCATAATTTACATAGGTCCTTTGAGGAATGTCGAAACAACAATGTTGACCTTGACCATGGCGAAGGAGTGGTGGCAAGTAAGGCAGAAAGGTTGCCTTTTCTTCCCACTACTTTTCTTTATGCAGGACTTGACTTTGGCATTGTCAATTTAATCCTTGCTACAGATTTCTAATTCTTCCTAATACTCATTAAGCTCATGTTTCAAAATCAAAAAGTTCGGATGTGTACTAAATATCTTCTACATACTTAAAATTTTTGCACCAAAGGACCTATTGTTGTTATTGTTTCTTTGTGAATTAGATTTCTGATTATCACAGTTGTTGACTCCTTTTCCTAACTAAACATGTGCAAACAAGATAATGAACACTAGTTCTCGACATGAGATTTTGTACAGCTACATGTGGAGAGGCAATTTAGACTAATTCCTCAGGGCAGCATTAGTATATTCCGTGTAACTTGATAATTTCATCCGCACATGAAGAGTATTATGCTAGACAAGTATATATGTTTTTTATGCATGTGTCTCACATTTTTAACATTCAGTTTTGAGATATTGGACAAAATTCTAAAACTAAGGGTAAACAACAGAGGATGTGGAAAGCACAAATGCTCCAATTTGTTATGGTGACCCAACTCTGATATTACTTTAACCCACCTTTTGGACTGCCTAGTTTAGTCAAGATTGATAGTTCTTAAGATTTGATGAAATAGGTGTTTACATTTGCATCTTTGTCATGTTTGTATCTGAAGATAGATATATGTTTATTCATGTATTTATGATGTGTCTTCATGTGCGGTGATGCTTGTTTGATGATAGGGATATCCTATATGAGTTGGCATGTTGAGAAACTCCATATACCGGCTTCTCAGTTTCTCCTCTTTTTTGTTCCTGCTGGCCTTTCATAGAAATCTTCAAACATATGATTTGTTGTCTCAAGATTGATTCAAAGTAATAACGAGTTTGACATAATCAATTCAAGATTAGATAATCTTGTATTTCTATTGTTTCCATGCAAGTAAATGTTTGTTTTAAAAATCTCATCAAGTGTTAGTAGTTTTTGGAGGATGAGATCTCTTATCCATGATGTATGAACTTCACTAAAATTTTTGCAGCTCGAAGATTTGAGTTATAGAGCTAGACTCACTGATGTCATTTGCTATTGTTATAGGGAACACAATCATTTTGTCTTGTTGATTTTTCTCCTCCTATTTTGCCTTGTGACTCTAATTTATTCACAGAGTTTCATACTAAAAACACACTGTCCTATAACTCAAAAGTGGAGCTAAAGATTAACGTCATTTTCATCTGTTCGTGTTCATTTTCTGCAGGAAAGATTTTATTTCAGTGATACAGTTTTGCCTTTGTTTGAGACTGGAATCCCACTTCTGAAGCAACGTCTTCAACAACTTCCAGAATCTGAAGAGGCAAGTACTTTTGTTTTATAAAAGATATTAGAGCTGATTGTATGTTAAAGGGGCTAGTTCCTAACTGGAACTTTTTTCCACATTTTTCCACAGATAGTTGTTGCATTTCCAGATGATGGGGCTTGGAAACGATTCCACAAGCTGCTCGATCATTTTCCTATGGTTTGTCTATATTAAAATATATTTATTTTTTACATATTGAATTTTCTTTATTTGTTGCTTTGAACTTTATACGTGGTGGGAATTCTTTGTTCCATTGATGGGCCTAGGTCATCTGCAACAAGGTTCGTGAAAGGGACAAAAGAATAGTTAGGATAAAAGAGGGTAATCCCGCTGGTTGTCATGTCGTCATTGTTGATGACTTGGTACAATCTGGTGGCACCTTAATTGAATGCCAGGTGCCCCTTCTTGCCATTTCCCTTTAACTTTTCAATGTACTAAATTCTAATTATCCACCAATGAGTCATCTCGGGATTTCTTAATAGTTGCCTATTTACTCTGTAAATAAAGATTTCTTGCTAATTATTTGGCGAAATAAAAATAAAAATGCAATTGAAGTGGCATAAATTGACTTGTGTTATTTTTTGTTATTGTTAGAAAGTTTTGGCGAGTCATGGTGCAGCGAAGGTGAGTGCCTATGTTACTCATGGTGTGTTCCCAAAGAGGTCATGGGAGCGGTTTCTTCACAAGAGTGATGGTAGGTCTCCTATTAGTTTTTTATCATTCTTTTTTTCTTTTTGGTTTTTCTGTTTGTGATTGTCATCGATGTGTTAGAAGAGTTGGAGAAGGCATTCACGCACTTTTGGATCACTGATTCATGCCCGACTACTGTGAAAGCCATAGGTGAAAAAGCTCCTTTTGAAGTGTTGAGTCTTGCGGGATCTATAGCCAACGCTCTCCAAATTTGAGGATTTCTAGACGCCTCGGTGATGATGGAATTGAGAACCAACTAATTGAGTTTGCATCTCTATTTTGCCTTTGATGAACTCATACAGACTCAGAAATAACGTCAACACAGGGATTGGAAAATGAAATAATGAACCTAGCTACTCGATACATGGGTTGTTTTAATTGTTTGTTCAAGTTCATTTTGTCATGCGCAATAAATCAAGTCTAACTCTTTTTTCGCTAGGTAGAATTGAGTATAAAGCTTGACTAATTAGTTTAGAAATAATAAAATGCACGTAGATATTAAGCTATCAAGATTGGATTAGTTCAATTTGATTAAAAATCATTTGGACTTGATATGTTTAACAATTGAATCAAAATCGAACTGACTTGATTATAGTTCAAACGAAGCTCAGGTCAAAGTGGGAGTGGAGAATAAAGTTGCATGGGCCCGTACTTGCAATCGATTAGGGGAAAGATGCATTCCATGATGCATTCTTGTAGGTACAATAAACATGTCCATGCAATACAAGACTATTCTCAAGAATTTTCGAAAACTTCCACGTCACAGAATAATTAGAATCACTATAAATAACAGTGGTGATTGTGGGCAAAGATTGTTTCTAAGCATTGATCTCGTGGGAGGGATCTATAACTGATGATCTCCTTAAGATTTCTAGATGCCTCGATCATGATGCAATAGAGAACTGACTAGTTGAGTTCATAACTCTATTTCACATTGAAGATCTCATTCGACTAATTACAATTTGCATCTACCATGTGTTTCACAAAACTGTTCAAATTCTCCTCCGCAGTTTAACCAAATTTAGGAATGCGATTGCGGTGTTTTCAGAGTCGTGTTCTAGCATTGTCTTAAGCTTGCCTTCTTCTCTCTCACTTGCTAGATTGAGTTGCAGAATTCCAATTGGAGGGGAAGGGGAAAACAAAAATAATACAATGACCTAGAAACAAAATAATACAATGACAAATGAACTAATGAACCCAGGTTAATTGTTATAAACCGTTTGTTTTAAGTTCGTTTTGTTATGCACAATAAAGTAAATTTGACTATTGGTAATATTTGAATATCAAGCTAGACATATTTAGGTAACAAATTTTATGCACATAGATATCAAGCTATCAAGATTGACATGTATTCAATTTAATTAAAAATTTGTTCGCGTCCACCAGTTGAATTAAGTTCAAACTCTATTTTTAATTTCTTTATAATTTCAACCAAGTTAGAACTTAGAAAGACATGTTCTGCGTAGGTTAGAAGGTAATTGGGAAAGAGCTTTGACAATGAAGAATATGGTCCGTGAAAGTCTATTGTTGTTTTGGCTAAAGTTCATTGTAGTTGTTTCGCCCAAAATAGAAATAAATTTATTATTGGATCAGAGAAATTTGAAGCACATTTTTAATGGATTTCAAATTCACTCAAGACCTTTTCATTTCAAATTCTTCTCTTCAGGCGACTTTAATTTTTTTTCCAATTGTTATTCTCAAACGACACTTTTCACGTATTTAAGTGCTTTCTCCTGCATTATGTTTTCAAGTTCTTTTCTCTCAACCAAGTTTTCTTTCCTGATTTGATCAGGTTTTTTGTTATGGAAATTCACATCCTTAGTTTTAAACTCTCTAGGATTTATAGATAAAGAACAAATTTAAAATGAATAGATTTGAAATACTTTTACAAATCCATATATATCGAAGCAAGAGAAATCAAAATCCTACGAAATCAAAATCCATCCATTTCAATTTCCTAGCCAAATCCAAATTCATCAATCTAAATGTAGGCTTAGAAAATTTGAAAAGGCTCAAATGGAGGTTAGAAGGAAAGTTGAGAAACAAATTTGAGAAGGAAGAGCATTTAGAAATTTTTAAGAATGTGGCTCTCAACTTTCTTGGATGATTTAAAAATAAAGTACTAATCCCTATTTATACTATTCATCTCCTAAATTGATGGTTATGATCGATTTGGTCTAACAGTTAAGAATGACCTATTTAAATAGGGAAAATTACACAATTATTCACTACTACAATTACACAAACTTACCATCTTATGCTAGAAATTAGAAATACCTAACTCACTAATAATGCAAATGACATTTACCCCTTGAGATCAATATTTTGATGTTATTTTGTAAACTTTCGAAAATACCCATGTGAGAATTTCTTACATTTTTTATGATGGAAAATTACACTCCCAAAAAAAGGCATTTTTTACAATTACATTCGTATGTATTTAAAAATTCCGACAATTTAATCCCTAAAAACCTTACAAATACCCCCTAGAGGGCGTGTTTGGTAATTTTAAAAACGTGTCGGGGGGGTGGGGGGTAGTTTGGTAATTACACAGAATTAGAGGGGCTACTTGTGTATTTATGAGGAGTATTTTTTTCTCTTCAGAAGAAAAAATTATCTTAACTTTTTTTTTTAATGATCTAAGTGAAAAGTAAAAATGTCATTTACTACTGTTTCACCATTGACCGAGGCCATTTAGGGGAGTAAATGCAATTTGCAATGTTAGTGAATTAGGTAATTGTAATTTCAATTATAAGAGGGTAAATTTGTGTAATTATTTATTATATTGAGGGTGATTGTGTAATTTTACCTTTGAGATATTTACAAGGTGTTGTACAAGTAGTGAAGAGTGGTAGAATTTTTTGGAACCTTGGGAAGGAATAGGGATGCTTGGCCATGACAATGAGATCATGCTTGCAATAGATTAGGAAAAGAGTACACATCGCCATGCATTCTCATAGCAGGGTTTAGTTATATTTTTGTCCCGTAAGTGTACCAAAGTACATTTTTAGTCCCGCGCCTTACAAAATTCTCACATGGCATACTATAAATCGTAAAAAATCTAACATTAGGTCTTACGACCAATTTCCCAGAAAAACAATAATTAACAATTCCTTAGTCCAGGCACAAAAAAAATTCACATTTATTAAAAAATTTAGATATAAAAATCTCCACATTTATTAAACGCTTTATAAAAATTTCCCAAAAATTTCCACATTAGTTTCAAAGTTTTTCTATCCTTTTTATTTTCCTTTTTCTCTAACTAACAATACCGTTAGTTTTTTGACGAAAATTGATTGTGGAACCAAATCTGAGATTTTTTACGATTCATTGAATGCAACTTGAGATTTTTGTAAAGTGCGATACCATAAGTATATGAGTACTCACGAGATGAAAAATGTGATTAACCCCTCGTAACAGTGTAACAAACGTGCCCATGCAATAAAAGATTGTTCCTAGGAGGTCTCCTAAACCATGGGCCACAGAACTACGGCAATCATTCTGACCCTTCAACACAAAGGGTTGTAATTGTCTTCATACCAAATCTCATCAAAAACCACCTAGGAAAGAAACATAGAAGGAAGATTATAGGAAGCATCGTACATTAATGTCATAAATACACAAGTCCCTTGGTACAACTCCAAAAGAGGCACAAAAGAGGCAGGGCCTATTTGTGTCCACTATACACTTCTGAAACACAACCCTCGGGCAGCTCTATAAACTACTATACATTTGCTGGAATTAAAGGACCAAGAGGAACATGACACAAAAGATAAAGGAAAAAAAAGAAAGAAGACAATATGTGAAAGGCTGTAGAAACAACAGCAGTAGAAGATGTTTGCATGTCATCCGAATGCTTCACGTTGTCCCTCTCCACTCGCCTGTTAATAATCAGAGGCCAATTTATACACTTTGGAAAAAATGAGCCACCGCCTCTCATCACATATTCCTCCCAAGAAAGAAACGAGCATCCATCACAAAAAGCGGATACTGCCCAACTAGAAGAATAATGATATGCACAGCCCAGTTTCAGTTTTAACATAAACATGTTATATACGCCAAAACTATACAAAAGTTAGCACATATTTTTTCCCACCAATTCTTATTGAGAGTCGACTACTTTAGGAGCACATTTTACAGGTTATCATCTGGATCACCTTTTGGGCTGTCCAGAGAATCTCCTGCATAAGACCCATCTGGCTGAAGGATAAATATGTTTAGATTGCCAGACGGAAAATGTTCCTGAATAGCCCAAAAATGATCACATTAGTTATTTGGAAGATCTATTTATAAAGTAAAACAACACAAAGACAAGCATGTGCAATTCCAAATAAAACTTTCCCTTCTCATACAGCTTAGAGAAATTGAATTTGATAAAAAGAAACAAAAAATTCCAACTGATTTTATATAGAACTAGTTAAATATCGAGAAATACTAATGTTAATCATTGTACAGGAAGTTTAGCATACCAGATCGTTGGTCTCTTGGCCCTCAGATTGGAAAACGATTGGACGGCAACGCTTGTCTTCGTTCATTAAACTTGAATTCTGGAAGTGCGAGACAAGAGCCGTTTTTCCTTGTATTCTCGCATATGCCAAGGAAGCAACTTTTTCACTATTGAATTTTTCCCATTTCTTCCCATTAAATGCCTGAAATTACGTAAATCACAAGTCAATTCACACTGGAGAGACTCACACTGGAGAGACTCGCAATTTGATCTTAAGATGACAATCATGCAGCACAAGAATGATTTCTGTGGTCATATTAAGTACAGACAAATGATGAATATTAGACACGAACCTCGTAGAAGGTGACAATGTGTGAAGGAGACACCATATTGATGAAAGCATATCCAACATTGCACTTATTCTGGAGAAAAAAAATTAATAAACATTAAATATTTTCTGATTCCACAAAAAACATGAACAAAAATTTCTAACCAAAAATACAATTACCTTAAAATCAATTGGTAAATAGAGAAAATCATAAGAACCCTTGTGTGTTTCGTCAATAGCTGCAAGCAGCATCTTGGAAGTGTACCTTAAAGAAGAAAAAAATACATAGTAATCAGAAAATTTTATGAGTAAAAACCCTCAAAACAAGGAAACAGTATCAGTTCTTACTTGTTGGGGATATTTTTAATCATCAAAGTAGTCCTCACATCTTCACCATTTACAATCTTCTCCAAATCAAGTTGATACTGCTTTTTGTTATCCATCTGGTTTACACTATCAGCCCTCCTATTTCGACCACGGTCAATTAACCCGTCATTGATCATTGTTCCCATGCCTCCAAAAGAACCATTGCCAAAATACAAAGGCCCGTTTCTCGACATTGACATCATTCTTGAACTAGGAGAACCACTTTCAGCAAAATTTCCAGCAAAACCAGCTCCTATGTTCATAGCCCTAGGAGAACCAATATTCACCAAATGGTTCCCGTTATTACGACCGAAGTTTAATGCCGCCTGGCTTATATAGGATGATTCGGGCGAATCAGGGAAAAACCCAAAATGCCTTTCAAGTTGAATGCCAGATGGCGCAGACCCCACATGATGATGTGAACCGAGAAACGAGCTGTGCTGAGTCGTGTATGGAAAACCAATTCCAGGCCCCCTAGATGGAAGTGGGCGTCCATTAAATGACGGCGACAAGGCTGAAGAACTTTTAATGTGCTCCGAAATAGTGGGACTTCCCCAGAGAAACTGAGGACCAGAAAGTGTTCCAACGCTAGATGGGTTGGAATCACTAAATGGTGACACGGGTCCAGGACTTGAACTTAACTTAGGATCCGAAACAGAATAATGCTGGTTTACAAGGCCTATCCTCGATGAATCTTTACCAATAGGTGCAATCTTAACAGGATTTGATGCATGTGAAGGAAGAATCGAGGCTAAACCCGGCAAGTGATTGCTCCCGACAGGGCTGAGGCTTCCCACGCTAGGAGTTTGACTATAACCACGCAAGGAACTGTGCTCCACTGGACTGCCAAAATTTGGCCAACTACCTGAAAATAATGTGATGAGTTTTAGTTCATGTGTTACACGCAAATCATGATTGAAGAAACCAAAGACTATAAAATGGTAAATATGTAGACCAAATAATCAACGTGCCTGGTGGAGAGTTGGCTATGGGGGAACCAACTTGATGCATGAAAGCTCGAGCTTCATCTGCCTCCTGCTCTTGACTCAGTTGCTGTATTAAGCTGTGAAAGGAAAGCACATTTCGAACCTTTTATATTGTCTTACAATCAATTTCACATTCAAATATATTTGAAGTGGGACAAAAAGATGTAATCCTAATTGAAACAGAAATGAAAAGCCCATAGGACCAGTACTGGAAATAGAGAACAAAAGATATAGGCTTTAGAAGCAGCATGTTTCAAGGGAAGAATTAGTTGAAGTGGAAACAATTCAAAATACAGCTCGTTTATGTGCACCATTAATTGAAAGACTTATGGAACATATATAACTCAAGAAGATATCAGTATGCTGCAGATGCCTGTGCATGCAAATTAGTTACTCAGATACGCCAATTACTATGAACCATTGATTACCAAGGCAAGATAATCATTTTTTCTACTAATGTAGCATAATGTAGTTGTGGCATCAAAATTGGCACACATTGATTACAACCAAAAGAATGACACAGATAATGAAAGTAGAAAACATGCAATAGTTGAAAACAGAAGTAGAACAACGAAATATTAAAAAACAACATAAGCACCTAAAGGCATGAAATTTGGAGTTTACCTCCGACGGGCTCCACCAGGCCGGCTAGGTTCAAGCTTTATGCGCTTCCCAGCTATGTCACATCGATTTAAAGCCTTGAGAGCTGCCTCTGCAGCTCTAACATCATAAAATTCTATGAACTTATGGTGTCGTTTGTGTGGTGTTTCCCTTATCTGCATTTAATGCAAAATACAGCAAAAACAGTTTAGCCAAGAGAAGCAGAGGAAATCATAAATACATCAAAATAAATGACACAACTTGACACAGTAAGAAATTCTACCTCCTTAACTTCCCCATAAACTCCAAATATTTGACGAAGGTCATCATTGCATACAGAAGCATCCAAATTGAACACCACCAGAGTTCCTTGGTTAATATCTTTTTCTGAAGGGTTATCCTGTGTGTATCAACAAACAATAATTTTAGGAGGTCATTCACTTAGCGGCATTGCAGTATCAAAATAAATATAAATACAAATATATATATATATGTGTGTGTGTGTGTGTGTGTGTGTGTGCATTCAACCTTTGGAATTGAAAAATGAATATCAAGTTTTCTTCGTCTCAGCGGTTTGTTTTGTAATCCCCGCATTGCAGTTCGAGCAGCTCTGATGTCATAGTAAGATATCATCACAAAACCCCTGTGCTTACATGCAGTATAAAGAGTTCTGATATCTCCATATTGCTAAGGAGGAGGGAGAAAGAAAAGGTAAAGTGAGACGACTTAGTAATTTCAATAAAGTTTTAAAGATTCGAAATTCCTGCAGTTATATTAAATGGAAAAAAGAAATATAATCAATAAAGCTTAAATAAGTGAAGAGAAAGTATACAAAAAACGCTGAAACAGAAATTAAGTAATTATATTAGAAAAACATGATCCAGGGACTAGATCAGAATGTTTCTCGACTCAAATTGGATAAACTCAGGGTAAGCAATTTGCTAAAGTTGAGTATCCAAGCAATTATTAATTTGGCAGTGATTCCAAATCTTTCATATATTATACAAGTTGAAACTGCTAGAATATGCAACTGCGCAATAGCTTTGTCAGAACTGGTGGTATTTTGTCTATATTCCATTCCAAACAGTATCAGATTACAATAATGAGGCACTAATAGGATAAGTACATGTCTATCTTTGAGAGAAAAATGGAGAATTTTCTCACAAACTTAAGAATTTGCCAGATTAAGAAATAAAGGGCAGGAAAAGGAATTTGTTATTTTTACAAGCAGTGTTGCTAATAGCTATAATTGATTGTACATTCTCGCAATTACTTAAAATAATTTTAGCTAATAAGCGCGTTAATAAGACAGATATCTTCATAATCTCCTTTGCATGAGACAAGGAGGTCAAGGAAAGAGTAATAAGCAAGCAAATAAATGAAAGGTGAGACCAACAAGAGTATTTGAGCTGCATAAAGATAATAGAGAGATACTCTTGGACTAAAAAAAAAAGTAGAAGAATACCTCAAAGAGAGACTTAAGTTCAGAGTCCTCTACATTACTGTTGATATTTCGAACAAATAATGTCCGTGAAGGGTGCTCTCC
The DNA here is from genome assembly GCA_019426215.1 of Buddleja alternifolia. Lineage (NCBI taxonomy): Eukaryota > Viridiplantae > Streptophyta > Magnoliopsida > Lamiales > Scrophulariaceae > Buddleja > Buddleja alternifolia. Next base: position 26,850,180 of record CM033392.1, read on the forward strand.
ATACGGGTGTTCACCAGTAACAGTTCCAACACCATTAACAAAACCATAAGGAGAAATGCTATTTCCACTAATACTGTCAGATGGGCTTAATCTCGATATACCATTAACTAAGTTCTCTTGACTTTCAGCCTCTATCTCCAATCCGCCTCCACTTCCAAAGAAATCATCATCCAAGTCCTCAACTTGAGTTGGCAACCCACTAAGATCAAAATCATCCATAAGACCAGCCAAAAGTTCGTCTTCATCACCAGGAAGAAAACTCGGTTCAACATCTTCCAGTGGATCCTTTACTTCATCTCCTAGACGAACTTTACGAAGGCTAGGGAAGCTATCATCAAGTGATTGATTGCTTTGATCCGATCCATTAAAATTAACTGCAAATATAAGGAATTGTGCTAATAAATCATGCTAAAGTAGAAGATGATTACAACAACACAGTTAGTAGTTTAAGCGGACATGCTCACATTGCGCATGTGGGAGGACAGGCAATGAGGTAGAAAACAAGCTAGCATCACTAGATGCCTGGAATGCATTAGTTCCACTAGGAAGATTCCATGCGGATTTTCCATTACCGGGAATGCTTGTAAATGGAATTTTAGAAGGACCTACAAAAATTAGATGTGAAACAATGGGAATATTCACGATATACGAGAATCATGTATAAAAGTGCTAAATGTATCAAATAGTTAATAACCCATTAATGAGTACAAAAGAGGCTCCCAAACAAACCAGAAATGGAACTTTTCGGTGGTTGCTCCATTGAAATCACGTCTGCAAAAACAGCGCTTTGAATATGAGTATACTACGTGATATTCAACAGTTTATGAATTACAAGAAACGGATACTCGAGCAACATTTGGATATAGCAGAAACGCTGATATTTGTGATAGACTAGCTAAAGACAATTGTACAACAATTGATAAAAATAACTAATCTTGTCATATTGTACAAAATGCAGAATGCATAAAAAGCAGCAACAGAAAATACAAATTTCTCAATTAAGTTCAGAAATATGCTGAAGATTAATCAGAGAGTCAATAAACTTAAGGAAGGAGGTTCACTAGTTAAGACTCTGAAGAAGTCATTTTAGAAACAAGCTCAATAAACATGCAAAACTCAACTACCTAATTAAGATAGAAACGGTTCACAAGCCTATCAAATCGACAAAGAAGACGAAAAAAAGTACAAATTACTTAATTAAAGAAAAATTAAAAAAAAATACAGACAAAATATGATCTTTAATTTAAGGAACGACCACAAGAAGAATCCACAAAGTTAAAAATAATCTATAAAACGTTGTTTCTGAAAAGTAAAGAGCTCAACTCATGTGATCACAATCAGAACATGGCCCAATAAAAATAAAAAAAAAAAAAATAATAATAATAATATATAAAGATGGAACTCGTTTTAGTACAGTTTGGTTTTGTCAACCAACCCCCAAATTCCAAAACTGATTCATCATCTAAACTCGATATATTTTCACAAATCACACCAACAAGAGAAATTCATTCATGTTGAAAATTAAACACTTGTAATCCACCACATGCAAAAACTAAGCAAAATCCAGATCACGACTTTATTCATGTCCACCATATAAAAGATCGCAACTTTACCCTAAAAATCATCTGAACTTGAAGTTTTGAACACGAACCCAATTTCTTAAACCCAAAAAACTTGAGGGAAAATACAATACAAACAAAACCCACCTCCTCAATTATACAGAGAAAATTAAAAAGCACAAATTTCCTAAAACCACAGACAAAACTAGAGAGAGAGAGAGAGTACCTCATCAGCAATATTTATATGAAGAAGACTGATAACTGCCAAAAAAAAGAAGAAGATGTAAGAGAGAGAAAGAAAAGGGGATTAAAAAATCTTATTAAGGTCTTGGTGGAAGAGAAAGAGAGAGAGAGAGGTGAAGGGAAGTAAGAAAACGAATTACAACAAGTTTCGTAGAAGCAGAGGAATTGTTTTCTTCTACTCTTTTACTTCCTTCTCTCCCGCCGGAACACCAGTAATAAGTGTTGTGTTTCAGATACATACATAGATAGATATATGATTTAGAGAGAGAAGATAATATTACTAATTAATTAATTCTTTAGAGATAGAGAGAGAAACAGAAGAAGCCCCCGAAGCAAAATGGTCTAAAGATGGAGAATGATTGGAGGGAAAGGGGGTATCTGTAATTTTATTTGCATAATTATAATAATTGTGAATTCATTGTTAGATTTTCTGTTCACTAAATCTTTATTAATTGCAAAATTAAAAAAGGATAATTATTGCTTTTGATTTCTCTCTTTGTTACTAATTTGTGTTTGGAAGTGATTCTAAAAGTAGAACCCCAAACATAATGGTTCGTAAAGTTCTTGATTATCAAATGTGTCTTTTTAGTGAACAATGAAACACGCATACAAATAATTGAGGAAGCAAGACCGTGTTTGGCCACTCTCTGTTCCTTGGCCTATGTTTGGCAATATTTGTAAATATCTCACATTTGATGGCAACTCATGAAAGTAGAACACATTATATTTTTTTAATTGAAATAATTATAAATTCTAAATAGATATTAATAGTTTCACTCTTTTAATGTAAAATAATTGGTAATATGGTTTTATATCTAACTAGTTTTGTTAAATGGATGAGTGAAGTGTTGCAGTATAATTCAAAAATAATTATCACTAAAATCTCATGAAAATTCCCACAAAAATCATCATAAAGAACTATTGAAATTATTATGAGGATTAAAATCACTATATTTGTCTCTTCTATACCTTAAAACTTTCACATTGTGGATACAAACCATTTGTTAGATGCATGCAAAATATAGTTTGTGATATTGAATGTTGATATGCATATGATTGACATGGTATTCATATGTACCAAGACATTTTTATTATATGAACTTGATCTATAACCAATTTAGTTATATAATGTGTCTGATGCAGGATCAAAATTTGTGTCATGTGAGAAGTACGTGGGGATGGGATCCCTTCTGGTGTCGCGGGAGGAACGTTTCGCGTGTTGGATGGAGGTGGTGGATTCGGGACCCCTTCTTCAGCTTGGATTCCTGGGAGGCCTGACTGAGGTGTTGGGTTCGGAGCTCCCCCACCTACTCCAGAAAACTTGTTGTTAGCCATCCTATCAACGTCGGTACGTGCCTGTGATCTAGTCTGCATACTCAGTGGTCAAACCGCTCTTCCCACAGACGGCGTCAAAATGATGCGGCATCAAAATTTGTGCCACGCAAGGAGCACGTGGAGATGGGATCCAATCCGACACACGATAGACTAAAAAATAAGTGGGCTATAATATCCGGTCAATGGTCATTATACTAATAAATATCTTATGAATAGTGATGATGGGCTAATGGTAAGGGTTTCGGCCCATAGCCTATGACCAACATTATAAGTATCAGAGATGAAGAATAATTAATTATTATATGGTCTTGAGATAAAAAGACTACTAAATTAAGAAAGGGTTGGAGTCTTTTGAGAGCTACTACCATATAAAACTACGAAGAGACTTGATCTTGTAAAAGTGTGTACGTAGGCAGCTTGACTTGAGCAAGTGCAATCCATATTTAAATAATCTATTTTTTAGTCTGTCGTGTGTCGAATCAGATCTCATTCCTACATGGTCCTCATGTGACACAAATGTTGATCCCACATGATGCGTCAATACTCATTGCTTTAAGATTATTAGAAACATAACTTTCATTTTAGGGATTCATTCGTACACTTTGATGATGGTAAAATTTGTCAGTCAAATAATATCACGTGTTTCACCACTGCACTCACTGTTATGCGAGCTGCCTACGTACCAAAAAAAATGAGATCAAGTCAGTTCGTAGTTCTATGGTGAAATTACTCTTAGAGGTAGCCAATGGATTTTTTTGAGAGAGTAGATAATGATAATCATCAGCATCTTTGGGGCATATATAGGGCTGATGGTGGGCTATGGGCTAATGTTGTGAATCCTTTATTCATGCGCAGCGAAAATGACAAAAACAGATCCGGATTCAAAAATAATTTTAATAATATATAGGTCACTTTCGGGTTTTAATAATTTTTCTATGTAAATTTCAAAAATAATATATGAAGATGAAATCTAATTTCATCTTTTTACTAACCTTTTGATTTCGATGAAAGTCTTAATCTTTCGGATAGCAACAATTTAAAACTCCTGTCTCTAGATATCACGCCGGAACGAGCTTCGAAGAAAAATCCTCCACTTTTAGACCACTATGGCCGACGACTTCACTAAGGGGAGGAGATAATATTTTCTCTTCTTTCTTTGTTGTCAAGTCTAATTGTGAGAGTTAGGTTTTGACTGAACTAGTGATAGGTATTTATAAGGAGTGATGGATTTGGAATTAACTAATTCTTTGAGCCCATCCAACTCCCCAAATCCGCCTACCACACGCCCCACCCTATTATTATTGGGCTCAGTTGACTTTCAACTTAGTTCAATTATTAATTAGGCCCAAAATATTTTAATCCAATTAAAATATAATACTAATTAATATTACTCCATATTAAATAATCTAATTATTTAATAAAAGGGTGAGTATAATAAAAAATCTATTTATTTATTATAATTAATTTATTTCCATCGATCCAATTAATCAAATAAATTAATGCATTCATAATAAATACATCTAATGATTTATTATTAATTTATTTTCATTAATCCAATTAATCAAATAAATTAATTTGCTCATCAAATAGCAAATTACCTATTTTATGTTTTTGACAACGAAAGAATTCTCTTTGCTCAATTCCTTTTAAGCACTACTCTCTAGGTTCATTTCAATTAGCATTGGGAGGAAACCAAGGATGTGAGTGTCACTAAGCCAGTCACGTGGACTCATATCGAAATCCAATTGAAATGAATGGATCAATACGAACCTTTAGGTCACATATACCATGTGAGTATAAGCCCTTCACTGTAACATCCCGATCGAGTGAGATTCATGGAATATGTCAAACTCATAGGACTGGATGCTGTGCTTTTAGGGAATCACAGTAAGATGAAATTACTGAACTACCCTTATGTGCTATACTTAAGTTAGTTCTCCTGCTTTGGCCAAAGACTTATAATTTCATTTACCTATGATCGCATAGGACGTTAACTCGTTACTACCCGAGACAGTGAATCCCCTATTGGCAATCACCAAACAATTGCCACTTGTCCTTCTGAACCGCATTTCAAGGTTAATCCCACCAAAGGGTAAAATGGATCTAACTACTCTAATAACTTGTTCAGTGTCACAAGTCCAATCTTTGTGAATCCTCAGATCTAAGTCTCACGCACCCTACCATGACAAGTAATTCAATCATTGACTATCCAAGAGTAAATGCCCATGTGGTTGAATTACGGCGAGCCGTGTTTGAATATTTCAATTCCATTGACATATCTATGACCAAGCTCCCACCATCTAAAGTGACCGACTGACACTCTTTGTTAAAGCTTGCGTCACACAAGTCTGGTCTTAATGCCCAATTAAGACTCGTCGACTCGCGAACTCTGGTTTAAGTAAACAAGGAACCGATACTTCTAGTGTCCATCTCCTCAGATCATTAAGGAGTAGAAGCTCCCTCTTGATTACCTTGGACTTATTTGTTCAATACTTATATTAATGTCATCAAGATTGATATGAACACAAACTATGCCTTTATTAATGAATAAGAGTTTGTACAACATAATGTAATGCCATAATAATCTAATTCCTCTATGGCATGGAAGGCATAATCCTAACAATCCCCCACTTGCACTCAATGCCAATCGCTATGGTATCTAATACCCATCTTCTCAAGATGTCGTTCTAGCACCACCTGTGATAGTGGCTTGGCTAGTAGGTCAACAACATTATTTGCTGAACCTAATCTCTGCACGGCGATATCGCCTCTTCCAACGATCTCTCTAATGATGTGGTATCTTTTCTCAATGTGTTTAGATTTATTGCGAGACCTGGGTTCCTTAGCCTGCGCGATGACTCTATTGTTTTCAAAGAATAATGGCAACAGGAGCTCCATGCTAGGAACCATTTAAAGTTCAGCCACAATTTTTTTTATCCAAACAGCCTCCTTGGCCATCTCTGAGACAACCACGTACTTAGCTTTAGTGGTTGAGTCAGTCGTCGTGCTTTGCTTGGAAATTTTCCAAGTCATTGCTCTACCGTTTAAAGCGAATACGAACCCCGATGTGGATTTACGGTCATTGACATTCGACTGGAATTCAGAGTCAGTATAACCTTCCACTTTCAGTTCCCTGTCTCCATATCTCAAACACATATCCTTAGTTCTTCTCAAGTACTTGAAGATACACTTCGCAGCAATCAATGTTTTTCCCCCTAGGTTAGCTTGAAACCTACTTACCACACTCACAGCGTAGGCAATGTCCGGTCTCGTGCATAACATACTGTACATAAGACTGTTGGGGAATATATATATAACCCGACTAAGCACAGCAAAAAATTAAAATTTTAGTTTCTAGGATTTAAACATGCGAGTTTATTAATCCTACGGGCTTATCATGTATCATAGGCTTGCGCATATCTACACTAGTTATTTAAAACTTAAATAAAGAAGATCTTACCTTATTCGATTTTTCGCAAAAACCAAAAAGTTTCTTCTTCCTTAACGTAAGCTCCCTAGCTTGCTCCTCGTTCCTTGAGTCAACTCCTTCGTTTTTCCCTTTGATGAAGATTTTGAATTCCTCCACCAAAAATGCCTTTGATCGTATTCTTGATTCACTTCAGAGACCCAAGTGTTTCTCCTCTAAAGTTGATCCACACCCCGGATACCCACTCGTTTATAATCTTTAGCTAGGTTGATCTATAAACGTTTATTCTAACTCTAAGGAATAGTGTATGAGATTAAAGTGAAAGCGAAAATTACTTCTCTAAGTATTTTGAAAGAATTCTTGAATTCAAGATCTTGATGAATAATCAAGAACTTAAGAACGCTATATGAATGAGAGAGAGAGAGAGAGAGAGAGAGAGAGAAAAATCAATTTTCTATGCAAGAGGAATGAAAATTTTTGGCTTCAATAGTCATCATCCTATTTTCGTTCCATACTAGTCATATATATAGGACTAAGTTCTTGCAATTCTTTCCCATGTAGAACTCTTCTACATTAAATCTTTTCCATGTAGGAATAAAAGACTAATTAATTCTCAAATAGAACTCTTCTATTTTAATTAGTTTTCTTTCTCTCTAAGAAATCTTATTTCCTTCTAGAAGAAAATTAATTAAACTCTTTAATTATTTTCCTCCACCAAATTTTCGACCAAGGCTTAATAAAATAGTCTTTTAATAATTAATCCAACATACTAGATTAATTAAAAGTCACTTCCAATTAAATAAATGCTTTCTTGACTTAAACTTAATTAAATTGATCTTATCAACTTAATTAATTTATTTATCCAACACTTGAATAAATAAAAGTCTTAATTAATTAATCTAATTAATTAATATATTAACTGAACTACTTTGAATTAAATTTCCTTAGCTAAGAAATGGATTTGTCCGAGTATTGTGTGTGACCCTTTAGGTTCACCAACATACTAGTAATAGGTTCATAACCTTTATGATTTAATTTGGACAATTAAATTATCTTGATTAATTAAACACTTTTAATTAACTATCTTATTATTTAATCTTCATTAAATATAAGATACCCATAAATCAAAGAAAAGTTTCTAGCTACTTATCTTGAAGACCTAGACGTAGGCGATTCAAAGTGAACCTTTCCAATCGCGCATTCCATGCAAGTGAGATTCTTCCATCAACTAATTTTCCAATTGAATTAAGAATCGAGGAATCTTATTGGTCGAGATCCTTGTAAATTCAATCTTAATAATTCAAGTGTGTTTGACTAGTGATTAATTAATTTAATTCAAGAAACTTATTTCTTAATTAATTACTTACTTGCCTTGGCCAAGGACTAACTTAGTCAAATCACTTAGAATATTATAGGAAATTCACTTGTTCATCTAGACAAGTGATGGATCCTTTGTTGTCAACACTAACCTCCATATACGAGTTACTAAACCTAATCACCAGTCCATATGTGTCCTTGTAAAAGAACTGACACATGAATCAAAGTGCAGTGAGTCAATATACAAGATTACTGTGATGACTCAAGTCAAAGAATTAATCTTGCACTATCGTGATTAAGAAACTCTTAATTCGACATATATAGAAATAATTCCAATTTAGGAAGTTTCAGTCAGGGTAATCAATGAACTTGTTCTCAATAAGCACCCGCGTATGTGCATTTGTGTCAACTACACTAATGTCTATAAAATGAGACATTCTCTAATTAAGAGTGTGCATCATAGGCGCAAGTCTATCCTAATTATCAATGTCCCATCTTGATAATTCTAGACAGTATTTAGAAATCACAGCCTTAGAGACTTGTTTTATGATATCTATCCAATGAGATATCAAGCCCCATAGCTATGTGTGAATTCTAGGGACTTCATCATACAGTTGTAACAATATATAAACATAAGATGAAGAAATGCTTTTTATTAATATATAATGTAAAACGAAATTGTTTATTACAAGAATAGATAAAGAAAGCCTATATAGGATTGGCTCGCAGGGCACTATTCTAACAAAAACTCCCTACTGCTGATACATAGGGGACTCCACTCATTCTCTACGATCATCCTCACTTTGAGGACTCATCGATTTAGAGAGATAGAGTCCATGTTTTATGGGCAAGAGGCCACTCTTGGATTCTTCCATTCCGAATCTTTTCAGAACTTTTTCCAAATAGAGGGCTTGGGAGAGACCCATTTTCCTATTCGCTCTATCCCTGAAGATGTGAATTTCAAGGATATAGGTCGTTTCTCCTAAGTTTTTCATGGAGAACATGTTTGAGAGCCATATTTTAACCGAAGGCAACATGCCTATATCATTACCTATTAGTAGAATATCGTCTACATATAGGACTAAAAATGATATTTTGCTCCCACTGGATTTCTTGTAAACACATGGTTCATTTTCGTTCTTGATAAAGCCATAGTTCTGAACTTCTTCATCAAAACAAAGATTCCAGCTTCGCGACTTGTTTAAGTCCATAAATTGATCTATTCAATTTACACACCTTATAAGAATCTTCATTGGACACGAAACCTTTGGGCTGTTCTATACAGATGTCCTCCTCGAGGTATCCATTCAGGAACACAGTCTTCACGTCCATCTACCAGATTTCATAGTCTTGGTGCGTGGCTATTGCAAGCAGAATTTTAATGGATTTGATCATGGCAATGTGAGAGAAGGTTTTCTCATATTCAATACCCTCTTTTTGACTGTACTCTTTTGTCACAAGCCTACCTTTAAAGGTATCGACCTTGCCATCCGGACCAATCTTTCTCTTGTAGATCCACTTACACCTTATTGGTGCAATACCCCTAGGGCGATCAAGTAGAGTCCAGACTTGGTTCGAGTACATCGAATCCATCTCTGTCTTCATAGCCTCAAGCCATTTAGTAGAATCTATATCCTCCATAGCATGCTCAAAAGTAGAGGGATCATCTCCATAGTTTCCTTCTACTAGGGCATACAAATTATGCTCTCTCTGTAGCAGATAACCATATCTCTCAGGTGGCTGAGATACTCTACTTGATCTACACGGCGGTGGTTGCGTTTGGTTAGGTTCATTACGAGTCTCTTGAACAGTGGTCTCTAAAGGGATTTCATTTTGTTCTTCCAGAACAATCTTTCTTTCCGCACCACCTTCTCGAACGAACTCGTCTTCGAGAAAGTACGCATGTAGGGCCACAATAACACTTTGATCATCGTGCAAGTAGAAGAGGTATCCCATCGAATCCTCTAGGAAATCAAAAAATCGACCTTTTAAAGATCTATCTTCCAATTTCTCCATCTTTGTCTTTTTTACTTAGGCTGGACAACCCCATATCCTAATGTGTTTAAGACTGGGCGTCTTTCCACTCCATATTTGATAAGGAGTTTTAGGAACAGACCTAGATGGACATCTGTTCAAGTTGTGGGCTACTATGAGCAATGCATGGCCCCATAATGATATGGGAAGATCCGTGTAGTTGAGCATCGATCGAACCATATCCAATAATGTTCTATTTCATCGTTCGGCTACCCCATTCAGTTGTGGAGCTGCAGAAGGAGTCAATTGTAACATAATTCCATGTTCAATTAAGAACTCACCAAATTTGGCACTCATATATTCTCAACATCGATCGGATCATAGTGTTTTAATACATTTTCCAGTTTGGTTTTCAACCAAGGCCTTGAATTCTTTGAACTATTCAGTAGATTCATACTTATGCTTCATTAGGTATACGAGACCATACCTAGAGTGGTCGTCAGTAAATGTAATGAAGTATTGAAAACCTCCACGAGCCACTTTCCCGAAATGCCCGCAAACGTCAGTATGTATTAAACCAAGGACTTCACTGGCTCATTCAAAATGCCGTTTGAAGGGTGACCTAGTCATTTTGCCTTTGAGACAAGACTGGCAAGTGGGGAGTGGGTCCGACCCAAATGTGCTTATAAGTCCATTTTTCTCAAGTTCAAGAATCTTGTATTCTCCAGCATGACCCAATCTCAAGTGCCAAATGAGTCATTGGTTTGTCCCAGACACACCTCATTTCTTGGTAATTGTGTTCAGAATACATCTAGTTTGGACATTCAAGTTATAAACTATTTACTAAAGATGCAGAGCCAACACAATTATTTCTAAAATAAATGTTGCAAACATTGTTCAAAAATTGAAAATTGTATCCAAGTCTAACTAATACAGGAATAGAATAAACGTTTTGAAGCCCATTGGCAAAGCAAGGCAATCATCCAAAACTAGGAAATGTCCAGTAGATAAAGATAATGAAATAGATCCTATGTGAGTAGTTGCCACTCTATGTCCGCTGCCTACATGGATCATCACTTCTTACTCCTCGAGCCTCCTACTTCTTTCCAGATCTTGTTTCAAAACACAGACATGAGCGCTAGCTCCTGAGTCTAGAATCCATGAAATGGAGAATACTGTCATAGAACAATTAGTTTCTAAAACATAAAGTTCTATACCTGCAGCAGTATCAACCTTTAGCTTCGGGTAGTCACGTTTCCAGTGACTGGCCTCTTTGCAGTAAATGCAGATATCTGTCTTCTTGGGCCCATGCCCTCTGTATTTTTTAGCAGCTTTTCCTTTTCCTATGTTTCCCTCAGCCTTCAACGCTCCCTTTTTCTTCTTGCCCCTCTTTCTCTTGTTAGAACTCGAAGTCCCTCCAAAGGTTGAGATGGCTAGAGCAGACTCCTTTCCCTTTGGTTTCATATGGCCCTGGGCACTGATCAGTTTATGCATTAGTCCAGCTAATGTACATTCGATCTCATTCATATTGAAGTTCACAATGAACTGGGAAAAAGAGCTAGGGAGTGATTGCAGGATGAGATCAATTTGAAGGTGGAAATCCATGAAGAAATCGAGAGCTTCTAATCTCTCAATCATTTTGAGTAAATGATCTCCTACCTTCTCTCCTTCTCCCATCCTAGCTTTGAAGACCTCTCTCGATATCTCATATCGAGTAGTCTTACTGTGCTCTCCATAAAGCTCCTTGAGATGCATCATGATTGACCTCGAGTCATCCATGTTCTTGTGGGATCTTTGCAGTTCATTGTTCATAGAGTCGAGCATGTAACCCTTCACGCGAATATCATCTTTACACCAAGTGTTATATGCTTCACGTTCATTATCCTCAGCTTCTTCAGTTAGGGCAGCGAGTTTGTCAGCCTCGAGTACATAGCTAAGGGACTCTAAACTTAGGACAATCCTCAAATATCTGTGTCAGTCAGTATAATTTGGTCCAGTTAGGACATTTTTCTCAAGCAATGTTGAAAGAGGATTGTTAACCATTTTGAGAGAGAAAATAAAAATAATTGCAGAGAATAAAGAAAGATTCAATTAGGTCTTTATGTTGTACACCAAGTAAAATTAGACAGGACTTTGAATTTTCACTTGGCTCCCACTACATTTTTTGAATCATTGCACTCCCATTGCAATATTCAGAAATCTAGTCGGAAAGACTTCATAGTGAGTGATTGAGTTCTTTAATAAAGTCGGTGAGTTGCAACCCTTTAACGATATATGACTCACTAATTTTATTAAAGTGGCAATCCTTGCAAGCATCGTCCAACATGCGATTCAAATATTAGTTTGACTCATAGATCACAAGACCGCAACCCTTCGATATATAGTTTGTGATCTATCTGAACTTGGGCCCATCAACTTCCAATCAATCTAACAATTGAATTCCACCTTGCAACCCTGTGTCGATATACGGGGTGGAATTTCTTTCGATTGATGGCATCTAATGCACTTAGAGATTTCAAATAAATGTTGCAATGCATAACCCCCACTTATTGGGAAGAAATTATGCATATTGACATTAATTCAATTTCTCCTAAGTTTGATGGAGAGCTGGGACATCCAATTTTCTTTTAATCTAAATTCAGTATTATTATCCATCGGGAGGATTTTGGGATTAAATTGGTCTCACTTTGCACATTATCCATTTATAGCGCGCATACATAGATTATAATATAGAAAACGCCTAGCAATTCTATCACAAATGCTTTCCATGGACTTATCTAGATTGAATCAAGCCAATGGCTCAATCGAGGGTTAGGAGACCTATAGGATCTAACCTAAGTCTAACTTTAAGGTCTTCCAGCTCCAAGCAGATCCTTTTCCAAAAAGGTATTATTCTAATTACATATATATAAATGCATCCTATACATTTTTCTATAAAAAGTAAAATACAAACTGGGGGTTTCAAAAGATCTGGTACAAAACCCAGAAAACAAAATCCATAAAGAAATCTAGTCCATGGAAGATATCCCACAATATCAAACATCAAAAGATTAAAAGAAACTAATATGTTGGAGTTCTTTAAAAAAAACTAAATTAAAATTCAATTTTATTTAGATGTGGTTTGAAAGACAATTGAATTAATTTAAATCCAATTTAAAAATTAATTCAACTTTAATCCTATTTGACAATAAATCCAATTTAGTTTCAAAAAATAAATTCTTAATTGATTTGACAAAGCATATTGATTCAAAATAAATTTTTGTGTTCTAGGATTGTTTTAATTTTAAATCTAATTTAAAATTAGGTATAAAACTAATTTCTAAATTATTTTATCTTTTAATAAATTTTAAAACCATTTTAAAATAAATATTTTATTTAATTTTAAAAAATGGGTTGATCCTTGGGTCAAACCCATGTGTCAAAATCGTGGTTTGACCTGCCGGGTCAAACTCGATTTTATAATATTTTTTTAAAAAAAAAACCGCTACCCGATTGCACGTGTCGCAGGAGAGTCTGTGTAGCCCTAATGGGCCACACGGTGGCTTCCCAGTAGGTGCCGTGTGTGTACAGCAGCGCTGCCCTTCGGGTGGCACGTGCTTCGCATGGGCTACTCATTGGGCTGCGCCGTCTCGATTCTCTGAGCCGAAATTCAACATATTTCAAAACCACATGTTCATGTTCATGCCTAAGTTCATATCCAATACAAAAACTTTGATTTACATTCGAAACATAAATCACGAAACCAAATTTTTGGTTCAGATTCAACTTTCAAACATTAAATTTAACAACGAAAAATATAAATCCAATCATATTTTTCATCACATATCCCATATAAATATTGATTCATATTCAAAACATGAATTACATAAACAAATTTATCGGTTCAGATTTACCTTTTAAAAAAAAATCTAACCATGAAAAATATCAATCCAATTAAATTTTTTATCACAAACATGGAATCCAACATATTCATATAAAAAATCATAAAAAACGAAAAGTTGGCTCTGATACCACTGTTGTGAATCCTGTATTCATGCTCAACGGAAACAACTAAAATAGATCCGGATTCACAATTAGATCACTTTTGGGTTTTAATAATTTTTCCATGTAAATTTCGAAAATAATATATGAAGATGAAATCTAATTTCATCGTTTACTAACCTTTTGATTTCGATGAAAGTCTTAATCTTCCGGATAGCAGCAATTCAAAACTCCTGCCTCTAGAAATCACGCCGGAACGAGCTTCAAAGAAAAATCCCCCCCACTTTTAGACCACTACGGCCGACAACTTCACTAAGGCAAGGAGAGAATATTTTCTCTTCTTTCTTTGCTATCAAGTTTAATTGTGAGAGTTAGGTTTTGACTGAACCAATGATATGTATTTATAAGGAGTGACGAGCTTGGAATTAACTAATTCCTTGAGCCCATCCAACTCCCTAAATCTGCCTACCACAGGCCCCACCCTATTATTATTGGGCTCAGTTGACTTTCAACTTAGTTCAATTATTAATTAGATCCAATATATTTTAATCTAATTAAAATATAATACTAATTAATATTCCTCCATATTACATAATCTAATTATTTAATAAAACAGTGGGTATAATAAATAAGTCTATTTATTTATTATAATTAATTTATTTCCTCCAATCTAATTAATCAAATAAATTTATTTGCTCATCAAATAGCAAATTACCTATTTTATGTTTTTGACAACGAAAGAATTCTCTTTGCCCAATTTCTTTTAAGCGTGACTCTCTAAGTTTGTTTCAATTGTCATTGGGACGAAACCAAGGATGTGAGTGTCACTAAGCTAGTCACGTGGACTCACATCGAAACCGAATTGAAATGAATGGATAAATATGAACCCTACTGGCAATCACTGAACAATTGTCACTTGTCCTTCTGAACCGCACTTCGAGATTGATCCCACCAAAGGGTGAAATGGATCTAACTACTCTAATAACTCGTTCAGTGTCACAAGTCCAATCTTCGTGAATACTTAGGTTTAAGGCTCAAGAACACTACCGCGACCAGTAATTCAATCATTGACTATCCAAGAGTAAATGCCCATGTGATTGAATTACGGTGAGTCGTGTTCAAATATGTCAATTCCATTGACATATCTCTAACCAAGCTCCCACCATCCAAAGTGACCGACTGACACTCCTTGTCAAAGCTTGCGTCACACAAGTCTGGTCTTAATGCCCAATTAAGACTCGTCGACTCGCGAACTCTGGTTTAAGTAAATAAGGAACCGATACTTCTAGTGTCCATCTCCTCAGATCATTGAGGAGTAGAAGCTCCTCTTGATTACCTTGGACTTATTTGTTTAATACTTATATTAATGCCATCAAGATTGATATGAACAAAAACTATGCCTTTATTAATAAATAAGAGTTTGTACAATATAAATGTAATGTCTTCATAATCTAATTCCTCTATGGCATGGAGGGCATAATCCTAACAGCCAGTGCTTGACCATTGGCCCATTTATCTATTTATTAAACCCAATACCTGACTATTTTATATTTAAATAACATTTCTTCTTTTATAGCCTAGTGAACATAACGACCCATATTCACAATGGGCCGTCAGCCCTAGGGGCATAACTATCATAATAAATGTGGACTCGATCTATGGGTAGTGCCCTGGCCTGAGTCAGGGTAGATTAATTACCATAATGCCCCTAAATATTTTTGGTACACATCATAATGCCCCCACTCCTGGATGTACCATATAGAATACCCAGGAGTAGAAATATGTATGGGTGTATGGCAAGCTTCGTCTCCTTAGGGGGTCTAACGAGACACCCCTTTGAAGGAGAACATCTTAAGTGTTATCTTGAGGCAATGTAGGTGTTGACTTAAGGCAACACCTGTAACTACCTTGAGGTCTGACGTCTCGAGCTCGAGTGCCGCTAGGTCGGATGCCTCGGGGTCGTGTGCCGTGAGGTCGGATGCCTCAGGGTCCAGCGCCACAAGGCCAGATGCCTCGGGGTTGAGCGTCTCGAGGTCGGATACCTTGCAATGCCCAAGTGTGCGAGGTATTTTGATTTGGGTATGAGTTTCATGTCTTAGGGGAGAGTTCTTAAGTTATGAACCTCTACCCCACTTGACTAATAACCTCAGAGGGGTTATTAAGTTAGTTGACGAGGCACTTTAGAAGAATGTTAGTTGGTGAGATATGCTTCAAGCACACCTTTATTTGTGAGACACGCCACATAAAGAAGGGGGGTGCATGCCTGGCCTAAGGGGAGGCTTGCGCCTCGCTCATGGGAAGCTTATCGTCTCGAATGAGACTTAGAATTTTGAGGCCTCTATCCGGGGTTTCAGCATCCCAGAGAGGGCCTATAATTTTTAACCTCAGTCCGGGAATTTACACTTTGGAGGAGACTTGAAATTTATTAGACGGGCCTTTGCCCTGAGGTGTGGGGACAAGGGCCTTCGCTACATGGTAAGTGGGCTAGGTCTTTTTCCTTGAAATGAGGGGGTAAAGTCCTTCACCTTTAAGTAAGGTGGCAAAGTCGCTCACTCCATGGAGAGTGGGCTAGGTCCTTTACCTCTAAATGAGGGGACAAAGTCCTTGGCCTCTAGGTATGATGGCAAAGGCATTCGCTCCATGGCGAGTGGGCTAGGTTCTTTGCCTCGAAATGAGGTAGCATAGTTCTTGGCCTTTAGGTGTGGTGGTTGTTTTCTCTTTATTGTAGTGTGTTAGGAAATTTCATGTTAGACGTTTTGATGATGACAAGATAGGTTTCATGTTAGACCCCAAAGATTATGTAAGTTTATCTTTAATAGAATATGCCTAAGCGTTTAACAAAGTTATCGAGTTGTAACTTTTAGATTAAGCTTGCAATTTTTATCTTTGTAGATTTTAGACTAAGTATTGAATACTAAGTCGCTGATAGAATTCTAGGTGAGTCTGTCAGAGATAAAGTTGATGATCAGCGTTTGAAATCAAGTGAAGATGAAAATTTATCTTAAGCCACTACCAAATGCTAAGGACATCTCTGGAGCTATGAATCACCGCTCAAAGCCATCAAGCGATCGAAGGATCAGATTCACCTGAAATAAACTCTGAAGTCATTAAGGACTTAAATTCTATCATCAACGGGCATTTATTTCCAATGAAAAAAAATTCAAACGCATTAAATGCTTGAGAACAACATTAAATGTGATAAGGACGAATTGCATAAGGAACAAGCCACCCTATTGGCTAAAACTTTCAGAGTTCAAACCTACCACATCAAATCAGTGCAGCAGAATTTCAGGAATGTCAGAAAAAGGGACTATTCACTCGCTACGTGAGAGACACACACCTACCTGTGTCCAACGGGAAAATCCCAAGAAATCTCTATAAAAAATACCCTTCAGCAAACCCTAAATAACATAGAGAGACATACGCATATACACAAGAAATAGATTAAAACTTTGCTGAAATACTCTCAAGAAAAGCTTATAAACTCCATAGCAAAAAATCCTTCAAGCTTTTCATACATTCCAAAGATAGTCACTGATATCTCAAACTTCTTCCAAGAAGAACCCTACACTATTATTGAGATATCCCAAGTTGTTTGAACTTCTCAAAATCAAACAAGCCCTATGACGAAACCCTCAACCTCTTTCATTTGTGTGAGATGAAGAAGATCTCAAGTGGAGCTAAAGTCTTTGTGATTAAGGAGATCAAGATCATCTTCATTTCATTCACCATTTGCAGAAATCCTCTGTGTGAAGATTTTGATAATCATCTAGTGAATTCCCTCCAAGTGAAAAGGAAAAAAATGACGTAGCTGGGATTGCATCACCTAGTGAACCTTTCACATCTTGTGTTATTTATTTTTACTATTTTATTACTTTACGTACCATTCACATGTCATTATTTAAAAGCATTAAAATCAGTGAGCGACTAATTGGTTAAACCGAACATTAAGCATTAAAATTATTTTCGTTGTGCTAACCCTGATTAAGTGATCTAAGCGTTACCCTACCTTGGTAATTGCCCAAATCACTAAGTCTAAGTTATCTTTTCTCTAGCGCTTGAGCTAGCGCTTTGCTTTCTAAGCGTTCAAAATCTTTTAAATGATACAAATTTTTGAAGTCGAAAAAGATTTCAGGGTCTATTTGACCCCTCCTTTTAGACCCTTTCGTATGCCATTTGGGACCTGTTAGGAATTTCATGTTAGAAGTTTTGATGATGACAATTAAGTTTTTGTTAGACCCCAAAAAAGTTGTAAGTTTATTTTTTGTAGAAAACTTGTATAGGCTTTGAAGCGTTAGACTTGTAATAGATTTATTAGGCTTTGTTATCTTACTTTAGAGTGTTAGGCAAAATAGTCTTAGGCTGAGCGTCTGATGATTTCTGAGTGAGTTTATCAGTGGTAAAGTTCGAAGACTCAAGCGCCTGATCTCAGAAGATAGATACAGTCTCCAAGCGTCCACTTTGGCCAGCTATATCAAGCGTTACCTTATGGGACAGAAGTGATCTCACCTGAATTTACTTCTAAGTCCAGAAGGAGTTTAATGCAAATATTCTCAAAGCATTAAATACCAACGGGTATTAATTTCAAATGCATTAAATGTTGATAAGAGCATTTAATATGATAAGCAATGTCAGACGTACGGAGAAGCCACCCTATTGGACTGTCAACTATCTCAGACTGCAGCACCAACTTTCGTGCAGCAGATTTTCAGGAAAAAGGACAAAAGCTGTTCACTCGCGAAAGTGAGAGACACGCGCCAGTGCATGTGTCAAACGGACACTTTCTCCAAGAATACCTATAAATAGGACTTCAACAACAAACAAAATGGGATGCAACAATTTTATCAAAGCCAAATTGCTGTTGCATTAAAATCTCATTCCTTAAATTCTCAGAAAAGCCCGAAACTTCAAGAAACATCCAAATTGCTTTTCTTATATTCCTGAGACAGTCAACAAATATCTCAAACATTCTTTTTGCAGAAACCAGATTCCTACTGAGATATTACCAAGTTGTTTGAACTTCATCAAAATCAAACAAACCTTTTAGAAAATCCCATCCAAGCCTCGCGATCTGTGTGAAGTCGAAGTTGGATACTTGCATCATTTCTGGGTGAAAGAAGCAAGAGGGTTGAAGTGATTTGAAGCAGAAATCTGTGTGATCAAGGAGCTCAAGTCATCGACATCCATCTCTCCCTAATTTGTAGAAGATTCTGTGTGATTCTTTGAGAATCATCTTAGTGGATTGCCTCCAAGTGCAAAGGAGAAGAAGGACGTAGTTGGGATTACACCACCCAACGAACCTTACAAATATTGTGTTATTTACTTTTCAGTCATTTCATTCATCTATCATATCACTGCATAAGTAAAACACAATCAAAAGCTAAGCACCTAAGAAACATCTTGTGACGCTAAAACTTTCAAAGAGAAGACTCCAAAATCATTCCGCTGTGCTAACCCTGATTAAAAGAACTGAACGCTTAACCTACAAGGTCAAAGTATTCAATTCCTGAAGTCTAAGTTAACTTTATAAAACAGTCTTCATTAGACGCTTCACAAAGTCTCAAATATCTTGTGTGAACGCTAAGGTGAAGCGTCACACTCTTCAAGCGCCTATCATTTCAAGCGTCCAAATACGTTTAATACGAAATCAATTTTAAGTCGAAAAAGACTTAAAGGGTCTATTCAACCCCCCCCTTCTAGACCCTTTCGTATGCCACTTGGGACCAACAAGTGGTATCAGAGCGGTTAATTTTGAAATTTTAAAATTTCCAAGCATAACTGCTTGTTTAGATTTTTTTTTTCAAAATCTAGTTGCTTTTTTAAAAGCTTAGATATGACATTTGCTAAAGTTCCCAAATTGACAGAATCAAATTTTGACACATGGAAAGTCAAAGCATTTACGTATTTATGTTCATGCGATGATGACATGTGCGATATTATTTCAGATGGGCCAATCAAAATATACAAAGTTATCACAAGAGCGCCTGGAGCCACAGAAGAAACCCCTGATGGTTACGTTGAAAAACCAAAACAAGAATGGTCTCCAGATGAGCGTCGAAGAGCTAACTTGGACAATGTTGGTCGCAACGCTCTGTATACGGCTATTGGTGATAATGATAACTTATTCAATAAAATCAAATCTTGCAAAACGACTAAAGAAATATGGGATAAGCTGGCTACAATCTGTGGTGGTTCAGCTCAAATCAAAGAAAACAAACTTTCCATTGCTAAGGAAAAGTTTAACGGATTTAAGATGCTACCCAATGAAACACTAGAGCAATTGGATATAAGATTCACAGCTCTTGTTACAGAACTTACGTCATTGGGAATGGACTTACAGAATCGAGAAATGGTGGTTAAGATCTTTAGAAGTCTACCAAGTAAATTCTTGATGAAGACAACAGCTATGAGAGAATCAAACATGCTGGATCTCTTAACTCCAGAAGACGCCTTTTCAGAGATAAAAGCTTTTGAGTTCGAGTTGAACTCTGCTAGTGACATTGTGAGTAATCCAGTGATTGAATCTGGAGCGCTCATTGCATCAATCAAAGGCAAATCGGGTAACAAAGGAAAGAATTCGGACATTAATGAGGAAGAAGAGTTGGCTTTGCTGAATAGATTCAGGAAGTTCTTGAGATATGAAAAGAAAGGAAAAGGTCCTAATAATCAAGGACAAAGTTCATATCAAGCGCCTTCTCCCATACAACAACAGTTTCAAGCGCCTCAATATTCTGTTCCTTTACCTCAAGCGCCTACTCAATATCAAGCGTCTACTCAAAATCTTCCAGCTCCAGTGGTTTCTAAACCACACACTGCAAGGCTAACAAGTGAACAAAAAATGAAAACCAATCTTTGTTATAATTGCAGGAAACCAGGGCACTACCAGGTAAATTGTCCCTATCCAAATGTATCCAAGCCCTCAAGGCAGGATTACTTGGATAGAAACCAATTCAGGAGCAACCTTCGACAACAAGGTTTGCTTGCGGAATCAGAACCAGCATCAGCACCTGAAGATTTAGAATCATCAGACGAAAGTAGTGATGATGATGAGCCGATAGATGACTCAGCGCTCATATGTCTCATGGCCATAGATGATGAAGCGTCCCCTGAGGTAATCAATGAATTATCAATTCCTCTTTCTTATGATGAATTACTTGACAAAGTCAAAGAATATTACAATGAATGTCAAGAAGCTGCCAAAATATATCAAAATGATCTCGCTATTATTTCATCACTCACAAACGATAAAGTAACGCTCAGAGCAGAGTTGCAAATTCAGCAACAGTGCATTGAGAAAAACCAATCGCTTGAGAGTGAAGTTATTCAATTGAGAGGTGATATTGATATAATAGTCAAGAGAGAAGCTGATCTGATGGCTAGACTTGCCAAGTCAGAACAGCTCATCTCATCGTTGTCCAAAGCATCCAGAAAGCTCGACAATGTGACTGAAATAACAAGGTTGTTTGGAGAAAAGACCGGTTTAGGATGCAATGAATTCGGTAAACAACCAAACAAACCTAATGTTACGGCAAACAACAAAGGAAAGGGTGTTTTCTTTGTTAAGAAAGGTTCACAAGGTCAAACTCAAAATGAACCAAGGGACAATGGTAAGAGGCCAAATGAGAAAGTCAAAACTAACTCAGACAAGGGTAAGGCTAAAGCAAATGATCCACAAAGACAGACTCATCCAAACGCTCAAAAAGCTAAGGATAAATCTAGTCACTGTGAATCAAGCGCTAAGCGTCTAGCACCAAACGTGCAACTCAAGCCAGAGCCAAGGAAATACCAGCGTCGATATCCAAAACAGTCAAGATCATATTATCGATACTATGATAATTATGATTATGACTATTATTATAATCGTGGATATTATTATACATCCAAAAATTACACACAGCACAAGGTGAAACCAAAAAAAGCCAATATTCCTACTATGAAGACAAGGCAAATTTGGATTCCTAAAGTTCTAATTAACACTAACAAGGATACTAATGTTGAAGGACCCAAGCAACAATGGGTACCTAAACAGAAATAGAACTTCCCTTTTGATTGCAGGTACCTAGAGCTAAAGTCAATACATCTGTTTGGTATTTTGATAGTGGATCGTCAAGGCACATGACAGGTTCCAAAGATCTTCTGATCAACTATCAAGCCGCCAATGGTCCTCAGGTTGTATTTGGTGATAACTCCAAAGGTAAAACCAAAGGTATAGGTACTGTGCATAGGGGGAACATCATGATAAGTGATGTTTATTTTGTTGAGGGTCTAAAGCACAATTTATTAAGCATAAGTCAATTTTGCGATAAAGGCTTTGAAGTCATATTCTCAAGTGACTATTGCTATATAAACGACGCTAAGACTAAATCTACTAAACTAAAAGGAAAAAGGAATAACAATGTATATTTGGTAGATTGGGGTTCAACACTTGATAACAACCCAACATGCTTTGTTGCTAAAAATGAATCTAAAGTGGGTTGGCTATGGCATAGAAAAATGAATCACCTCAACTTTAAGACAATCTCTCAGCTTATAAGTCAAAATCTTGTAGAGGGATTGCCAAATGGACCATTTCATAAGGATCGCCTCTGTGACGCTTGTCAAATGGGTAAACAAGTTAAATCATCTTTCAAGAGAAAACCTCATCTATCTACTTCTAGAATACTTGAACTACTTCACATGGATTTGTTTGGACCTGTTCAAACAATCAGTGTAAGCGGTAAAAAGTATACTTTAGTGGTAGTAGACGATTTCTCTAGATTTACTTGGGTGGAATTTCTTTCATCCAAAGATGAAACATGTGACAAGTTAACAGCGCTTATTCGGCAACTTCAAACATTGAAAAATCTTAAGGTTGCAAGAATAAGAAGCGATCACGGTACTGAGTTTACTAACAAGGTTGTTGAGAAGTTTTGTGCAGAAAATGGAATACATCATGAGTATTCAGCTCCCAGAACTCCCCAACAAAATGGTGTTGCTGAGCGCCGGAACCGAACGCTTAAGGAAGCCGCTAGGACTATGTTAGCTGAATCTAAGCTTGCTCCTAGATTTTGGGCCGAAGCGATCAACACTGCTTGTTACACTCAAAATCGATGCATGATCAACAAACAGCATGGAAAAACTCCATATGAACTGTGGAAGGGACGTAAGCCAAATATTTCATACTTTCACGTCTTTGGTTCTAAATGTTTTATTCATAATAATGGATCCCAAAGCCTAAAGACTTTTGATCCTAAAGCGGATGAAGGAATCTTTCTAGGCTACGCCAAAAATGGAAAGAATTTTCGCATTCTCAATAAGATCAAATCGAAGGTTGAGGAATCTATTCATGTTGTGTTTGATGATGCTAACCAAGAGCCGAGTAAGGTAAGTATAAATGATGTAGGAGTTGAAGATCTATGTCATCAAGCGTCCAAAATTACTATTGATGAAGATACTGACGATGATGATGAGATCTCAGTGCCTCCTCCTAAGAATACTCGTGAAATCAATCTAAATTATCATGTAAGAAACACGAATGATCATGAAAAGAATGATCATCAAGTGCAAAGAAGAAATCATGAACTTGAAGCGCCAACGCAGGAGAATGGTCAAGCGAATGATTCTCAAGCGTCTGTTCATTCTCAAAACCCCTTCCAAACAGATAGACTATGGTTACGTGACCATCCACCTGAGCAAATCATTGGAGATATTGAAGCACCAGTTAGAACTAGAGCCGCTACATTTAATGAGGCTATGTTCGCAAGCTTTCTATCTCAAATGGAACCTAAGAAAGTGGATGAAGCGTTAAGTGATCCAAGTTGGATTGAAGCTATGCAAGAAGAGCTCAATCAGTTTGAGCGAAATAAAGTTTGGATGTTAGTACCAAGACCAACTCATCAAGGAGTTATTGGAACTAGATGGGTATATAGAAACAAGATGGATGAGGACGGCATTGTTGTAAGAAACAAGGCCAGACTCGTAGCTCAAGGATACTGCCAAGAGGAGGGCATTGACTTTGATGAGACTTACGCTCCTGTTGCTCGTCTTGAAGCAATCCGCATGTTTCTAGCGTACGCAGCGTTTAACAAGTTTACAGTATTTCAAATGGACGTAAAGAGTGCCTTCCTGAATGGTAAACTCCAAGAAGAAGTGTATGTGGAGCAACCTCCAGGATTCATCAACAATCATGGTAAGGGTATGGTTTACAAGCTCGAAAAGGCACTTTATGGGCTTAAGCAAGCACCTCGAGCATGGTATGACACTCTCTCTATCTTTCTTATTGGTAAAGGTTTTTCAAAAGGCAGCGTTGACACAACGTTATTTAAAATTACCAATGATGAAGATATTCTCTTAGTTCAAATTTACGTTGATGACATTATATTTGGTTCTACTAATAAGCGTCTGTGTGAGAAATTTTCGAAAATGATGCAAGAACAATTTGAAATGAGCATGATGGGTGAATTAACCTTCTTCTTAGGACTACAAGTTAAACAACTCCCTAATGGCATATTTATCAACCAAGCTAAATATACACGAGATATGATTAAGAAATTTGGTATGGAAAATGCATCATATTCAAAAATTCCAATGAGCCAAACGCTTAAGTTAGATAAAGATGAAAGTGGAAAGAAAGTTGATATCACTAATTATAGAGGTATCATAGGATCACTTCTTTATCTCACTGCCAGTAGACCTGATATTATGTTTTCGGTATGTATGTGTGCACGATTCCAAGCTGATCCTAAAGAGTCACACTTGACTGCTGCCAAGAAAATCCTTAAATACCTAAAAGGCACACAACATGTGGGCTTATGGTATCCCAGGGATTCTCCTTTTGAACTAATCGGTTACTCAGATGCAGATTTTGCAGGTTGCAAAATAGATCGTAAAAGCACTAGTGGTACTTGTCAATTCTTAGGTGATAGGTTAGTTTCATGGCATAGCAAGAAACAACAATCCATAGCTACCTCCACAGCCGAAGCTGAGTATGTAGCTGCAGGAAGTTGTTGTGCACAAGTTCTATGGATGAGGCAACAACTTAGAGATTACGGAACAATCTTAGGACCAACCCCCATTCATTGTGATAACCAAAGCGCTTTAGCCATGACTCAAAACCCTGTTCTTCATTCAAGAACCAAACACATTGACATTAGATACCATTTCCTTCGTGACCACGTTCAAAAGAAAGATATCTCCATGCACTTCATTGGAACTGACAAACAACTGGCAGATATCTTCACCAAAGCACTCAATGAACAACGTTTTCTCACTTTGAGAAGTGAACTAGGTATGATTGATTTAAACGCTTGATCATGAAGCATCATATTTTATTAGGCATATAATTTAGGGGGAATCCACTTAAGTTATATCTCACAATATTCTTAAACAAATTTTTTTTACTTGATCATAACTGTAAGCGTCAATGATAAAATTTTCAGATGCATAATCATCAACGCTCAGTTCTATGTTTGCATAAAATATTGAATGCTCAAAATATTGAAGTCTTTTGACTTCAAGCGTCCATCTTATCAGCTAAGCGCTGAATAGTTTATCAAAAATTTATAAAATATTTTTGTTACAAGCCATGCATAAAATTTTTCAAACTTCTTTCAAGGTCGTGGGTAGACTCAAAGGTCTATTTTGTAATCTACTCACACGCCTCTATCACATCAAACTGGCGGGTACTCAAATTTTTTAAAAATGACGGTTCAGAGATAGCACGTGTTTGTGTACGTGTCAGTGTACAAACATGCGCGTGTGTTACACTCTGAAAATACCAAACGTTAATTTTTCTTTAACTCGGATGTCAAATCTTTATATATGAGAATTACCAAATGTAACTTCTCTCTTTTACACAAAACTCGCGTCCGCAGTTAATAAATTTATGGCTAAGATTCAACAGTTATTACACGTGTTTAAATCCTACTAAGACTACACAACACAAGTTTCAAAAACTCTTTACTGTGTCATTTAAAACACAAACTCTGCAGAAAAAGTAACTTACTTTCTATTCACGCATATCTGCAAATCTCTCTTTATCTCTCTCAATACAACAGAAAATCTCAGTTCATCTTCTTCGTTTTAAACAAAAAATGGCACCAAAGAAATCATCATCTACTTCTGCTGAAACTACCATCAAGGTAACTGAAGGTCTTGTTGTCGACTGGAAATTCCTATATGAACAAACTCAGATCAACCTGACGGACGTAATGGACATGGTCGTCCAAGCTGGGCTCAAACCCTTCTTAACCCAATACTCTTATATGTTTCCTACTGAAGTTGAAACTTTCTGGAAGACTGCTACCCTTTCAGAGGACAAGAAGTCCATCTCTTGTAAAATTCCCTTCTCCAAGAAGGAGTCTCCAAAGGAATTCATCCTATCTGCTTCCACCATTGCCAAGAACTTCAATTTGCCTAATGAGGGTGAGGCACTGGATTCTGTTACGTTAAAACAAATTAAGGAAGCATGGGCAATCATGAGTGCGTACGACGACGTTCCTTACACTCAATACTTCGAGAAGAAAGATCTGGTGTCCAAATATCGGTTATTGGCTGATTTCTGCAGCAAGATCATAGAATGCCGCGTGGGAACCTTTGATAAAGTAAATCCTGTCCAATTTCAGATGATGGTTGCTATACTCTTCAACATCAAAATCAACTGGAGTGAGTACATCTTCGGACGGTTTCGGGACAGTCTAAGCGCTTCAAATAAGCCTTATGGACTCATCCTGAGTGACATCTTGTTTAAATCGAATTGTGTGTACTCGTCTGGACTTCCTTTGAATAAGTCCAAGTTGTTGGGAAAAAGGATTCTGACCAATATGTTCAATCCTCCAAAAGTTAGTGGTGCGGCTAGACCCCTATCTGAGCGACTGGAAGAACGCCAACTGCTTGCTCAAAAGGCTGAGAGACCAGTGCCAGAGGAAGCTGTGAAGCGTCCAGCAGTAACGAAGAAGAGAGCCCCCAGAAAACCCAAAGTTAAAATTGCCGTCCCCTCTCAAAAGATTGATGAGGAAACTGATGAAGATGCCGAGGACAAGTTGCCTCTCAAAAGACGAAAGCTGGAAGGGATCATTAAGCAAATAGACTTTGAAGAACCAGCTGCTGATCCTCCCGCTCCTCCGGCTAAACTAGTTGAAGGAGTCAATATTAAGAAAATCTTTAAGCGTTCCAGGACTAGCAAGCGTCAAGCTACTCCTGAAGAGCCTGAGACAGTTGAGCCAAGCGCTCAAGTCGTCGTTGAGCCAAGCGCTCAAGATGTTACAGTTGAGCCAAGCGCTCAAGTTGCAGTTGAGCCAAGCGCTCAAGTTGTAGTTGAGCCAAGCGCTCAAGATGCTGCTGTTGAGCCAAGCGCTCAAGAAACTGCTGTTGAGCTTAGTTCTCAGGGTAAGTTTATTTCTTCCCACAGCATTTCTATTCCTACATCTGTAGAAGATCCTGCTCTTATAGAGGATGGCTCTTGTTTTTCAGCTATAGTTCCAGCTGCTGCTGAAGTGTCCACAGATGTTCTGTTGGATGTGGACCTGACTGGAGTTGTAGCTATCGCTCAAGATGTTGCCGCTAAAGTAGCTGCAATTGAACCTGAGGAACCTGCTACTTTAACAGAGGCACGTTCAGAAGATCAGAACGCTGCTGAAGACGTTAGAGCTCCTCGTCACTTCTTTCAACTCGATCCGCTGAAGACAATTGATCATTCAATTAACTATATGCCCCCAGCGCTCGACGAAGATTTCATTCCTGCAGGATATAATATAGAAAGATATATTGCTGCAGAAGCTGACGCTGCAAGACTGATTGACTTTGACAGCGCAATCAAAGCAACCGTTCTAGACAGACCAGGAGACAGACCTCCTAGATGTGCCGTGGATGTGGCTTACTATCTTGACAATGGCCACAGCAGACCAACTGGGTTCGCGCTAAGGGATTACAGTGTTCGTGTGTATGATCCTCTCCGTCCTAGCTTTCTCAATCCCTCAGAGTCAGTCTTGAACAGAGAAGGTTACACACATTTCCCTCAGACGGCTCACAGCCCTGAAAATCTTGCATCGGCCCGACCTCTCTGTCTATGGAAAAATAAAGAGATTCATGCTGGTGAGCGCCTTGAATCGTTGACCGATCTGCTCCAGACTGAAGCTGATGCTTACTTTGACAGCGTCTGGAATGCCAACTATCAGCCTGATAAGCACCGCTTTGAAGCCATAAGAGATATTCATCTTGAAGGTATTCGTGCTATGGTGAATGCTGGCACAGACTTCTGTATAAATGAAGTAAATTGGGTTGAAGCGTACATGGGACATAAATACACCTTCCCAGAGTTAGTCCAAGCTCCCCATCTTTTCGGCATAGGCATGCATGACAAGAAGCGTCAATTCGCCAAGTATTGCCTCCTGAAGCGTCAACAAAGACTCGGACCTGTTCTCAAGCTCCCAATTATTAGACATCAAATAGAACAATGTCTACGTCAAGAACTTCAGAGATTATCCATCACCCCTCTTCGGTTTAATGCTCAAGCGTCTTCCAGTGGTACAGTTGGTGAACGGTGCTTAAATCTTGCTCCAAGCCACTGTGAAGAAAACTTCAATCTGATGGTAAAGATTCTATCTCCCGTATCTCTCTTTGATAAAATCTTCACTGCCAATCTCAGATCTTGGAATGGCTCAGTGATCAATTCATTCAAAGGATATCCGCTGCTCCCTTCCATTCGCAGTGAGGTACTCAATCACTATGAGTATGTTCTTTCTCTGCTTGAAAGGAATCAAGAGCTCGCTCAAGCCATTTATCCGTATCTTGAAGAGTACTATGCGGACTGTGTGCCTACACATCGACGTCCTGCATCTCTTCCCTCAGATTGCTTGATTGGATTTTCCAGAACTCACTGCACAGATTCACTATTCTCCATCGCTCAAGCGCCGTCCAAAATTTTCCCAGATCATGTGCTGGATATCATTGGTCCAATGTACATCAGGGCCATTGATAGTCCTCTTCGCACATTTATCTCCGGTACTTGTATGTCCAGGACCAGACTCATTGAACTCTTGGATTCTACATCCACCTCTTATGCCGACTCAGCAAGCTGGAACTTTCAATTCACTGACTTTCGCCAGCCTGAGTCAACGCTTGAGGAAGCGCCTGCTGAGACATCTGAAGCGTCCAAATCTGCAGATACCAGTATTCCTGACGCTCCTGAACATGCTACCATTGATAGTGCTGAAGATACTTCCCTGGATATTCGAGGTACTGTTTTTGATCCAGC
Organism: Buddleja alternifolia; assembly: GCA_019426215.1. Classification (NCBI taxonomy): domain Eukaryota; kingdom Viridiplantae; phylum Streptophyta; class Magnoliopsida; order Lamiales; family Scrophulariaceae; genus Buddleja; species Buddleja alternifolia. The sequence goes on from CM033392.1 coordinate 26,879,248, forward strand.
CTATCAAGTTCCTTTTGACTCTCTCAAACACTCATCACGATTCAAGCGACCAGCTCCTCAAGTGGTTCAATCAGATGAGAGTCAAGCCTTCGGTCCCCTGCTTAAATCTGTTTTGGAGACAATTAGCGCTCAAGCTACTCAGAGTGAAGAATCTCTCCATTGGATTAAGGAAGACCTGGCAAAGATTGAAACTCACGTAATGAGCGCTCAGATTGCTCATATGCGTAGTTCAGCTCAAGCGGCAGTTGGTGAGTGCAAACAAGACTTTCAAGAAATGCAGGATGCTGCCCACGCCACCCAACTTGCCATGAAAGAAGAACTTGAAAAGCGCCTTGCAACCCTTGAGATATCTGTGAATGACGCCACCAGCGCTAAGCTTCTTGTTATGCAGGAACGCTTCGACAAGCGTCTGGATGACATCACAGATTCCTTATCCCAGATTGCTCATCAGGTAAGTGTACTCACAAACCACTTCTTAAAATCTGATGATGGCAATAAGGGGGAAGAGAAGAAGAAAGGAGAAAAGCGGAAAGCGTCCAGTTCAAAAGTTGAAGATCCTCCGTCTGCTAAGCGTCAAATGCCTCCTTCTCAGTCTGCGCTTAATCTCCCGTCTTGGATAACTGCTCTGACACAAAGTTCATCCGGAGCGCCCAGTAGTACACTAAGGGAACCTCCTAGAGCGTTATATCCAAACCTACCAATTCCTACAAGAGCACTGCTTGAACAGTTTGACATTCCTCTTCAGAGAACATCCATTTCAGAACCTACAGATCCACAGATCTTAGCTGAAGAAAGGAAAATGACTGATTTTAGCCAAGCTTTTCGAATCTGCCTAAGGTACATTGGTATCGACCCAACTGACTGGGATAATCACTTTAAAGTATTCAAAAAGAGACAACAAGAAGAAAACAAGCTTATCATCAACAAAGATCATGAAGCAATGATGATCTTGGAAGACAATCTGACTGAAGCTATCCGAGCTGAAATGTCCAAGCGATACAGAGTTAGACCAAGTCATTAAAGCTTTCTGATTTTACATTATCTATATTCTTGTCTCTTATATCTTTAAATATTCAGCTGTAAAAATGCTTGTAATTCTCGATAAATATGAAATGCATTTTTTTTTGCTGAAACATCTCGTTGAAGCGTAACTAACTTTAACTAACGTCTACTGATCAAAGCTAACTTTTACGTTTGGCTATCTAACTCTTGAACTATAAAAGAGTAAGTATTGCCATCATCAAAAAGGGGGAAATTGTTAGGAATTTCATGTTAGAAGTTTTGATGATGACAATTAAGTTTTTGTTAGACCCCAAAAAAGTTGTAAGTTTATTTTTTGTAGAAAACTTGTATAGGCTTTGAAGCGTTAGACTTGTAATAGATTTATTAGGCTTTGTTATCTTACTTTAGAGTGTTAGGCAAAATAGTCTTAGGCTGAGCGTCTGATGATTTCTGAGTGAGTTTATCAGTGGTAAAGTTCGAAGACTCAAGCGCCTGATCTCAGAAGATAGATACAGTCTCCAAGCGTCCACTTTGGCCAGCTATATCAAGCGTTACCTTATGGGACAGAAGTGATCTCACCTGAATTTACTTCTAAGTCCAGAAGGAGTTTAATGCAAATATTCTCAAAGCATTAAATACCAACGGGTATTAATTTCAAATGCATTAAATGTTGATAAGAGCATTTAATATGATAAGCAATGTCAGACGTACGGAGAAGCCACCCTATTGGACTGTCAACTATCTCAGACTGCAGCACCAACTTTCGTGCAGCAGATTTTCAGGAAAAAGGACAAAAGCTGTTCACTCGCGAAAGTGAGAGACACGCGCCAGTGCATGTGTCAAACGGACACTTTCTCCAAGAATACCTATAAATAGGACTTCAACAACAAACAAAATGGGATGCAACAATTTTATCAAAGCCAAATTGCTGTTGCATTAAAATCTCATTCCTTAAATTCTCAGAAAAGCCCGAAACTTCAAGAAACATCCAAATTGCTTTTCTTATATTCCTGAGACAGTCAACAAATATCTCAAACATTCTTTTTGCAGAAACCAGATTCCTACTGAGATATTACCAAGTTGTTTGAACTTCATCAAAATCAAACAAACCTTTTAGAAAATCCCATCCAAGCCTCGCGATCTGTGTGAAGTCGAAGTTGGATACTTGCATCATTTCTGGGTGAAAGAAGCAAGAGGGTTGAAGTGATTTGAAGCAGAAATCTGTGTGATCAAGGAGCTCAAGTCATCGACATCCATCTCTCCCTAATTTGTAGAAGATTCTGTGTGATTCTTTGAGAATCATCTTAGTGGATTGCCTCCAAGTGCAAAGGAGAAGAAGGACGTAGTTGGGATTACACCACCCAACGAACCTTACAAATATTGTGTTATTTACTTTTCAGTCATTTCATTCATCTATCATATCACTGCATAAGTAAAACACAATCAAAAGCTAAGCACCTAAGAAACATCTTGTGACGCTAAAACTTTCAAAGAGAAGACTCCAAAATCATTCCGCTGTGCTAACCCTGATTAAAAGAACTGAACGCTTAACCTACAAGGTCAAAGTATTCAATTCCTGAAGTCTAAGTTAACTTTATAAAACAGTCTTCATTAGACGCTTCACAAAGTCTCAAATATCTTGTGTGAACGCTAAGGTGAAGCGTCACACTCTTCAAGCGCCTATCATTTCAAGCGTCCAAATACGTTTAATACGAAATCAATTTTAAGTCGAAAAAGACTTAAAGGGTCTATTCAACCCCCCCCTTCTAGACCCTTTCGTATGCCACTTGGGACCAACAGGACCACCAAGCAGTATCAGAACGGTTGAAGTAGAAACCGTAGCGTTTTTTAGCGTAACTTCTTGCTTAGATCCATTTTTCAAACTTAGTCGCTTTTTGAAAAATTACATATCATGGATTTTACTAAGATGCCAAAGTTGATTGAGTCAAACGATGACTCACGGAAACTTAGAGCATTTACATACTTATGCTCATGTGATAACGAAATGTGCGATGTTATTACAGATGGCCCCATTCAAATCATGAAAGTTATAACTCGACCCCCTGGAGCGATTAAAGTGACTCCAGATGGTTATGTCGAGAAGCTGAAAGTAGAATGGACGCCAGATGATCGAAGAAGAGCGAATCTGGATAATGTTGGACAAAGCGCGCTCTACTCATCATTGATAGATAATGAGGGATTGTTCAACAAAATCAAGCTTTGAAAAACTTCAAAGGAAATATGGGATAAGTTGGCTACTGTGTGTGAAGGATTTGCACAGATGAGGGAGAACAAGCTCTCCATAGCAATGCAAAAATTTGAGTTCTTCAAGATGCAGCCCAACGAGATGCTAGATCAATTGGATGCGAGGTTTACTTCACTTATTACAGAGTTAACGTCATTAGACAAGGAGTTGACCAATAAGGAAATGGTCAATGAGATTTTTAGAAGTCTTCCAAGCAAATATTTGATGAAGACTGTTGCGATGAGACAATCTCAGATGTTGGATATCATGACTCTAAAGTATGCATTTTCGGAGCTAAGGGCTTTCAAATTTGAATTGGGCGAAGTCAGCGATATGCCGACTTCAGCGATTGAATCTGAATCGTTCATTGCAACTACTAAGAGTAAGGGTAAATCGACCAATGAGGTGATAGCGTCAGAATTAAATGAGGAAAAGGAAATGGCTTTATTGGTTAAGAAGTTTAAGAAATTCTTGAGATATGAAAAGAGAAATGCCAATGGACAAACTTCATACTAAACCCCTCCCCTTGCACAAGTGCCTCAGTATCAAGCGCCAGCGTATTCTGCACCACAACCTCCAGCATCGATTCAGTACCAAGCGCCTCCGTCTCCAAATCAGAATCAGAATCTCTCAGTGCTAGTGGTTTCTAAGCCACATAGTGCAAGGTTAATAACTGAACAAAAAATACAAACTAATCTTTGTTATAATTTCAGGAAATCGGGCCACTACTAGGTTAATTTCCCTTCTCCAAATGTATTAAAGCCCACAAGGTAAGATCACTTGGATAGAAACCAATTCAGGAGCAACCTTCGTCGACAAGGTTTGCTAGCAGAATCCACACCTGAAGAGGAAAAGGTGTAGCATTTGTTGAGAAGAGTTCAAACAGTCAAATGCTGAATGAACAAAAGGATAGTGGTATGAAGCCAAATGAGAAAGCCAAAGTTGACTCAGGCAAGGGAAAGATGAAAGTGAATGATTCACAAAGGAAGGTTTATCCAAACACTCAAAAGGTTAAGGAGAAACCTTGTGAGTGTGAATCAAAAGCTAAGCATCAAGCGTCCAAAGTGCATCCTAAGATAGTGCCAAGGAAATACCAGCGTCAATATCCACAGAGATCAAGGTTATATTATCAGTACTATGATATAACTATGATTATGATTATAACTATGATAAAGAATATTACTATACACCTAAAAAGCACACACAACACAAACCAAAACCCAAAAAGGCCAATCTTCCTGCAATGAAGACTAGGCAAATATGGGTTCCGAAAGTTTTAATTCAGACTAGTGCTACTAATGTTAAAGGACCCAAGTTACAATGGGTACCTAAAAATAATTAGAACTATCCTTTGAATGCAGGTATCTAGAGCCAGCACCGATACATCGCTTTGGTACATCGATAGTGGGTCTTCAAGGCATATGAAAGGCTCAAAAGATCTTTTGGTGAACTAACGTATAACCAATGGTCCTCAAGTCATATTCGGTGACAACTCCAAAGGTAAAACCAAAGTTATAGATATCATGCTTAGGGGAAACATCATGATAAGTGACATATATTATGTTGAGGGTCTTAAGCATAATTTATTGAGCATTAGTCAATTTTGTGATAAAGGCTTTGAAGTTAAATTCTCTAGTGACTATTGCTATATTAACGATGCTAAGACTGGATCTACTAAATTAAAAGGAAAAAGAACACATAATGTTTATTTAGTAGATTAGGGTTCAACAATTGATAACAACCCTACATGCTTTGTCGCTAAAAGTCAAAATGAATTGGGTTGGTTATGGTATAGAAAAATTAATCACCTCAACTTTAAGACAATCTCTTAGTTAATATTGCTAAATATTGTAGAGAAATTACCTAAGGGTTCCTTTCAAAAAAATCGCTTATGTGATGCATGTCAAATGGGTAAACAAGTTAAATCATCTTTTAAGAAGAAACCTCATCTATCTACTTCTAGAATTCTTAAACTATTGCATATGGAAAACCTCATCTATCTACTTCTAGAATTCTTAAACTATTGCATATGGATTTGTTTGGTCCTATTCAAATCATGAGTGTTAGTGGTAAAAAGTATTCACTAGTGATAGTTGATGATTTCTCATGCTATACATGGGTAGAATTTTTAGCGTCAAAATATGAAACTAGTGTCAAGCTCACAGCGCTAATCCATCAATTACAAACCTCAAAAGATATAAAGGTGACGAGAATTAGAAGCGATAGAGGAATTGAATTTACTAACCATGTTGTTGAAAAGTTTTGTACAGATTTTGAAACACTTCATGAGTATTCTGCGTCTAGAACGCCTCAACAGAATGGAGTTGCTGAGCAACGGAACAGAACTCTTAAAGAAGCCGCTAGGATAATGTTACCAGAGTCCAAGTTGCCTCAAAGGTTTTGGGCCGAAGCAATCAATATCGCTTGCTACACACAGAACTAGTGTATGATTAACAAGTAACATGGAAAGACTCCATATGAGTTATGGAAGGGACGTCTCAGATCAATCTTAGTGATGATAGTGATGATGATGAGGATGATGAGATCTTTGTGCCCAATCCTAAGGCTACTCGTGAGGTTATCAATGATGATATTGTAAGAGATGCCGATGATAATGAAGAGAATGATCATCAAGAGTAAATTGGAACTGTGAATGATGAAGCAACTGCGCAAGAGATAAATGGGGGTCAATCAATTGATAATCAAGAGTCTCTCAACCCATTCCAACCAAACCGTAAATGACTTAGAGATCATCCACCAAATCTAGTGATTGGAGATATTAGAGCTCCTGTGAGGACTAGAGCCGCTACATTGATGTTCACAAGCTTTCTATCTTAAATGGAACCAAAGAAAGTGGATGAAGCGTTTAGTGATTCAAGTTGGGTAAAAGCGATTAAATGGAAGCTTAACCAATTTGAGCGTAATAAGGTTTGGACACTAGTTCCCAAACCAACTCACCAAGGAGTTATTGGGACTAGATGGGTTTTTAGGAACAAGATGGATGAAGATGGTATTGTTGTAAGAAACAAAGCCAGATTATTCGCTTAGGGTTATTGTCAAGAAGAGGGTATTGACTTCGATGAAACCTATGCCCCAATAGCCCGTCTTGAAGCGATTCGGATGCTCCTAGCATTTTCCGCATTCAACAAATTTATAGTATATCAAATGGACGTGAAGAGTGATTTCCTGAATGGTAAACTCCAAGAAGAGGTATATGTGGAGCAATCCTCAGGATTCGTCAACAACCATGGCAAAAGTATGGTCTACAAATTAGATAAGGCACTTTATAGCTTTAAACAAGCACCAAGAGCCTGGTATGACACTCTCCCTATCTTCCTTATAGGTAAAGGCTTTTCAAAAGGTATCATTGATACAACGTTATTCAAAATTACCCATAACGAAGATATTCTTAGTCCAAATTTATGTTGATGATATTATTCTCGGATCTACTAATAAGCGATTGTGTGATAAATTTAAGAAAATGATGTAAGATCAGTTTGAAATAAGCATGATGGGTGAATTAACTTTCTTCTTAGGATTACAAGTTAAACAACTCCCTAATGGCATATTTATAAACCAAGCTAAATATACAAGAGATATGATTAAGAAATTTGGTACGGAAAATGCATCATCTTCAAAAATTCCAATGAGCCAAATGCTTAAGTTAGATAAAGATGAAAGTGGGAAGAAAATTGATATCACTAACTATAGAAGTATCATTGCATCATTTCTTTATCTTGCCGCTAGACCTAATATTATGTTTTCGGTATGCATGTGTGCACGCTTTCAAGCTGATCCTAGAGAGTCACACTTAATTGTTGCCAAGAGAATCCTTAAATACCTCAAAGGTACACAAAATGTGGGCTTATGGTATCCAAGGGACTCTGCTTTTGAACTAATTGGTTATTCAGAAGCAGATTTTGCAGGATGCAAAATAGATAGAAAAGTACTAGTGGTATATGTAAATTTCTTGGTGATAGATTAGTTTCATGGAATAGTAAGAAACAACAATCCATAGCAACTTCTACCGATGAAGTAGAGTATGTAGCCCCTGGAAGCTATTGTGCACAAATCCTATGGATGAGGCAACAACTTAGAGATTATGGAATTATCCTAGGTTCTACCCCAATCCATTGTGATAACCATGTTAGAGTATATGCCCTCAAATGCCATAAAGAGGATAGATTTATAGGGCATTGAATCGTAACTAAACAATATCTTTTAGTAATATAAGGCATTGTTTTGTTGTTTTCTTATAGGCAATTGTAAGGTTTTAATAAACAACGTAAAGTCCTTGATAATAAGGCAAACATTCTACTTCCTATGGGTTAGGAAGAATGGCACGAGAAAAGTTTGATCCTTATTTATCTAAAACTTGTTCGCAAGTCGAAGAGAGTATTGACTGGACATCAATACTAGATAAAGACTTGTATAATGTAAGTTTTGACGGAGAAAGTGCCAGTCAATCACTATGGGAATGATAGTGGAAACTTATGTCATAGACATCTCAATTAGACTGATATGTTCAAACACGACTCGCATCGGTTTCATCACATGGGTTTTCACTCACTGACAGTCGATGATGAAACTGATAAGTTGTGATAGGTACACGTGAACCTTAGACCTGAGGAATCAAGTTGAAGACGTACTTCTGACATCAAGTCTGTCATTAGAGTAGTTAGATCAAATTCACCCTTTGATGGGATCGACCTCGAAGTGCGACTTGATGGGCAAGTAGCAGTCTTAACTGATTACCAAAATGGGATTTATTCTCTCATAAGTGGATGAGCTAAATATCCTATGCAGTCATGAATGAGTGAGGTTAAAAGACTTTGGCCAAAGCATAAAGAGATACTCATGTTAGACATGAAGGTATACTCATAGACATCGATTCATTATGAGCTAAGCATATGGTCAAGTCCTGTGAGTTTGACTGAACCATGACTCTTACTTGACTGGGATATATGAATAAAAGGTTTATACTCGTACAGTATTCACAGCGTAAAAGGTTTGGAATGATCCTAATCATTCGTTCTCAATTGGGGTACAATGCGAGCCACGAGTCTGGCTAGGTGTTACTCACATCCTCTTGGTTTCCTCCCAATTGCTTTTTGAGACGAACCTAAAGAGTCGCCCTTAAAGAAATTGCAAAAGGAAAAATTATGGAATAGACTTGAGAGAATTTTTTGGTATTGGATATCAAAATTAATTAATTAATTAATCATTAGATGATTTTATTAATTAATTAAGTTAATGAATTAATTAATTTCTTAGAGAAAATTAATTATAGAATTAGCATAGATTTAATTAGTTATTTAATTAATTTATTTATTGGATAAATAATATTAATTAGTTAATTAATTAAACAAACAAACATGGACTAAAAAGTCCGAAGGCTTTCTAAAGCCTAAAGTGGGCGTCCATATGAGGGTTCAAGAAGCCTATGGTTATTATTTCCTAGTGTAGTATAAATATACTACTTAGTGGAAATAATAACAAGTCTCCTACATTAACTTTCTCTCCAAGTCAAGAAGTCTTCCAACCCTCTCTTTCTCTCTCCCCTAGCCGGTTTCAAGAAAAGAAAAGAAGAGGATTTTTCGCTTTGATTTCCGGTGTGGAAATTTAGAGACAGTGACGATTTTACTGTTCAAAAAAGGATCAAGAAAACTGGTTTAGAATTCAACATACGTGAAGAAAGGTACATGAATTCGAAACACAATTTGAATATGTGAAACCACTTGGGCTTTTCAATTTTATCTTCCGCTGCTTTTTTATGCAATAACAACCCAACAAACCAAAGCGCTTTAGCTATGACCCAGAACCCAGTCCTTTATTGTAGAACTAAACACATTGACATTTGCTATCATTTCTTGCTTGACCATGTTCAAAAGAAAGATATCTCAATGCATTTCATTGGAACTGACAAACAATTGGCAAATATTTTCACCAAAGCGCTCAACGAACAATATTTTTTCACTTTGAGAAGTGAATTAGATATGATTGATTTAAACGCTTAATCATGAAGCCTCATACTTTTCATAGACATATAATTTAGGGAGAATCCACTTTATTATAATGTCTAAAAATGATTTCAAAATTGAAATGAGTTATCAATTTTAGGGGGAACTTTAAGATTGTACCTATTTCAAACAATAAGCGACAATGATCAAAATTGATTTTCAAAATGATATGCATTGATCATCAGCTTTTACTTTTATGCATGCCAATTAATCGCTAATAAAACAAAATTAATCGCTAATAAAATTAATTTGAAGGGCCACCCACTGCACGCACTCGTCTGTGCGTGCGACGACGTGTGCTAAAACCTAGCCGTGCGCCCAAGCCACACGTTGTGCGTTGGGTGCACGACATCAGGATCAATGGGCTCTGGTTTTTGACCCGGGTCCTAATGGGTCGGGTCGAAATTTCTCGGGTCCAATTTTAAATAAATGGATTTTGGGCTATTTTAATTATCCGGGTGGGTCACAAGGATGATGACCCGGATTTAATTAAACAAGCCCAAATTGTTTTAATTAAAATTATGGACTTTCAATAAATTAGTTTTGGGCTTAATTAATTGAATATTAAATATGTTAATGGTTGGTAATTTATGTTTGATGAAAACAAGCTCAAATTGTTTTTATTGAATATTTATTATTTAAGTGAAATAATTAATTAATTATTCTTGGAGGATTTTTTAATTAATTAATTTATTTAAATAATAAATTCTCACTAGATGGTTTATTATCATAAGTACCAATAAAGTTTGGAATTTTATTGAGAAAATTAATTAGTTGGACTAATTAATTATTATCTTAATCACCAACATAGTTGATTTAAATACCGCGAGCATGTATTATATGATGGTGACATTTATTCATGGGCTTAGGTTGTTTTCTTTTTAATGAGTTGTAAAGGCCGGATTTGAGCCTGTTTATTTTATTTCTAGAATTATGTATAGGTTGTTAATTTAATCTCATGTAATAGATAGAAATAGAATAGGACATTTTTAAAAGGAGATCAATCCAAATGAAGAAGGAGCTTGGAGCCCAAAAAGAATAGCTAGGCTTATTTTTCATTTTTAGGATAGCCCATTGGCTTGGGCCCTCTAGATAAAGCCCATGGATAAATGTGTTGGATTTATTGCTTTCGATGCATGTTCATTAATTATGTGAAGCATGTATGTTATCAATATTCGCTATATAAATTTGATTATGTGCAAAGTGAGACTTAGATAAATGTTTAGAACATGAATTCTTCCCATTAAAAATTATACTAAGTCGGTAAGGGGTGCTAGGCATCCTTCCCTTCCACTAAACTTAGTAGAGTTAAGTTTTAAACCTAGTATGTAGCATCTTCCCAGTAAGTGGGGGTCATACATCAAGATTTAATTCTAAAATTTTATTAAATGCATTAGATGCCTTAATCGAGACATATTTCACTCCAAATATCGTTAAAGGGTTGCAAGGTGAAATTCAAATATTAGATTATGAGGAGTTAGTGGAAATAAACTTAGATAGTCCACAAAGCCTATAAATCATTAAAGGGTTGCGGTTTTGGTGGGTTATGGGAAAAAGAAGATTGGACCGTCTATTGGATAGATTGATGTTGGACATCTCTTGAATTAAGTAATGGACCAAATACCGTTAAAGGGTTGCCATCCATTACATTAATTAAAGAACTCAATCCCCACTACGAAGCTATAAACAACGATCACTTCCGTTTTTCACAGTGGGAGTGTGAATCTCGAAAAATGTAGTGGGAGCCAAGTTATAAGTCGAAGTCCTTGATTTTAAACTTGCTTTTAGTTTAGTTAAATACGTCTAATTAAGTCTGGTTTATTTTCTACAGTTATTTGATTTATCTCTCTCAAATCTAAAAATGTCTCCCAACCCACTGTCAAAATTAATGGAGAACACGATTCTCACTGGTCCAAATTACATAGAGTGGCTCACAAAGCTGAGGATGGTCCTTAACAGTGAATCCATAGACTATGTACTGGAAGTTGGTCGTCCTCCCATTCCCGAAAAAGACGAGGATGATGAAGTTCGCCTTGCTCGTTGGGATTGGTGTTGTGACAACCATATAGCAAGAGTGTACATCTTAAGCTCCATGTGCATTGAGTTGCAGAGGTCTCATGATAAGATGGATAATGCAAGAGACATTATCCTACACTTGGATGAGTTGTTTAAAGAATGCGGTAGGACCACTGGATATTTCATATCAAGAGATCTTTTCCGAACTAAGATGACTGAAGGAGAGGATGTTGGAGAACACGTTTTCAAAATGATGACCATGATAGAAAAACTAAAATCTTTAAACTTCTACATGGACCTACATCTCCAAGTTGCCCTCATCCTACAGTCACTCCCTGATTCATTCTATTATTTTGTTATAAATTTTGACATGAATGACATTGAGGGTTCATTAGCTGGGCTTCTGGAAAAACTCAAAGTTACTCAAAAACAAATGAGAGCGGATAGATGGAACAATCCGATGGCAATTACTTTTCCTAATCCATTGGATGGATGAAGGAAGAATAACAACCATCTTGAAGAGGGAGCATCCAGCACGACTTGCAACAAAGCACAACAAAGGAGAAATAAGATGGCTAGAAACTAGAACATATGCTTATGCTGGGGTGAGCTAGGCCACTGGAGAAGAGACTATCCTAACAAACGAGCAAAAGGTAAAGAACTTTATGTTTTTGAAACTAATTGCTCTATTACCATATTTTCCTCTTCATGGATTCTTGATTCAGGAGCTAGTACTCATGCATGTTGTGTGAATCAGAATCTGGAAAGAAGTAGGAAACTGAGCCTTGATAAGGTGAAGATTAGAGTAGGTAGCGGGCAAAGCGTCGCAGCTACTAGAATTGGATCTACCTCATTGTTTTTAAAGTCTGGACATTTACTTTTTCTGGATAATGTTTTAGTTTTGCCCAATGGGCTTAAAAACATTGTTTCAATTCCCGTTTTAGTTAAAATTGGTTATACTTTCCGTTTTATTGATGAACATTGCAACATTTATTATGGTAATAAATTAGTAGGATTTGCTTCTTTAGTATATGGATTGTATTACCTTAATGTCCATAATGAGTGTTCTGTGAATACTATACAAAGGAAACGTAGTAGGCTTGGAATAAACTAAAGATTGACCTGACATCTTAGACTAGGCCATGCCGGCGAACATAAAATTCACAAAATGGAGAAACATGGACTAATTGGTCCAGTGGGATTGGATCCCTATCCTACTTGTGAATCTTGTCTCAAAGGCAAGATGACTAGATCCTCCTTCATAGGGACTTTTGAAAGAGCCTCACAAATCTTAGGTTTAGTGCATGCCGATGTTTGTGGACCATTTAGAGAAATGGCTCGAGGAGGTTTCCTTTACTTCATCACATTCACTGATGACCGTTCAAGATATGGTCTGGTGTACCTGATGAGGCACAACTCTGAATCTATTGAAAAGTTCAAGGAATTCAAGGCTTTAGTGTAAAATCAAACTGGTCAACATATAAAAACTCTTCGATCGGATCTAGGAGGAGAATATATGAGCGACGAGTTTGATGTATACCTTAGAGAGAATGGTATAGTATTACAGCTCACACCTCCAGCGACACCACAGTTAAATGGAGTTGCAGAGTGAAGGAATCGGACCCTGTTGGACATGGTTCGCTCCATGCTCAGCTACACTGACTTACCCATTTCACTGTGGGGTCATGCGCTGCTTACAATTGTACACATTTTAAATAGATGTATGTCCAAGTCCGTTCCTAAGACTCCATATAAGATATGGAGAAATAGGAAACCAAGTCTTAATCACATCAAGATTTGGGGATGTCTGGCTTATGTCAAAAAGACTAAAGTGGACAAGTTGGAGGCTAGATCCTTGAAAGGACATTTCGTTGGATATCCTGAGGATTCAATGGGATACCTCTTTTACCTGCACGATGATCAAAGGATCATTGTAGCTTTACAAGCCCACTTTCTTGAAGATGAGTTCATTCAAGAAAGAGGAGCAGGTAGAAAGATTGTTCTCAAAGAACAAAATGAAATTCCAGTGGATACATCTACACAATAAGTGAGAACTGAACCTTCTGCAACACAACCACAACCGCGAAGGTCAAGTAGAATACCTCAACCACCTGAGAGGTATGGATATCTAGTACAGAGGGAGCTGGATCTTCATTTTATATTAGAGGAAGATAATGGAGATGACCCCTCTACATATAATCAAGCGATAGTGGATGTGGATGCTACTAGATGGCGTGAAGCTATGCAAACTAAGATCAATTCGATGCATGCAAACTAACTTTGGAAACTTGTGGATCTGCTTGATGGGGTAAAACCAATTGGGCGCAAATGGATCTACAAGAGAAAGATTGGTGTTGATGGCAAGGTTGACACCTACAAAGCTAGGTTAGTGGCAAAATGGTATAGTCAAAAAGAAGGGATTGACTGCCAAGAAACCTTTTCACCAGTGGCTATGATCAAATTAATAAGGATTCCACTTGCAATAGCGACACACCTAAACTATGAACTATGAAATATGCCAAATGGATGTCAAAACTACTTTCCTAAATGGATTCCTAGAAGAGGATATCTATACGGAACAACCTAAAGGTTTTCTCTCCGAGGACCATATTCATAAGGTGTGTAAGCTTGAGAGATCCATTTATGGACTCAAGCAAGCATCTCGAAGCTGGAATTTGCGCTTTGATGAGGCTGTCAAATTTTTTAACTTCATCAAAAATGAAGATGAGCCATGTGTTTACAGGAAAGTTAGTGGGAGCAAGATAACATTCCTTGTGTTATATGTGGATGCCATATTACTCATAAGGAATGATATAGGAATGCTCGCCACTTTTAAGAAGTGACTTTTGATTACTTTCTCCATGAAAGACTTGGGAGAGGCAACTTATATTCTAGGGATTCGAATCTATAGAGATCGAACAAATAGAATGATGGGGCTCTCTCAAACCCTTTACTTAGAAAAGGTCCTAAAGAGATATAGGATGGAGGATTCTAAAAAAGGGTTCCTACCAATGAGGCATGGGATACATCTCTAGAAATCTATGTGTCCTCAAAGTGAGGAAGATAGAAAAGAGATGAGCACTATACCCTATGCATCTGCTATGGGTAGCCTGATGTACGTGATGCTGTGTACTAGTCCTGACATAGTTTATGCAGTAAGCGTTGTTAATCGATTTCAAGCAGATCCTGGTAAGGAACATTGGATAGCCGTGAAGAATATCTTGAAGTATTTGAAGAGAACTAAGGATATGATTCTCATCTATGGGAGTGGTTACCTGAGAGTGGATGAGTACACTGACTCGGATTTTCAATCAGATGTTGATGACTGTAAATCTACCTTAGGATTTACATTTACCCTCAATGGTAGGGCGGTGACTTGGAGAAGCTCCAAGCAAAGCACAACCGCAGACTCCATTACTGAGGCTGAATACATAGCTGTCTCTGAGGCAGCCAAAGAGGCTGTTTGGCTTTGGAAGTTCATAGAAGAACTTCAAGTGGTTCCTAGCATAAAGCTCTCGTTGCCACTTTACTGTGATAACATCGGAGCAATAGTGCAGGCAAAGGAACCTAGGTCTTACAACAAGTCTAAACACATTGAGAGGGGATATCACATCATAAGAAAGATCGTTGCACGAGAAGAAATATCTGTTCAAAAATAGCCTCAACTGACAATGTCGCTGATCCATTGACCAAGCCATTGGCACAGGCGGTGCTAGATAAACATCTCGAAGGGATGGTTATTAAATACCATAGCAAATGGCATTGAGTGCAAGTAGGAGATTGTTAGAGTATATGCATTCAAATGCCATTAAAGGATAGATTTATAGAGCATTGACTTGTAATGAAACAATATCTTTTAGTAATATAAGGCATTATTTTGTTGCTTTCTTATAAGCATTTGTAAGGTTTTAATAAACAACGTAAAGTCCTTGATAATAAGGCAAACCTTCTACTTCCTATGGGTTAGGAGAAATAGCACTAGAAAAGTTTGATCCTTATTATCTAAAACCTCTTCGCAAGTCGAAGAGAGTATTGACTGGACATCAATACTAGATAAAGACTTGTATGATGTAAGTTTTGACAGAGAAAGTGCCAGTCAATCACTATGGGAATGATAGTGGAAACTTATGTCGTAGACATCTCAGTTAGACTGATATGTTCAAACACGACTCGCATCGGTTTCATCACATGGGTTTTCACACACTAACAGTCAATGATGAAATTGATAAGTTGTGATAGGTACGCGTGAACCTTAGACCTGAGGAATCAAGTTGAAGACGTACTTGTGACATCAATTCTGTCATTAGAGTAGTTAGATCCAATTCACCCTTTGGTGAGATCGACTTCGAAGTGCGACTTGATGGGCAAGTAGCAGTCTTAACTGATTAGAAAAATGGAAGTGGATGAGCTAAATATCCTATACAGTCATGAATGAGTGAGGTTAAAAGACTTTGGCTAAAGCATAAAGAGATACTCATGTTAGACATGAAGGTATACTCATAGACCTCGATTCATTATGAGCTAAGCATATGGTCAAGTCCTGTGAGTTTGACTGAACCATGACTCTCACTAGACTGGGATACATGAATTAAAGGTTTATGCTCGTACGGTATTCACAGCGTAAAAGGTTTGGAATGATCCTAATCATTAGTTCTCAATTAGGATACGATGTGAGCCACGAGTCTGGTTAGGTGTTGCTCACATCCTCTTGGTTTCCTCCCAATTGCCTTTTGAGACGAACCTAAAAAGTCGCGCTTAAAGGAATTGCAAAAGGATAAAATCATGGAATAGATTTGAGAGAATTTTTCAGTATTGGATATCGAAATTAATTAAATAATTAATCATTAAATAATTTTATTAATTAATTAAGTTAATGAATTAATTAATTTCTTAGAGAAAATTAATTATAGAATTAACATAGATTTAATTAGTTATTTAATTAATCAATTTATTGGATAAATAATATTAATTATTTAATTAATTAAACAAACAAACATGGACTAAAGCCTAAAGTGGGCATCCATGAGAGTTAAAGAAGCCTACGGTTATTATTTCCTAGTGTAATATAAATATACTACTTAGTGGAAATAATAACAAGTCTCCTACATTAACTTTCTCTCCAAGTCATGAAGTCTTCCAACTCTCTCCCCTAGCCGATTTCAAGGAAAGAAAAGAAGAGGATTTTTCGCATTGATTTTCGGTGTGGTAATTTAGAGACAGTGAAGATTTTACTGTTCAGGAAAGGATTAAGAAAACTGGTTCAAAATTCAACATACGCGAAGAAAGGTACATGAATTCGAAACATAATTTGAATATGTGAAATCAAGATGAACCACTTGGGCTTTTCAATTTTATCTTCCGCTGCGTTTTTATGAAATAAAAACCCAACAAACCGAGGTGCTTTAGCTATGAACCAGAATCCAGTCCTTCATTCTAGAAGTAAACACATTGGCATTTGCTACCATTTCTTGCGTGACCATGTTCAAAAGAAAGATATCTCCATGCATTTCATTGGAACTGACAAACAATTGGCAGATATTTTCACCAAAGCGCTCAACAAACAATATTTTCTCACTTTGAGAAGTGAATTAGATAGAATACATTTAAACGCTTAATCATGAAGCATCATACTTTTCATAGGCATATAATTTAGGGAGAATCCACTTTATTATAATGTCTAAAAACGATTTCAAAATTGAAATGAGTTATCAATTTTATGGGGAACTTTAAGATTGTACTTATTTCAAACAATAAGCGACAATGATCAAAATTGATTTTCAAAATGATATGCATTGATCATCAGCATTTACGTTTATGCATTCCAATTAATCGCTAATAAAACAAAAATATTATTTCTCAAAAGCGATTAAATTGTCTTTATTCTAAAAGAAAAACTCAGCATTAAAATTATTCCCATTTTGACGCTAAGCAGCTTTCTCTAAAATTCATTCAGTGTTTTTAATGCTAAAACGGTAGTGTATGGATAAGTCCAAAAGATAAAATTTTGACAACTGCCCATGCGCTCCTATCAAATCAAACTGACGGTTTAATGATACCTATCTCCAAATAGGCAGTTCAGCAACTGCACATGCCTGAGTACGTGTCAGTGTACCAACAGGCACGTGTAGCTCATGCTAAAAATTTTCAAAATTTTCAAACATTTTTGAAAAAGTAACTGAGGAACTTCAAATTTTATTACCAAAACAGTTATCCTTATTTATCGCCCCTTTTCACATCCGTCTTTATGCTTAAAGGGCTTAGATTCAATGTTTTTCATTTCTGATTAACTGCATTTACACGTGGCCATTATCGAGTAAATGAGAGGTTACTTTTTGTCATCTCTATTTAAACCCTTCAAATTTTTATAGAAAAACTTTATCACTTTCATATTCTCTGCTGTAAAAATTTTCTAAGGCAAAAAGCTTTTCTTCTTGCCCTCTCATAAAGCTCAACTCTTTTTCATCAATGGCGCCACCAAAGTCTTCCAAATCTTCCAAAACTGATGCCGAAATATCTTCCAAGTCCAAAACTAAGAAAACAGTTACAGTCAATGTTGGATTCCTGGCAAACTGGGAGTACCTCTTCGAAAACCAACACTTCCCTTTGAAAGAAATTCTTCCTCTCATTGAAAGTTCTGGACTTAGAACCTTTTTAACCTTCCACTCTTTGATTCACGCAAAAGAAGCTCTTTTCTTCTTCCAAAATGTCATCATTTCTAACGATGGCAACTCTACCTGCGTGTTTCCTTTTGATCCAAAACCTTTTGTTCTCACTCCTAAACTTCTTGCTGACCTATTGAAGTTTCCCACTCATGGTGGAGAAGTTGAAGAAGTTACGATGGGAGATGTTACAAAAATCTGGGAAAGAGTTAGGAGAGACGATGTTGCTGCTACGTATGAGCCAAACTTCAAGAAAAATGACATGAAGAGAGAATATGTCATTCTTGTAGACATCTGTGCAAAGATGGTGGAGTGTAGGAAGGAATCTTTCGACAAGATCCCTCATTTTCAGTACAGGATGATCATAACCATTTTGACCAAGCTGAAGGTCAATTAGGCATTGTACGTTTTCAATCGCTTCAAAGCAGCGATGCAGAAGTCGGTTAATCCCTAGCCTTACAGAATTTTATTAAGTTTTATTTTGAACGCTAGCAGGTTTGTTAACTCCGCGGGAACCAAAGTCCCATCGCTCAAATTTTATGGAAAGAAGATGATAGGTGAACTGCTTAACCCCAAGCGACATGGTGGTGCAGTGCTCCCTAAAGAAGAGAAAGAGTGACTCGCCGCTGGAGTGAGACTTCGTGGTGATGATGAGGAACAAGCGACTTCCTCATCAGATGAACCTCATGAAAAGGTGGTGTTAAAGCGATCAAAGAGGAAGGCTGCTAAGAAAGATGCTGAGTCATCTAAGTCTACGAAGAAGGAGACCAAGAAGAAATCTCCCTGTCACGCCCAAAAATTTAGTCATAAATGGACCCAACTTGAATATGTAATTCTATCGTTGCAGTAGTTCAATTCAAAATCTGGACCCAATTTACCAATGTATCTTAAGGTCCCAGCCCTGAAACTATCAACCACATCACGAAGTAACTTAATATCCTTGAGTAAAACTACCAGTGTTTACATCTAGGATTGTCTAAATCTATACCTATGATCCTCCAAGCTAGTCTCACTGCTTAACTCACTTATAGCTGGAAAGAAGAAATGAAAGAAAATACGTAAGCGAAAGTTTAGTGAGTGCCAGTATTCTCGTGCAAGGGGCTTAAAATAGTTTTAGACCCAAAATGATAAATTAATGGGATCAAAATGATAATAGTTCTTGTTTTTTTTTAAGGATCATTGAAATCATGAGTAAGAAAGACATTTGTGATCACAATAACAATTAAGCAATAGCTAGTATGTGACGAAGATCTTAGTATATGCACTATGAGGTTTTGTTCAAAGATCATTGAAAACATGTTTGGAAAAAAGAATTACGTTCATGATAAAACTGGAACAATGAGTGGCATGATACTCAAGTTTCTATACATACTTTTAAACAGCATGCAGTTCAATGCAAGTAACACGTACAAGGCATTCTTAAGCAGGAGGGGGCCATGTTAGCAATACCATCGTGTCCAATGACTTGCTCATGGCTCTTTGGGTCGAGTTGCTTCTTCTTTATCACCCCTGAACACGCGGCTTGAAAGTCATCACCTTATGCGTCCCCACGCAGGCTCGCGATGCTTATTTGGTCATATCCCGGGTGTGCCACACGATCTAGTACTCACTCACCCTCAGAACACTCCATCTTTAGGTGTTGGTATTTGTCCGTGGATAGTGGGAACCATTTAAGACCACAAGCCCATGCTTGATTGGCCAAACCCTGCCCTATCCACACCCGACACTTAACCACATAACATGCAACACGTATCACTTGAATGTAGTCATGATGTATGCTCACGATACAAGAACCAAATGATGGAGTAGTTTCACAAAATCCATAAAAACGATGTTATTTTGACATCATTCTTGCAAAAATTATGCATTTGAAACAAGTATGCAATCACTTATGTCATGAATGATACAATGAACATTTTAGCTCATGATAGAATATTGAATCGAGCAAATAGTTTTTCAGAATTTCATTAAAAAAATATTTTCCTTGAAATCATTTTCACAAAACATGCCTGGAAAATTATTCTCGCAAGACATGTCTTTGGAAACATTCATGCAAGTAACAGTTGGTGCCAAGAAATGGTTAATGGAAAATGAGTCCAGGATTTGATTTGAAAGTGTTGAAACTCATTTTCATGTCAAGTATTCAAAGCATGAAGAAAGTACATAGATATATATACAATGTGTTCTTTCTAGTTTTGAAAGACATATAACTATAATTTTTAGAGGCAACTCCCTGTACACTTCCAAGCTAATAGGATCGTCGCCGAATGAATCTCCAACACTACTTGCTTTGGCCAAATATCAAATTAGAATCTTATTCTATCACACGATCCTAATAATCTACCTAACCTAATCTATTTGATCCTATAAACTATGATTATGCATAAAGTATACACCATTTTCCCATATAAGAAAATTAATTTTAAAGATCCACAAAAACTTCAAGAAAATAGTTTTGCGCTGTTATAACTTGAAAATTGTTAAAATTCATAGAGGAAGATTTTACCTCTACAAATTTCGGAAATACCCCAAAACTTGTTGAAAAATATTGGGTAAAATTTTTAAAAGCAATGAACATTTCTAAGTGGGTGTTTTAACCACCAAACCTAGGCTAAACTAAAACAGATTTTAACACAGACAAGCTGCATTTTATAATTTGTATAAAATCCTTTATTTATTGAAAAATCCCAAATTTTGCATCTAATATTCCCACAAGGCCCAATATGGTCCTGAAAATTTAAGAATAAAAAAGCATCTTTAAATACGACAATTGAAGCTCCAAACCAAACATTTCTGAAAACGAATGAGATTTTGGCAGCATATGTTTGCCAACTTTTGTAAATTTCATCAAAGCTCCAAAAATCTAAACTTTTATAAAAACCTACTAAACATGTATAGATATCTACAAACAAAGTTTTAAATTAGAATAAAATATATAAATATGAGATTTTAAGCTCAACAAGTGGCTTTCTCGAAACATAATATAAATCTGGCAGTTCTTTTGAAAAATTAAATTTTTTTTTACAAGACTCCAAAATTTACCAAATTTTTCCAGTATGTTTCTAACACGTCTAAGTTAATTGCAAAATATTTTGACTCCAAAATTTGTTCATTTGGCCTTTCAAATACAACCGAGAACCCATATTCAGAAACTGAAATGAAGTTCAACTTCATTTCATGACCAAACAACAATGCATGTCCTAAATGCCTGTCAAAAACAAGTTAGATTCGACATGAAATCACTTCTCTATCTTTCAAATACAAATATAGTCATGGGTCTATAACAATTTATCCAAATCCTTTCCTTCTACACATGATCAACCAAATTCTCAGCCCTACATTCCAATTCACCTCATGCATGTCCCAATTGAGCCTCCAATTGATCAATTCAGGATTTAATTCCACAATAACTCTAATAACCCAAGATTAAATACATTTTAGTAGAGATGAGGGCGTCTTATCTTAGTATTTGGTTGATGAGAAAATACCAAGACAACAAAGCTCTAATGGTGCTGGCAGATTTGGGTCAAGGTTTTGGACGATTCTGGAACTTTGGGTTGCAGATTCTAATAATCCCATTTCATAGTTCCATTGCTTGTCCTCTTGGAAAGATTTTGAGCTAAAGAACGTTCAATTTGGATATCATTTGGTCCCTCAAAGCTTGAAAATAGAAACCTTGCTAGTGCTGAAATTGTTGTGCGAAATGGCTGAATTTTGATTTTTTTGGTTGTCTATTGAAGTTTATGGCCAAGGGAAGATGAAACCACTAGAGGTATATGTAGTATCACCATGAGGTCTTGTGTGCAATTCTTTATTTATTTGGTTTTTCTTTCATAGCCCATACAATATTATATCATCTCATACTTTCCATATATATGCATATGAGTTAAAACTTGGGCCTTTCATGGATATTAGTGTCAAGCCAATGTAATTACCAAAATAAGCACTAATACATAATTTAATCAAGTAATTTTTAATAATTTATACTTCTAGTCATCAAATTTGTAAGTATATTAGTATTACGAAACTTCGGGTATCACACTCTTCCCCCCTAAAAAGAATTTGGTCCCCAAATTCTCACCTGAAAAAAAGAAGAAGTTGAGGATGGTATCTTTGCACGTATTCTTTAGTCTCCTAGGTTTCTTATTCTAACTTTGTGTGATTTTCCCATATCACCTTGGCAAATGACATTATTTTCTTTCTAAGTCCACGAACCTTTTGATCAATAATTCTTATTGGTTTATCTACATAAGTCAAATTGCCTTGAACTTGCACTTAATTCACCTTGAGTATATGTTGGGGACTGGGTTGGTATGCGTTTAACCTACTAATGTGAAAGACATCATGCATTCCACCAAGTGCTGGTGTGAGTGCCAATTGTTACACTGTTATCTCAACTCTTTTCAAAATCTTAAAAATTACACATTCTAGTGCTTAATTTTCCATCTTTCTTAGGCTAGAAAATACCTCTCCATAGAAATAAATGCAAAAGTACTTCATCTCCAACTACAAACTCTATGTCTCTTCTTCTTTGATCCGCGTAACTTTTCTGACGACTCTGATCTGTTTTCATTTGCTCTCAAACGAGTTGGATTTTATCTATAGCTTCTTGTACCAAATCCAATTTTGGAAATGTTGATTATTCCTGATTTTTCCTCTTAGGAATCCATTTATCTTTATTTCCTAGGGAATCAGTGATCTACACTTTCTCCCATAATGCTTCATACGGTGTCATTCAAATTATGACCTCGTAGTTATTGTTATAAATGAATTTTGCTATAGCTAGATATTAATCCCAACTTCACTGAATATTCAAAACACATGCTCGTAACATATCTTTTATTGTTTGAATAACTATCTCAAATTGTCCATCCGACCGAGGGTAAGATGTTGTGCTAAAGCTTACCTTAGTTTCTAATGCAACATGTAAGCTTTTCCAAAATTGTGAAATGAATCTTTGGCCTCTATTAAGGACAATATTAACTGAAACACCATGCCATCTCACAATTTACTTAACGTACCATTAAGCTAACTTAGAGAGGATCTACCTCCCGAACGGGCAAGGAATGAGCTCATTTTTTGAGCCCATCCACAATTATCCAAATAGCATCATGACCACTTGTAGTTCGTGGTAAATCAGTTACAAAGTTCATTGTTAGATATTCCCCTTTCCATTTGGGTATTTTTAAAGGTTGTAAAAGTCCAGAAGGTCGTTGATGTTTGATGTTTTGATTTCACTTGTTGACATGCAAAGCATCGTGAGACGTAATTAGCGACTTGGAGATTGACTAACCAGTAATGCTCCTTAGCTTCTCAAACCTCTTATTACCTCTAGGGTATATGGTCTATTTCAAGTGATGAGCTTTATCAAGTATTAACTTCTTCACACTAGCATCATTTGGTACATACGCCCTATTTTTAAACTGTATCAGATTGTCCTCCCCGATATGAAAGTCAGGCCTATTTCCTTGAAGGAACTTCTTCCTTAAGTTCTTCAATATAAATTCTTGCTCTTGTGCAACTTTGATCTTTTCAAGAACATTGGATTCTACCTTGATATTAGCACACAAGATATGTAATCCAAATTCTTTTGTATTCCAAACTCACATCCTTCAACATCATCTATTTGTTAACCATTAATCTTGCAACACTCGCTTTCCGTCTTAACGCATTTGCTACTACATTAGCTTTTCCAGGGTGGTATGGGATTAAATAATTATAGTCCTTAAGAAGTTCCATCCACCTTGTTTGTCTCAAACTCAATTCTTTTGGAGAATAGATATTTAAGACCTTTGTGGTCGATATAAATTACGAAAGATGCTCCATACAAGTAATGTCTCAACTTCTTTAATGCAAAAATAATGGCCACCAATTACAAAGCATGGTTTGGATAGTTCTGTTCATAGGGTTTAAGTTTATGTTATACATACGCTATCTCTTTACCATTTTGCGTAAGCACACATCCAAGTCCATCCTTAAATACATCACTGTAAACCCCAAAATTATCATTTGCATTAAGAAATTCTAAAATAGGGGATGTTGTGAGCCTTCTTTTTAACTCTAAGAAGCTTGACGCACGCTTATCATTCTATTCAAACTCCATCTTCTTTTGAGTTAGTCAGGTTAATGGTCCTGCTATCTTAGAGAAATCCTTGAAAAATCTCTGATAGTATCCTGCTAATCCGAGAAAATTTCTTATTTCTGTGACACTCTCAGGTCTTTTCCATTCCACAATAGATTCCACCTCGAGGGGTCAACACAAATTCCATTACCCGAAATCACATGACCTAAGAAAGCAACCTTAGTTAACCAAGACTCACATTTGCTAAATTTCGCGTAGAGCTTGTTGTCTCATAAGTCTTGCAATACAATACTTAAATGTTATTTATAATCTTCTTTAGTCTTAGAATAGACGAGGATGTCATCTATGAATATCACCACAAAATTCATCTAAATAGGAATGAAATATTCTATGCATAAGATCCATAAAGGCTGCTGGTGCGTTGGTCAATCCAAACGACATCACTACAAACTTGTAGTGCCCATATCTAGTCTGGAAAGCAATCTTAGGCACATCGTCCTTGTGGATTTTTAACTGGTAATACATTGTTGCAGATCAAACTTATAATACACCCTCGCTTCTTGGAGTTGGTTAAATAATTCTTCAATTTGTGGAAGAGGATAATTTTTCTTGATGGTTACACTATTTAGCCGCCTGTAATATATACATAACCTCAATGATCCGTCTTTCTTCTTGACAAATAACACAGGAGCTCTCCATAGAGACGTACTAGGTTCAATGAACCCTATCTCCAACAACTTTTGTAGCTACGCTTTCAACTCCTTATATTGGAGTGGTTCTGAGTAAAATCTCAATGGAGAACTCCATCTCCTTATCTGCTGGTAAAGAGGTTAAAAATTCAGGCACTACGAATGCTTATTTAATTTATCTGTTGGCTTGTTAATCATGGAAGCTAAATAAGCTTACCTTTCTTTTTGAAGTGTCTTTTGCGCCATTATAGCTGAAATGATAGGTGCTAAAGGAAGTCTTGTATTCCTTACTAGATCTATAATAGACTTACCAGGCGCACTAGACTTCACAACCCTTGTAAGATAATCTATTGAGCATGGTGATAAGACAACTAATCCGTTTCTAGAATAATGTCATACTCTTGTTTAGGTAGCACTATAAGACCAGTTGTAAAAGATTTTCTACTAATCATGATGTTATAGGACTTAAATCACTGAATCCATAACCATGCCACTATCTTTTCGCGTAGTAACTTCTAAGTTCACTTTTATAGTACGATCAAACAGAAAAATAGACATTATAATCACCTTTCCTGTATCACATCCAAAAATCATTCTGTATAATATCAATAAACTATCACTGTACTCAAGAAACTACATGAAAGCTAATTTCCCATTCGCTTTTTCATAATAATGAGGTTGAGTAATTAATGTAAATCCTCTTATTCACAAAGAATAGTCATCCTTTATTCTTTTAGACCTTTCGCTACTGAAGTGTCTCTTCGTAATCAACGCATCTATAGTGCTTTATTCTAGACACATTCCTCGCTCATTACTACAATTGTAATCAATCATCACTTGGTTGGCCACCCAAACAATGGTTTGCCACAATTTAAGTACTGAAACACTATATCTCCAACCAAATTACCATCTCGAACTCTCACTTGATACCTAAACCATAGTCCGAGGAACCTATCCTGGTATAGCCCAGGCACTAGCCTAAACTCTGATACCACTCTATCACGCCCCAAAATTTAGTCATAAAAGGACCTAACTTGAATACGTAGTTCTATCATTGCAGTAGTTCAATTCGAAACCTGGACCCAATTTACTAATGTATCTTAGGGTCCCAGCCCTAAACTATCAACCACATTGCGAAGTAACTTAACATCCTTGAATAAAACAACCAGTGTTTACCTCTAAGATTGTCTAAGTCTATACATGTGATCCTCTAAGCTAGTCTCACTGCTCAACTAACCTATAGCTGGAAGGAAGAAATGAAAGAAAATACGTAAGCGAAGGCTTAATGAGTGCCAGTATTCTTGTGCAAGGTGTTTAAAATAGTTTTAGATCCAAAATGATAAATTAATGGGGTGAAAACAATAATAGTTTTTGTTTTTTTTCAAGGATCATTGAAATCATGAGTAAGAAAGACATTTGTGATCACAGTAACAATTAAGCAATAGCTAGTATGAGACCAAGATCTTAGTATATGCACGATGAGGTTTTGTTCAAAGATCATTGAAAACATGTTGGGAAAAAAGAATTACGTTCATGATAAAACTGGAACAATGAGTGGCATAATACTCAAGTTTCAAAACATGCATTTAAACAGCATGCAGTTCAATGTAAGTAACACGTACAAGGCACACTGAAGTAGGAGGGGGTCATGTTAGCAATACCATCGCGTCCAATGACTTGCTCATTGCTCTTTGGGTCCTGCTGCTCCTTCCTTATCACCCTTGAACATGCGGCTTGAAAGTCATCACCTTATGCCTCCCCACACAGGCCCGCGATGCCTGTTTGGTCATATCCCAGGTATGTCACACGATCTAGTAATCACTCACCCTCAGAACACTCCATCTTTAGGTGTTGGGATTGATCGTGGATAGCGGGAACCATTTAAGACCGCAAGCCCATGCTTGACCGGCCGTACCTTGCCCTATTCACGCCCGACACTTGGGCCCAACACGTGACCACGTAACATGCAACATGTATCACTTGAATGCAGTCATGATGTATGATCATGATACAAGAACCAAATGATGGAGTAGTTCCACGAAATTCATAAAATAGATGTTTATTTTGAAATCATTCTTGCAAAAATTATGCATTTGAAATAAGTATGCAATCACGTATGTCAGGAATGATACAATGAACATTTTAGCTCACGATAGAATATTGAATCGAGCAAATAATTTTTCAGAATTTCATTAAAAGAATGTTTTTCTTGAAATTATTTCCACAAAACATGCCTGGAAAATTATTCTCGAAAGATATGTCTTTGAAAACATGCAATTAACAATTGGTGCCAAGAAATGGTTAATGCAAAATGAGTCCATGATTTGATTTGAAAGTGTTGAAACTCATTTTCATGTCAAGTATTCCAAGCATGAAGAAAGTACATAGATATATATACAACGTGTTCCTTCCGGTTTTAAAAGACATATAACTATAATTTTGAGAGGTAACTCACTGTACACTTCCAAGCTACTAGGATCGTCGCCGAGTGAATCTCCAACACTACCTGCTTTGGCCAAATATCAAATTAAAATCTTATTCTATCACTCAATCCTAATAATCAACCGAATCTAATCTCTTTGATCTAATAAACTATGATTATGCATACAGTATACACCATTTTCCCATAATTTGGCTATTACAAAATTAATTTTAGAGATTCACAAAAACTTCAAGAAAATAGTTTTGCGCTGTTGTAACTTGAAAATTGTTAAAATTCATAGACGAAGAGTTTAACTTTAAAACTTTCGAAACTACCCCAACACTTGTTGAAAATGATTGGGTAAAATTTTCAAAAGAAATGAACATTTCCAAGTGGGTGTTTTAACCACCAAACCTAGGCTAAACTAAAGCAGATTTTAACCCAAACAAGCTGCATTTCAAAATTGTATAAAATCCTTTGTTTATTGAAAAATTCCAAATTTTGTATGTAACATTCCCACAAGGCTCAATATGGTCCTGAAGAATTTTGGAATCAAAAAAATATCTTTAAATACAACAATTGAAGCTCCAAACCAAACATTTCTGAAAACGAGTAAGATTCTGGCAGCATCTGTTTGCCAATTTTTGTAAATTTAATCAAAGCTCAAAAAATCTCAAACTTTTATAAGCCCTAGTAAACATGTATAGGTATCTACAGAAAAAGTTTTAAATTAGAATAAAATATATAAATATGAGATTTTTCTTTTGAAAAATTTAAAAGAAATTCTATAAGACTCCAAAATTTACCAAATTTTACCAATATATTTCTAACACGTCCAAGTTAATTGGAAAATATTTTGACTTGAAAAGTCGTTAATTTGGCCTTTCAAATACAACCTAGAACCTATATGCAGAAACTGAAATGGAGTTCAACTTCATTTCATGACAAAACAACAATGCATGTCTTAAATGCCTTTCAAAAACAAGTTCGATTCGACTTGCAATCACTTCTCTATCTCTCAAATACAAATATGGTCATGGGTCTATAACAATTTATCCAAATCCTTTCCTCCTACACATGATCAATGACACGCGAAATCCTAGCAAGTATACTAGGTCGTGCAATGTAATAAAGTGGACTATTTAGCCCGGGGTATATCGTCTCCACAGGGACAATTGGATTCAATGCTCGTAATTGCTATGTTATCTAATTCTAAGCTAAATCAATTTATAAGATGATAGGTGTTTATACTATGAAAATAATCAAAGACAACTATGTGATAAACAAGATAATAAATCGAATGGAAAGAGGTGATTGGGTTATGATCCTACTATGTTCTATTCTATGTTCATGAACTCTCAATTATCCGGATTCTTAGAACGTTCTTGTTATGGCGAAACCCCCTAATGTATTTATTATTCAATCTCTTGAAATAACAAGCCTATACTAGTTAACAACTTCCTATATCTCTATAGTGAAGATTGAATTAACTAACATGCATTTAGGTTCAAAGGAATTCCTTGTTTACGAAGATCCTACATTCAATCGGGTCATCTTATCACAAAAAGCCACACAACGCAATCGATTCTATCTCTAGTCAATTGTTACGTTATGATGATTAATTTTTCGATCTCCCTTTATCTATCTCCTCTCGGTCTCAAGACAAAGCATTTTATCAAACACATGGTGATCAAGCATATGCAAGCATTAAGCACAAAATCAAACATGTAACAAGAATGTAATAAATCCGGAAATTAATGATTCATTAAACACAAAACATCACAAAGTATTCACATAACCCAATCACAAAAATACTTAGCTCATACTTACAACAACAAGTGATTCAACAATTCTATAAGACATGGTTGATACACAAATCAAAGAGAAAGAGTTGAATTACTCCCTATTACAAAGTTTGAATCCAAGCTTTGATGATGAAAATGATGATGATGATGACTCTTCAAGCTTTCTTAGGACTTCCCATGGCTTCCCCTTGGTGTTTTAGAGCATCTCCAGCCTTTTGGTAAGTGAAGAATGCCTTAAAAAGACCAAAAACGGCTGATTTAATTTTAGGGCTTCGGGAGAATTGGACCGTGGCACAAAATCTTTTCAGACCGCGGCACAAAAAGTGCGAACCACCATTTTCCGAATCAAGACCGCGGTCTTGTGCCGCGGTCCTCTCATGCTGAATTCGCAGTTTTCGTATTTTAATCATAACTATCCCTACAGATGTCGGATTGAGGTGATTCAAGTTGCTACACGAAGCTAAGACAATGCTCTACAATATTGATGAAGAAACCGTAATCTGATTAGGCTTTTAAGTTGACGAAAATCTCATGTCTATATGACCATTGTGTAAAATCTTTCATCAACTATCTTCTTTTGTTTCTTTCTTCAATATCAAGCTCAATTTGGATCTCCTTTCTCGTCTTTCATGCGTAAATCAACTTGTATCCTACAAAACAAAATCTATACCAATCAAAGCATTATGAGGGATAAAAAATGATCAAAGTAACGATCAAATCATATCACAATGGGGTATAAAATACTGTAAAATATGGACTTATCAATCAACCAACTTCTCAGCCCTACATTCCAATTCACTTCATGCATGTCCCAATTGAGCTTCCAATTGATCAATTTAAGATTTAATTCCACAATAATTCTAATAACCCAATATTAAACACATTTTAACAGAGATGAGGGTGTCTTACCTTAGTATTTGGTTGATGAGAAAATACCAAGACAACAAAGTTCTAATGGTGCTGGCAGATTTCAGGTCCTGAAATTGGGGGGTTGCAGATTCTAATAATCCCATTCCATAATTCCATTCCTTGTCCTCTTGGGAAGATTTTGAGCTAAAGAACGTCCAATTTAGATATCATTTGGTCCCTCAAAACTTGAAAATAGAAAACTTGCCAGTGCTGGAATTGCCGTGCGAAATGGATGAATTTTGATTTTTTTGGTTGTCCATTGAAGTTTTATGGGCAAGGGAAGATGAAACCACTAGAGGTATATATAGTATCACCATGAGGTCTTGTGTGCAATTCTTTATTTCTTTGGTTTTTCTTTCATAGCCCATACAATATTATATCATCTCATACTTTCGATATATATGCATATGAGTTAAAACTTGGCCCTTACATGGATATTAGTGTCAAACCAATGTAATTACCAAAATATGCACGAATACATAATTTAATCAAGTAATTTTCAATAAGTTATACTTTTATTCATCGAATTTGTAAGTATATTAGTATTACGAAACCTCGGGTATCACACTCCCTCTCCCTCTCCTCCTCAGAAATCCCCTTCTCCTCCTCCAACGTTTGTAATTTCTCCAGAAACCGAGGAAGAAGAAGAAGAAGAGGAAGTGTCGCTTGCCCGTAAGCGCACGTAGTGGTTTACTCCAAGAGGATAAACAAGCGCTTCAGCTGAGCCTGAGCCAGCGCTTGAAGAACCAGCGAGTACCTCCCCTCCTCTCGAATCAATCGAAGAGCCTAAAGCTAATCCTCCTTCAAAAGATATTGATTTTAGTGATAAGGTAAGTACTTGTAATATTACAATGTACATTGTCCTTTCCTTGTTAGTTATTTTCTTCTAACGCTAGGATAAATATTTCAACTCTAGAGAAGCAGAAATCAAATTCGTTTTTGATATTCTAGAGGAATGTCATATTCCCATCTGTCCTAGTCCTCTCACCACTCTCGTTGATCTTGACGATGAAGTATCTGTGGAGCCTGAGGCAAAGGAACAATCTGTTCCTGAAGCTCAAGCGACTGAGGTCCATGATAGTCCTCAGGGTAAGCATTTCTGTATTTTTCTCTTAAATTTCTACTTAGTAGAAAGTTTTCGATCTTCTCAAACGCTTGCTTGTTTTAGCTCCAATTGCGGCAGAACCTGAAGTTCCAGCTATCCCTGAGGCAACCCCTCCCGAGGTAGAAATGGAGTTAGATGTCGATCTGACATCGGTAGTGGACATCGCTAAAGAAGTAGCAAGTGTCCTTCCTAAAACTGAAACCTCCCCGGTCCAGGAAGCGACTCTTAATGCTGAGCGATAGACAGAAGTGGCCCCAATTGTACCTCCTCTTCTTCCTCATCCTCCTCGTGTTATTGATTTCTTCCCCAGAGTCTATGATGTAGAAGTCAAATTTTACTATGCGTGGAGAGAAAATAACACATCTTCGATGGTTGATATGGAAAAGACATTTTAAGAGACTCTCCACAACCCTCTTCTTTCAGACGCTAAGAAGTTCGAAGTGTTCGAGACACTGGCAAATCTTGGTCTTCACACCAAGTAGCATCTGAAATCACGATTGTGCTATATTCGACGTCCAGCTTATCTGATTTTGACGCTGAGCATTTCAACCGTTTTGGCCGTTCAGAAGAAGCATTTTATCCTCTGCTCCAGAACAAGGTTGTAATCAAGAATCCCAATATTGCTGGTTGAATGATAGACCCCAATGAAGAAATGCTTAATAAAATTGGGTACTCGATGAAGTCAAAGCTTGTTCGCTCGCCCCAAAATGCTCTATCTTCAAGACCTCTCAAATTGTGGAATGGAAAAGACCTGTTGTTGCTGAGCGTCCTAATCCTATCAATTCCTAGGTGGAAGATGAAGCACATAAATATCTTTCAAGATTGTGGGCTGATGATTATGAGAGCGACAAAGAATGTTTTGAAAAGTATATTGCTGCCAGGAAAAATAAAGAGAAAGCTGACAAGTTAGGCAAGCGATGGATGATGGATACAGCGAGATGAACTGAAGAGTTTGTACTGCACTTCTATACTCTTGAGAAATTAGTACGTTACCCATTCCTCTTTGAGTTCGGAGTTGAGTATAGACGTCGTGGATTTGTTGTATTCTTACTCGAGCAGCACAAAGTGATTGCTGGTAATGTTAGCAACCTACCATGCTACAGGAAAGGTATGGGGCGCTACATTCGTCATCAGCTCGATCTATTCATTCAAGGTGGACACTATGTTTTTCATCCGCGTCAGAATTTTCTTCAGTGAATTCATCTTAATTTGAATGAGGATGCATCTACAAGCAAGAGAGATGCAATTCCTGGGTCAAGTGAAGCTCACATGGATTTGAGTTATGAGCATGAGGAAGATCATTATACAGGTATAGCTGTTCTGGATAACGCTCAAGCACTGGATATAACGTTTAATGACCTCTTTAGTTTAAATGCTTTCAGAGCCTACTTTGTTCTTCCTAGTCTTTTCTGTGAGCAGAATATCCAAGTGGCCAATATCAAATCTTTAATTCGGCCAGTGGACCAAGACGTTGCTCAGGCCCTTATGTCGATTTTAATAGACTATTTCAATTCTTACATATCTGGAGTGACTCTGCCGGAGAACGCTGATCTTGCGTTGTGTACTGAAGAGTGTGAGGATGCTATATTCTTTATCCCGCAAACTCACCTGCTCAGTCTAAGGCATGTTTTAGAAGTGATTGACCCAATCTGGGTCATCCCTATTCTAAGACCATCTTCTGTGGAAATCATAGAAATCCAAGTGGAAGAGACTCCTACTATTGAAGACACTTCAATGCCAAATGCCCTAAGAAGAGATCCCACTTGATGTAGAAGTTGTGCAAATTGACGTTGCAACTCAATCTTTGAATAAAGCTATTCAGGAAGTCGCTGAGGATCCTGAGGAATCATTTATCCGAGACAAATCCAAAGTCAAAACCGCAGTCTCTAGCCCATATGGATTAATACCATCTCCTGAGCGTTTGTCCTCATCCGATTCCGATTCTGACAGCGATCAAGAGGCGAAAGACTTCAAAAAGGTAGTTAGGAACTATCTTCAAAACATTGAAGGTTCCTGTTCTAAGATATTAGCAAATCATGAGCATCACATCAAGCTTGCCTCCGATACAAGAAGTCGAGACATAGCCAATTCAACAACCAAAAGTACTATAGCCATACTTGATCATATGGGTCCATTAATCGAAGGTTAGTCTTCTGCTTTCAAACAATCGCTTGCTCAGAATGCCTCAACCGATACAGAGCAACACAATTAATCAAATTTCGTCGACCTGTCTATCGCTGAGCAAGTTGCTCTTCTTGTGGAAGAAGAGAAGTTATTACAGAAGGATATGGCAGAAATCAAGAAATCCCTTGATGATGTTAAGAAGAGGGGAAAAAGGAAAAGGCCCGTCTAAGAGCGTTCAAAGCTCTAAAGACAAGCGCTGGATTTCAAGAACTTCAACGAGCCATTTCATCTATTTAGTGGTCCATCCTCATGAAACAAAAACCATGTTTCTATAGAGGTTTCCCAATTCTTGACTTCTCCGTGGAACTTCTTGAAGAGCTTGGCATTCCGCCCTTTGCAGTGTTTGTTCCAGCCTATCTTAATCTTCGTCGAGCTCCAGTCACAAGAACTTATGATATTTTTGAAGAACTGTTTAGTGAAATTGGAATCGACCCTTCTCTTTGGAACAAGCATCTATATAGCTTTGAACAATTGGCTGAAAATAGGGGATGCAAACAATTCGCTAATAATACACATAAAAAGATGATGGATTCCAATGATAAGTTGTGGAAGTTTGCAGAAATGCTCTTCAAACAAGAGCAAAAGGATGCTAACAAACCAAATCCTTCTTCCAACAAAAGAAAGCGCTAGATTTTACTGCTATATTCCCTTTTAAGCGCTTTATGAACGTTTCTTCTTTTTGTTAACT
This sequence comes from Buddleja alternifolia, assembly GCA_019426215.1. Lineage (NCBI taxonomy): Eukaryota > Viridiplantae > Streptophyta > Magnoliopsida > Lamiales > Scrophulariaceae > Buddleja > Buddleja alternifolia. The sequence goes on from CM033392.1 coordinate 26,913,074, forward strand.
CATTGCACTTATCTTCTTTATTTGAATGAATGAGTTTGCTGAAACATCTTGTTTCTTACTAGCTATACTTACTTATAGCTAGCTTCTCTAACTTTTTAAACGCTAACTTTATATAATCTTTGTCATTTTTCTAGCTCTTGGGCATAAAAGAGTTAAGGTCTTGACATCATCAAAAAGGGAGAAATTTGTAGCGCCCACCGACCACCTGTGGTCCGCCACACCACGACGCCAGCTTGATCCAGGAGACCGTCCTTTCTCGAGCCAGCGCCAAGCGTCAGAACCTTACGAAAACTTCATCTGCTGAAACTAAATTTTTTTATTCCAATTAAATCATCCTTCATCAGTCTTACACAATTCAAGAACAACTCTACCAATTACAGGTCTCCAGGCCAAAACATATACATACCCAATTATACATCTCACAACATAACTCTTTCTAATAGAAACGAACCAATAATTCTTTTACTCCACATCCCTTCATATCCAACGTACTAAGATTATCTGAAAAAGAATAAAGAAGAAGGGTTGAGTTCGAATGACTCAGTGAGGTAGGCTAACGGTTTGCTTTACCTTTTATCTTTGAACGGAATCTGCAGCGGAAGATAACAACAGAAACAAGCATATACACTAGCAAGTAATATAATAAGACAAGATATCCAAAGGACGAATCATCGAGTACATCATGCAGTTTGAATTAAGGAAAACTCATATCATATGATCATGTTCCGTCTCCTCACCGTCCTATACCAGAAAGAGACTTCACATCTTTGGAGCAGGTGTCGAGATTCTAGTGGTGGCTCCTACGGGTTTAAGAAGTGGCTCCCGCATTGCGTGGCACTTTATCCCGCATAGCACTTAGTTCCCTTCACTCTGCCAGATTTTCAAGTGTCCAGATTATAGTGGTGGCTCCTGTGGGTTTAAGAGGTGGCCCCCGCCGTCGCGTGGCATTTTATCTCGCATAGCACTTAGTTCCCTTCACTCTATTTTCAAGAGTCAAAGCTTTAATCTAAGAAATAATGACACTTCGCAGAAAGATGCCAACATCGGGATTCTAGTGGTGGCTCCTGCAGGTTTAAGAGGTGGCCCCCGCCGTCGCGTGGCACTTTATCCCGCATAGCACTTAGTTCCTTTTGCCGACGAAGTATAATCAAGAGATAACATGAACTCAATGAGGTTCCGAAGGATAACGTGTACTTGGCATTCAAAAGACAGAATTAAACGAAACTGACTCCGTTTAGACCGAACACTATTCCGAGGCAAGACATGTAACGAAGACATGAAAAGGATATACGTCGGGAATAACATGGTATTGAGCCGAACACGATACCAAAGAAATTACAATATTCATTAATTAAAGACAAGATACTGAAGAGATCGTTGTAGAATGAAATGAGCCAATCACAAATATGTAAAGCAATGAAAGAGTTTGCAAGGAAAAGAGAAACCCTCACTATTACGATCTGACGCCGTCGCCTCGTGTCTCGGAATAACGAAAGTATTCTGTGGTCCAAACATATTATCATAATATCAAGCTATAACACTTTATAACCAAACCAAATAAAGCAAGTCATACAACAAATATAGTAGAATCTAGGCATTTAGACAATCTAATTCAACAAGCCTTCGTTACTTGCGCAGCTTCACTTCAAAAATCCTTATAAATACTTAAAGTAAACTTTTGCTCTCAAATTTCACTGTAACAGGGTAATCAGGTTGAATAACATTCCATAAAAGTTTTAGAATTAATTGAAAACTTTAAGTTAGTGATTCGATCATCAAAACATTCTACACCGGTAAACATTTTCAGGACAGCGAGTCTGAGTCCATATATTTTTATAAAATCCCCTGTTTTTGGAAAAATTCCCAAATTTTTAGAAAACACTTTCAACCTATATATATGTTTACTGTAAACGTTTTAGAGCTAAATAAAGTATATAAGCATGTAAAATCAGCTTAAAATAGAAACATTCGTAAACCCGCCGAACACACTAGCAGTTTCATTCAAACAAGTTTAGAAAATTGAAAACAGCTTAAATCGTTCCCAAATTTTTCAAGATGACTCTATACATGATATTAGATCTTCATAAAATTTAACATGAGGAAACTCGATGATTTGATTACATTAACATAGACCTAAAAGCATGTGCAGAAACTGTAATTCTGGAACGAATAACGCATAACTTGTATATAAGAATCTTACTACCAAGGAAACAAATCAAAGATATCTCATATTAATAGCTCACTATTTTTGTATGAGATTGTTACCTATCACTGATAAAGGTGAAGGAATCAAATTCCAATCCAAAGCTAGCCCAAAACTCTCCTAGCAGCAAATTTTGACTCTGAGCAGAAGCGTCTCGGTTAGATGAACTTTGTGGGCAACTCCGAATTTCTGGGTAGAAAATAAAACCTCCATGGTGTTCCTATACCCCTTAGGAAGATATGAAGACTGGTTACACTCAGTTTAGATATCATTTGGCCCCTCAAATTGGAGTTATACCAACACTGCACAATCTGCATTTTTTGTTAAAGTTGAGGAACATCTCTTTTATAAGGTTTCTTATTTCGGTTTTTCAGAAAAAGGTGACTTCTAAGCTTGAAATAAAGGGGTTTTGGAGGTATCTAGATTCATGTAATGAGGTGAGGTGTTGGCAAAAAGAAGGTATCAAGGGGTTGAGGCGTAACTATGAGATGAAGAGGTGGTGATGAGGTGTGGAGAAATCCTTTCAAACCATGCAGCACTGTGGCAAGCAGGAGGTGTAATCTTTAATCTGCTTCTTATCATCCAGCAATATCATTTCCTCAAAAATTACAATTTGGTCCTTGGACCTTTTTAGTTTTACAATTTGACCCCAAATGTTGACGAAACGTGCAGTTCAGTCCACTAGACTTGATATCCACCTTCCAATTCAGACATAAAATATAATATACTTAATATATGCCCACCAAAGATTGGTCCTTTTCCTTCATAATAATTTCACTTTGATCCTCAAAAGTTTTGGTGATTCTTTTATTTGCCCCAAATCAAGAAAGTCTCTACCAAATAACTTTAATGCCAAAGAATATCCACAAGATCGAGTAAACTAGTTATGTATCACCTAATTTACTTTACTCTAGGATGACAATAGAATCAAATAAATCACGAAATCTAATTAACGAGAATTGTATCTCTTACCTTAGCTTATAGAATTAGGAGATGAAAATATAGGATGTTAGAAAATTGTTAGGAAATTTCAAGTTAGATGTTTTGATGATGACAAGATAGGTTTCATGTTAGACCCCAAAGATTATGTAAGTTTATCTTTAATAGAATATGTCTAAGCGTTTAACAAAGTTATCGACTTGTAACTTTTAGAATAGGCTTGTAATTTTTATGTTTGTAGATTTTACACTAAGTATTGAATACTAAGTCGCTAATAGAATTTTAGGTGAGTCTGTCAGAGATGAAGTTGAAGATCAGCGTCTGAAGTCAAGTGAAGATAAAAATTTATCTTAAGCGATTGCCAAATGCTAAGGACATTTCGCGAGCTATGAATCAGCGCTCAAAGCCATCAAGCGATCGAAGGATCAGATTCACCTAAAATAAATTCTGAAGTCATTAAGGACTTAAATGCAATCATCAACGAGCATTTATTTCCAACAGAAAATAAATTCAAACGCACTAATGCCTGATAACAACATTAAATGTGATAAGGATGAATTGCATAAGGAACAAGCCACCCTATTGGCTAAGACCGTCAAAGTTTCAGAGTTCAAACCTCATGTGTCCAACTAGAAAATACCATGAAATCTCTATAAATAGTACCCTTCAGCAAGCCCTAAATAACATAGAGATACATATGCATATACACAAGAAATAGGTCAAAACTCTGCTGAAATACTCTCAAGAAAAGCTTATAAACTCCATAGCCAAAAATCCTTCAAGCTTTTCATACATTCCAAAGACAGTCACTGATATCTCAAACTTCTTCAAAGAAAAACCCTACACTATTTTTAAGATATCAAGTTGTTTGAACTTCTCAAAATCAAACATACCTTGTGACGAAACCCTCAACCTCTTTCATTTGTGTGAGAAAGTTGTTGATATTTGCAAGCAGTATTTCTAAGGGAGAGAAGCTTGTTGAAGAAGATCTTAAGTAGAGCTGAAGTCTATGTGATCAAGGAGCTCAAAATAATCTTCATTTCATTCACCATTTATAGAAATCCTCTGTGTGAAGATTTTGATAACCATCTAGTGAATTCCCTCCGAGTGAAAAGGATAAGAAGGGCGTAGCTGGGATTACATTACCCAATGAACCTTTCACATCTTGTGTTATTTATTTTATTGTTTTATTGCTTTACGTATCATTCTCATATTATTATTTAAAATCATTAAAATCAGTAAGTGGCTAATTGGCTAAACCAAACACTAAGCATTAAAATCATTTCCGCTGTGCTAATCCTGAATAAGTGATCTAAGCATTACCCTACTTTGGTAGTTGTCCAAATCACTAAGTGTAAGTTATCTTTTCTCTAGCTCTTGACCTAGTGCTTTGCCTTTTAAGCGTTCAAAATCTTTTAAGTGATACAAAATTTTTGAAATCGAAAAAGACTTTAGGGTCTATTCAACCCCCCCTTTCTAGACCCTTTCGTATGCCACTTGGGACCACCATAGTGTTAGATTTAATTCCTATGGCCTTTTGCGCTTGTTGGATGTTATCTTATGTAACACCCATGAAGTAGGTAGGACCACATGTCAAATTTCTCTCTCCCCTTAGGTAGGAAAGTCCTCCTCTTCAAGAGGGATTTTGGTAGCGAGTAGATGTATCGCCCATATATGATGAGGGGGTCGCCTCGCTGCTATCCTCTGGGGCTTCCTCTAGAACCTCACGGCTGTGTGCCATTGCAGCGCGTAGCCTTGGGGCTTTTTGTTGAGGTTTTTTTGCCTCCAGGTAATTCCTCACCTAGATGTTGCGTGAGTTACCTCATATAGGTGGGTGAGATTTGACGCCATGGTCTAGCCTCGTATGGCATATATACCCGCGAATCATATGTTGGGCCTTTTTAGGCTTCTAGTAAGTTTTTACTTCTTTCTTCGTGGCTTCATGGTATACCTCTTGGCTTCCTGAGCACTAGGTCAATTTACTTAATTGATTTGTTGTATCCCGTGGCTTTATGAGCACTAGCGGTGTGTTTTGTACCCCGTGGCTTCATGAGTGCTAGTGGGGTGCTTTGTACCCCTTGGCTTCCTGAGCACTAGTGGGGTGGTTAGTCATTTTTATGCTCCTTCAGTAGGATTTTATGAGTGCAAGAATCCTAGCCTCTCTGGTGCCTTTCTATACTTGAGCATCACTTGTTAGAATTTTACTTTAAAAAAAACACTAGTGTTTTGTTAGCTAGTTATTCACTAGTGTTTTGAAAGCACTAACGTTTTGCTAGCTTATTTAGACCCACCAACTTGGGGAGTATTTTATATCGTGATTTATATCCCACTAGGTAGATGTATATCCACACTTGGGGGGTTATGACGATAGTGAACATTAGGCCATTTAGACGGGGGGCTAGCTTGATTTTGACCCTTGAAATTGTGGCCATGCGACTACTGTGAGACTCGTTGCCTCACTGTGGCCACGAGGCTTATGCCTCGCAGTTGGCCGCGGGCATGTTGCCTCGCGGTTGGCCGCATGGCGCGCCTTCTCCTGAGGTGCTACCCGAGGCTTATAACCTCGTGGGTCTTTATCGGGGGCGACTTATGACTTTTTTATATGCCTTATGTACGTATCCATGTACTTTATCTTACGGTCGCTTTTGGCTTTGTATGACTATGAGCTAGTCGAACGTTAGCAGCATTCTTATTTTTTACTTAGCACATTTGTGAGCTACTCATTGGCCCTTCGTAGTCTTCAAGTAAGTCTTTTATTTTTCTAACCCCATTGCCTCATGAGTTTTTTCGGGGTGCCAATGGTGGCATTAATTGTTAGCGTCGTGTGATGCCAATGGTGGTATTGCTGTGCTCATGACACATTTTCTATGGAGCCTCAACCCCTCTCAATGCCACTAAATAGGTTATAATGTGAACAAGCCTCATTCGAGCCTTTGCTAGCTCAAGGTCCTTTCATTGATCCATCTATATTGACCTCTAGTGTCGTGAGTTATTGAATGCAACCTCGATTTGGACACTCATGGTTCCAAAGGGCTGTGTTGATATGTTATTCTTGTTAGCCTTTATGACTTTAATTTATTTGTGCTTTGTAAGACTATCTTTCATTCATTTGTGCTTTGTAAGACTACTTTTTGCTTGTTGCTTTCGTCTTATTATAGCTTCGTGCAACTTCGAATACATCTTATTTTTCCTATCCCTATGATTTGATTTGGTGGGTGAACAATTTTGGCGGACGGACTTAGCACCTGATAAGGTTCCCTGCCCCCCCCCCACTTCTTAGTGTTTTCCAGTGAAAAGCGCTTGGAGTAGTAAGATATCTTTTGCAATTGAGGGGCTAGCTTAGAGCTTGAATTCACCCTATATTTATGCCTTTTAAATAAGTGGCATGGTTAGTGACACTAGTGACCAGGGTTTTTTATGTGGAGGCTTGGGTTGCCTCTCGTGTTTTTATTCTTGTATAATCTCGGTCCAGAACCTTAGTGGGAGGGGGAGATCTTTTTGTGGATCCTCAACCTCTCTCGCTATTGCTGGAAGGATTATCGGGTGGACTATCCTCATTCGAGTCTTTGGTAGCTCGAGGGATTTTGTCGTTCTACCCATATTGATCTCTAATAGGGTCGCGGATAATCTGATGATGCCTCTATTGGAGGTTTTTTTTAGCTCCAAGGGGTCATATTGATATGTTTCATTTGAGAACTAGCTCGGGTACTTAGCCATCTTAACGTGCCATTGGTGGAAATTTATGATTGCTAGGAATTAGTGCCCCTTGGGCATTTAAAACACTAGGCTTTAAAATTACTAGCTTCACCAGCTAGCCACTAGCGCTAGTAGACTAGCACTAGCTGTTCGATACCTCTTTGTCCCCCTACTCCTTAATTTGTGTCCTATAATAGATAGGAGTAAGTTCGTAAGGGTTATTTTTGTGTGGGGGCCATTAGTTTTGGTACTATTTGCTGCATGTGTTTGCAAGCCATTGTCCAATTTTTAGCACTATAGTGCCTTCCACTCTTCAGGAGTTTTCTATACATAGAATTTTTAGTAGGCTTGAATAGCCCCACTTATTATTCATTGGTGGCATGAGGTGAATTATCACGCTAGCCATGTTCATATAATCTCGGTCCAGAGTCCATGTCAAAGGGGGGGATAGTTTCTTAAACCTCATTCCCTCTCGGTGCTACTGGAAGGATTATAATGTGGGCTAGCCTCAATTGAGATCTAAATGGTTCGAGGGGCCCTTGTTGCTCCACCTATGTTAACCTCTAAAGGGGCCTTAGATTTTGTAAATAGCTTCAGTCGGAATCATTGGTCCGAGGTGCATTTTTAGGTATTGTCAAGTCACCCGTTCATTAACGTCATACACATTCATATGATATGCTAGCATGTTATCAAATAAGACAAACATACACCGCTATATAATGAGAAAAGTGCCTCAAAACTCAAGGAAAGGCAGGTTGTATTGGTAGACACCCCTACTCAATGTTTGGCTCATGGCCAACCTGAAAATGTTCAATTGCAATATAGAAAATAAGAAAGTTTTTTAATTCACTTGATACCTGCTGATGCCTCACTAGGCATAACACCCTGTCAAGCTTGGGGGGTGTTTCCCAGGGGTGGTTATCTCATGCTTGGCCTCCAGTCCTGATGCGTCTATCACCTCCATTAGCGCTCTTGCATGCATCACTTGATGTGCATTGGAGTCTCCCTCTTTGGTGAGGGGCGCCATGCTTTTGAGGTGGGCGTTGCTTCTTGGGGCAACATGTCGCGGTTCTCATCCTCTTCAAATGCATCTGAATGCTGGGATTTTGGCCAAGCGTTAATTAGATGGGTCTTGCATTCCAAACTCTATGGTTTGTGTCTTTGGCTCCACTTGATTCACATGTTCCCCCAGCGGGGAGCTGATGGCATGTAGCCACGTATCAGCTCTTAGTGAAGCTTTTCTAGAATCCAAATTCACCCCTATGATTTCATTCACTAGAGGGGTTGTCCATATCCGAATTTGCCCTTGGGGGGTTGCCTTTGCCTCCATATCTTCCTCGCTGCCCCGGGGGGAAGGGGGCTTGGATGGTTGATCCCAGCAGTGCTATTTCTTCTTGTAGATAGCCTCTTTTGATAAGCTTTTCGAACTCCAACGGAAGATGGTGGCATTTCTCGGTAGTGTGACCCTTGTCGCGATGAAACCTACAGTATTTCTTTGACTTGAGGTGGCTGGATTGTCCTTTATATTTCTAGGCCACTGGACTATGCCTTGTTGCTCGGCGATGTTAGATATTATTATTGCTCTCCTAATTAGATTAGTATTATTATTGCTTTCCTAGTTAGATTAGTATTCTTATTACCTTCTTTATAGTTTATGGTTTTCTTGTATTCTTTATCTCTTGTAACTCTATAAATATGTTACTCAGTAATACAAGTTCCCTACGGGGTTTTCTCTAATCTAACATGGTATCAGAGCTAAAGGGTTTTTTCTTTCAACCCTCATGATCTTTCGCTTCCGCCAGCCTCTACCATCGCCGTCCCCGTCCGGCTTCCTATATACTTTTTCCCCCTTTTTTTTGTTTTTCCTTCACTATGGTGAATGTTTTGTAATTGAGTTTGGGTTTAGCAACCTATCTTTATTTTTTTCGTGTTTTAGCCGCCGCCGCCCATTTCTTTACTTTTATTTATCTTTTCCGTGTTTTAGCCTCCGCGCTTAGCCGCCGCCGTCTTTAGTTTTGTTAGTTGCCGCTGCTCACCCTTGGAAAACAAGGACTTGGAGTCGCCGCCTTATTTAATGGTTTTCAGACGAAACTGCTCCACATTGAGAAGCGTCTTCGTCGAACCGCCGCCTTATTTAATGATTTCCAGACGAGACTGTTCCACTTTGAGAAACGTATTCGTCAAAATCTCTCTACTAAACATTCTTTATGCCCGGACTGTCGTAACATCTTTTCTCGATTTTTAGTTCAGTCTCAATGTTCAAGACTTTCACGTTTCGACTGCGGGGGAGTGTTAGATATTATTATTGCTCTCCTAATTAGATTAGTATTATTATTGCTTTCCTAGTTAGATTAGTATTCTTATTACCTTATTTATCTTTTACCTTCTTTATAGTTTAGGGTTTTCTTGTATTCTTTATCTCTTGTAACTCTATAAATATGTTACTCAGTAATACAAGTTCCCTACGGGGTTTTCTCTAATCTAACAGGCGATGGCCAGAACTTGTTCCCTTTGGGAGTGTAAGGGGAGTATCCTTAGAGAACCCCGAAGGAGGCATGTGATTGCGCTCCTTGGACTGCGGTATCTTGTCATCTTCTCTGGCCTTTCTTTTGTTGCCACCACCTTCCTGCTTTGACTGATCCATAGTCTCTTTGATTCTAATGTACTTTTCAACTCTAGCCAATAGCTCCTCCATTATTGACTGTGGCTTACCCGCTATAGACTCCTTAAATCTACTATTGAGCAAATTCCTTTGCATTATTCCTGATAACAATTCGTGGTTGACGTGCAGTACCTCTGACACCGCTGTGGAGAATCGTTGTACATACTCTCTCAAGGATTCCCCATCCTTTTGCACTACCGTGAACAAAAATGAGGCTGTCTTTGGATATTTCTTGTTCATGGAAAAGTGGTTAAGGAAACGCCTTGTCAGTTGCTCGAAGCCGGTAATGCTACCGGAGAGCAATTAGTTAAACTAGCTAAGGGTGGTCTGGAAAATCTTACAATAGGCCGTGTCGCTGACATCATATATGTCAGCCTTAGCACTGAACTTGTCAAAGTGTTCCTGAGGGTCTCCAACTCCCTCATACTCGTTCAGGTGTGGTATCTTGAGTCCTTGTGGTAGTGACTCTGCCAATATTGTCGGGCAGAAAGGACTTCTCTTGGGGGGACCTACAGCTAAAGGTATTAGCTACATATCCTCATATCTTCCAGCATTAGCCAAACTTTCATCATGGCGGGGTTTACGTCTACGCCGGCCTTCTCACCTTGGTAAGGTCTCTTTGGGGGTCAAAGATGCTTGACCTCTATGTAGAAACTTAGGAGGCGTTGGCCTTCTATCTCTTCCCCGCGGAGGCCTCTCATGAGGTGAGACCACACTATTTACTTCTCTTTTGCGATCTACCCCATTCATCGGAGAGTTGGACCGCCTTGATCCAATCTCGTCGGGGGTCAAGGACCCTTGGACTCAGCGGGGGGATTGGCTAGGCTCAACTCGTTGGGGGTGACTTTTTTCACGAGGCTCTTGGCCTCTACGAACCGACTGAGGGGGCGGAACTTGAGGCCCTTTCTCTTGAGGTGGGGGCGTCTCTTGACGACTTCTCATGTGGGAGTCTTGCCCCCTAACAGCTGATGGAATAGGCGTCACGCGTATTGGGTTTGCCTAAGCATATTGCTGGACCGCCCGCACTACTGCCCTTACATAAGCGTCTTTAACAAGAGCAATTAGTGCCTCTTGATTGACCTCAAACTCCCTAGTTGTTGGGGGTGGAATAGTTGCTGGTGTTACGGGAGACACGTTCTGTTCATTCGTCGAGGGTGATATTTTAGGACTGCCGCCATCAGCCTGCCCGTTTGGAGGACCTTCTCCACCAACTAAAACGCCAGGCAGATTTTCAAGTGTTGGGTTAGGGACTTCATCACTCGCTGCTGGCTGATTGTTGCTAGTCATCCTATCACCTATGGTACGTGCTTGGTGACACGCTAGAAGCTAACGTGCTTGAATAGCAAGTGCACTAGTCGCGTGTAGTAATAAATGGACAAAAAGTCCGGGTTGTCGAACCTCAAGGACTTGGATTTTTAGCTTAAGATTTGCAATTAAGGTAAAGACAATTAAAGTAAAATAAGAGAAAAACAATTAAGTAAACGAAAGATCAAAGGAGGGAACAAGCTATGAATTAAACCTCACGAATTGGTTAAAAAGACTAAGGCACATGCTATAACCGAATCCACTCGTCGATATATATGAGTTACTCTTCGAATTATTAGACTCCTCTTGCTTTGGTGAAAACTCCTTAATTAATCATTACCCGATGTCTCGGCACATAACAATCCTATGATTGATTAACGGTTCTCTAAATATGTCTATCCGAGAATCTAATCAACAACCATGCATTAATGTTCTAGAGTTTCCCCGGATAAATCCGGCTAACCGCACCCGGAAATCTTTACCTATGTCTAGGAGCAATTCCACATTAGTTTCGGATGATGTGTTGATTCATTTGAACCCTAACCTATCTTCTCTCGAATGACTAGATTAGGCACAATAGCAAGCATATGATTGTGATAAAAGCAAAAAATCAACACACGAAGCAATTAGGAAAATTAATACGAAAATTAACTTCACATATATTGATTCATGAATTCGGACTTCACATGGCCTTAGTTCTACAAGATTAGCTCATATTCAATAGCTCAAGAAGGTCTAAAACAATCATATACATAGTTATTAACATAAACATGTAAATGAAATACAAAAGAAAACTCCCTAAGTCTTGAATGATGATGAATCCTTGGTTGTAGCTTCAATCTCTAGCTCAATCCCCCTTCTTCACCTTCAATTGTTGATGAAATTCTGGCTCAAAAACCCAGAAAATGCTCTCTAATTCCCCAGATTTTCGAACCCCTCTCAATCTGAAATTTGGCTTTTAAACAATTGAAAAACGGTTACGCCGGCGCCTAGGCGCGGGCAAGACGGCGCCTAGGCGCGGCCTACGTGGCATACTTTTCTTGGGGGAGAAGTCCGGCGGCGCCCAGGCGTGGATAGTACGGCGATCGGGCGCGGGTAGTGCGGCGCCTAGGCGCGGTCAACAGGGATCAACTTTGTTGTTCTTGATCGGCGCCCGAGCGTGGTCAGCTCGGCGCCTGGGCGTGGTCGACAGGCTTCAAAAAGTGTCGTGCACTGTTTTTTGCCTTTTTCTTCGTGTGCTCTCATTTATCACCTGAAATCACTTAACACCCCAATTAAACGCAATTGTGGCATGATTTAGGCAATAAATAACTCCAACAATATCAAATCATAAGCTTAAAAACACGTAAAAATGCCTTTTATCAACCCCCCTAAACTTATCAATTGCTCGTCCTCAAGCGATAAACTATAGGTTAGGAAAAACATCATCAAACACGGGAGAAATAAAAAGAAAAAGAGAAAAAACGAAAAACTACCTAACTCACTTTCGTGGAGGACACGGTTGCATTTAGCGAATGCAACAAGCCTTTGAACCCTTGAGTTACCTCAAAGGACGAGTTATAGTCTCGTGAGGGTTTGCATATGATATACCCACAAAATCGAAGGATTTTCCACCACACTCAATCAACCCAAATCAATGTGATTAATAACAAAGCAATGGCATGAATTCGTCTGTTTAAGCTCAAGGTTATATATATATACATGTCACATACTTGCTCATGTTACGCCTCAATTTTGAAAAGACCATCCTAAGGGTGTAGAGTGAGAAGTCTTAGGTATTATATTCGAGTGTCATTCTTACCACTTTTCAAGCATTAATCCCATATTTTATCGACTTTCGAGTAATCACACGGCATGAGAATTGAGGAAAACTTCATAATCACTTAAAATTTCATCAATTTATCCACTTTGGGCTTTAACTTATGCAAATTTCAACTCACAACATTAGAGGCTAGACCATGTGCAATGTTCGGTTCTCTTAGGCTTTCTATGACACCCTTGTAACGAGCTTTGAGCCAATAACTCCTAAACCGGACGGTTTTAGGGTATTAAGTGTAGAGACACCCCTATGGGCTTAATCGCTCGAGTGTCAAAGGCCACAAAACTAAACTAGGTCCTTATTTACTTAACACTTGCATTGGCTTGAGCTTAGCTCAAATTAGCATAATAGTACAGTTTTCTAGGCATGGTACTCTTCGCCCCCAGTATCTATTAAGCCTGACTTTTGCAGTCATACCAATGTTCAACCTCTTAATTCTTTTTAAGCATACAAAAGCATTCTCAACTCAAAACACATGTGAAACATCTAAGTTAATATTTCCGGGATCAAGCCTTTAAGTGTTTCAAAATGGGTATCCACTCAACGCCTCTACCCTCGACTTATGTGCACATGTGACTCATCTTAAGGACAATCTAATCTTGTTTAGGGTCCCTTAAGCAAGGAAACAATGTGTATAATTCTTTTAAGTCCAAATTGATAGAGAAAAGATGCCATTGATTTAACTTAATCAATCTCAATGCATTAATTGAGGGTTTGCAATCCTACCAATTTTTTTTTTTTTTTAAGGAGATGCTTAAAAAGGGTGCACATTATCACATGTAGAGGTACAAACGTCTCCCCCCCAAACTTGGACAGAATATAGAACATAAATAATCATGACAATAATGGATCGATTATAAACCCCCCAAATGTGGAACAAACATTGTCCCCAATGTTCGAAAATAAGAGAGGAGAGTACACGTCACCATAATGGGATGCTGAAAAGCAAACCCGAGTTGTCCATTCAGAGTCTGTCCAAAGGTTGGTGACAGCGACTCTGGCGAAAGAAAACCTCACATGCGGGCATCCACTACAAGGTGAAAATGTGCTAACCATACGAAACGGGAAAGCATCACATATATCGAAAAGAGAAAGCAACAAAACCAAGCATGCAACATAATATAGAGGAACAAATGATCAAGCATGCATCGAAAATATAAAGGGAAACAACTAAAACAATATCCACAAAACAACAACACCAAAACAAACATTTAAAAACAAAAAGGGCAGAAAATAGATACAAAATAGGTCTAATCGCCAAACAAGGCGTCCAACTCATCATCACCATCATCTCCACCTCCCTGTAAAGGCTCATCCTCGGCCCGCCCCACTAAATCATCCATATCAATCATATCATCCGGAGGAGGGTCGGAGTAGGGAGGGAAGTCCGGAGGGTCGGGGTACACAAAGGGGCCACGTCCCACAAAAGCATTCTGAGCCATCGCGACCTGACGGGTGTACGCACAACTAGCCCGGATCATGTCCTCAAAGCGGCTCATCCGCTAATCAAAATGGACACGCATTTGATCCATCGCGCCCATCAAAGAGTCCATATCCATCGTTCCGGTCGTCCGAGTAGATGTCGACTGCGGGCGAGGCCTAGTAGAGAAAGTCGGGGGAGCAGAGGTGACGGTCTTGGAAAAAGAGAAAGGCGTGCCAGCCAAATCTGTGCCCTCGGTCGGGAAGACCTCAACCCTTGCGGTCGAGCAGAGAGCTGTAATCAGCGAGGGGAACATCATATGGCTCTTCTTTGATATATTAGGATCCCCACGCTTCCTTTTCTGCTCGGTCGGGTTGATCAAATGTGTCAACTCAAGGCCCAACTTCCTCATGTGCCCGAGTAGCGTCCGGTGAATCACCCCCGCGAAGTTAATCGTCTTCCGGGTCATAATGCAGAAGATGAGTAAACACCTCTCCTTGTTCGCCTCGGAACGGTTGCCACCCGGGATAAGATTGAAGTGTATGAATTCGAGCCAGAAGGCAGCCTCGGGAAGGAGAAAACGACGGGCCAAGTGTGCATCCCGCTCCGGCCATGTCGTGCCGGGTATAGCAATCACCCCCACAATCTCTTCTAATGGCATAGTAAAATTGGTGCGAGCATGCGGATACTCACACTGCTCAGGGATGGGTAACCCGAGGCATGCACTGATATCCGGAACATCAAAGCGGACTAACACATTCCGAAAAGAGACCGAATCTGTGTAGTTGCTAAAACTGCTCGCCGTCTTCCCAATACTAGAAAACACCCCGACACTGAAAAATTCTAGAACCCACGGAACTCGAATGGGTTCAAGTGGTCCCCGGAAGCACGTGAGATGATGGAACTCCATGAGGTCGTTTAGGGAAGCCCGTCCTCGGATATCATAGGGCTTTTCTTTCATAAGCATCCGCCCTTGAATGGCATGGTAGATTTTTACCACGCCCGGGTGCGAGAACCGGCTGGCCAGAGGAGGGAGCTCGATGGTGGGCTCGAGAACATTAGAAGAGCTCTCCCCGACCTTCTTTTTACCCTTGGTTTGTTTCGAGGATGTTTTAGGCATTTTTCGAAATCTCAGCGGCGTAACGGTACACAACAACAACCCCAAACACCAACAATCGTAACAACCCGAATCCAACAACGCCTCAACTGAATCAGGACAAATAATCTCAACCCACAATTGCTAAACAAAAGGACGGCTCTTTATGCAGCAAACGAAAAGTCAACTATCTGAATCAAGCAATGGACAAAATGCACTAGACCCAACTGAAATTACCCCCAAATTTCGCACAAATCAACAAGAACCCCCAAATTTCCGATTTAAACTCCAATACTCAATTCCAACCATTATTAATCACTGAAATCCGGCCATAACGAGATAAAAATAGCCAATGACAACCACAATAAGGCCCCACACGGCCGAAATATGCAGAAATTCAGGTAAGGGCAAGCCAATCACTAACCTTGTGGTCCAAAATTACACAAATCAGCGATTACCCGTGACCCACAAAGCCCGGAGAGAGAAGGTAGCTGTTTCGGCGGTGAAACGGCGGCAAAATGACGGTGAAATTGGCAGGAATCGGCGGAGAGGTGGTGGTCGGCGGCGGAAATCGAGAGAGAGATGGAGATGATGATGTGAAGTTGACCTAATTGTGACAAAAGAGGGTCTTTATACCTGAGCGGCGCCTAGGCACGCGTATGACAGCGCCTAGGCGCTGTAAGCTTCAAGTCCAATTGAAATGCTACTGCTGTCCACGTCTGGGCGTGGGATATTCGGCGCTCGGACGCGGTGAGATCGGCGCCTAGGCGTGGACTTGGCCGCGCTGGGGCGCGGTTAACAGGGGAGATGTTGTGAACTGGGCTGTACGGCGCCTAGGCGTGGCTGATACGGCGCCTAGGCGTGGCCAGCAGACCGTTTTGAAATCCATTTCCTGGGAAAAATAAGAAAAGAAAAGGCTCAACACAAACAAACATAAACGAGACAAAAGAAGGAAAAAAGAATAAACGAAACTAAAAAAAAAAAGCAACGAAAAACAAACACAAAGCTTGGGTTGCCTCCCAAGAAGCGCTAATTTATAGTCGTTAGCTCGACTCGGGACAAAGAATTATGGAGGATCTCGGAGAAGGAGGAACACTTTGTCCCTCGGTTCATCAGTTCCGATATACGGTTTTAATCGTTGAGCATTGGTCAAGAACGTTTGCCCTTTGTCCGTTGTGAGCTTGACGGCACCCGATGGATAGATATGGGAAATCAAGAATGGACCCGACCACCGTGACTTAAGCTTCCCGGGAAAAAGTCAGAGTCGAGAATTGTAGAGGAGAACTCTCTCGCCTTCATGAAACTCGCGGGGAATGATGTGCTTGTCGTGCCACGTTTTTGTTCGTTCCTTGTAAAGTTTTGTATTCTCATAAGCTTGGTGGCGCCATTCCTCGAGCTCATGCAATTGGAGCAACCGATTTGTACCTACAAGTGTGGAGTCAAAATTTAGAAATTTAGTAGCCCAATAAGCACGATGCTCAAGCTCAACCGGTAGGTGACATGCTTTACCAAAAACGAGGCAATACGGGGACATGCCAATCGGTGTTTTAAACGCGGTCCTATAAGCCCATAAGGCGTCATCTAATTTTAGAGACCAATCTTTTCGAGATGCATTGACCGTTTTTTCAAGAATACGTTTAATCTCCCTATTAGACACCTCCACTTGTCCACTCGATTGAGGGTGGTAGGGAGTTGAAATCTTATGCCTTACCCCATACTTGTTCAATAAGTGTTCGAATTGCTTGTTGCAAAAATGGGTGCCCCCGTCACTAACGATAGCTCTAGGTGTTCCAAAACGAGTGAAAATTCTTTTTCGTAAAAATCGAGTAACCACCCGAGCATCGTTAGTGGGCAAAGCCTCGGCTTCAACCCATTTAGAGACGTAGTCTACTGCAACAAAAATATACTTATTGGAACAAGAACTCGGGAAGGGTCCCATGAAATCAATACCCCAAACATCAAATAACTCACACGCAAGCATGCTATTCAAAGGCATTTCATGTCTTTTAGAGATATTACCCGTGCGTTGGCACCTATCACAAGATTGGACTTGCAAAAATGCATCTTTAGAGAGTGTGGGCCAAAAGAAACCTGATTGGAGTACCTTAGCCACTGTTTTAGAAGGCCCAAAATGGCCACCTACCGACATGTCATGGCAATGAGATAGAACCGATGCGATTTCTTCCTCGGGAATACATCTTCGAATGATGCCATCTGCACAAATCTTAAATAGATATGGTTCATCCCACAAATATTGCTTCACATCAAATAAGAATTTCTTCTTTTGATGAAAAGTGATATCCGGAGGAAGAACTCCCGTGACAAGATAATTTGCAAAATTGGCATACCATGGAGTATCGTTATGAAGTATAGCATACAATTGCTCATCGGGAAACTCCTCACAAATTGGTTTATCATGCATGCACTCGGGGGTAGGGGTCTCTATTCTAGATAAATGGTCGGCAACCACATTTTCCACTCCTTTCTTATCCTTGATTTCTATGTCAAATTCTTGAAGAAGCAAAATCCACCGAATAAGTCTAGGTTTGGCATCCTTTTTAGCAAGTAAATACTTAAGGGCGGAGTGATCGGTGTACACAATCACCTTGTTCAAAACGAGATAGGAGTGGAATTTATCAAATGCAAATACTATAGCTAGTAACTCTTTTTCGGTGGTTGCGTAATTCATTTGCGCCTCATTAAGAGTTTTACTAGCATAGTAAATTTTTTGAAATACCATTCCCTTTCGTTGGCCCAATACCGCTGACACGCTAATACTTAACGTGCTTGGTAGCAAGTGCACTAGACGTGTTTAGTAATAAGTGGACAAAAAGTCCGGGTTGTCGAACCACAAGGACTTGAATTCTAGTTAATGATTTTCGATAAAAGATAAGATAATTAAAGTAAACCTCACGAATGATAAAATCGACTAAGGCACATGCTACAACCGAATCTACTCGTCAATATATATGAGCTACTCTTCGAATTATTAGACTCCTATTGCTTTGGTGGAAACTCCTAAATTAACTATTACCCGATGTCTCGGCACATAATAATCCTATGATTAATTGACGGTTCTCTAAATATGTCTATCCGAGAATCTAATCAAAAATCACGCATTAACGTTCTAGAGCTTCCCCGAACGAATCCGGCTAACAACACCCGGGAATCTTTACCTATTTCTAGGGCAATCCCTCATTTGTTTCGGATGATGTGTTAATTCTCTTGCACCCTAATCTATTTTCTCTCGAACAACTAGATTAGGCAAGATAGCAAGCATATGGTGATCAAACATATGATTGGAATAAAAGCATAGCATTAACACACAAAGCAATAGGAGAATTAATACAAAGAGCAACTTCACATATATTGATTCATAAATTTGGCCTTCACATGGCCTTAGTTCTACAATATTAGCCTATATTCAATAGCTCAAGAAAGTCTAAAACAATCATATACATAGTTATTAACAAAAACATGTAAATGAAATGCAAAAGAAACTCCCTAAGTCTTGAATGATGATGAATCCTTGCTTGTAGCTTCAATCTCCAGCTCAATCCCCCTTCTTTGCAATCTTCAAATGATGAAGAATGGTGATGAATGATGATGGGTGAAGAGTGAATGATGGCTTTTTCTCCCCCCCAAAGTGATCGGTCCAAGTGTGATGAAGAAGATGCCCCCTTTTGGACAAGAAATGATGGGCTCCCTCATGTGTGTCTCCTTCCTCCTCCTCACATGTGCTGACCTCTTCCTTTTAAATATTCCATCCCACCCTCAAATAATGAACTTTTGGCTTAAAGGAATCAAAACCCGGGTGTGGTCACGCCTAGGCGCGGGAATTATGGCGCTCGGGCGCCGTCAGCAGAATGTTGGGAGTATTTGCCTCTGTCTGGCGCAGTAATTGTATTTCCTTCATAACTCTCTCCACAAAACTCCGATTTGGATGATTCAAGTCCTCATTTGAAGCTAACACATAGTTCTACAACTTTGTAGAAGGAAACTTCATCCAATTCGGTCTCTAAAAATAAGAAAATATCGCTCGAACGTGGAAACTGGTGCAGATACGGCGCCCAGGCGTGGACAGAACGGCGCCTAGGCGCGGAAAGCAGAATGTTGACGTTATTTGCATCTTTTCCGGCGCCTAGGCGTGGTAATACTGGCGCCTGGGCGTGGACAACAGAAGCAAATTGGCCTGAACTTGTTTTATACGTCGTTTTTCATCCCGTTCTTCGATTGTATCCATTTAAGACCTGAAATCACTTAATGCACGAATTAAACGCACATGTAGCAAGAATTAAGCGATAAATGAACCTAAAACATAAACGCAAAGGGGCTTAAAAACACGTAAAAATGCCTCTTATCAACACCCCCACACTTATCAATTGCTCGTCCTCGAGCAATAAGATTTCTAAGATAAGGAAACACATCAATCAAAGAGAGAAACAAAAAGAAAACTACCTAACTCACTTTCGTGGAGTAAACGGTTGCATTTGGCGAATGCAACAAGCCTTTGAACCTTTGAGTCACCTCAAAGGACGAGTTATAGTCTCGTGAGGGTTTGCATATGATATACCCACAAAATCTAGTAAATTTTCAATCATAACCAAATCAATACATCTCAACATAATCAACAAGAATGAATGGCATAAAATCAACCTTTTAAAGCTCACAAGTATATATATACATATCAACTACTTTTGCTCATGTGACACTAATACTTGAAAAGACTCCTTAGGGTGTAGTGAAAAATAAATCTAAGGCATTATAGTCGAGAGGCATCCTTACCAAATTTTGGACATTAATCCCATATCTATAAACTTTTGATCAAACACAAAGCACAAGAATCATAGAAAATCTCATAGCCATTTAAATTTCATTATGTCAAACATTCAACTTTCAATTCGTATGAAACTTCCATTAAATTCATTAAGGCTAGATCATGTGCAATGTTTTATTCCATTAGGCTTTCTATGACGCCCATGTAACAAGTTTTAGATCAATGACTCCCAAACTAGATAGTTTTGGGGCATTAAGTGTAGAGACACTCCTACGGATTTAATCACTCGAGTGTCAAAGGCCACGAAATAAAACTAGATCTTTTAAACAAATCACTTCTTTTTGGCTTGAGCTTAGCTCAAATTAGCATAATAGTACAGTATATAGGCATGAAACTTATCACCTCCGGTACGTATTAGCCTGACCACTTTTGGTCATACCAAAATTCAACCTTTTCAATTCATTGTTTAGCATATAAAATTACTACTTAACTTATAACCTTATGAGAAATCTAAGTTAATATTTCTGGGAAAAACTCCTTAAGTGTCTCAAGATGGTTGTCCTCTCAACTCCTCTACCCTCGATTCATTGTGCAATGTGAATCATCTAAAGAATCAATCCTAGTCTAGTGTCTCCACGAGCAATTTCAAAGATATCTATATTCCATTAAATTCAAATTATTTCAAGAGATCATGCCATTTCTCCAAGTCAATCAATTTCAATGCATCAATTGGAAGGACTAAATTTTTTTTTTTTTTTTCATACTTGATTTTCTCAACAAAGAAGCATATAAATATGATAGCAAACAACTTTCCCCCAAACTCAAGCTACAAATTAGGATTGCATCATCAAAGTTCAAAATAAGTACTCTTCTACCCCCAAACTTAAATCCAACATTGTCCCCAATGTTGTTATGACAAGCATACACAACGGTACAAGAACACTTACAACCAAGGATATTGAACAACATCCTTAAAATTCCAATACATAATCCTATAGCTTCCTCTCCTCTCGAGTACAATACGCATCTCTTAAACTTGGGGTCCAAATGTGCATTATATCTAACACTTCAACTCTTTAAACCATCAAGCATAAGACACATACATGCTAAAAGTGCATGCTTGAACACAACAAAAAGAAACAAATTAAACAAAACAAAAACAAAAGCAAAAAGAAAAAGAAAAGAAAACTTACAAACTTGGGTTGCCTCCCAAGAAGCGCTCTTTTAAAGTCATTAGCTTGACTTTACCGAGTTATTTAAGGCGGTTTCCGAATGAATGCCTTGTTCATTCTCCAAGTAGGGATGAATTTCGGCCCGGTGTTAATAGAAAATACGATGAGTAGTGACCAAGCAATCATCCACTCACATATTTTCTCATAGTCCATCACCACTTCCATCACTCTTTCTTCCCACTGCACCGAATGATGACTTGGACTATTCTCCAAGTTATAAGTAGATGGCCATTTTTCTTCACCTATCGAGATGGAAAACTTGGAGTTTGTGATGTAGAACTCGAGGAGGTTATTGGTTCTTCTTTCCTGAAAAAGCTCAACACTAAAAGGATCAAAAGCATCAATGCGTAAAGATAATGTAGAATCAATTGGATGCTTAAAAACCCCATAGTTATCACAAATAACCATGTCATCTCCTACACTAGAGAACAACTTACTATCATGGGCACTAATGACCTCTATACCCGTGGAGAGGGAAGAAGATACCAAAGAATCTGGTAAAGGCTCGAGTGTCCTTTCCTTCAACGTCGGCTTCTTTGATATCAATTCTTCGATAAAAATGGGGCCGGGTATCGCTTGAATGTTAGGCGGGCGACGCTGAGGCGATGACACCTTCATAGAAATCCTCTCATTTTTCATTTCCTCAATGATCATTAGAGCCTCCTTAATTGGTCCTTCATACAAAGCATCAATGGCTTTGTGTACCAATTTCATACTTTTCGGCTGATCCAAATCATCTAGTGTGAGTTGTAAGCCGTATAGGAGTTGTCGAACCCATTCTCGTTCCTCCAGAGTCGGGGATAAATGATATCCCTCCTGTATGGTAAAGACGCTGGATGGTAGACAATCCCGGACCGACTGAAGTGGTTGAGAAGGAGGCGGTTGCATAGCTTGGAGAATGCCTTGTAACCACTCCCGATCCTTCGGTAAATTCATATCCGGGAAACGTGCATTCGGATTTGGTTGATAGATATTGTCCGCCATCTCTCGAACTCATCTACAAACCCGGAGCACATGTTCAAAATAAAAATAACAAAATCAAGCAAAGGCTCATTTGAGGAGCGGGTCATGCACCACAAACCGAACCTAACAATTAAGCACAAGAAACAAAATTAGACTAAACACGAAAATAAAAGAAAATCAAGAAATAAACGAAAACTAAGAATTATGAAAAATGTAAACAAAAATCAAAAACTAAAATAAACAAGTCCCCGGCAACGGCGCCAAAAACTTGACACGCTAATACTTAACGTGCTTGGTAGCAAGTGCACTAGACGTGTTTAGTAATAAGTGGACAAAAAGTCCGGGTTGTCGAACCACAAGGACTTGAATTCTAGTTAATGATTTTCGATAAAAGATAAGATAATTAAAGTAAACCTCACGAATGATAAAATCGACTAAGGCACATGCTACAACCGAATCTACTCGTCAATATATATGAGCTACTCTTCGAATTATTAGACTCCTATTGCTTTGGTGGAAACTCCTAAATTAACTATTACCCGATGTCTCGGCACATAATAATCCTATGATTAATTGACGGTTCTCTAAATATGTCTATCCGAGAATCTAATCAAAAATCACGCATTAACGTTCTAGAGCTTCCCCGAACGAATCCGGCTAACAACACCCGGGAATCTTTACCTATTTCTAGGGCAATCCCTCATTTGTTTCGGATGATGTGTTAATTCTCTTGCACCCTAATCTATTTTCTCTCGAACAACTAGATTAGGCAAGATAGCAAGCATATGGTGATCAAACATATGATTGGAATAAAAGCATAGCATTAACACACAAAGCAATAGGAGAATTAATACAAAGAGCAACTTCACATATATTGATTCATAAATTTGGCCTTCACATGGCCTTAGTTCTACAATATTAGCCTATATTCAATAGCTCAAGAAAGTCTAAAACAATCATATACATAGTTATTAACAAAAACATGTAAATGAAATGCAAAAGAAACTCCCTAAGTCTTGAATGATGATGAATCCTTGCTTGTAGCTTCAATCTCCAGCTCAATCCCCCTTCTTTGCAATCTTCAAATGATGAAGAATGGTGATGAATGATGATGGGTGAAGAGTGAATGATGGCTTTTTCTCCCCCCCAAAGTGATCGGTCCAAGTGTGAAGAAGAAGATGCCCCCTTTTGGACAAGAAATGATGGGCTCCCTCATGTGTGTCTCCTTCCTCCTCCTCACATGTGCTGACCTCTTCCTTTTAAATATTCCATCCCACCCTCAAATAATGAACTTTTGGCTTAAAGGAATCAAAACCCGGGTGTGGTCACGCCTAGGCGCGGGAATTATGGCGCTCGGGCGCCGTCAGCAGAATGTTGGGAGTATTTGCCTCTGTCTGGCGCAGTAATTGTATTTCCTTCATAACTCTCTCCACAAAACTCCGATTTGGATGATTCAAGTCCTCATTTGAAGCTAACACATAGTTCTACAACTTTGTAGAAGGAACTTCATCCAATTCGGTCTCTAAAAATAAGAAAATATCGCTCGAACGTGGAAACTGGTGCAGATACGGCGCCCAGGCGTGGACAGAACGGCGCCTAGGCGCGGAAAGCAGAATGTTGACGTTATTTGCATCTTTTCCGGCGCCTAGGCGTGGTAATACTGGCGCCTGGGCGTGGACAACAGAAGCAAATTGGCCTGAACTTGTTTTATACGTCGTTTTTCATCCCGTTCTTCGATTGTATCCATTTAAGACCTGAAATCACTTAATGCACGAATTAAACGCACATGTAGCAAGAATTAAGCGATAAATGAACCTAAAACATAAACGCAAAGGGGCTTAAAAACACGTAAAAATGCCTCTTATCAACCGCCCCCACGGCGGTGTCACTAGCATCACACATCAATTCGAATGGTAAGCTCCAATCGGGCAGTGCCATGATGGGGGCGGATATCAATCGCTCCTTCAAAATTAGGAATGCCTGCATACAAGTAGAGTCGAAATCAAACGGTGCATCTTTAATGAGCAAGTTAGACAATGGTTTTGCAATTTTGGAAAAATTCAAAATAAACCGCCTATAAAAACCGGCATGCCCAAGGAAACTCCTCACGGCCTTAACCGAGATAGGAGGGGGAAGTTTCTCAATGACCTCAATCTTGGCTCGGTCTACTTCAATCCCTCTATGAGAGACCTTTTGACCTAGCACAATCCCTTCCCGTACCATGAAATGGCACTTCTCCCAATTTAAAACAAGATTGGTTTCCTCACAAAGTTTTAAAACACGAGTCAAATGATCTAGACATGTATCAAAGGATGTTCCAAAAACAGAAAAATCGTCCATAAAAATCTCAAGGAACTCCTCAACCATGTCATGGAAAATGGCCATCATGCACCTTTGAAAGGTGGCCGGGGCATTGCATAATCCAAATGGCATCCGTCTATAAGCAAACGTACCATAGGGACAAGTGAAAGTGGTTTTATCTTGGCCCTCGGGATCTATGGCAATTTGATTATAGCCGGAGTATCCATCTAGAAAACAATAAAAATCGTGCCCGGCTAACCTTTCAAGCATTTGGTCGATGAAAGGGAGGGGAAAATGGTCTTTACGGGGGGCGTCATTCAACTTACGATAATCTATGCATACTCGCCACCCGGTGAGCATACGTGTGGGAATCAATATATTGTTTGCATTTTTAATCACAGTTATGCCTCCTTTCTTAGGAACCACATGAGTAGGACTTATCCATGCACTATCAGAGATAGGGTAGATTATACCTGCGTCGAGTAACTTAATGACCTCTTTCTTTACTACCTCTTGGATTTGTGGGTTAGACCTCCTTTGTGGTTGACGTGTAGGCTTGGTGGAGTCCTCCATTAGGATCTTATGCATGCATATAGCCGGGCTAATGCCTTTAATGTCCGCAATTGCCCACCCGAAAGCTTTCTTGTTGGCCTTCAACACTCCCACGAGTTGGTCCTCTTGTGCCCCTGTCAAAGAAGATGAGACAATTAAGGGCAATGTCTTATTATCATTTAAAAACACATATTTCAAATGTAAAGGCAACGGTTTAAGCTCAAGGGTAGGGGCCTCTTCAATGGAAGGGCGAGGAGGAGCCGAGAGCGATCGCTCTAACTTTTCAACCCCCATAACGAGGTAAGGAGGTTGCTTTTCTAATTCACACACGATTTCCAACTTCTCCTCACTTGCCGAATCGACATCCATGGATTGCAAAAGGCATGCCTCTAGCGGGTCATCTACCATGTGTTCCTGAAATGTCTCACCAATCAAAGTGTCAAATGCATCGATGCGTAAACATGAATCATTATCATATGGATGTTTAAGCACTTTGAATACGTCAAATATAACCTTCTCATCACCCACATGAAGAGTTGGCTTACCATTGGCGACGTCTATGATTTCCTTACCCGTAGCAAGGAAGGGACTCCCTAGAATCAACGGTACTTCTACATCCTCTTCCATGTCGAGCACCACGAAATCTACCGGGAAGTAGAATTTGTCCACTTGCACAATTACATCTTCAATGATGCCCTTCGGGTGCTTAATTGAACGGTCCACCAATTGCAATGATATCGATGTAGGCTTGGGCGTCCCAAGACCGAGCTTCTTGAAGATAGAATAGGGAAGAAGATTGATACTTGCCCCCGAATCGCATAGCACCTTGTCAAAAGTGAGATGACCAATAGTGCATGGTATGGTAAGGCTCCCGAGGTCCTTGAGCTTGTGAGGCAATTTGTTGAGTAAGACGACGGAGCACTCCTCGGTTAGACAAACGATTTCGTTTTCCTCCCATTTTTGCTTGTTGGAGAGAATATCCTTGAAAAACTTAACATAGTTCGGCATTTGCAAAATAGCATCCACCAAAGGAATATTTATTCTCCCCTCACGAAGAATGGATAAAATACGGATGAAACTCGGATCCATCTCCTTCTTTTTCTTCTTTTGTGCGTTTGGGAAGGGAAGACGGATCTCAATGGGAGGAGGAGGCGTTGGAGTCGACGAACTAGCCCCGAAGGAAACAGGAGGCGGCGCCTGGGCGCGGTTGGTTCGGCGCCTGGGCGTGGGTATTGCGGCGCTCGGGCGCCGCTGACAGTGGCAGTTGGTCCTGACTGGGTGTAGACGGCGCTTGAGCGTGGGCTTCCTCGCGCCTAGGCGTGGACGGCAGTGTTGAATCTTTTTCCAACTGCTTCCCACTTCTCAAAGTGATGGCATGGCATTGATCTTTCAGGTTCTTCTCCGTGTCACTTGGTAGAGTTCCCGGGGCTCTACCATTTACCGCGGAGGAGATTTGCCCCATTTGTGTCCTCATATCTTTCATTTCCATGAACATATCCTTCATCATATTACGGATTTCATTGATCGACGTGTCCGATTTCCTTATATGATCATTAAGTCGCTCGTCGATTGTAGGAGGTCGTGCTTGCCCTTGCCCTTGGACATTTGGAATGCCTTGCCTCGGAGGCGGGTTGTTGAAAGGAGGTCGAGGAGCTTGATAAATCCTTGGTTGTGCATTTTGTGCGGGGTTGGGCCTTTTTGGAAAATTCTCGGGTATGTGAATGTCCAACCGTTGTCGATTATGATTCCCAACATAATTGACGTCTTCAACCTCCGGTTCCAAAGCCACTACTCCCTCAACCACTTCCTCAACACAAGCAACCTTTTTAGAGGATGAGGCCTCTTCATCGTCGGGATAAAGCTCATCTTCCCGGGCCAATTGTTCTATTTTGTCCCATACACGTTGACAATCTAACCTAAGGAGATCTCCACCCGCACCCGCATTGAGTCTATTCCGAATACGCGACCGAACCCCATCATAAAAATGTAGTACTTGTTCATTCAAACCAAAATTATGATCGGGGCATTTTCGGAGCATGCCCTTATATCTAACCCAAGTCTCGGCTAAAGACTCATTACTTCTTTGCCTAAACCCTTTGATGTTAATCCGGAGCTCATTAATTTTGGAGGGTGGGAAGAATTTGTTTAGAAAGGCATCGACCAACTCAACCCAAGTTGTAATAGATTGTGGAGGTAAGCATTTATACCATGTTTTCGCCCTATCCTTCAATGAGAAATGGAAGACTCTTAGACGAATTGCATCAAGATCCCGTGGGTGATATTGACTGGTCACAAGAGCTTCGTTTATGGTTTCCAAATGAGCGTGAGGTGATTCGTGCGGTTCTCCATAGAAACGATCTCCTTACACCATATTAAAGATATGAGCCAGAATGTGGTAGTTGGGTGCAAAGAAGTTAGGCACGACCACGGGCCCCGGAATGGTATGGACCCTAGGTGGTAAGCTACCCCGAACCGACGGAAGTTGTGGAGGAGGTGCCCCTTGCATGGCTTGTAGAACACCTTGTAACCACTCCCAATTTTTCGGTAAGTTCATGTCCAAATTATTGGCTATTTCTCTTGCTCGCCTATTAGTCCGAAACACTCGTTCAATTTCGGGCTCCAACTCGTATAGAGGCTCGTTTGAGGAACGGGTCATGCACCACACAAGAACGAAATTAGACTAGTACGAGAAATAAAAGAAAACAAGAAAATAAACAACAAACTAGAAATTATGAAAACGTAAAACGAAAATCAAAAACTAAAAAAAACAAGTCCCCGGCAACGGCGCCAAAAACTTGACACGCTAGAAGCTAACGTGCTTGAATAGCAAGTGCACTAGTCGCGTGTAGTAATAAATGGACAAAAAGTCCGGGTTGTCGAACCTCAAGGACTTGGATTTTTAGCTTAAGATTTGCAATTAAGGTAAAGACAATTAAAGTAAAATAAGAGAAAAACAATTAAGTAAACGAAAGATCAAAGGAGGGAACAAGCTATGAATTAAACCTCACGAATTGGTTAAAAAGACTAAGGCACATGCTATAACCGAATCCACTCGTCGATATATATGAGTTACTCTTCGAATTATTAGACTCCTCTTGCTTTGGTGAAAACTCCTTAATTAATCATTACCCGATGTCTCGGCACATAACAATCCTATGATTGATAGACGGTTCTCTAAATATGTCTATCCGAGAATCTAATTAACAACCATGCATTAACGTTCTAGAGTTTCCCCGGAAAAATTCGGCTAACCACACCCGGAAATCTTTACCTATTTCTAGGAGCAATTCCACATTAGTTTCGGATGATGTGTTGATTCATTTGAACCCTAACCTATCTTCTCTCGAATGACTAGATTAGGCACAATAGCAAGCATATGGAGATCAAGCATATGATTGTGATAAAAGCACAAAATCAACACACAAAGCAATTAGGAGAATTAATATGAAAATTAACTTCACATATATTGATTCATGAATTCGGCCTTCACATAGCCTTAGTTCTACAAGATTAGCTCATATTCAATAGCTCAAGAAGGTCTAAAACAATCATATACATAGTTATTAACATAAATATGTAAATGAAATACAAAAGAAAACTCCCTAAGCCTTGAATGATGATGAATCCTTGGTTGTAGCTTCAATCTCTAGCTCAATCCCCCTTCTTCACCTTCAATTGTTGATGAAATTCTGGCTCAAAAATCCAGAAAATGCTCTCTAATTCCCCAGATTTTCGAACCCCTCTCAATCTGAAATTTGGCTTTTAAACAATTGAAAAACGGTTACGCCGGCGCCTAGGCGCAGGCAAGACGGCGCCTAGGCGCGGCCTACGTGGCGTACTTTTCTTGGGGGAGAAGTCCGGCGGCGCCCAGGCATGGATAGTACGGCGCTCAGGAGCAGGTAGTGCGGCACCTAGGCGCGGTCAACAGGGATCAACTTTGTTCTTCTTGATCGGCGCCCGAGCGTGGTCAGCTCGGCGCCTGGGCGTGGTCGACAAGCTTCAAAAAGTGTCGTGCATCATTTTTCGCCTTTTTCTTCGTGTGCTCTCGTTTATCACCTGAAATCACTTAACACCCCAATTAAACGCAACTGTGGCATGATTTAGGCAATAAATAACTCCAACAATATCAGATCATAGGCTTAAAAACACGTAAAAACGCCTCTTATCACTTGGGACCTAGTTTGCATACTCAGTGGCTGGAGCGCTGTTCCCACAGACGGCGCCAAATTGATGATGGTAAAATTTGTCAATCAGATAATATCACGTGATTCACCACGTGGGGAGTGAATCTGATCCAACACACGACAAACTAGGTTTGAGGTTGTATTATGTATAGACTGCACTTGCTGTTATGCGAGCTTCCTACGTATCCGAAGAAATGGAATCAAGTCAGTTCGTAGTTCTATGATGAAATTACTCTCAAAAGTAGTCAATGGATTTTTCCTGAGAGAGTAGAGAATGAATGTTATCAGCATTGGGGTATATATAGGCTTGATGGTGGGCTATGGGTCAGGGCTTGACCATTGGCCCATTTACCTATTTATTAAACTCAATACCTGGCTATTTTATATTAAAATAGTCTTTCTTCTTTTATAGCCTCGTGAACATAACGACCCATATTCACAATGGGCTGCCAGCCCTATGGGTTGACTAGCATAATAACCACGAACTCGATCTATGGGTAGTGCCCCAGCCTGAGTCAGGGGTAGAGTAATTACCATAATGCCTCTAGACATTTTCGGCGCACATCACACTTCTATCTCATTTTCAATTAGTGGTGGTCCCAAGTGGCATACGAAAGAGTCTAGAAAATGGGGGGGGGGGGTTGAATAGACCCTGAAGTTTTTTTCGACTTTAAAAACTTTCGTATTACTTTGATGAATTTGAACGCTTGGAAAGCTTAGCGATAGGTTAAGCGCTTAGAAATAGTTAACTTAGACTTAGTGATTTCAACAATTACCAAAGTAGGGTAATGTTTCAATGGCTTAATTAGGATTAGCACAATGGAAATGATTTTATAGCTTAGCGTTCTTTTGAACTTGAATTAGTCGCTTAACTGTCTTAAATGCTTTTTCAAGATACAATATGCAAATGTAAAGTGAAGCAATAAAACAGTAAATAACACAAGATAATGTAAGGTTCACTGGGTGATGTAATCCCAGTTACGTCCTTCTTCTCCTATGCACTTGGAGGAATTCACTAGATTGATTATCGAAGAGTCACACAGAGACTTCTACAAAATAGATGAAAGGGAAGACGATCTTGAGCTCCTTGATCACATAGACTTCAGCTCCAATAGAAATCTTCTTTAACAAGCTTCTCTCACACAGAAATGCTGCTTGTAGAATCAACAAACTTTCTCACTCAGATAAAAGATGTTGAGGGTTTAGTCACGAGTTTGTTAGATGTTGGAAAGTTCAAACAACTTGGGATATCTCAATAGAAATTTAGGGTTCCTGTTTGAAGAGGTTTGAGATATCTATGACTGTCTTTGGAATGTATTAAGAAAAGCTTGAAGGATTTTGGCTATGGAGTTTGTAAGCTTTTCTTTCAAGTAATTTCAGCAAAGTTTTTGACCTTTTTCTTGTGTATGTACATCTATTTAGGGTTTGCTGAATGGTACTATTTATAGGGTTTCTTGAGATTTGTCTATTGGACACATGTGAGTGCGTGTATCTCACGCAGCGCGTTAAACAGTCCCTTTCTAATATTCCTGAAATTCTGCTGGTTCCGATTGGACAAGAGCAGGTTTTGAACTCTGGAATTTGACAGTCTAGTCCAAAGGTGGCTGGTCCACAAGTCATAATAGCTTATCACATTTAATGCATTTATCACGCATTTAATGCATTTGAATTTATTTTCCGTTGGAAATAAATGTCCGTTGATGATTGCATTTAAGTCCTTCATGACTTGAGACTTTATTTCAGGTGAATCTGATCCTTGATCGCTTGAGTCATTTGAGCACTTGATTCTTAAATCCTGAAACAGTCCTTTAGCGTTTGACAGACGCTAAGAACTAATCTTCATCTTCACTTGACTTCAGACGCTGATCTTTAACTTCATCTCTAATAGACTCATCTAGAATTCTACTAGCGACTTAGTATCCAATACTTAGTTTAAAATCTACAAAGGTAAAAATTACAAGCCTAACAAAATTACAAACTTTCAAACGCTTATACAATATTTCTATGAAAACATAAACTTACATTATTTTTGGAGTCTAACATAAAATTCTATTTTATCATCATTAAAATATTTAACATGAGATTTCCTAACAATTAGCATCAAAATCTGACTAGCTCTTCATGATCTATGATCATTATGCCTCACATGTAAATTTTCTACATTCCATTTCGGACTAATAAAGGTTTGTCTTCATATATTTTCAAATCCATCAAATTATCTTTTGAACTCTTTTGAAGGTCTCACTTTGCGTACTTCCATCAACTTATAACTAAAAAATGTTGGAATATCATCATTTTGTGTTTCTTTATCCTATATATTGTTTAGTAATACAACAAACATAAAGAAGATATGACAAAAGTTGAATATTTTATTTAATATCTCTTGCTTAACTAAAATTTACATATAATTATTTTTTATGTTTTTTAATTTGTTAGTTCAATATTGGAACTTATTTTTGTAAAGTTAATTAATTGTTTCACTTTGTTATTACTACATAATATATTATTCAAGAAACATTAAATAATTATGTTCTAATGATTTTTAACTAGGTTAATAGAAGTCCCAAATAAGATGTTTTGAAGAGTTTAACAATGTAAAATGATGAAATCACAATGAAGCAGGCCTTCAATAGGTCCAAAGTTGAATGGGGTACTTTGATGAACTTGAGGGTATACGGGTAAGTTTGGTCCAACTTTTGCATAATTGATTATGAAATAATTGATTCTTACAAAAATGATTATAACAAAAGCTAGAATTTTCAGCTTCTTCAAAACGTGATTTTATAATACAAAACTGTCCA
The DNA here is from genome assembly GCA_019426215.1 of Buddleja alternifolia. Taxonomy (NCBI): domain Eukaryota; kingdom Viridiplantae; phylum Streptophyta; class Magnoliopsida; order Lamiales; family Scrophulariaceae; genus Buddleja; species Buddleja alternifolia. Next base: position 26,945,024 of record CM033392.1, read on the forward strand.
AAATAGATTATAGGAAAGGGGCCAAATAGTCATCAAAATAGATAGCATTTGGACTCCAAATGCAGATTTTAGTTTTTCAACCGTTGGGTCAAACACACCCTAAGTAAACTATCTCTAATTGGTCCAGAATCAAGATGGGAAAGTTAAATTTATCCTTGTTATTGTTATCTAACTATTAAGTTAGTAATTATATGTAGTATAATTGATTTCACTATATCATATATTATTCCATTTAACAAAGATTATTTCAATAACAATCAAATTTTTGGAAAAACTCGGACAGCGACAAAAACTTTAAGAACATTTAATGACGGTCAAAATTTTGGACAGTCGTAATAAAATTGGAATTCATTTCAAAATGCTAGAAAAACCAAGAAGGTTTGGTTTGAAATTTCGATCAAAATTTAATACTCCAACTAAATAATTGGGATCACAAAGTTCAATTAAAGTGCCCACAAACTACGCAAACACCAATGAAACCAATAATACTAAGTATCGAGTGTACGCAACTTTTTTTTACGCACAATATAAACAATTTAAGTGAGAAATTTGGATATAATCTTAGTATTAACTCGTCTACTGCAATTGATGACTCGAATTGATGACTCGAATACCGACTCTTCCAAACAAACCCTTATTCTTATTCATATATATATATATATATATATATATATGAATAAATGCAGCCAAATATTGTATTGTCGAATATATATATATATATATTAATAGACAACAATACAATATTTGGCTGCATTTAAATTTGGTTTGGGGTCCGTTGACACTAAAAACTTTAATGTGCACATACATAGATAGATGGGTTCATTATTGTGATAATATTAAAGTTGTAAAATGGGGCTCAAGTTTTGAGTAAAATACAGAGATTGCCACTGGTTGGTATGTGGGCATGATTGGTGGAAAGAGACAGGAAGGGAGGATGTATTTTGCCCTTTTCTTTACTATATCCAATTATTATAAAAATAATCACAAAGAATGTATCAAAGGATATGTGATATTTTTATTTGGGGAAAGCGGAAAAAAGGGCAAAAGAGGGATTATAAAAATTAAGAAGGATCACAAAATATCGCTTTCCACTTTCTTTGGTTAAAGAAGAATTTGGGTTTGTCCAATGATGAGTTAAGCAATAGTCATGCTCATTTTATTGTTCTATAATTAGCATTTTTTTAATCTAATACAAACTTTGGGTTGTTATCGAGTCGAGCTCTTTTAACGAGCCGTACTCTAGAAAATTTATACATTTTAGAGGCTCACGAGTTGGTATTACAAAAATTATATTTTATTTATTATGTATAAACATACATATTATGTTTTATATTATTATGTATATATAAATAATAATTATATACATCTAATACTTATCATCATCATGTTTAATATATATATATATATATATATGTTATTTATGTTTTTGAGCCCAAGCAAGACTCGATCCAAGCATGAGTTTGAGCTAGAGCTTAAACTCATTTACTCAGATTCACAGAACTCGAGCTTGAGCCACGCAATATGGTTAGTCTAGTCTCGCATGCACCCGGAATATGAACTAGTAATAATAGAAATCATCCAGTAAACCAAATTGAATGATTATTGGATTTAATTGGTCCCATATTGTGTTTGCTTGTATATATTGAATAGGTTGAACTGTTATTCAAAGATGTTATTTACGTTACCAAGATGAGTTTTAGGCTGTGTTTGGTTTTATTTTCAAATCAATTTTGGCCAAAACTTGTTTGTTTTGTGTTTTTTTTATCTAAAAGGATTTTTTTGGTCAAAAAAATTGTCTCCCTATTTGTCTCTACTTTAGGGTGCCTACTAATTACATCAATTACAATATAATCATTTAAAATTTATATTATATTATATTTTTTAATCATTAACTAATTATAAACACAACTTTTCAGACAAAAACTTACATGATTTGACTGCTACAGTAACTTTTGTCTCTTCTGAAAATAAAATCAAACATAACACCAAACACATTTTCATCAAAATACACAATTTCCAATAAACTTTTTCACCAAAATTTTCACCAAAAAAACCTCCCAAAACAAAACCAAACACAGCCTTAGTGTTTGGAGTTTAATTGGGTTCATAATCTTCAACTCAGCCCATATGTGCATTAGAGGGTTGTTAGCTGATTCAAATCCAGTGAGAAGTCGGGTCGACCCAAGTCTTCTATGTTATTTTTTGAAAACTTGAATTAAGGAAAGAGCCCAGTATTAGATGGGCTATTTTAGTTCTAACTAGGGCCTTAAGTAAACTTTCTCCCGCGGGCCTTAAGTAGGAGTGTTTCTAAGTCCTTTTATAAGACAACACACGTCTTAATCAAGGGAGGAAAATTATACCTACTAGGAATTATTTAATGGAATATAAATAGAACTTTCTGGGTTTCTAGTAATATATTCTGAAATTATTGAGCAATAATATTATCTATTTTTGAGTGTTTTGAGAATAAAAACATTGGTGTGTTCTTTATACGCATGAAGTTATTAGTGTATCTCATTGACAAAATCAAGACAATACATAATCAAATATGCAACTCCAATCAAATATTATTTCGAAATGAGGGAAATGTGAATTACGTAGAGGCCGATGAATTCCGTAAATTCTAGTAATTGGTAACATTGGTATATTGCTACAACCAAATCAATGGGTGATGGACCAAACTACTTCTCCTCCCGCTCCCGATATTTTCATTATGCTAGCAAGGAATTTCTTAGAGGTTTTTGATAAGGCTACTACCCTGGAATTCGTAACTGCATCAAGTGGAAAGCCCCCGCCACTGGCATTATTATTAAACTGAATGTGGATGGAGCTAATTTCAGCGCGAAAGTAGCAGTGGGATTGCATACACGGTTGCATGCATAGGTTGGAGAATAAACTCACGTCGTTTCCAGTTTCTTTCCTACCCGGCCCAGAGCAAAAATAGAAACGTAATTGGCTGCAAAGGAAGCACTGGAATTTGCCCGAAGGCGTGGATGGCAACACATCATTTTGGAGGGCGATTTCTTTAACTTGATCGAGAAGCTTCAGTCGAAGGAGCGGGATTTTACGGATTTGGGTCCTTTAGTCGAGGATATTCATTCTCTTACTTTATTATTTTAATTCTTCTATTTCGTTTTCATTTACCAAGCAATTGGGTAATTCAGTAGCTCAACTTCTTCCGAGATCTGCAACACTAGACCAAGAGTACTTTGTTCTTGGACTTCCTCCGTTAGCTGCAAATTCTTTTATTGTTGTATTTTCTTCCATCTTAAAAGATGTTTATTGTTTCTCCTAAAGGAGAAAAAAAAAGAAAAGATCAATCTAGTTTTATGTGATGCGTGCAGTGTTGGGATGCAGTGGTCTAACCCCCGAGATTGTGTGCGCAGCGAAAACTTAGAATTAAAATTAATTGCACAACCCCAAAACAGGAATTAGGCAAGACATGAAACCATTGGATTACGAAAATATTTATAGGGTGTTTTCACGAAAGCAGACCTTTTTGATGAACCAACACCAAAAATAATTTGGGTAGCAAAAAGCCTCTAACTTAGCGGAAAAAACGGTTTTGCTCCAACCAATTCCTCTGACTTGTATTCTTTACCCTCTAACTCTGCAAAACGTCTCTAATGTTATCAATACATTGGTTCGTACCCTTGATACTCTCTACTTGTGCTAGCAAGGAGTACATCAACTATGGCTTCTAGAGAAAGGGGTAGAAATTATTGTTCGGTTTTTATGTATAAACGCAGCGGAAATTTAAATATCTCAAGGTGGTTCATCTCGATTTCATGTATTTAAATCGGGTTTAGAATTTATGTACCTTTCTTCGCGTAATTGGATTTCTGAACCAGCTTTTGTGATCCTTTTTCGAACAACAAATCTGCTACTATCTCTAAATCAACACCCCAGAATTAAAGCGAAAAATCCTCCTTTTCTTCCTCCTTGCAGACGGCTAGAGAGAGAGTGAGAGTTTGGAAGACTTTGACTTGGAGAAAAAGTTAATGATTTAGGCTTAGCTTAATTGTTCACTAAGTAGTATATTTATACTACACTAGAAAATAACCCTAACTAACTAAACCACATAGGCGTCCGCTATGGACGCCCACCTTGGGCGTTCTAAATGCCCATCGGCTTAGTCCAATTGTGGTTTTATTTTTAATTATTTATTTAATTAATATTATTTATCCAATAAATAAATTAATCAAATAAATAATTAACTCCATGTTAATTCCATAACTAATTTCCATAAAGAAATTAATTAACACATTAACTTAATTAATTAATAAATTCATCCAATGATTAATTAATTAATTAATTGCGATATCTAATACGGAAAATTCTCTCAAGTCAATTCCATGATTTTTCCCTTTTCAATTCCTTTAATCGTAGCTCTTTAGGTTCGTCTCAAAGGGCAATTGGGAGGAAACTAAAAGGATGTGTGTTATACCTAGACAGTCCTGTGGCCCACATCGTATCCTAATTAAGAACAAATGAATAGGATCATTCCAAACCTTTCACACTGTGAATACCGTACGAGTATAAACCCTATATATCTCAGTCAAGTGAGAGTCATGGTTTAGTCAAACTCATAAAACTTGACCATACACTTAGCTCGTAATAAATCGAGGTCACTGAATATACTTTCATGTCTAACATGAGTATCTCTAATGCTTTGGCCAAAGTCTTTTTGACCTCATTCATTCATGACCGCATAGGATATTTAGCTCATTCATTTATAAGAGAATAAATCTCATTTTGCTAATCAGTTAAGACTGCTACTTGCCCATCAAGCCGCACTTCGAGGTAGATCCCACCAACGGGTGAGTTGGATCTAATTACTCTAATGACAGACTTGATGTCACAAGCACATCTTCAATATGATTCCTCAGGTCTAAGGTTCACGCATACCTATCACAACTTATCGGTTTTTTCATTGACTGTCAGTGAGTGAAAACTCATGTGACAAAACTGATGCAAGTCGTGCTTGAACACATCAGTCTAACTGAGGTGTCTATGACATAAGTTCCCCCTACCTTTCTTATAGTGTTCGACTGGCACTTCCTTGTCAAAACTTATATCATACAAATCTTTATATGGTATTGATGTCCAGTCAATTCTCTCTACGACTTGCTAACCAATTTTAGATAATAAGGATCAAACTCTTCAGTGTTATTCTCCCTAAGCCATAGGGAGTAGAAGGTTCGCCTTATTATCAAGGACTTTACGTTGTTTACTAAACCTTACAAATGCCTATAAGAAAACAACAAGAAATGCCTTTTATTATAATAATATTGTTTAGTTACAAGTCAATGCCCTATAAATCTATCCTCTTTATGGCATTTGAGGGCATACACACTAACAATTATGAGTATAGGCTCTAATGCTGAATAGAGAGAAGACAAAAACCAAGCCTTGAAAACTTATAAGGGAGGCGCCTACACTGCGGTTATTTATAATCTCAGTGAGGCGTCTCATTAAGTGTCTACTGCCAAGGTTTCGAAACCCTGGCAATCTCTCTTTCTTTCTCAAACTCTTATTCCTTAATTAATTAGATCATTCCATATTGTGAATAACAAAGTTTAAAATGTCTTCAATTTAATCGGAAAAAAAATGCACAAAGAAATTTTATTGAATTAAATAATTTGTGGATATGGTTCTTCATTTCAACAATTTGATTGAGTTCTTAAAGGAATTTCAGTACTTTGATTTTCTTCAGACTTGACTTGATTTTTGAATAACGTTAATTTAAGAGATTCGCACCGTAATCTCGAATTAATCATTATTATTTGAGTATTTTTTTTGGTGGATTCAACTCTTCGATCTCCTCCAAATTTGACTTGAATTTGAATAACATTAATTCATGGGTTTAACACCATAATCACGAGTTAAATGCTATTATTTGATAAGTTTCACCAAGCACGCCTTGAACATCGCCTTGGTGGCCAAGAACACCTTGAATATCGCCTTGAATGCCACCAAACATCTTGATTGACACTAAAACGTCTTGATTAACATCAAACCGCCTTAATTGCCACCTCGAGCCTTCTTGGATTTGAGTATAGAGAATTTTTAATACATTTTTGATATCTTTCTCTTGCTCATAATTTTGTTATCTTCAATTTTTGAATTTGAACCCCTATTTATAGTTGTACGAATGAGAAATTTGCCATAATTATTTGATGAGGCACCCTCAATAACTTGGTTGATAATTTATTTCTTTCACATGAAAATATGATTTGAACTGTCATCGAATAGGATTTGATTTGCAATCTAAGTGAAAAGAGAAAATATTTATATAATATTAATATTATATAGTTCAAGAGTTAATCTTAGACTTTAAAATTTAATAGACCAATTTATTTTTCCAAATCAATTTTTGCAAGCTTCATCTTATTCTCTTTCTCTTTCTTTTAAAATTAGACAGGACCCACCCAATGGTCATGGTTTGCAAGGCAAATTTCTAGCAACAATTTCCTTCATCAAGAGAATTTCCTCCAAAAAAAAATGAACAATTTATACTGTTCTCAAGAGTTCTTCACTTTGAATTTGATTTGTGACAATTTATACTCTTGTCAAGAGTTCTTCAATTGGCTTGGATTTGTGGACCTCTTTTTTAATATTCTTGTCAAGGAGTTCTAGGATTCAGTCAAATTTGTTGACAGTTTATACTCGTATCAAATGAGTGCTTTGATTTGGTAGATAATTAATACTCATATCTAGGAATCCACAAGGAATGTTATCTTGCTCCCACTAACCTTCTTATAAACACATGGCTCGTCTTCGTTTTTGATGAAGTCAAACCCTTGACTACCTCATCAAATCGTAGATTCCAGCTACGAGATGCTTGCTTAAGTCCATAAATGGATCTTTCAAGCTTACACACCTTATGGATACCATCCTCGGATACAAAACCTTTAGGTTATTCCATACATATATCCTCTTCTTGGAATTCATTCAGAAAAGCAGTTTTGACATCCATTTGCCATATTTCATAGTCTAGGTGAGCTGCTATTGCAAGTAGAATTCTTATAGATCTGATTATTACCACTGGCGAAAAGGTTTCCTGGTAGTCAATTCCTTCATTTTGACTATATCCTTTCGCCACTAGACTGGCTTTGTAGGTGTCAACCTTGCCATCAACACCAATCTTTCTCTTGTAAATCTATTTGCACCCAATTGGTTTTATACCATCAAGCCGATCTACAAGTTTCCAGACTTGGTTTGAATGCATCAAATCTATTTCTGTTTGCATAGCTTCACGCCATCTTGTAGCATCCACATCCACCATCACTTGATCATATGTGGAGGGATCCTCTCCATGACCCTCCTCTAATACAGAATGGAGACTTAGCTCCCTCTGTATTAGATATCCACACCTCTCAGGTGGTTGAGGTACCCTATTCGATCTTCGTGGCTATGGTTGTGTTAAAGAAGCTTCGGATCTTACTTCCTGTGTAGATGTATCCACTGGAGTTTCATTTTGTTCTTCAAGAACAATCTTTTTACCTACTCCTCCTTCTTGAATGAACTCATCTTCAAGAAAGTGGGCTTGTAAAGTTACGATGATCCTTTGATCATCATGCAGGTAAAAGAGGTATCCCATGGAATCCTCAGGATAACCAACGAAACACCCTTTTAAGGATCTAGCTCCAACTTATCCACTTTAGTCTTTTTGACATAAGCAGAAAATCCCCAAATCTTAATGTGGTTAAGACTTGATTTCCTATTTCTCCATATTTTATATGGTGTCTTAGGAACGGACTTGGACGGACATCTATTTAAAATGTGCACAGCTGTAAGCAGCACATGATCCCACAGTAAAATGGGTAAATCAGTGTAGCTGAGCATGGAGCGAACCATGTCCAACAAGGTTCAATTCTTTCGCTCTGCTACTCCATTCAACTATGGTGTCACTGGAGGTGTGAGTTGTAATACTATACCATTCTCTCTAAGGTATTCATCAAACTCCATATATTCTCCTCCTCGATCAGATTGAAGAGCCTTTATATGTTGCCCAGCTTGATTTTCCTCTAAAACCTTGAATTCTTTGAATCTTTCAATGGATTCAGACTTATGATTTATCAAGTACACTAGACCATATCTTGAATGGTCATTAGTGAATGTGATGAATTATAAGAAACCTCCACGAGCCATTTCTCCAAATAATCCACAAACATCAGTATGCACTAAACCTAAGATTTGTGAGGCTCTTTCAAAAGTCCCTGTGAAGGGGGATCTAGCCATCTTGCCTTTGAGACAAGATTCACATGTAGGATAGGGATCCAATCCCAATAGACCTATTAGTCCATCTTGTTGGTCCCAAGTGGCATACGAAAGGGTCTAGAAGGGGGGGGGGGGTGAATAGACCCTGAAGTCTTTTCGACTCCAAAAAGGTTTTGTATTAAAATGGTTTTGGACGCTTGAAATGTGAACGCTTGACTGAGCGTTTACTTAGAAATATAGACGCTTAGGTTAAGCGTCTGATGAAGACTGTTTTTAGAGAGTTAACTTATACTTCAAGATTTGAATACTTTAACCGAGTGGGTTTAAGCGTTCAGTTCTTTAATCAGTGTTAGCACAGCGGAATGATTTTTTTAGTCTTCTTTTGAAAGCTTTAGCGTCACCAGAAGTTTCTTAGTTGCTTAGCGTTTGATTGTGTTTTACTTAATCAATTTATGCAATGATATGATATGAAAGAATTGACTGAAAAGTAAATAACACAATATTTGTAAGGTTCGTTGGGTGATGTAATCCCAACTACGTCCTTCTTCTCCTTGAACACTTGGAGGCAATCCACTAAAGTGATTCTCAAAGAATCACACAGAATCTTCTACACAATAGGGAGAGATAGATGTCGATGATTTGAGCTCCTTGATCACACAGATTTCTGCTCCAAATCACTTCAATCTCCTTGATTCTTTCACCAAGAAATGATGCAAGTATCCAACTTCGACTTCACACAGATCGCGAGGCTTGGATGGGTTTTTCTAAAACGGTTCGTTTGATTTTGATGAAGTTCAAACAACTTGGAAATATCTCAGTAGAAAAGTGGTTTCTTCGAAAAGAATGTTTGAGATATTTGTTGACTGTCTCAGGATTGAAGAAAAGCAGAGGGAATGTTTTCTTGAATATTCTGGCTTTTGTGAGAGTTTAAGGAATGAGACTTCAATGCAACAGCAATTCGACTTGAAGATTAATTGTTCTCACTATTTGGCTTGTTGTTGAAGTCCTATTTATAGGCATTCTTGGAGAAAGTGTCCGTTTGACACATGCACAGACGCGTGTCTCTCACTTCCGCGAGTGAACAACTTTTGTCCTTTTTCCTGAAAATCTGCTGCACAAAAGTTGGTGCTGCAGTCTGAGATAGTTGACAGTCCAATAGGATGGTTTCTCCGTACGTCTGAAAGTGCTTATCACATTTAATGCTCTTATCAGCATTTAATGCATTTGAATTAAATACCCGTTGGTACTTAATGCTTTGAGAATATTTGCATTAAACTCCTTCTGGACTTAGAAATAAATTCAGGTGAAATTACTTCTGCCCCATAAGGAAACGCTTGATGTAGCTGGTCAATTGGACGCTTGGAGACTTTTATCTTCTTTCAGAAATCAGGCGCTTGAGTCTTCGAACTTTACCACTGATAAACTCACTCAGAAATTATCAGACGCTCAGCCTAAGACTACTTAGCCTAACAATCTAAAGTAAAATAAAACAAAACTTAATAAGCCTATTACAAAACTAACGCTTCAAAGCTTATACAAATTTTCTACTAAAATCAAACTTACATATTTTGGGGTCTAACACAAAGTCCTAATTGTCATCATCAAAACATCTAACATGAAATTCCTAACACATCTTTCTCCATTTTGTGTTCGCCGGCATTGCCTAGTCTAAGATGGCAAATCAATCTTTGGTTGATTCCTTGCCTACTGCATTTTCTTTGTAAAGTATTTACAGTACACTCATTCTGGACATTAAGTTAATACAAACCATTTACTAAAGAAGCAAAGCCCACTGATTTATTACCATAATAAATATTGCAATGTTCATTAATAAAACAGAAAGTATAACCATGCTTAACTAAAACGGGAATAGAAATAATGTTTTTAATCCCATTGAGCAAAACTAAAACATTATCCAGAAATTGTAAATGTCCTAAATTTTAAAGTAATGAGGTAGATCTAGTTCCAGTAGCCGCGACGCTTTGCCCGCTGCCTACTCTTATCTTCACCTCATCACTGTCCAGCTTCCTTCCTCGCACCAGATCCTAATTCATACAACAAATGTGAGCACTAGCTCCAGAATCAAGAATCCAAGATGTAGAGAAAATGGTCATACAACAATAAGTTTCATGAACATAAATTTTCGTACCTTGTGCGCCTAGGCCCATGTTTGGACAGTTCCTTCTCCAGTGGCCTAGCTCACCGCAGTGTAGGCATCTATCCGTCTTCTTTGGCCCCTTACGCTTTTGATTCACAGGAGCTTTCCCTTTTCCCTTATCGACACCTCCCTGAGCTCCAAGCTCACCACTCTACTTTTTGGTTTTCTTCTTCTTACTCTTAACCTTTTTAGGCCCAGAAGATATAAACAATGCAGTTTATTTTCCCTTGGGCTTCAATTGAGATTGTGCAGTAGTTAATTTGTTCATTAGGCCAGCTAAGTTGCATTCAATCTCATTGGAATTGAAGTTCACGGCAAATTGGGAAAAAGAATCAGGAAGAGACTGGAAAATGAGATTCGTTTGAAGTTGTGGGTTCATTGTAAAATCGAGAGCCTCCAATCTTTCAATCCTCGAGATCATCTTGAGGACATGATCCCCAACTTTTTCACCCTCTCTCATTTTGGATCCGAAGAGCTCTTTAGATATTTCATATCTAGCAATGCGACTGTGCTCACCATAGAGCTTGACCAAGTGTGCCAAGATAGCCCTCGCAGTGGTCATCTTCTCGTGGGACCTCTAAAGCTCGTTTGTCATCGAGCCAAGCATGTACCCACGCACTCGGACATCATCCTTTACCCATTTTTCATGAGCTTGGACTTCTTTCTCATTGGCACGTGTTCTGGCAGGTGGAGCAGGAATGTCCGTGTCCAACACGTACCCCAAAGACTCCATGTTGAGAATAATTCTCAAGTTCCTTAGCCAGTCCACGTAGTTGGGTCTGGTCAGGATGTTCTTTTCGAGTAAAACAAAAAGTGGGTTGATAGTCATTTTTGTTTTGAGAGAGATAAATAAATAACTGCAGAAAATAAACCAAACTTAATTAGATATATGTAACTTAAACTAAAACCAAGTTAAATCAAGGACTTCAATTTATAACTTGGCTCCCACTACATTTTTCGAGATTCACACTCCCACTGTGAAAATCGAAGTCATCGTTGTTTATTACTTCGTAGTGGAGATTGATTTCTTTAATCAATATTGTGGATGGCAACCCTTTAACGATATTTGGTCCACTACTTAATTAAAGTGATGTCTAACATTAATCTATCGAATAGACGGTCCAATCTTCTTTTTCCCATAATCCATCAAAACCGCAACCCTTTAACCATATATAGGCATGTGAACTATCTAAGTCCATTTCCACTAAATCCTCATAATCTAACATTTGAATTTTACCTTGAAACCCTTTAATGATATTTGGGGTGAAATATGTCTCGATTAAGGCATCTAATGCACTTTATGAAGTTTCAGAATTAAATCTTGATACATGACCCCCATTTACTGGGAAGATGCCATATATTAGATTTAAATCTTAATTCCATTAAGCTTAGTGGAGGGAATGGACGCCCAGCGGCCCTTTCAAACTTAGTATCATTTTTGTTTGGGAGGATTTATGTTCTAAACATTTATCTATGTCTCACTTTGCACATTATCATATTTATATAGCGCAGGATAACAAACTACATGCTTCATACAACCAATGAACATGCATCGAAAGCAATAAAACAACACATGTATCCATGGGTTTTTCTAGAGGGCCCAAGCCAATGGGCCATCAAAAGGAAAAATAATCTTAAACTATTCTTTTTGGGCTCTAATCTCTTCTGCTTTTGGATTGATCCCTTCTTCAAGGCCTATTCTTATTCTATCTATTACATAAGAATATTTGACATCCTATACATAATTCTAAGGATAAAATAATGGGCTCAAAACCAGCCTTTACAACATATAATACATGCTCGCGATAAATAAAGCAACTATGTTAGTGATTAATTTAATAATTAATTAGTCCAACTAATTAATTTTTCTAATAAAATTCCAAATTTTATTCACATTTATGATAATGAACCATCTAGTGAGAATTTATTATTTAAATTAATTAATTAATTAAAACATCATCCAAGAATACTTAATTAATTCTTTTATTCAAATAATTAATATTCAATAAAAACTAATTGAGTTCAATTTCATCAAACATAAATTACCAACCATTGGCATATTTAAATTTAACTAATTAAGCCCAAAACTAATTTATTGAATGTCCAATAATTTAATTAAATCAATTTGGGCTCATTTAATTAAAACTCGGGTCATCATCCTTTTGACCCACCCGGATAATTAAAATAACCCAAGACCCATTTATTTAAAATTGGACCCAAATTTTCACAATTCGACCCGACCGGACCCGGGTCAAAAAACCCAGGCCCCTGAGGGCCTGGCTGTGCTCTCGCAGCGCGCCCAGCGCACGGCCAGTGTTGGCCTGCCATCGGGTGTCCTTCGGTTAACCTGTTGTGCACGCTGCTGAACACTCAGGGGGGCAGCATATACGGAGCCTTTGGGCTCCGTTTTCTCACCCAATTCGATTTTTTTAATTCACCATTTTATCAAGCAATAATATCCAAGAAAAACGCAGAAAAACCATGGCTTAAAATCATAAAAATTAACATCAAATTTATCATACTTCAAAAATACAAAAAACACATAAAATCACGTATTCGATTAAATACAGAAATCAGAGATTGGCTCTGGTATCACTGTTGGGTTTTTATGTATAAACACAGCCCTAATCGATTTTTCCAATTCACCATATTATCAGGAAAAAAAATTCAAGAAAAACGCAGAAAAATCATGGCTCAAAATCATAAATTTAACATCAAATTTATCGTGCTTTAAAATCACGAAAAACACATAAAATCACGTATTCGATTAAATACGAAAATCAGATATTGTCTCTGATACCACTGTTCAGTTTTTATCTATAAATGCAGAGGAAATTTAAATATCCCAAGGTGGTTCATCTCGATTTCATATATTTAAATCGGGTTTAGAAGAATTTATGTACCTTTCTTCACGTAATTGGATTTCTATACTAGCTTTTGTGATCCTTTTTCGAACAGCAACACTGCTACTGTCTCTAAATCACCAAGCCAGAATTAAAGCGAAAAATCCCCCTTTTTTTCCTTCTTGAAGACGACTAGAGAGAGAGAGAGAGAGAGAGAGAGTTTGGACGATTTTGACTTGGAGAGAAAGTTAATGATTGAGGCTTAGGTTAATTTTTTACTAAGTAGTATATTTATACTACACTAGAAAATAACCATAACTAACTAAGCTATATAGGCGCCCACTGTGGACCCCCATTTTGGGCGTTCTAAATGCCCATCGGGTTTAGTCCAATTGTGGTTTTATTTTTAATTAATTATTTAATTAATATTATTTATCCAATAAATAAATTAATCTTAACTAACAAATTCCATGTTAATTCCTTAATTTATTTCCATAAAGAAATTAATTACATGAACTTAATTTATTAATAAAATCATCCAATGATTAATTAATTAATTAATTGCGATATCCAGTACCGAAAATTCTCTCAAGTCAATTTCATGATTTTTCCCTTTTCAATTCCTTTAAGTGCGTCTCTTTAAGTTCGTCTCAAAAGGCAATTGGGAGGAAACCAAAAGGATGTGGGTTATACCTAGCCAGTCCTGTGGCCCACATCGTATCCTAATTGAGAACAAATGAATATGATCATTCCAAACCTTTCACGCTGTGAATACCGTACGAGTATAAACCCTTTATTCATGTATCCCAGTCAAGTGAGAGTCATGGTTTAGTCAAACTCACAGAACTTGACCATATGCTTAACTCATAATGAATCGAGGTCATTGAGTATACTTTCATGTCTAACATGAGTATCTCTAATGCTTTGGAGAAAGTCTTTTTAACCTCATTCATTTATGACCGCATAGGATATTTAGCTCATTCACTTATGAGAGAATAAATCCCATTTTGCCAATCAGTTAAGACTGCTACTTGCCCATCAAGTCGCACTTCGAGGTCGACCTCACCAAAGGGTGAGTTGGATATAACTACTCTAATGACAGACTTGATGTCACAAGCACTTCTTCAACATGATTCCTCAGGCCTAAGGTTCAAGCGTACCTATCACAACTTATCAGTTTGTCATTGACTGTCAGTGAGTGAAAACCCATGTGACAAAACTGATGTGAGCCGTGTTTGAACACATCAGTCTAACTAAGGTGTCTATGACATAATTTCCCACTACCATTCTTATTGTGTGCGATTGGCACTTCCTGGTCAAAACTTATATCATATAAGTCTTTATCTAGTATTGATGTCCAGTCAATACTGTCTACGACTTGCGAACCAATTTTAGATAATAAGGATCAAACTCTTTTAGTGTCGTTCTCCCTAAACCAGAGGGAGTACAAGGTTCGCCTTATTATCAAGGACTTTACGTTGTTTACTAAACTTTACAAATGTCTATAAGAAAACAACAACAAAATGCCTTTTATTATAATAACATTGTTCAGTTACAAGTCAATGCTCTATAAATCTATCCTCTTTATGGCATTTGAGGGCATTCACACTAACAATTATGTGTATAGGCTCTAATGCTGAATAGAGAGAAGACAAAAACCAAGCCTTGAAAACCTATAAGGGAGGCTCCTACACCGCGGTTATTTATAATCTCAGTGAGGCGCCTCATTAGGTTTCTACTGCCAGGGTTTCCAAACCCTGGCAGTCTCTCTTTCCTTCTCAAACTCTTATTTCTTAATTAGTTAGATCATTCCATATTGTGAACAACAAAGTTTAAAATGTCTTCAATTTAATCGAAGAAAAAAAAATGCACAAAGAAGTTTTATTGAATTAAATAATTTGTGGATATGATTCTTCACTTCAACAATTTGATTGAGTTCTTAAAGGAATTTTCGTACTTTGATTTTCTTCAGACTTGACTTGATTTTTGAATAAAGTTAATTTAAGAGATTCGCACCGTAATGTCGAATTAATTGTTATTATTTGAGTATTTTTGTTGGTGGATTCAACTTTTCGATCTCCTCCAAATTTGACTTGAATTTTAAAAACTTTAATTTGTGGGTTTAACACCGTAATCACGAGTTAAACGCTATTATGTGATAAGTTTTAGCAAGCGCTCCTTGAACATCGCCTTGGTGGCCAAGAACGGCTTGAATATCGCCTTGAATGCCACCAAACGCCTTGATTGACACTAAAACGTCTTGATTAGCATCAAACCGCCTTAATTGCCGCTTTGAGCCTTCTTGGATTTGAGTATAGAGAATTTTTAATATATTTTTGATTCTTTCTCTTGCTCAATTTTTTGTTATGTACAATTCTTGAATTTGAACCCCTATTTATAGTTGTACGAATGAGAAATTTCCAAAATTGTTTGATGAGGTACTCTCAATAACTTGGTTGATAACTTATTTCCTTCACATGAAAATATGATTTGAATTGTCATCGAATAGGACTTGATTTGCAATCTAACTAAAAAGAGAAAATATTTATATAATATATATATATATATATATTATATACATATAGAAAAGGGAGTGGCGTGGAGCCAGCCCACTTTGCTATAATATATATATATATTTCCTCTTCCCCAAGGAATTAGTTTGCATGGAATGATTTAAAAGGTGCAACAATCCTAGCTTTGATTTGTCACAATATATTATTTGAATTTCCATAATATATTATGTAGGCACATGGATTTTTTGATTTGCTAGAAATATATATACAGAATATCAACCATTTGACTATTTAATTTAGGAATTAAAATTTGATTAAATTCCTAAATTATAAATAGAGAATGTTTAAATTGACATCTAATATATTACTCCACATGTTGCCATTTCATTGGTTATAATTTTTAATTGTCTACAAATGCCCCCTCGAGACTTATTCTTCATTTTGTCGTAAATTGGGCCTTGCATTGGCTCCTTGGATTTGACCAAGTGCACCACGGAATAAAGTTTAAGAGTTAATCTTTGACTTTAAAATTTAGTAGACCAATTTATTTTGCCAAATCAATTTTTGGCAAGCTTCTTCTTATTCTCCTTCTCTTTCTTTCAAAATTAGACAGGACCCGCCCAATGGTCATGGTTTGCAAGGCAAAATTACAACAACAATTTCCTTCCTTCATCAAGAGAATTTCCTCCAAAAAAAACTGAACAATTTATACTATTGTCAAGAGTTCTTCACTTTGAATTTGATTTGTGACAATTTATACTCTTGTCAAGAATTCTTCACTTGGCTTGGATTTGTAGACCTCTTTTTTAATATTCTTGTCAAGGAGTTCTAGATTCAGTCAAATTTGTTGACAGCTAATACTCTTGTCAAATGAGTGTTTCGATTTGGTAGATAGTTTATACTCATATCATGGAGTACCGTACTTTTATCGATTAGGGATTTGTAGACATTTTATACTCATATCAGAGAGTCTTCACTTCAATTCGAAGATAGTTTATACTCATATCAAGGAGTTCTTCAATTTGTTATTGAATTTGTAGATAGTTTATACTCCTATCAAGGAGTATTGTACTTGGATTTCTTTGAGACTCGTAGACACTTTATACTCATATCAAGGAGTATAGTTTGAAAGATTAAGCTCGTATCAAGGAGCGTTTTTTATAGTTTAAGCTCTTATCATAGAGCATTTAAAATATTTAATTTGGGAATTCGAGATAGTTTAAGCTCGTAGAATGTTTTTCCATTGAGTGATGAAGCAGCAGAAAATTTGAAGACTTTGATTGTGAAGAGGCAGAGGAAACAATTAAACACATCTTTCTCCAATGTAATTTTATCCGTTCGCATTGCTGGACATTGAGGTAGAGCTTTCGATCTGATAACTCTCACAATTGGCTACTGAGAAAATGGATTGGAAAAAATTTAAATTGTCATGGCGATATCATTCTATCTATTCTGTTGAGCTCCACCAAGAATTCTTGATTTTTTCGGTTGTCCTCTTTGAGCAAGTTCGGATGAACAGAAACAATATAAAACATGGGAGTGGGAGGGAGAGAGAGAGAGAGAGGATATTGGGTCTATTCTTAAGCGTGTGGAGAGATCAAGTCAGGATCATTTTCGCCTAAAACAAGCTTCTCGAGTCAGTTTTCTGAAATTTGGCAACCTCCTAATTCACACCACCTCAACGTCAACACAGAAGCTTCTTTCAATGGGCACAACGGTGGTGGCTTGTGATAAATCTGGTCGAATAGTCTTTGCAGCGACTCAAGTGGGAAGGGCTCCTAATGCTTGTGATGCTGAAATTTCAACAATTAAAGAGGGTGCGTGAATGGATGACTGTGGCGAAAAGTTCCCAATGTTATGTTTGAAAGCAGTGGTGGCAATCTGGTTTCAAAACCATGGGTCCAACCCAAGCCAACTAGTTTTTGGTTCGGTTGGTTCCTTAAATTTTTCTATTGGGTTGGATCTGATTGGGTCTAATTGATTTTATATTGGATTGGTTCCAACCTAGTTTTTAACTGAGCTTAATATAGTTCTACACTGGGCCCAACTTGGTTCCATTTGGTTCCTAATTGGGTCTAAATGTGAACCAAGTTAAATTAGACAAAAGGTTAGAAAAAAGAATTCAAAATAGTGAAATATGTATAACTCTTGCAAAAGAGCAAAACCAAAACCCTTGTGCACTCTCAACCACACACCACGCTGCCAACCGCCGCCCACCTCCGATGAATGTCCTGGCTTCGACATTAAGGCACCAACACAACAGGTATAATCTTAAAAATTGGAATTTGATGCTAAAAATTTCTTTTTCAACAAATCTGAATGGCAGCGTTTTTTTTCTTTGATTGTGTTGGGTTATTGGGGGTCAAAACACAATGGAATAAAAATACTCATGATGTTTTCATCTCCGATTTTATATATTCAAGTCATGATAGAAATTGTATACCTTTTTATGTGTTTTTCAATTTTCTGAACCACCTTTTGATCTTCTTTTCTAATCAGCAAATCAGCCACTGCCTTTAAATCATTACGCCAGAATCCAAAGTGAAAAATCTCCTTCTTCTTTCTCCTTGGTGGACGGCTAGAGAGAGAGAGGTGGGAGTTCTTGACGTGGAGAGAAAGCAAACAATGAGGCTAGGGTTTAATTATTTCCATCAACTAGTATTTATACTAAACAAGGAAATAATTAAGCCTAAAAGACCAAGCCATAGGCGTCCATTACTTGGGCTTGTACTAGCTTCTCAAGTTAGTCCACGTGTTTGGTTTGATTTAAATAATTATTCAATTAATACTACTTATCCAATAAATAAATAATTAATAAGATCATCCAATGACCAATTAACTCATTAACTACGGTATCAAATACCGAAAACCTCTCAAGTCTTAAACCATTATTTTTCCTTTGCGATTCCTTGAAGCGTGACTCTTTAGGTTCGTCTCGAAAGGCAAATGGGAGAAAATCAAAAGGATGTGGGTAGCACCTAGCCAGTCATGTGGCCCACATCGTAGCCCAATTGAGAATGAATACCGTACGAGTATAAACCCTTTATTCTTATATCTCGGTTGAGTCACGGTTCAGTTAAACTCACAGTACTTGACCATATGCATAGATCATAACGAGTCGAGGTCATTGAGTACATTTTTATGTCCAACATGAGTATCTCCAATGCTTCGGACAAAGACTTTTGACCTCATTCATTCATGACAGCCTAGGATACATTCTCATTCACTTATAAGAGAATAAATTTTATTTTGCTAATCAGTTAAGACTGTTACTTGCTCATCAAGCCGCACTTTAAGATCGACCCCGCCATCGGGTGAATTGGATCTAACTACTCTAATGACAGACTTGAAGTCACAAATAGATCTTCAATGTGATTACTCAAGTTTAAGGTTCAAGCGTACCTATCAAAACTTATCAGTTCTGTCATTGACTGACATAAAGTGAAACCCATGTGACAGAACCGATGTGAGTCATGTTTGAAGACATCAGTCCCACTGATGTGTCTATGACACAAGTTCCCACTAACTAACCCATAGTGTTCGACTGGAACTTCTCATGTCAAAGCTTATGTCATACAAGTCTCTATCCATTATTGATGTCTAGTCAATACTCTCTTCGACTTGCGAACCAATTTAGATATGAAGGATCAAACTCTTCTAGTGCCATGCTCCCTAACCCATACAGAGTAGAAGGTTCGCCTTAATATCAAGGACTTAACGTTGTTTATGATAACTTACAAATGCCTATAAGAAACAACATAAAATGCCTTTTATTAAAATGAAATGTTTAATTACAAATTAATGCCTTATGATTCTATCCTCTATGGCATTTGAGGGCCTAATACTAAGAATCTCCCATTTGCACTCAATGTCATTTGCTATGGTATTGAATATCCATCTTCTCGAGATATTTTTCTAACACCGCTTGTGCCAATGGCTTGGTCAATAGGTCAGCGACATTGTTTGCTAAGGCTATTTTCTGAATAGCTATTTCTCCTCTAGCAACGATCTCTCTAATGCTGTGATATCTCCTCTCTATGTGCTTGGACTTGTTGTGAGGCCTTGGTTCCTTCGCCTGCGCTATTGCTCCAGTGTTGTCACAATACAGTGGAAACGGGAGCTCCATGCTAGGAACCACCTGAAGCTCTCCAAGAAACTTCCTGAGCCAAACATCTTCTTTAGGAGCCTCTGAGGCAGCCACGTACCCAGCCTCTGTGATGGAATCTTCGGTTGTACTTTTCTTGAACTTTTCTAAGTCACTGCCCCACCGTTGAGGGTGAATATGAATCCTGAGGTGGATTTTTGGTCATCGACATCAGATTCAAAATCCAACTCAGTGTACCCGTCCACTCTTAGGTCACCATTCCCATAGATGAGAATCATATCCTTTGTTCTCTTTAGATACTTTTGGATATTCTTCACAGCTATCCAATGTTCTTTACCCTGTTTGCCTGAAATTGACTAACAACACTTACTGCGTAAGCAATGTCAGGTCTAGTACACAGCATTGCATACATCAGGCTACCCACTGCAGATGCATTGGGCACAATGCTCATCTCTTTTCTATCTCCCTCACTTTGAGGACACATAGATTTTGAGAGATACACCCTGTGTCTAATAGGCAGGAACCCTTTCTTAGAATCTTTCATCCTAAACCTCTTTAAGACCTTTTCTAAGTAAAGGGCTTGAGAGAGGCCTATCATTCTATTTGTTCGATCTCTATAGATTCGAATCCCTAGAATGTAAGTAACTTCTCCCAAGTCTTTCATGGAGAATGTACTCGAAAGCCACTTATTAACAATGATGAGCATCCCTATATCGTTTCCTATAAGTAATATGTCATCCACATATAATACAAGGAACGATATCTTGCTCCCACTAACCTTCTTGTAAACACATGGCTTATCTTCGTTCTTAATGAAGTCAAATCCTTTGACTACCTTATCAAATCGTAGATTCCAGCTAAGAGAAGTTTGCTTGAGTGAGTTGAGTCCATAAATGCCTCTTTCAAGCTTGCACACCTTATCGATACCATCCTTGGATACAAAACCTTTGGGTTGTTCCATATAGATATCCTCCTCGAGGAATCCATTTAGAAAAGCAGTTTTGACATCCATTTGCCATATCTCATAATCAAGGTGAGCTGCTATTGCAAGTAGATTTCTTATAGACTTGATCATAGCTACTGGCAAAAAGGTTTCTTGATAGTCAATCCTTCCTTTTGACTATACCCTTTTGCCACCAACCTGGCTTTGTAGGTGTCAACCTTGTTATCAACACCAATCTTTCTCTTGTAAATCCATTTACACCCAATAGGTACAATACCATCAAGCTGATCTACAAGTATATAGACTTGGTTTGAATGCATCGAGTCTATCTCTGCTTGCATAGTTTCACGTACGCCATCTTGCAGCATCCATATCCACCATCACTTGATCATATGTGGTGGGATCATCTCCATGACCCTCCTCTAAAACAGAATGGAAACCCAGTTCCTTCTGCATTAGATATCCATACATCTCAGGAGATTGACGTACTCTATTTGATCTTCGCGGTTATGGTTGTTTTACAGAAGGGTTGGTTCTTACTTCATGTGTAGATGTATCCAAAGGAGTTTCATTTTGTTCCTCAAGAACAAGCTTTCTATCTGTTGCACCTAGGGGTGTTCATCGGTCGGTTTTTTAACCGAACCGAACCGACATTTCGGTTAACCGAAATTTCGGTTTTCCAAAATTTCGAACCGAAAACCGAACCGAACAGTGTCGGTTCGGTTCGGTTAAAAAACCGACCGGTTCGGTCGGTTTTTTTTCGGTTCGGTTAAAATCGAAAAATAAAATTTTTTTTTTTTTTTTTTTGCCGTTGTTCACGTTTTCTTTGGAATGCATACATTTATATGTTTATAATTATGTTTAGCTCGGCCAACTAAAATTGACATAATGAAATTAAAAAGTGAACCGGTTCGATTCGATTTTTCGGTATAAATATATAAATAAATTAGATATAAATAAATAATTGAAATTTAATTATGACTAATTTTAATCTATTTTCTTTATTTTCCTATAAGTTGTCATTAGGAAACACATTTTTTATAATTTTTTTGTCTATATTATACTATATAAAAAATAAAAAAATAAAAAAAATAATAAAAAAAAAAGTTCGGTTTTCGGTTAACCGACCGAACCGACCGGTCCGGACCGAAAACCGAACCGAAAAACCGAAAATTGCAAAAAAAAAAACCGAAAACCGAACCGAAATTTTCGGTTCGGTTTTCGGTCCGGACCAAAATTTCGGTTCTCGGTCGGTTCGGTTGATTTATGAACACCCCTAGTTGCACCTTCTTGAATGAACTCATCTTCGAGAAAGTAGGCTTGAAAAGCTACAATGATCCTTTGATCATTGTGTAGGTAAAAGAAGTATCCCATCGAATTCTTGGAATATCCAATGAAACGTCCCTTCAAGGATCTAGCCTCCAACTTTTCTACTTTAGTCTTTTTGACATAAGCAGGACATCCCCAAATCTTCATGTAGTTAACACTTGGTTTCCTATTTCTCTATATCTCATATGGAGTCTTAGGAACGGACTTGGAGGGACATCTATTTAAGACGTGCACAGCTGTAAGGAGGGCATGACCCCATAGTAAAATAGGTAAGTTGGTGTAGCTGAGCATGGAATGAACCATGTCCAACAAGGTACGATTCCTTTGCTCAACCACCCCATTTAACTGTGGTGTCGCTGGAGGTGTGAGTTGTAATACTATACCATTTTCTCTAAGGTATTCATCAAACTCCGTACTTGTTAGGAACCCTTTTGATCGAAAAACTCAGCGGAAGAATTGAGGATTCCTATAACCGAACCACTTTAACGTGGTTTGATGATTTTCAAAGGTTTTACAAAAATAAACGAAATTGAGTACCTTTTCGATTTCGTATTCTTGAATTTGCGTAATAACAACTCTCCTAGAATTCATGTCCCCAAAGATTCACACGAGACGAGCCTTCCAAAGATCACCAAAAACTCTCCTCGTGGTGGTGGAGGTCGGATAGAGAGAGTAGTAAGGTAGGAGTTTCCTTCTTTTTTGTGTTATGCAATTACGGTTAGAGTCTTGTTTCAGTTCGAGATATCTATATCTCTCTTGACTTATGCAAAAAGTAAGAGTCCTCCTTTGGACTCCTTATGACCGCCCCATAGGTCTCCATAGACGGTCAAGGTGGGCTTAAGTTGGCCCAGTCAACTTAGTCCACCTTTTAATATATATTTAATTTGAATCCTATTTAAATTCAATATATATAATGAATTAATTCCATTTAATTAATTCTTTAATTAAATAATCAAATTTAATGTAATTGAATTAAATATTTAATTTATTGATTTACCATTAAATCAATTCTTCCAATTAATTTTATCTTTCCAAAAGATTAACACAAAAAGACATCTTGTTCGTTTTTATAGCGCGACTCTTTAGGTTTGTCTCAATTGGCAATAAGAGGAATTACCATAGGATGTAAGTGTTTCCTAGCTAGTCCCATGGACTCACATCGTAACCCAATTGAGTACGAAATGAAAGAATCATTTATGAATCTCTAGACGATAAATACCGTATGTGTATGAGCCCTTAACTGACGTATCCCGATCAATTGAGAGTCATGGTATATATCAAACTCACTAAACTTGATACTGTGCATTAAATCATAGCATAATAAAATTACCAAACTACCCTCCATGTCTTACATGAGTTAGTCTCATTGCTTTGACCAAAGACTTATAATTTCATTTGCCTATGATCGCATAGGACACTTTCTCGTTTACTATCGAGACAGTGAATCTGATCTTGGCGATCACTTCACAAGTGCTACTTGACTCATTGAGATGGCACTTCGAGGTCGGCCCTACCAAAGGGTGATTTGAGCCTAACTACTCTAGTAACATATTCAATAGTACAAGTACATTGATCATGACCCCTCAGGTCTAAGGCTCATGCATACTATTATGATCAGTAATCCAATAATTGACAGTCACTGAGTAAATACCCATGTGATCTGATTACTACGAGCCGTGTTCGAATAAACTAATTCCATTGGTATATGTATGTGATAAGAGGTGTTCTTATGTGTTTTTAAGCCCGTGATTTGATGTTTTTGGATTTATTTATTGCCTAAATCCTGCCACATTTGCATTTAATCGAGGTGTTAAGTGATTTCAGGTGATAAACGAGAGCACATGAAGAAAAGGGTGAAAAATGATGTACGACACAATTTCAAGCCTGTTGACCACGCCCAGGCACCAGTATGACCACGCACAGGCGTCGAGCAAGAAGCAGCAAGTTCAGCATCCTGTTGCCCGCGCCTAGGTGCCGCCTTACCCGTGCCTAGGCGTCGACTTGTCCGCGCCCGAGCACCGTTGTCGCCACGCCTGGGCGCCCCCGGACTTATCCCCCAAGAAAGATACTCCACGTAGGCCGTGCCTAGGCGCCGGTGTAACCATTTTTCAAGTATATAAAAGCCAGATTTCAGCAATGAAGGGGGGTTCGATTTCTGGGGGTTTTGGGAGCATTTTCTTGGATTTGAGCCATTCTCCCACCTACCTTGAAGGGCAAAAAGAAGATAAGAGCTAAGGATTGAAGCTCCAAGCAAGGATTCCTCACCATTCAACCGTTTAGGGAGTTTTAATCATTATTCATTGCATTTTGTGTTTACACTTATGTATATGGATATGTTTGATTCTTCTATGTTGATGGTTATGGGCTAAATTCATATGACTAGGTCCTTGTAAGAATTTATTTGTGACTTATTCGTATAATTGATAATCGTTGAATTAATTCCTATGTTGCTATGTGTTATGAATTTGTGTTTATACTTCTTACATGTGATTGATCACCAAGTGTATGATTGATTGCCTAGTTTAGCGTTTTGAGAAAAACTTAAACTAGGGTGCAAAGGATTCATAACATCACCGATCAAATGGGAGTTTCCCTAGACATAGGTAAAGACTCCCGGGTGAAGTCGTTCGATTCTAATCGAGTAAGCTCTAGCTCTTTAATGCATACTTAGAGGTTAGATTTCCGGGTAGACATACTTAGGAAACCGCCATTTAGGTATAGGAGTCTATCACGAGACATCGGTTATTCTTTACCTTAGGAGTTTTCACCATAGCAACTAGGTCTAATAATTCAACGAGAGTCTTTGTGCGAATAAGGATCAAATCAAGTCTTGCATGTGCCTTAGTCTATTTTCACACTTGAGTTTCAATCCATTGCTCGTTCTTACTTTTGTTCTTCGTTTGATTAATTGTTTTACTCTTACTTTCCCTTAAATTGTCTTTACTTTATCGAAAATCATAAACTAGAATTCAAGTCCTTGTGGTTCGACAACCCGGACTTTTTGTCCATCTATTACTACACACGACTAGTGCACTTGCTATAAAAGCACGTTAGCCTCTAGCGTGTCAGTATGACACGTGTTCTCACTATCCCATAGTGTTCGACTGGCACTCTTTGTCAGAGCAAGTGTCATACAAGTCAAATCTTAATGCCGAATTAAGATTCCTTGACTTACGAACCCTCTTCAATGATCTGGAGTTAGACTCTTTCCGTGCCACTTCTTTATTCCATAAAGGGATAAGAGTCAATCTTGATATACATGGAATACTTGTTCAATACTTATTAATGCCATGAAGCTATTATATGAACAAAAGAATAAATGCCTTTATTAAAGATAAGTTCGTACGACATAATTAGATACCCTATACAATCTATTTGTCCTCATTGGCATCTAGGGCATAAACCTAACAATCTCCCACTTGCACTTAATGTCAGTTGCTATGGTATCTAATACCCATCTTCTCAAGATGTCGCTCTAGCACCGCCTGAGCCAATGGCTTAGTGAGTGGGCCAGCCACGTTGTCCGCTGAGGCTATTTTCTGCACGGCAATGTCACCTCTTCCAACAATTTCTCAAATTATGTGATATATCCTCTCTATGTATTTGGATTTGTTGTGAGACCTTGGTTCCCTAGCTTGCGCGATGGCTCCATTGTTGTCACACCAAAGTGGCAACGGAAGCTCTACACTAGGAACAACTTGAAGTTCTGTCATGAACTTGTTAATCCAAACATCTTCTTTGACTGCCTCTGAGGCTGCCACATATTTAGCTTCAGTGGTGGAATCAACAGTTGTGCTTTTCTTGGAACTTTTCCAAGACACTGCTCCACCGTTCAGAGTGAATATGAACCCAGAAGTGGACTTTTGGTCATCGATGTCAGATTGGAAATCAGAACCGATGTAACCGTCCACTTTCATTTCTCCACTACCATATATGAAAATCATATCTTTGGTTCTTCTCAAGTACTTCAAGATAGATTTCACAGCAATCCAATGTTCTTTGCTCGGGTTAGCTTGAAACCTACTCACTACGCTCATAGCATAGGCAAGATCTGGTCTCATGAATAACATTGCGTACATGAGCCTTTCCACTGCCGAGGCATAGGGAACTGCACTAATCTCTTTTTGATCTTTCTCATTTTGAGGACTTATCTTTTTTAGAGAGATGAATTCCATGTCTCATGGGCAAAAGACCTGTTTTAGAGTTCTCCATCCCAAATCAGTTCAGGACCTTCTCTAAGTAGAGGGCTTGGGAGAGTCCTATCATTTTATTTGATCTATCCCTGTAGATATGAATTCCTAGGATATAGTGATAGTGTCAGGTGCCCGGTGAACCAATTATTTTGGGCTCTGCCATCTTAAATGTAACACTATGACAGTCTTGTTTTAAATATATTTAACTTTTATTTATGGTATGCTTTGTTTATTTTTATAACTAGTGTTAGTGTAGATAAAGATCTCATGGATTACAGATGGTTAAGGGAGCAGTCAGAGAAACATATGGAATGCTCTCAAAGACAATAATCCTAAATATTGTTCCAAGTCATAGAGGTTGTGAGATGTGGGATATCACTGGCCTCGTCAAGACTTGTTCATGTATGTAACTCTTCCAAGAGGTCGATGGCTTGTATGGGAATACATGTATGAAGATTCATACTGGATTATGGAATTGAACGACCCCGCTTAAGGACTCCTATTTGGTGTTGTCGAACGTGGAGTCCTTGGGTTTCTTAGTGTGAGATTAGTCCTTAGACCTAGGATGTCATTTGGAAAGGGCACTACCTAGTACCCACTCTGCTTTGATATGCATGTGTACTCCAGGAGAGTCATACGGCGTGTATGTTGGGTATAGTCTAGTAGTGCAGCGGAACAAATGGCAGTCGGAGAGGGATTCATCCATGGTCACGAGTACCTGATATTTCCTATGTTGTTGCGAGAATCTAAATGATTGTTAAAAGACTTTAATCAAAGCGGTTGTCTTCTGAGAGGGATTGGTGATCCCGGATTAGAAGACTGGATCATTAGATGTCACAACACAGTCATAGTTTCTAAGGTTATTAGGGTTTGACCGTCGCCATACCATAGACCATAGACGGGAAAATGATGAAGGGATTCCACTCACATGACTATCGTAAACTCGGATAGGTTTTTGCTTTTCATCATTGACATCTAGGTAGTCGTGGCGACGTTGCTAGACATCAAACCATGACCACTAGGTGCCTTGGATTAATTTGGTGAAATTAATTCAAGGTCTAGTTAGTTATTGAGAATAATTAATCTAGCTTACGGGGACTTATTTCTAGCTTGACAACGAGTCTGAGGGATCACACACATAACTTAGTGTAGTACTTATTGGCTATTTAATTCTATGTGAATTAATGGTGGGATTAATTTAATTGGATTTAATTAATCAAGGAAAATGAATTAATTTAACTAGTTAATTAATAGTCCTATAATTTAATATTAGAATATTAAATTGGGAAGGACTAATTAATTAATGAGAAGAAAAAAGATAAAATATATATATATATATATATATATACTTACACAAGTGAACTTGTGGGCGTGTGTATTGGTGTATGTGGATTTGGTGGAAAGATTTATCTTGCTCACCAAGTTTGTAAAATATATATATATATATATATATTAATTAGTAAACTATAAATCTATTTGGTAGAATTCTTGCTTAGTTAAAGTAAATAATTAATTGGATATGGAAGGATTCTATTTAATATATGTTAGGAATTTCATGTTAGATGTGATAATGACAATTAGGAATCTTGTTAGACCCCAAAGTTATGTATGCTTAAATTTCATAGATACTTGTATAACCATTTGAACATTAGAAATGTATAGGCTTTATTTTATCTTTTACTTTTGACATTCTTAGATCAAGAAGTCGGTTAGATTAAGCGTTTGATACTTTCTGAGTGAGCTTATCAAGACTGCGAAATCTGAAGACTCCAAGCGTCCAAGAAATCAATAGTGAATGAAGTTTGAAGAAGTTCACTCTAAGCGCCTGACATGTTCTGAGTGAGGTATCAAGTAACGAAGACTGAAATCTCAAGCGTCTACACTTCTAAATAAAGTCTGAAAACTTTTCCAAGCGTCTAAACATTAAATAGTCCTCCAGATTAAATGGAACTTTCAGCTCATGAATGAAGCATCTATCAAATGACAAACATTCTCCTGAAGCGTCAGATCGAAAGGAGTTTAATGCAAATATTCTCAGTGCATTAAATGCCAACGGGCATTTAATTCAAATGCATTAAATGGTGATAAGAGCATTAAATGTGATAAGTACTTTCAGACGTACGGAGAAGCCACCCTATTGGACTGTCAACAATTCAAAGACTGCAGCACCAACTTTTGTGCAGCAGATTTTCAGGAAAAAGGACAAAAGTTGTTCACTCGCGGAAGTGAGAGACACGCGCCCTTGCATGTGTCAAACGGACACTTTTTCCAAGAATGCCTATAAATAGATTAATTATCAAGCCAAATTGATGTTGCATTAAAGTCTTATTCCTTAAACTCTCAGAAAAGCCAGAATACTCAAGAAAATATTCTCTTTGCTTTTCATCAAATCCTGAGACAGTCAACCCAATATCTCAAACATTCTTTTTGAAAAACTACACTACTACTGAGATATTCCAGTTGTTTGAACTTCATCAAAATCAAACAAACCCTTTTAGAAAAACCCCTATCCAAGCCTTGCTATCTGTGTGAAGTCGAAGTTGGATACTTGCCATATTTCTGGGTGAAAGAAGCAAGGGGATTGAAGTGATTTGGAGCAGAAATCTGTGTGATCAAGGAGCTCAAGTCATCGACATCCATCTCTCCCTAATTTGTAGAAGATTCTGTGTGATTCTTTGAGAATCATTTTAGTGGATTGCCTCCAAGTGTCCGAGGAGAAGAAGGACGTAGTTGGGATTACACCACCCAACGAACCTTAAAAATATTGTGTCATTTACTTTTCAGTCAATTCTTTTATCTATCATATCATTGCATAAATTGATTAAGTAAAACACAATCAAACGCTAAGCAACTAAGAAACTTCTTGTGACGCTAAAGCTTTTAAAAGAAGACTTCAAAAATCACTCCGCTGTACTAACACTGATCAAAGAAGTGAACGCTCAAACCCACTCGGTTAAAGTATTCACATCTTGAAGTCTAAGTTAACTTTCTAAAAACAGTCTTCATCAGACGCTTAACCCAAGCGTCTATATCTCAAAGTGAACGCTTAAGTCAAGCATTAGACACTTCAAGCGTCTACCTTTTCAAGCGTCTACCTTTTCAAGTGTCCAAAAATCTTTTAGTACGAAACTTTTTGAAGTCGAAAAAGACTTCAAGGTCTATTCAACCCCCCCCCCCTTCTAGAACCTTTCGTATGCCACTTGGGACCAACAATATATGTTAGGATATTATTAGATATGGTAATATCTAGTTAGTTGGAAAGAGTCCAACTAAACAAGGAGAGAGAATAAAATAAAAAGGAAATATATATATATATATATATGTAATGTACACGCCACCTCTCTAATTTTTAGGAGTGAGGGGAGTATATGTACCTAGGGTTTTAACCTTTGGTGGACTCTATATATATGTGTATTCCACCTCTTTTAAAATAACTAATTAAAAAGTGATTTGTGATTTTTGATACAAGAGAAAATACTATTTTTAAAGGAATACTATTTCTATTATTCTCTCCCAAAATTTTCTTTCACATTATTCTTCAAACTCATGTGTTGAGTGTGAAGAACACTTAAATAATTCCAAACCCTTTTTCCTAAAAGCCAAGATTCGATATTCTCCTTGCTAACACTGGTGGAAATAATTGAGGGTACGAGCTAGGGCATGGGTACATCTCAGAGGCGCAACGCTTAGGGCGCTAGGGCAAATCAATTCGAAGACTGTAGCAATGAGTAGCTTAAAAAGACGTTGCTGCTTAAGCTTTACAAGAGGTAAACACGAGTAAACTTTCTCCTAGGATAGTTTTGAATCTGATGGTACCATGTCGATCTAGCCCTAATTTCGGCGATTCCGCTTATATTTTTGAATTATATGTATTCCGCTGCGTCAGTATCCCCCAAAGATTGTACCGATTGTTAGGATTATGCCCTCAGATGCCATAGAGGATAGAATAAGCAGGGCATCTATCTTATATTGAACTTAATTATTATTAATAAAAGGCACTATTTAGGTTTTCACTTAATTCTTATCCGCATCTATAAGTTGTCTAAAATGCTTTGCCCATGTTTTCAGTGTGATCCCTCTACTTCCTATGGGATAGGAAGAATGGCACTAGAGAGATCGACCTTGATTACTAAAACTAGTTCGCAAGTAATATGAAGTCTTTAGTGGGCAAATAAAGACTTCGAATACTTGTACAATCTTAGCTCTGACATGGGAGTGTCAGTTGAACACCATGTGATGGTGGGAGCTTAAGACTGTAGGAAGATCAGTGGAACTGATATGCTTAAACACGACTCGCATCAGTTCTGTCACATGGGTTTTCACTCTGTGACTGTTAATGACAGAACTGATTATTCGTAATAGGTATATGTGAAGCTTTGACCGGAATTATCAGGCTAAAGATGCACTTGTGATGTCAAGTCTTTCACTAGAGTAGTTAGACCCAATTCACCCGGTTTGTGGGGTCGACCTAGAAATGCAGACTTGATAGGCAAGTGGTAGTCTTAGCAGATATAGAATATGGGATTTGTTCTCTTATAAGTGAATGAGAATTTACCCTATGTGATTATAGATAAATAGAGATCAAAGTCTTTGACCAAAGCAAAAAAGACGATTGTGCTAGACACTTAATCGATCTCAATGATCTCATATTATTACAATTTATATATATGGTCAAGTCTAGTGAGTTTGACACAACCATGACTCTCACTTGACCGAGGAACATGAACAAAGGGTTTATACATATACGGTATTTACGATTGGAAGGTTATGGAATGATCCATTCATTCATATTTCATTTGGGCTACGAAGTGGGCCATGTGACTGGCTAGGTGTTGTCCACTTCCTTTGGTTTCCTCTCATTGGCAAATGAAACGAACCTAAAGAGTCGCGCTAAAGAATTGATGAAGAAAATTGAAAAGGATTTTCTATTTTATTTTTGGAGAGATTTAATTTATTGGATAAGTTAAATAATTAATTAATTACTTATTGGATAAGATAATTAATTAAATAGATAAGATTAATTATTAATTAATTTCCTAGAGAAATATATTAATGAATTAATTTATCTAATTATTTTTATTATTTAATTAATTTAATCTATTTATTGGATAAAATAAATTATTAATTGAATAAAGAATTAATTAAACAAAGCAAGAGAAAAATCCGGGCACCCATTAGGGCTAGTTGGATGATCAATTTGCTCTATTTTGTTTTTGTCTTGGTCAATTAGTCATTGAGACATAAAAGACTTCTCTTGACTTTAACCTAGACAATTAATTGAATTACAATTGATTGTAACTCTCCAAATAATAGAAGAAGAAAAAGATCCTCCCCCTCTATACACACACTAGCCGTTGCCCATATAGAGAAGAAGTTGGATTTTTTTCTTCATCAATTCGTGCATGATAATTTAGAGACAACGTGCTTCGTTGTTTGGATTTATTTAGAAGAAACTTCAAGAAATCAAGAATTGAAGAATACTAGGATTGAAGAATTCAAGGAGTTCGTCAATTTGAAGTTTTGAAGAAGAATTGGATTCTCCTACCACCTCGCTTCAACAAGTAAGTTGAATTTATTCGTTAAAGCAATTTTGGATTCAATTGTGCAATTAGAGAACACTTTGGGTTTTAATTAAATTTTTAAAATCCTTCTGCTGTGTTTATGAGTTTTTTCTCAAAACCCAACAGTGGTATCAGAGCCAATCTCTGATTTGCATATTTGATCTTGTTTACATGATTTAAGATATGCATGTTATGTGTTTTTGAAGCATGTTTGTATGTTTTCTTAAATCTGCGTTTGTCATGGTTTTTGCCTAGAACTTTTGATTTTTTAGTTATTGTAAATCTGGGAATATTTGATAATATTGAAAAATCGAAAAACCTGAGGAAAAACGGGGGTCGAAGAGCCCCGAGAATCTGCGCGCAACGTGCGCACGGCCAGGATATGTGGCCTGGCCATCTGCACACGGCCCATCGGGGTCATGTGCTCAGTCCGACGGGTCGTGTGTTTCGATACCCGATTTGCTGATTTGGGTCCGGGATCCAGGTCGGTAAATGGGTTATGTGTTGGGTCAAAATTAAAATTTGGGTTTGGGAAAATTTAATTATTCGGGTGAGTCAAAAGGATTCCAAATAGGCCCATTGGATGGGTGATTTGGACTTTAATTAAAAGTAGTCCAATAGAAATTAATAAAGTGTGCATGTTTTTTTGAATTAATTAATTTGAGCCAGATTAAATTAAATCCAAGTAGACCAAAAAGATGGTAACTTAGGTTTGATGAAATCAAGCGCAATAAGTTTAATTGAAATGAGATATTTAATTAGATTTAATTAATTATTTTTCTTAGAGATCAATAATTAAATTATGGATTAAATATTATTATTTTCCTCGACTTGAAAATTACTTAATTTTGAATAAAGAATATAAACTATTTTTTTTAGAGATTAATAATTAATTTTTTGATCAAATAAATGTATTTTCAATTAATGATGGCATTAAATCATAATAAAATAGAATTCCATATTTTATGTATTCTTTTAGTAGGAGTAATATTATTTTAATTAAAGGTAGATATACTTAATTTTTTTAAATTTCATATATCTAAGTCATCTAGTTGGCCTAGAATGATTTTAATTGAAATATTGAATGCATAAAAGGTTGAGAATTTTATAAAGCACTTTTTAGTTGGACTAAAATTTTAATAATCAACATAAGTGATTTAATATTGCGAGCATGTATTAATGGATACGAGCATGTCTTATGTGATTGTAACACCGATCGTGGACTTTGGTTTATTTGTTTTACCTTTATATTTTATGGGTTATCAAGTTTGAGGCTATTTATTATATTCTTAGAAATAATGCATGAGTTGTTTTAGGAATTGAAATAGAATAGTTCAAAATTGATAAAGTCAAAAGGCCCATGAGTGTTAAATAGGTTTTAATTTATGCCTTTTGTGATGGCCCATTGGCTGGGGGCCTCTAGTAAAAGTCCATGATCGAGTGATAGATTTATTTATTTATTTTATTTAAATTTCATGATTATTTATATTGAAAGGCATGATTATTAGGAGTATTTTTATGCATGAACAATACAGAATAAAAGTGCTATATAAATTGAATAATGTGCAAAGTGGGACCAAAACCTTTTGACGAATCAAAATTCTCCCAAATAAATAATACCGAATTAGTAGAGGGTGTTTGACATTCTCTCCCTCCACTAAGTTTTCTAAAATTAAAATTATTATAAATGTGTAATGCTTCTCAGTTATGGGGGTTATGCATTTAGAAATAATTTGAAATTTTATTAAGTGCATGAAATGCCTTATCGAAGCATATTTCACCCCAGAAACCTGTTAGGTTGCAAGGTGAAATTCAAATGTTAGATTATAGGAGTTAGTGGGAATGAACTCAGGTAGTTCACGAGCCTAGAAACCTGTTCGGTTGCGGTTTGGTGAACTATGGGGAAAGGTATTGATATTAGATATCACTTCAAATAATTAATGGGCCAGAAACAGGTTACGTTGCAACCTATCTAATTAATTGAGGACCTCAATACCCGTTGTGGAATCGATGCCAATGATAATTCCCGATTTTCATATGGGAGTGTGGGAATAAAAAAATGCAGTGGGAGCCAAGATAATTTTAAGTCCTTAATTTTTCTTGGTTAAGCCAAAACAAGTAATCTAATTAATTTGGTTTATTTCTGCAGTTATTATCTCGTTTATCTCTCTCAAATATGACAAATCCACTTTCAATTTTGTTCGAAAAGAATACTCTTACTGGACCCAACTATGTGGACTGACTTAGAAATTTGAAGATTGTCCTCAATATGGAATCTCTGGGATACGTCTTGGAGGCTGATATCCCAGGGGGCCCTGCTAGAACACGTGCCAATGAGGAAGAGGTCCAAGCCCATGAAAAATAGGTTAAGAACGACCTCCGGGTGAGAGGATACATGGTGGGATCTATGACCAATGATCTTCAAATGTCACATGATAAGATGCCCACTGCAAGAGCTATCCTAGATCACCTGGTAGAGCTCTATGGTGAGCACATTCGAACTGCTCGATATGAGATATCGAAAGAGCTCTTCGGAGCCAAGATGAAAGAAAGTGAGAAGGTTGGTGATCATGTCCTTAAAATGATTTCAAGGATGGAGAAACTGGAAGCTCTCGACTTCACCATGAACGCCACCCTTCAAACTGACTTAATCTTGCAATCTCTTCCTGATTCCTTCTCCCAATTTGTAGTTAACTTTAACTGCAATGAGATAGAGTGCAATTTAGCTGGGCTAATGAACAAATTGGTTACTGCACAATCTCAAATGAAACTAAAAGGAAAGTAAACTGCCTTGGTCATCTCTTCTAGACCTAAAAATTCTAAGTCTAAGAAGAAAAAAAACAAGAAGCAGTCTGGCGAACTTGGAGCTCAAGAGGGTGTTCAAAAGGGTAAGGGAAAGGCTCAAGGGTTTTATAAGAGCAAAGGGCCTAAGAAAATGGATAGATGTCTCGAGTGCAGTGAGCTTGACCACGGGAAGAGGAACTATCCCAAATTAGGCAAAGGCGCAAAAGGTATGGAACTCTTTGTTTTTTAAACTAACTGTTCTATGACCATATTTTCTAATTCGTGGATTCTGGACTTAGGGGCTAGTGCCCATGTTTGTTGTTTGGATCAGGATCTGCAGAGAAGTAGAAAGTTAGGCCGAGAAGAAGTGATGATCAAAGTAGGCAGCGGGGAAAGCGTCGCAGCTACTAGAATTGGATCTACTTCTCTTTAGATGAATTCTAGACATTTATTGTTATTAAATGATGTTTTAGTTTTGCCCAAGGTGCTTAAGAACATTGTTTCCACTCCTGTATTAGTTAAGACTAGTTATACATTCCGTTTTTCTAAATTGAATTGCAACATTTATTATGGAAATAAATTGGTTGGCAATGTTTCTTTAGTTAATGGTTTGTATTATTTAAATGTCCTTAATTCATCTGTTGTGAATGTTGTGACTTATAAACGTAATAGGCAAGAAGCTAACCTAAAGCTCGAGTGGCATCTTAGACTAAGCCATGCTGCAGAGCACAAGATACACAAAATGAAAAAAGATGGGCTTTTAAGCTCACTGGGGTTGGATCCCTATCTAACATGTGAATCATGTCTCTTAGGCAAGATGACTAGATCACCCTTCACCGAGACTTTTGAAAGAGCTACTCAAGTCTTAGGGTTAGTGCATACCGATGTTTGCGGACCATTTGGAGAAATGGATCGTGGAGGTTTCTACTACTTCATCACTTTCACAGATGATCATCCAAGATATGTTCTAGTATATCTGATGAAGCAAAAATCTGAATCCTTTGAAAGGTTTAAAGAGTTCAAAGCCTTAGTAGAAAATCAAACTAGGAAAATATAAAAACTCTATGATCAGATCATGGAGGAGAATATATGAGTGTCGAGTTTGATGAATTCCTTAGACAACAAGGATTAATGTTACAACTGACACCACCAGCAATTCCTCAACTAAATGGGTAGTGAGCAAAGGAACCGAACACTGTTGGACATGGTTCGTTCCATGCTTAGTTACACTGATTTACCCATTTCGTTGTGGGGACATGCACTCCTTACTACTGCTTGTATATTGAACAGATGTCCCTTCAAATCCATTCCTAAAACTCCACATGAGATGTGGAATAATAGGAAACCAAGTCTTAACCACATTAAGATTTGGGGATGTCACGCTTATGTCAAAAAGATGAAAATGGAGAAGTTGGAGACAAGATCCCTCTTGGGACGTTTCAATGGTTATCCTGAAGATTCCATGGGATTCTTCTTTTACCTGCATGATGATCAGAGAATCATCATGGCCCTACAAGCTCACTTTCTTGAAGATGAGTTCATCTTGGAAGGGGGCAAAGGTAGGAAAATTGTTCTAGAAGAACAAAATGAAACTCCCTCAGAGACATCTGTCCAAGAACCAAGGCCTGAACCAATAGTAGCACAACCACCACGTAGATTTGGTAGAATACCACATGAACCTAAGAGGTATGGGTATCTACTGCAGGGGGAGCCAGAGCTTCACACTGTAGTACAAGATGGTCAAGAAAATGATCCTTGTACCTATGATCAAGCGATGGTGGTTGTTGACGCTTCAAGATGGCAAGAAGCCATGGAAACAGAGATGGTCTCTATGCAATTGAACCAAGTCTAGAATTTGGTAGATCGTCCTGAAGGTATCAAACCTATAGGATATAAGTGGATCGACAAAAGAAAGATAGGTAGAGATGGCAAGGTTGACACCTTTAAATCCAGGCTCGTAGCGAAAGGGTATAGTCAAAGAGAAGGAATTAACTACCAAGAAACCTTTTTGCTCGTGGCCATGATAAAGTCCATCTGAATACTGTTATCCATAGCTGCATACTTAGATTATGAGATATGGCAGATGGATGTCAAAACGGCTTTCCTGAATGGATTCCTCGAGTAGGATATCTATATGGAACAGCCAAAGGGTTTTGTATCTGAGACCGATATTCATAAAGTATGTAAACTTGATAGGTCCATAAATGGTCTCAAGCAAGCATCTAGAAGCTGGAATCTTCATTTTGATGAAGTAGTAAAGGGATATGGCTACATCAAGAACGAAGATGAACCCTATGTCTACAAGAAGACTAGTGGGAGCAAACTCTCGTTCGTAGTACTATATGTGGATGACATTCTTCTTATAGGAAATGACATAGGAATGCTCACCAAAGTCAAGAAATGGCTTTCGAGTATGTTTTCCATGAAAAACTTGGGAGAAGTGACATACATTCTAGGAATTCGTATCTACAGAGATAGAATGAATAGAATGATAGGTCTCTCCCAAGCCCTTTACTTAGAAAAGGTCCTAAAGAGGTTTAGGATGGACAATTCTAAGAAAGGGTTTCTACCCATGAGGCATGGAGTACCCTTATCCAAGTCTATGTGTCCTCAAAGTGAGGAAGATAGGTAGGAGATGAGTAATGTACCATATGCTTCTACAGTTGGTAGCCTGATGTATGCAATGTTGTGTACTAGACCCGACATTGCCTATGCTGTAAGCGTGGTGAGTCAATTTTAGGGAAACCCGGGAAAGGAACATTGGATAGCTGTGAAGAATTTCCTAAAGTATCTCAAAAGAACTAAGGATATGATTCTCATCTATGGAGGTGGAGACCTGAAGATGGAAGGTTATTCTGATTCAGACTTTCAGTCTGATGTTGATGACCGAAAATCCACTTCAGGGTTTGTTTTTACTCTCAATGGTGGAGCGGCGTCTTGGAAAAGTTTCAAGCAAAGCACAACCGCTGATTCCACTACTGAAGCGGAGTATGTGGCTGCCTCAAAGAAGCTGTTTAGATGAGAAAGTTTCTTGGAGAACTTGAATCGGTCCCTAGTGCTTAGCTCCCGTTACCACTTTATTCTGATAACAATTGATCAATAGCGCAAGCCAAGGAACCGAGGTCTCATAACAAGTCCAAACAAATTGAGAGAAGATTTCACATCATCAGGGAGATCGTTGGAAGAAGAGAGATAACAGTACAGAAAATAGCCTCAGCTGACAATGTAGTTGACCCGTTCACCAAACCACTACCTCAGGCTATTTTGGACTGACACCTGGAAAGGATTGGTATAAGATACCACAATGAGTGGCATTAAGTGCAAGTGGGAGATTGTTAGGATCATGCTCTCAAATGCCATAGAGAATAGAATGAGTGGGGCATCTATCTTGTATTGATCT
Source organism: Buddleja alternifolia (assembly GCA_019426215.1). Classification (NCBI taxonomy): domain Eukaryota; kingdom Viridiplantae; phylum Streptophyta; class Magnoliopsida; order Lamiales; family Scrophulariaceae; genus Buddleja; species Buddleja alternifolia. The sequence continues at coordinate 26,983,076 of CM033392.1, forward strand.
TTATTATTATTAATAAAAGGCACTATTTAGTTTTTTGCTTAATTCTTATCTGCATCTATAAGTTGTGTAAAACGCTTTGCCCGTGTTTTCAGTGTAATCCCTATACTTCCTATGGGATAGGAAGAATGGCACTAGAGAGATCGACCTTGATTACTAAAACTACTTCGCAAGTAATATGAAGTCTTTAATGGGTAAATAAAGACTTCGAATACTTGTACAATCTTAGCTCTGACATGGGAGTGCCAGTCGAACACCATGTGATGGTGGGAGCTTAAGACTGTAGGCACATCAGTAGAACTGTTATGCTCGAACACGACTCGCATCGGTTCTGTCACATGGGTTTTCACTCTGTGACTGTCAATGACAGAACTGATTATTTGTAATAGTATATGTGAACTTTTGACCTGAAGTATCAGGCTAAAGATGCACTTGTGACGTCAAGTCTTTCACTAGAGTAGTTAGACCCAATTCACCCGTTGATGGGGTCGACCTTGAAATGCGGACTTGATGGGCAAGTGGTGGTCTTAGCAGATATCTAATGTGGGATTTGTTCTCTCATAAGTGAATGAGAATGTACCCTATGTGATTATAGATAAATAGAGATCAAAGTCTTTGGCCAAAGCAAAAGAGACGATTGTGCTAGGCACTTAATCGATCTCAATGATCTCATATTATTATAATTTATACATATGGTCAAGTCCAATGAGTTTGGCATAACCATGACTCTCACTTGACTGGGGAACGTGAACAAAGGGTTTATACATATACGGTATTTACGATTAAAAGATTATGGAATGATTCATTCATTCGTATTTCATTTGGGCTACGAAGTGGGCCACATGACTGGCTAGGTGTTACATATTTCCTTTGATTTCCTCTCAATGTCAAATGAAACGAACCTAAATAGTCGCACTAAAGAATTGATGAAGAAAATTGAAAAGGATTTTCTATTTTATTTTTGGAGAGATTTAATTTATTGGATAAGTTAAATAATTAATTTTTGGATCCACTGATTTTGTATTAATCTAAAAATCGAAGGGCTGCGTTTTTATGTTTTAATTAAAAAAAACTGGACAGTGTCGCTGTGCAACGGCGACGGACAGCGACGCGCTGTTCGGCAGTGCGTGTACAGTATGTAGTGATCCGGGTCAAGCCATAGACTAGTCATTATTATAATTTGAGGCCTGCTTGCGATGTTTTTCCTTTTATTGTAAATGAGAGGAAAAGGTTTAATTAAATGTAATTTTGAAAACGAAGATGGAGACGTTCAAGCTCATGGAGTTTTGAAGACCTTAGTGTAGGGTCCAAGTCCTTAGATTAGATTGGTCAACACCTTGATGGCTCGGGGTGTTTAGGTATTGGCTTGACTAAGATCACATTTACAGCTTTATGTATGATTGCTTATTTTTCTTATATTATGTATGTTGTGCATGTATGCATAATCACCTAAGAAACCTTTGATGCAGAGGTTGACACGCTTGCTGGTACTTTGATTTCTCCCTTGACCCTTAATAAGGAAGGACTCCTTGACTTTTACACAAAAGCAAAACAAGGGAAACAAGGTTAACTCAGTTAGGAACTAGGCTTTCTCATTCAATGTTATTCCGACGACGCTTGGTTAAACTGCCTTCGCCTTTCGACTTTAACCAGCCCTGCCTGATTTCTTTTTGAAGGGAAATGTCTTCCCAGCGAGTGAACGCTATGGACACTTCTCTTCTTACTCGAATCCATTTACGATCCCGAGTTTCCAAACACATCGCATTTTCGCTCGGGTTGCCGCAATACCCTGTGTCATCTTTCCTAGTGAGAGGCCATGAAGTGTACTGACATCCGAACGAATCGACCTCAAGATGGAGGATCATTCGTTCTTCACTCTCTTGCTATTACCCGAAGGGAGCGCATTAACCAAGGTGCATAGTTCGACCTATCCAGAAAAATGGTCAACCTACAAATGTGGTGTCGATCCTTTCGGTGAGCCAGAAGTCCTCTCAACTTTTCAAATCGGCCAAATGCCCAAGGCTCCAAAAGTACCCCGATCCCGAATGAAAAAAGTCCAGGTTGGTTAGTGAGCCTAGTGATAGGAGACTATCTAGCTTGGTTTGGAGAACACTTGTTGGTATCAAGTCATTTTCCTTCGTCAACATCAATTGAAATGTGAGAGTTGGGCGCTTTACCTTCTTTTTTAGCATAGACCGAGCGCTTTTCTTTGAATCTATATCCGCTCTCAGTTTTTTCTTTCTTTCTCTGATGTTCTCGCTGATCTCCTATTCTGTAGTGTACTTTCGGGGGTAGAAATGATTCCCTATTCCAGTGAGATATCTCCAAAATTCGATGTACTTCTTCAAGTGCAGGACACATCTCATGTTTGCCAAATCAAACTGTTCTTCTTTCAAGCGGTTTCTCTTTCGTGTCTTGTTCTACTTACTATCAATTCCGAACATAACAGCTAGCTCTTCACTCACACGGAGACCGAACATACTGGGTCCTTAAGGAATTGCTACAATTCCATAGGTCGTACTTCGAGACCCCTTTCTTCTTAGTCGAGTAAGCCTACTAATAGCGGGAGCAATGTCGCTTTCAATTTAAGAAAAAAAGAAGCGAGCCAGCCAAAACTAGCACGAAAGCTGCTTACCCAGATTTCCTCGTCTTCACACCGTGATCCTTGGATTTTGAAAAAGAGGTCGGATCGGGGTCATGCGTTTTGGACTTTGTTTTGAGAAAACAGGATTTGGCTCAGGATTGCCCATTTTAATTAATTCCGGTGTTTCTCTGAATTTGAAAGTTATCACTTAGTAGGTTTCCATACCAAGGCACAATCCAATTAAGTCTGTAGCGCCTGGTGCTCGAACATTGGCTCGAGGCATTTTCTCTACCCCTTCTTACCCTGAAAAAGACTTTTGTATTGAGAGTTGGAAGATGATGAACTATCACCAGTCAAGACGAGGAAGATTACAAGGACGACGGGAACCATGATATTCTTCTTTCTACAATTACCTCAAAAACGGGTTCATACCAGAGCACTCGTGATTGATTTTGCTTTTTGAGAAGCCAGATACCGCTCACTGCCTTCAGTTAGAGCGAGGGTGGCCCTATCTATTAAGAACTTCCGGTATCCTAAGTGGGAGGAATAAGCGCAATAGCCATCGAGTCCCCGACCCCGCTCTTTAAAGTAATTGAAAAAATGTGAGACCTTGTTTTTTTTTTTAAAAAAAAAAAGAAGAAGAATCCCTTTAATCCATATTAAGTCCATAAATGGATAAATTGAGGGGTCTGGAAGCTCCTTGATTAGGTCCAGTGCCTTCCATCATTAGATGTGAGAGGAAATAGTGCGTCATGGTCCCAAGTAGCATACGAAAGGGTCTAGAAGGGGGGGTTGAATAGACCCTGAAGTCTTTTTAAACTTCAAAAATTTCGTGTTACTTTTCAAAGATCTGAACGCTTGGAAGGCTGAGCGCTTGGGTCAAGCGCTTCAGTAAAGATAACTTAGACTTAGTGAGTTTAGCAATTTACCAAAGTAGGATAACGCTTAGATCACTTAATCAGGGTTAGCACAGCGGGAATGATTTTTAGCGTTCTTTTAGATAATTTAATCGCTTTGCAATTTTACTTGTCTTTTATAATAATGTAAAATGACAGATTTAAGACAGTAAAATATAAATGACACAATAATTTGTAAGGTTCACTGGGTGATGTAATCCCAGCTACGTCCTTCTTCTCCTTTTTCACTTGGAGGAAATTACTAAGATGATTATCAAAGAATCACACAGAATCTTCTACAAGATAGTAAAGAATGAAAATGATTTCGGGCTCCTTGATCACACAGATTTTAGCACCAATGAAGATCGTCTTCTACAAGCTTCTCTCACTCAGAAATACTGCCTGTAATGAGTTTCAACAACTTTTCTCACTCAGATGAAAGGTTGAGGTTTTTGTCACAAGGGTTTGTTTGTATTTGGGAAGATCAAACAACTTGGAATATCTCAATGGAAATTTAGGTTTCTTCTTTGGAAGATGTTTGAGATATTTGTGACTGTCTGGAATGTAGATAAAAAGTTTGAAGGAATTTTAGCTATGGAGATTCTAAGCTTTTTCTTGTGTACGTAATTTTCTCTTATAAATGTTTTGTACCGTACTTTTTAGGGTCTGCTGAAGGTAAGGTATTTATAGGCAATTCTTGGGATCTGTCCGTTGGACACGTAGGAGCTTGCCTTTCACGCAGCGTGTGATTCTACCTAAAGCCTGACATTCCTGAAACACTGCTGGCACCGATTGGATGGTAGCAGCTATGAACTCTGAAGTTCTGACAGTCTGGTCAAAAAGGTGGCTTGTCCGCAGATCACAGTAGCTTATCACATTTAATGCTCTTATCAGGCATTTAATGCATTTGAATTTATTTTCCATTGGAAATAAATGTCCGTTGAATGATTGCATTTAAGTCCTTCGTAACTTGAGGATTTATTTCAGGTGAATTTGTCCTTGATCGCTTAAGTGCTTTGAGCGCTTGATCCATAAATCCTGAAAAAGGTCCTTTAGCGTTTGACGGACGCTAAGAGACAAATCTTCATCTCTGGTTGACTTCAGACACTGATCTTCAACTTCTTCTCTAATAGACTCACCTAGAATTCTATTAGTGATTCAGTATCTAATACTTAGTCTAAAACCTACAAAGATAAAAATTACAAGCCTAAACAAAATTACAAACTTTTAAACGCTTAAACAATGATCTATGGAAAACATAAACTTACATTTTATTTGGGGTCTAACATTGAATCCTATCTTGTCATCATCAAAACATCTAACATGAAATTTCCTAACAATTTCCCCCTTTTTGATAATGTCAAGACTTTAACTCTTATAACTCTTTTATAATTTAAGAGTTACTTAAAAGAAAAGCCCAAATGAGTATAAGTTAGCGTTCAAAAAGTTAGTAAAGTTAGCTAAAGTTAGATTAGCTTCAACAAGATGTTTCAGCAATAAATCATTCATATATTGAAAGAATAAGCATACATGATTTATACTGAAAACAAAAAAAAGGAAGCGACAACAGAAATAAAATAAAATAAAAGGAATTCATTCACTTTTTCTGTCGCTTTGCTCTTTCTTCGCCTTGGAGAACTTCTAGCGCTAAGTCCATCAGGAGACGATCAATGTCAATCATTGTCGTATGTTGAACTTCATCGTAATCATGCCTACGAAGTCTGGCGCTTTCATTAAGTTCTAACAACCTTTCCGTCCACTCTCTTGGAGAAATTCCAAGTTCACGAATTAAATCGTGATAGATATCTTTTCTTGGATCTTTTGACGGTCTCCAATTCATAGGTCGTCTCAGCGGTCCGGCAAAAGGTTGAAATCCCATACCTTCTAAGAAGTCAACGTCCAATTCCGGAAGGGGATATCTTCCTAGATAATACCTTGGCTTTCTCTTTTTAGTTAGCATCTTCTTGATGCTCACTAGTTCTTCCATCATTGATCGCCAATTTTTATTATCAGTCTTTGACATTACTTTGGACACTTGATGCTTTTCTGTATTTTCCCCCTTCTTAGCATCATCAAGAGAGGTTTTCAACTCAGCGACTTCTCTTCGCAAGAGTCGAACTTCGTCAACTAAGAGAGCAACTTGGTGAGCGATGCTCTGAGCAGCGGCATAGGTCGAAATATGTCTGTCAGCATCAGCCGAAGCGCTCTGGGCTAAGTGACGGTTGAATTCGGATGAGAGTTCAGCGATAAGAGGTGATATGCTCTTCATGATTGTAACAGTGCTTGTGTATGAAGCGTTTGCAATATCACGACTTCGCGTATCAGACATTATTCGCATATGTCTATCAGCAGTCTCAAAAATCTTGGAACAGGAACCTTCAATGTTGTGGAGCGAGTTCCGTACTGCCTGTCTGAAGTCTCTAGCGTCTGAATCACTTTCAGAATCCGAATCGGAAGAAAGATGCTCTGGGGACGGGAGAAGTCCGTAAGACCTAGAAACCGCAGCCTTGCCTTTGGATTTATCTCTGATAAAGGGCTCGATAGGCTTTTGTGCAATTTCAGCGTGCACTTCTTCAATTGCTTGATCCATGATTGAATCTGCAAAAACGGGGGGCTCGACTACCGGGGCGCTAGAAGAATCTGGCAAAGAAGCCTCAGGAAGATGAGCGACTTCCGCAGTAGGAGCAAAGTCTTCTTCTATAATTTGGATTGGGGAAAAAGGTTCTCTAACACCAATGACCCAGAGGGGGCCAAGGGCTTCCATCACATGCCTTAGACTGATCAGGCTGGATTGTGGGAGAAAGAATATAGCGTCTTCGCGCTCTTCGGGACTGAGTGCCAGTTGCACATCTTCCGGTAAAGCAATCCCTGAAGTATAACGGTTGAAAAAGTCCAAAATCAAAGACATGAGCACTTGAGTTGCTTCATGGTCCATTGGCTTGATTAGTGATAACATCTTGGCAACTTGAACATTGGATTCACTAAAGAGCACGGGGTGAAGAGTATATCCTCTGAAATTGTAACACCCGGAAAAGTGGTTGAAACTGATGTCCAGCGCTTGGGCATTTTCAAACACTGCTCTCATAGTTCTGTGGAACTCAGCAAACTCAGCGTGTTCATTCGAAACATCGACACGAATCTGACTTTGGCCTGGAAGAATTGGTTGTTTACTTGATGAAGTGTCTTCATTCAGGTCAAGAAAGACTCGTTGAACAAACCCTTCACGAGGATGCAACACGTAGCGTCCGCCTTAGCTGTATAAGGCAAGTTGCTGGCGAATGTAGCTTTCGATGGGTTGACGATATTGTGGCAAAGCGCTAACATTCCCTGTAATAAACTGACGATGTTGGAGCAGGAAGGGTGCATATCCTCTGCCTCTGTACTCTATTCCAAACTGAAATAGGAATGGATATTTCACGAGTTCATCGAGGGTGTAGAAATGCAAAACAAACTCTTCAGCCCAGCTGGCTGTATTCATCATCCATCTCTGGCCAAGCTTGATAGCTTTAGCTTGATCTTTTCTAGCGGCGAGAAATTTCTCAAAGCGTTCCGTTTCTTCTTCATAGTCCTCAGCCCATAATCTGGCAAGATATTCACGAGCCTCATCTTCTATCCAAGAGTTGACCGGATTTGGGCGCTCTGCAACAAGCCGTCCTTTTCCTTTCCATAACTTAAGTGGATTAGGAGAGAGAGCATTCTGAGGAGACTTGACGACGGAGGGGAGAGCCGAATAGCCTAGCTTGTTGAGATCTTCCTCGTCTGGATTTTTGTTCCAATCACCCATGTGGGGGTTTTTGAAAACAATCTTGTTTGATCGAAGAGGATAAAAGGACTCGTCTGAGCGATCGGTGAAATTGAATCGCTTCTCGTCAAATTTGGATCTGTTGAACGCTGGACGATGAATATATTCAAGGCGTGATTGAAGATGCTCCAGTTTATATAGACCTAGATCAGCAAAACGCTCAAAAATTTCAAACTTGGACGATGAATATATTCACGAGCCTCATCTTCTATCCAAGAGTTGACCGAATTTGGGCGCTTTGCAACAAGCCGTCCTTTTCCTTTCCATAACTTAAGTGGATTAGGAGAGAGAGCATTCTGAGGAGACTTGACGACGGAGGGGAGAGCCGAATAGCCTAGCTTGTTGAGATCTTCCTCGTCTGGATTTTTGTTCCAATCACCCATGTGGGGGTTTTTGAAAACAATCTTGTTTGATCGAAGAGGATAAAAGGACTCGTCTGAGCGACCGGTGAAATTGAATCGCTTTTCGTCAAATTTGGATCTGTTGAACGCTGGACGATGAATATATTCAAGGCGTGATTGAAGATGCTCCAGTTTATATAGACCTAGATCAGTAAAACGCTCAAAAATTTCAAACTTGTAAGAGTCTGAAAGATCAGGCCGATGAAGAGTTGTTTGAAATTGGATTTCCGACTCAGCAAGCGTTTAAGTGTCACGTTCTCGGGCGGCATAATAAAATTCAACATCTGGATGATATCCGCGCGGGAAGAAGTCAATGACACGAGGAGGAGGTCCTGTTGGCATAGGAACGAGGGCAATAGCTTCTGTTGGGATGGGGGCCACTTCTATCGACCGCTCAGCGTTTAAAGTCGCTTCACTGGCTGATGATGTCTCAGCGTCAGGAAGGTCTTGAGATGTTTTCTTAGCGATATCCACAACAGTTTCCATGTCCACGTCTATTTCAACGGGAATCTTCGAGAGTGGAGGGGCATCAGCGGTAGGTGTCTCTTGAGGTCCATCTTGAGCTGATACATGTAAGCGATTGAGAAAAGCAAGAAAAAATTCCTACTAAGTAGAAATTATAAACTAAAAGGACTACATCGCTTACCCTGAGGAATATTATCGACTATCTCAGTCGCTTGATCTAATTCTTGGACAAGTTCCTCAGGCTCCTGAACTTCTTCTTCGAGTTCTAAATCGATAAAAGAAGTTATTGGATCAGCATGAATTGGGATATTTAGTTCTTCAAGAGTGTTGAGAACATAATGAATATCTGCTTCACTTGGTGCCTGAACATTGGAAAGCCTTTCAGATGGAGAAACGGCTTGAGGATCTGAGCTGACTTCGGGAACAGCGTCAGAAGGAGGAACACTCGCTGACTCTCTAAGCGCTGGTTTTGCTGTAGCGCTAGAGGATGCTGCGGGAGTAGAGGTAGGAGTACGCCTTCGTGCAAGTGGTACTTCTTCGGCCACTGCTTCCTCTTCTTCCTCGAGAACGGAGAAGGTAAACGCTGGAGGAGGGGATGGAGATTTAGGAGGGGGAGAAGGAATCTTTTGCTTCTTTTTGGGCTCCGGCTTCTTCTTCTTTGGTTTAGGCTTCTGTTTCTTTGCTGACTTGGATGGCTCAGTGACTTTGAGAACTATCTTTCTCTTAGATCGCTTGACCACCACTTCTTCAGAGGACGAGGATGATGATGAAGAGGAAGACGCTTGATCTTCATCATCACTTCGAACAACTCCTTCGGCTTGGAGTCGCTGACGCTCTTCTTTGGGAACCGCTGCTCCACCATGTTTTCGAGGTTTGAGCATTCCACTAATCATCTTTTTGCCGTAGAATTTGGAAGCTGGAATCTTTGTGCCAAAAGATTTTGTATAACCGCAAGCGCTAAGAATACGACTTAGCACAATCCCATAGGGCTTGGGATTTACTGACTTGGCCATCACTGCCTTGAAGCGATTAAAAAGGTAGAGAGACCAGTTAACTTTTAACTTGGTCAGAATGGCCACCATCATCTTGTACTGAACGTTTGTGACTTTATCGAATGTCCCTTTTTTGCATTCGATCATTTTTTAACATAGATCAGCGAGAATAACGTATTCGCCCTTCATATCGTTTTTCTTGAAGTTCGGCTCATACGCAGTATCAACATCTTCTTTCTTTATCAACTCCCAGACTTTTGTAGCATCTTCGAGAGTGACGTTTTCGACCTCAGTGCCATCATTGGGCAGAACAGCAATGAAGATATCAAGGAAGGAGTGAGAACAAAAGTCTCTTTAGCAAAAGGGAAGACGCAGGATATGGAAGTTCCGTCTTCAGAAATCTGGGCATTGTTGAAAAAATAGAGAGATTCTTCTTCAAAGTAGTTGAAAAAAGTAGTGATCATATCTCTCAAACCAGATTCTTGAACGAGTGGAAGAACCGTTCAAAGAGGAAAGTTCTGGTTCTCATAAAGGTAATCCCAGTTAATCAGAAATCCGGCGTTAACCGTAACTGGTTTTTCAGTACGGGAAGTTTTTCTGGTGTCAGACTTGGATGATTTTGAAGATTTTGAAGCTTTGGGTGCCATTGCTGAAAGTTGGAAGCTTTTGAAGGAATGAGAGAAGTTCTTGCCTTTTGAGAGAAATGACTTTTACAGTAGAAGAATTTGGAAGTGATAAAGGTTTACCGTAAAGTTTTTGAAAGGTTTAAATAGGAGGCAAAAATAAATTCTCAGATGGTAGATGAATGACACGTGTACAGAAGTTAATGACAGAAGGAATCTGAACCGTGTACACATAACTTCGGATGTCAAAAAGTGCGGTAAAATAGGGTACTATAATATTTTTCGTGTCCGCAGTTACTTTTTGAAAACGTTTGAGAAAATTTGAAATTTTCAGCGTGAAATACACGCGTCTGATAGTACACTGACACATACTCAGACTCATGCAATTACTGAACCGCCTAGGTTTAGATAGGGATCATAACCGTCAGTTCGATTTGATAGGCACGTGTGGGTAGTTATCAAATCTGATCTTTTGGACTTATCCACACGTTTCCTTTAGCGATGAAAACTATGCATGAATTTTTGAAAGAAAGTTACTTAGCGTTGAAGTGGGAATTCTTTCAACGCTGAAGTCCTTTAAAAAAATCAATCGCTTGGATTTATAAAAGATAAGCGCTAGTGATCAATGCTTAGGATTTTAAAAGTCATTTTTGATCGCAGTCGCTTGATATATTGAGATAAGTACAATTTTAAAGTTCCCCCTAAAATTGATGACTCATTTCGAGATTTTTGATAAACTCTTTAGACATAAACAAAGGTGGATTCCCCCTAGATTTTATGCCTATAAATATGATGTTTTATGATTTAAGCGTTTAAGTCAATCATACCTAATTCACTTCTCAAAGTGAGAAAGCGTTGTTCGTTGAGCGCTTTGGTGAAGATATCTGCCAATTGTTTGTCAGTTCCAATGAAATGCATGGAGATATCTTTCTTTTGAACATGGTCACGCAAGAAATGGTATCTAATGTCAATGTGTTTGGTTCTAGAATGAAGGACAGGATTTTGGGTCATAGCTAAAGCGCTTTGGTTATCACAATGGATTGGGGTAGGACCTAGGATTATTCCATAATCTCTAAGTTGTTGCCTCATCCAAAGGATTTGTGCACAACAGCTTCCAGCGGCTACATACTCTGCCTCAGCGGTAGAAGTCGTTATGGATTGTTGTTTCTTACTATGCCACGAAACTAGTCTATCACCTTGAAATTGACATGTACCACTAGTACTTTTTCTATCTATTTTGCATCCTGCAAAATCTGCGTCTGAATAACTAATTAGTTCAAAAGGAGAGTCCTGTGGATACCATAAGCCCACATTTTGTGTGCCTTTTAGGTATTTAAGGATTCTCTTGGTAGCATTTAAGTGTGATTCTCTAGGATCAGATTGAAATCGTGCACACATGCATACCGAAAACATAATATCAGGTCTACTAGCGGTAAGATAAAGAAGTGATCCAATGATACCTCTATAGTTAGTGATATCGATTTTCTTCCCACTTTCATCTTTATCTAACTTAAGCGTTTGGCTCATTGGAATTTTTGAAGATGATGCATTTTTCTTACCAAATTTCTTAATCATATCTCTAGTATATTTAGCTTGGTTTATAAATATTCCAGTAGTGAGTTGTTTAACTTGTAATCCTAAGAAGAAAGTTAATTCACCCATCATGCTCATTTCAAATTGATCTTGCATCATTTTCGAAAATTTCTCACACAATCGCTTATTTGTAGAACCAAATATAATATCATCAACATAAATTTGGACTAAGAGAATATCTTCATTATGGGTAATTTTAAATAACGTTGTATCAACGCTGCCTTTTGAAAAGCCTTTACCAATAAGAAGATAGAGAGAGTGTCATACCATGCTCTTGGTGCTTGTTTAAGGCCATAGAGTGCCTTATCCAATTTGTAGACCATACTCTTGCCATGGTTGTTGATGAATCCTGGAGGTTGCTCCACATATACTTCTTCTTGGAGTTTACCATTCAGGAAAGCACTCTTCACGTCCATTTGGTATACTGTGAACTTGTTGAATGCGGCAAACGCTAGGAACATCCTAATCGCTTCAAGACGGGCTACTGGGGCATATGTTTCATCAAAATCAATTCCCTCTTCTTGACAATAACCCTGAGCGACTAGTCTGGCTTTGTTTCTTATAACAATGCCATCTTCATCCATCTTGTTCCTAAAAACCCATCTAGTCCCAATAACTCCTTGGTGAGTTGGTCTTGGTACTAGTGTCCAAACCTTGCTTCTCTCAAATTGGTTAAGCTCTTCTTGCATTGCTTCTACCCAACTTGAATCACTAAGCGCTTCATCCACTTTCTTTGGTTCCATTTGAGATAGGAAGCTTGCGAACATGGCCTCATTAATTGTAGCGGACCTAGTTCTAACAGGTGCTTCAATATCTCCAATCACTAGCTCTGGTGGATGGTCTCTAAGCCATTTGAGGTCTGGTTGGAACGGGTTGAGAGACTCTTGATTATCAATTGCTTGATTCTCATTTGTCTCTTGCGTAGACGCTGCATCATTCATAGTTCCAATCTGCTCTTGATGATCATTCTCTTCATGATCATCAGCAATTCTGACATTATCATTATTGTTAACCTCACGAGTATCCTTAGGAAAAGGTACACGAATCTCATCATCTTCGTCATCACTATCATCACCAAGATTGATTTGTGACGCTTGTTGGGTGAGATCTTCAATTCCTACATCATCAGGATTAACCTTACTCGGTTCTTGGTTAGCATCATCAAACACAACATGAATGGATTCTTCAACCTTTGATTTGATCTTATTTAGGATGCGAAAGCTCTTTCCATTTTTGGCATATCCTAGAAAGATTCCCTCATCCGCTTTAGGATCAAATATCTTTAGGCTTTGGGATCCATTGTTATGAATGAAACATTTTGAACCAAAAACATGAAAATATGAAACGTTAGGCTTACGTCCCTTCCACAACTCATATGGAGTTTTCTCATATTGCTTGTTGATCATACACCGGTTCTGAGTGTAGCAAGCGGTGTTGATGGCTTCGGCCCAAAACCTTTGAGGCAGCTTGGACTCTGCTAACATCGTCCTTGCGGCTTCTTTAAACGTTCTGTTCCGTCGCTCGGCAACTCCATTCTGTTGAGGTGTTCTAGGAGCAGAATACTCATGAAGTATTCCTAAATCTGTACAAAACTTCTCAACAAATTGGTTAGTAAATTCAATTCCTCTATCGCTTCTCATTCTCGTCACCCTTAGATCTTTCGAATTTTGCATTTGACGAATTAGTGCTGTGAGCTTGACACTAGTTTCATCTTTGGTCGCTAGAAATTCTACCCATGTATAGCGAGAGAAATCATCAACTATTACTAGCGAGTACTTTTTACCACTAACACTCATGATTTGAATAGGGCCAAACAAATCTAGATGCAATAGTTCAAGAACTCTAGAAGTAGATAGACATGGTTTCTTTTTAAAATATGATTTAACTTGTTTACCCATTTGGCATGCATCACATAATCGATTTTTCTGAAAGGAACCCTTAGGTAATCCTTCTACAAGATTTAGCGATATTAACTGAGAGATTGCCTTGAAGTTGAGGTGATTCATTTTTCTATGCCATAACCAACCCAATTCATTTTGACTTTTAGCAACAAAGCATGTGGGGTTGTTATCAGATGTAGAATCCCAATCTACTAAATACACATTGTTTGTTCTTTTTCCTCTTAATTTAGTAGACTTAGTCTTAGCGTCGTTAACGTAGCAAAAGTCGCTTGAGAATTTTACTTCAAAGCCTTTATCACAAAATTGACTAATGCTTAACAGGTTATGCTTAAGACCCTCAACGTAATATACATCACTGATCATGATGTTCCCCCTATGCATGATACCTATACCTTTGGTTTTACCTTTGGAGTTATCACCGAATATAACTTGAGGACCGTTGGTAGCTTGATAGTTGACTAGAAGATTTTTGGAACCAGTCATGTGTCTTGACGATCCACTATCAATGTACCAAACTGAAGTATCGGTGCTGGCTTTAGGTACCTGCATTTAAAGGACAATTCTAATTCTTCTTAGGTACCCATGTTGTTTTGGGTCCTTCAGCGTTAGTAACTTTGGTTTGAATTAGAACTTTAGGAACCTATATTTGCCTAGTCTTCATTTTAGGAATACTGGCCTTCTTGGGTTTCACATCGTGTTGTGTGTGCTTTTTGCGTATGTAATAATATCCTCGATTATAATAGTAGTCATAATCATAGTCATAGTCATAGTCATAATCATCATAGTATCGATAATATGATCCTGACTGTCTTGGATATGGACGCTGGTATTTCCTTGGCGCTGGCTTGGGTTGCACTTTTGGTGCTTGACGCTTAGCGCTTGATTCACAGTGGTTAGGTTTATCCTTAGCCTTTTGAGCGTTTGGATGAACCTTTCTTTGTGAATCATTTGCCTTTGTCTTTCTCTTGCCTGAGTCAGCTTTGGTTTTCTCATTTGGCCTCGTACCGTTGTTGCTCGGTTCATTCAGCGTTTGACTTTGTGAACTTTTCTCAACAAAGAGAACACCCTTTCCTTTGTTGTTTGCCGTAACATTAGATTTATTTGGTTTTTTACCGAATTTATTGCATCCTAAACCGGTCTTTTCACCAAATAATCTAGTTACCTCAGTCACATTATCCAAGTTTCTAGAAGCTTTTGATAATGATGAGATGAGCTGCTCTGATTTGGCAAGTCTAGCGATCAGATCAGCTTCTCTCTTGACTATTATATCAAGATCATTTTTTAATTGAATAATTTCACTCTCAAGCGATTGGTTCTTCTCAATGCACTGTTGCTGAACTCGCAACTCTGCTCTGAGCGTCACTTTATCTCTTGTGAGTGATGAGATAATAGCGAGATCATTTTGATATATTTTGGCAGTTTCTTGACATTCATTGTAGTATTCTTTGACTTTGTCAAGTAATTCATCATAAGAAAGAGAAATTGATAATTCATTGATTACCTCTGGTAGCGAGTTGTCAGACGCTTCATCATCTCTTGCCATAAGACAAATCAACGCTGAGTCGCTTGTAGGCTCATCATCACTGCTTTCATCTGATGATTCCAAATCCTCTTCAGATGCGGAGAATGGTTCAGATTCCGCTAGCAAACCTTGTTGGCGAAGGTTGCTCCTGAATTAGTTTCTATCCACATAGTCTTGCCTTGAGGGCTTTAACACATTTGGATAAGGGCAATTTACCTGGTAGTGCCCTGGTTTCCTGCAATTATAACACAAATTAGTTTTCATTTTCTGTTCAGTGGATAATCGCTTTGAGGCTACTGGCGCTGAGAGATTTTGAGTAGGGGACGGAGGCGCTTGGTATGGAACTGGCGCTACTGGTTGAGGTGCAGAGTACACTGGCGCTTGATACTGAGGCGCTGGAGCAGGGAGAGGAGTCTGAAATGACATTTGTTCGATAGGATTTCTCTGACTCTGAAATGCCTTTAACTCTGAAAAGACATGCTCTGGAGTAAGAGTCTCCAATGTCTGTGATTCTCTCATAGCAACAGTCTTAATTAGATACTTGCTTGGAAGACTTCTGAAAATCTTGTTGACCATTTCTTTGTTGGTGAATTCCTTGTCTAATGACGCTAACTCTGTAACGAGCAAAGTAAACCTTGCGTCCAATTGTTCTAGCGTCTCATTGGGCTGCATCTTGAAATGCTCAAATCTTTGCATGGCAATGGAAAGCTTATTCTCCTTCATTTGTGCTGATCCTTCACACACTATAGCCGGCTTATCCCATATTTCTTTGGAAGTCTTACATTGCTTGATCTTGTTGAATAATGCATCGTTGTCTCCTAACGCTGAGTAAAGTGCACTTCGTCCAACATTATCTAGATTTGTTCTTTTTCGATCCTCAGGCGTCCATTCTAACTTCGGTTTCTCGACATAACCATCTGGAGTGGCCTCGGTTGCTCCAGGGGCTCGAGTTACAACTTTCATAATCTGAATGGGACCACCTGTAATTACATCACACATTTCACTATCGCATGAGCACAAGTAAGCGAATGCTCTAAGTTTCCAAGAATCATGATTTGACTCTACCAACTTAGGCATTTTTTTGAAAGACATAATGAGATGTTTTTAAAGAGAAAATTCAAGGCGACTAAGTTCAAAAACAAATGGATCTGAACAAGCAGTTATGCTCGGAAACGTTTAGGTTTCTAATTCAACCGCTCTGATACCACTTGATGGTCCCAAGTGGCATACGAAAGGGTCTAGAAAGGGGGGGTTGAATAGACCCTGAAGTCTTTTTAAACTTCAAAAATTTCGTGTTACTTTTCAAAGATCTGAACGCTTGGAAGGCTAAGCGCTTGGGTTAGGCGCTTCAGTAAAGATAACTTAGACTTAGTGAGTTTAGCAATTTACCAAAGTAGGGTAACGCTTAGATCACTTAATCAGGGTTAGCACAGCGGGAATGGTTTTTAGCGTTCTTTTAGATAATTTAATCACTTTGCAATTTTACTTGTCTTTTATAATAATGTAAAATGACAGATATAAGACAGTAAAATATAAATGACACAATAATTTGTAAGGTTCACTGGGTGATGTAATCCCAGCTACGTCCTTCTTCTCCTTTTTCACTTGGAGGAAATTACTAAGATGATTATCAAAGAATCACACAGAATCTTCTACAAGATAGTAAAGAATGAAAATGATCTCGGGCTCCTTGATCACACAGATTTCAGCACCAATGAAGATCGTCTTCTACAAGCTTCTCTCACTCAGAAATACTGCCTGTAATGAGTTTCAACAACTTTTCTCACTCAGATGAAAGGTTGAGGTTTTTGTCACAAGGATTTGTTTGTATTTGGGAAGATCAAACAACTTGGAATATCTCAATGGGAATTTAGGTTTCTTCTTTGGAAGATGTTTGAGATATTTGTGACTGTCTGGAATGTAGATAAAAAGCTTGAAGGAATTTTGGCTATGGAGATTCTAAGCTTTTTCTTGTGTACGTAATTTTCTCTTGTAAATGTTTTGTACCGTACTTTTTAGGGTCTGCTGAAGGTAAGGTATTTATAGGCAATTCTTGGGATCTGTCTGTTGGACACATGTAGGAGCGTGCCTTTCGCAACGCATGATTCTACCTAAATCCTGACATTCCTGAAACATTGCTGGCACCGATTGGATGGTAGCAGCTATGAACTCTGAAGTTCTGACAGTCTGGTCAAAAAGGTGGCTTGTCCACAGGTCACAGTAGCTTATCACATTTAATGCTCTTATCAGGCATTTAATGCATTTGAATTTATTTCCCGTTGGAAATAAATGTCCGTTGAATGATTGCATTTAAGTCCTTCGTGACTTGAGGATTTATTTCAGGTGAATTTGTCATTGATCGCTTAAGTGCTTTGAGCGCTTGATCCATAAATCCTGAAAAAGGTCCTTTAGCGTTTGACGGACGCTAAGAGATAAATCTTCAGCTCTGGTTGACTTCAGACGCTGATCTTCAACTTCTTCTCTAATAGACTCACCTAGAATTCTATTAGTGATTCAGCATCTAATACTTAGTCTAAAACCTACAAAGATAAAAATTACAAGCCTAAACAAAATTACAAACTTTTAAACGCTTAAACAATGATCTATGGAAAACATAAACTTACATTTTATTTGGGGTCTAACATTGAATCCTATCTTGTCATCATCAAAACATCTAACATGAAATTTCCTAACAGTGCGGCTTGTCATTGTCGTCTCACGAGTCGTGGAATGGTGGCAAGTTAAGTGTAGTAATCTCACAACTAGGCCTTCTACTATGACAGACGGTCATACTAGAAGTGCACACGGGTCTCAGTCTACCCAAGGAGTAGTCCATGAGTCGTAGGACTATCTTGGGCACTGTTATTGTGTGAGAATTTGATAGGTCGGACTTAAACACAGATTAGCGTACGGTTGCATCGTATTCTCTAGACGTGCATGAAATATGAGGCAAACATCTCGAGAACCACCTGGATGTGGATGGGGTCATCGTGCCTGTTCAATGTTACCGCCCATTGTCTTACGAGTCGTGGAATGAGTTTGGGACATTTGACGCTCAAGCCTATTGGGAATTTTAAATTCCCATCTTCTGTCAAATTTGTTAGAGTTAGTGCCCGACGCACCAATTATTGGGCGCCATTCTTTGTAATAGTAACTCTAGAATTGAACAATCATTTTCATATAAATAAAGTCAATCTCTTTTATATGTGTGGCATGTCTTTATTCTTAAATTAGTTTTTACTTTGGCTTAGAATAAAGTCCCGAAGGATCACACATAGCTATGGGACATCATTGCACATTGGGTGTGGCAATGATGGAATATGTCTCGAAGGTTGTGATCTTTAAACATTGTTCCAAGTCGTAAAATGGTTAATCGAGATAAAGGGATATCGATGCAACCCAAAAGACTTGCTCATATGATGCAAACTCTGGGAGAAGTGTATCTCGCTCCATAGATACTGGCGCGGTGAAAGCCAATGCATATATGAGGGTTGTCATTATGGTAATGGGCGAACTGAACAACCCCATGGAAGTTCCTAAAATGATTCCCAGTCGAATGTGGAACTTCCAGTGGTCTTGTAGTATAAGAGTAATCCTTATGGACCTAAGATTCCATTAGATGTCTTATACGTAACCACGCATGTTCTTGATTTATTACATGATCACTTTAGATGATCGAATATGGGAAAACTTAGACATGCACGTCTTACGTAGTAAGGCACGTGAGAATCAAGAGGAATATATCTCTGACATTAGCCAGTCGGTTATTCTCCTATGGTTACATAGTGAATCGACATAAGGAATCTTCGGCCGAAGTATGATATCTAAAGAGGCATAGGGTTTCCTCGTTTAGATAGTCGAAGTCGATTTCACATAACGTGGGAAACATAGTATTGAATTAATAGAGCTTCGACCTTAGCTACTGCTCTAGATTCAGTCGGGAGATTAGATAGAGGGATCTTACTTATGCGAGGATCAAGATCGCAAAAGGCGTATCTTTACTTTCGTTTTATCTAGGTCTTCGGGACCCTATGCTAGGTGGGCAACCACGATTTGTAAGTGCCGAGAATTAGCTTGGTGACTAATTCGAGGCTTGATTAAATCAAAGGATTGATTTAATCTAGTACTTTCCATTTTAGGAAAGTACACTAGCACTGTGGGAAGGTGTACTTACTACTAGATAGAAACGAGCCTAAGGGGTCACACACTAACTCGAGAGAGTCACTGCTTGAATAGATTTGATTAATCAATTTCGAGGAAATTGAGGGAATTAGGAAAGTGTAGTACTTTCCTAATATGGAATATAAATTAATTGAAGGGTTCAATTAATTTTACTCTTTTAATTAATCTTGTAGAATTAATTAAATTAATGGACCTAGTAGAGTCCAAGTATTTTATTTAATTGGGTAGAGCCCAAGTTAAATAAATAAATGTTGGAATTAGTTGGTTGGATTTAATTTGTCTTGTATTTAATTAATGGGTTGGCCTATAATTAAATTGAGAAGTCAAAATTAAATCTTAGAGCCCAATTGATTTGTGTTGACCGATTTTTATGAGTAGAATAAGGGAGGGGGCCGGTTTTTTATGTGGTGGAGGTGGAAAAGAGTTTTTCCCTCCTCCAAGTCTTCATCATTGATAAGTTGTTTGACTTATTACCTTATAGGATGTGGATTATTAGAGAGTTTAGGAGAAAGGAAGTTTCCTTTTCCTAATTGGACTCTAGGTAATCTTCACCTATAAATAAGAGATGAAGAAGACTAAAATTGATGATTGAAATTGCTGGAAAATCCCCCCCCCCCCCTCCCTAGACCTAAAAATCGGCCACCTTCTTCCTCTTTCCAACAAGACGTCGTTCTATTCATGTGTTGAATTAAACAACTTAGAAAATATTTCTACTCTTCACATAATCAAGCCTAAGTTAAGCTTAGAATTGTTTTGTTGTCTAGCACGCAAGGCAAGACAATTGGTGACTTGAATGAGGTGTGGATACATCTTAGAGGTGCGACACTTGGAGCACTCTAAATCGGGAGATACGAAAGGACGACTGGCAATTTCTCACCCAAGGGAAATTGTGTGGATTTGCACCACAGGGTTGCTGAGATCCAAAGTACTAGATGAAATGAAATTTTCGAAAGGTATAATTTCGCTTACCTCCTTATCAAATTCGATCGAACCAACTCCATATTCCTATTTTCGGGTGGTTGTACGTTTACTTTTGTAAAAAATTTAATTTTCGCTGCCACGAGCCACCCGAGGGAATGAGTTAACCCAACAAAATTGGGGTGATGGATTTCTTAAAGATAGTAGGAAAACACATATATATTTTTTTTTTCATTCATGAAAAGAGGGGGTTACCCAAAAGAGTTTTTAGCCCGACAAACCCAGGCTAGTAGTCAAAGTACGTGGCCAAGTTCGACCTATGTTATCATCATTGAGAATATGAAGGATACGCTCAACAGGCGTATTAAAGTAAGAAAGTGGGATATATAATCCTAACTTGGCTAACATGTCTGCCGCTCGATTGGCTTCTCGCCAAATGCAGTTGATAGAGACCTCCAAGTCTCTATTCCAGACAACACGTATTTCTTGGATTACCTCATAGTAGTGGTGAGCTTTAGAGGCATCTATAATGCTTCGGATAGTAGTCCGGCAGTCCGATTAAAGTGTGAGTTTTCGAGCTCCGGTATTCCACGCCATCACTAGTCCCTCTAGGATGGCTCGCATTTCGGCCTCTTCCAAACAGCGTGCTTCGATTTGTCCAGCAATGCCATTCATCCAATCTCCATTTTTGTTTCTTAGAGTACCCCTAATTTCTGCCCTCTTTACAGAGTGCTCGTCCGTTTGTGTCACTGCTGTTGAGAATGTGCCCACGATGCCAACAAGGAGTTAGAATATGAGGCACGAGTTTATATTATACAACCTCTAATTAATATAAAGGCAATATTATGTTGTTCGTATAATTCTTGATGGCATCTATAAGTCTTAAATGAATAAATAGTCCATGTGTGTCAAGACAAACCTTCGCACTCCTTGAGGAGATGGGCACTGGAAGAGTTTGATACTTGATCACTTAAATCGTTCGCAAGTCGGAGAATCTCAATTAGGCATTGAGATTCGTATAGGACTTGTATGACACATACTCTGACAAAGGAGTGACAGTCAAACACTATGGGATAGTGGGAGTCTGTGTCATAGATACATTGATGGAATTAGTGTATTCGAACACGGCTCGTAGTAATCCAATCACATGGGTTTTTACTCAGTGACTGTCAATGATTGGATTACTGATTATAAAGGTATGCGTGAGCCTTAGACCTGAGGAGTTACGGTCACAGTGTGCTTGTGACGTTGGATTCTGTCACTAGAGTAGTTAGGCCCAATTCACCCGTTGGTGGGGCCGACCTCGAAATGCGTTCCAATGAGCAAGTAGCATGTGAGGTGACTACCAAGATGGAATTCACTGTCTTTAAAGTAAACGAGAAGTATCCTATACGGTCATAGGTAAATGAGATTGAAAGTCTCTGGCCAGAGCTGATGAACTAACTCGTGTTTAGTGATCTCATATTACTATGATTCTTAAGCATAGCATTGAGTCCTGTGAGTTTGACATATTCCAAGACTCTCACTCGATCGGGATACGTCAGTGAAGGGCTTATACTTATACGGTATCATAATCTAGAGGTTCATAATGATATAATCATTTCGTACTCGATTGGGCTACGATGTGGGGCCACGGTGCTGGCTAGGTGTCACCCACATCCTTTGGTATCCTCCCATTGCCAATTGAGACGAACCTAGAGAATCGCCCTATAAAGGAATAGACAGGGAAATCAAGTCTTGTATTTGGAGGGTGTTCTGGTAATTTGTTCTTGGGAAGGATGATTAATTAATTGGACAAATTAATTTAATTAGTTGTTTAATTAGATTAAACAATGGTAAATTAAATTAATTAGTTTGAATATTTAATTGACTAGGTTAATTAATTATTTAGACTAGAATAATAATTAATTATTTGATTAATTAATTAATATTAATTTAATCAATATATATTTAATTGGATAATATATTAATTGATTAAATTAATTGGACTAAGTTGACTGGATCAACATAGCCCAATTGATTGTCCAATGGCCCATATGGGCGTGTGTGTGTGATCTGGTGGGCTTAAGTTGGAGGATTTATTTAATCCTCCAACACAAGCCAGATTACACAGTTGTAACAGTTCACATAACTGAAATCCTCCACCAGAAATACAAAGTAAAGGAGAAAACATTTTCGTCTTCTCTCTTCACAGTCCACTCGATCTCGCCTAGTCGCCATGGAGATTGGAGATGGAGATTTCCCGGAGTCTGTTCCTGCGTGATGATCTAGAGACGGTACAATTGAACCGTTGGAAAAGATTGAAGATTCACGAGGATCAAAGTTCAATACGCGGAAAGGTAAGGCTATGAATGGTTGTGTATTTAAAAAATATTTTCATTTTTTGGATCACCAAAAAATGAAAATACACAGTCCAAGCCAAATTCAACAGAAAATGGTCAAATTTTAAATACACTACACATTCCCCTATATACAAACCAATCATTTCAATCTTTTCACAATCTTTTATCATTAATTACACTATCCCACTATCTAACTCATTATCTTTCTTTCTTTTTCATATTTTTCATATTATTATTATTATTATTATTATTAATAATATTATTATTTAATAATATATAATTTGAAAAAGAAAATTACTTTTTCCTCCCCTTAAACTATTCTTCCCTCCACCTGTTTTCTTTCCCCCCTCAGCCGCCAACCCCCCTTCCCCTGGCCCCCCCCCCCCCCCCCCCGTGCCCTCCCCCCCCCCCTCCATCCCCCAGCCCCCACCCCACTCCTCCTAACAAGTGCCCTCCCCCCATTTCCAACCATGCACAATTATTTGTTTTTACTGTATTGCACAATAATATCGTTGATTTATTGATTTTACTGTATTGCATGCGTTTAACTTTAATTCATCTATTGTGTCTTTAAATATGGCTGCTGTTTTGGATTTCTTTGGTGATACATCCTCCATTTCTCTACCCTTGAAGAAACAGAAGGTGCATCAGTTTTTAATTTTTCTTTTTAGTCTTGTAGGTTCATATTTCTTAATTATTTTTTTAAATTCTTTTTGTGTTTGCAGTAAACTTTGGTGATACATCCTCTGTTGGGAGTTCTGATATTCCTTTGCCTTTGAAGAAACAAAAGGTGCATATCACCTCTTTTTTTTTAAGTCTTGTACGTTCATATTTATTAATTATTTTTTGAAAGTTGTTTTTTTACATTTGAAGAAAATTTTTAGATCTACAGCAATTAAATTGGCACTCAAATTTATATTCAATTTTTATAGTCAATTTTTTTAAATTCGTTTATGTGTTTTTTTTGTGTTTGTTTTTTGGTTAATAAGATTTATGTGAATGTATGATTTGTTGGTAGGTTATCCTAATGTGTTGGACTCCTAATGACTTATGAGCCTTGTGTGAACCATAATGTGTATTGTATGAGTTTTTAGTCTTAATTGTCTAACATTTAGCCTTATGTTCCATATCAAAAATTATAATTATTTTTAATGAGAACAATATATATATACATATAGTTTAGATTATATAATAGTTTATATAATTTAAAATTTTATATTTTAGTTTATATATAATATAGTTTATATATAATCAACTAAGGTGGTTAATTTTTTATCAATATTTAATAATGATATATATTGATAGTCATTAACAACATCAAGGCAAATTTACATTTATAATCATAAAATCGTCCAATAAAATTTGGTCAAATAGCCCGATGATAATAATTATTAAATTAGTTGCTTTAAATATATATATATATATATATATATGTGTGTGTGTGTGTGTGTGTGTCTGTTTATATATGTGTGTGTGTGTGTGTGTGTATCTGCGTGTGTGTCTGCGTGTTTGTGTGTGTGTGTGCATGTGTTTATATATATATATGTGTGTGTGTGTGTGTGTGTGTGTGTTTGCGTGTGTATAGATATATATGTGCGTGTGTTTATATATATGTGTGTGTGTGTGTGTGTGTGTCTGCGTGTGTATAGATATATATGTGTGTGTGTGTGTGTGTGTCTGCGTGTATGTGTGTGTGTGCGTGGGTGTGTTCATATATATATATATATATATATATATATATATATATATTTATATTTATATGTGTGTGTGTCTGCGTGTGTATAGATATATGTGTGTGTGCGTCTGCGTCTGTGTATATATATGTGTGTGAGTGTGCGTGTTTATTCAGATGTGTGTGTGAGTGTGTGTATTGGTGAAGAGGATGAAGTGGAGAGAGAAAAAATAAAGTGGATGAAAAATAACAAAAATTGGGAAAGTGGGCCCAATCATATAAAATAAATAATATGTTATTATCTCTATTTAATGTTTTTATCTCTATTTAAAGTGGGTGAAATTTGCTATTATTAAAATGCATTAATTTGTTATTTACCATAGTTAATAAAATACAGGCCGGGAAAAATTCATCATTTAATACGTACGTGTACATTATAAAATTGTATTGAAAATTACGGTGAAAAAGTCGGCTAAAAAGTACGGCGATGGGAAATAAATGGATTCGTAGAAGTTCGAGTATAATACGGATATAAATTAATTATTCGGGAGTAAAAATACGGCTTAGTTCTATATAAATTTGTAAGATTTATTGCTTGTACTTGCTTTTAATTTATGTAAATAATATTTTATATGAGTCATTAATTGACAATAACTAATATTTTGATAATTATTAACGTTCGGAGTTTTTAATTATAGAATACGCAATTAGTATTTATAAAAATTAATAATAATTTTAAATTTTAAATTAAAAAAATATTTTTCTCCAAAATTAGAGTATTATTCGTCGAGTATTATACGGGATACGTAAAGTACGTGTAATAAACGGTTCAACTCAAAAGTACGAGTATTATTCATTACGTTCAGAATGTATACGAAAAGCGGAAGTATTGTTCAATTATAAGTACGTACGTGTATTGTATGGGTATAATATGATTTTTTATTAACAGAGTTATTTACCAAATAAATAAATAAAAAGTAATGAAATACGATATCTGAAGTCGAAAGATACTCCATTATCCCGAAGTTGCTAGTTTTAACAATATATATGTATATATGTATATATAAGTGCTTATATTATCCAGAAAAAGTGGTACATTATTTCCTTTGTATGTGATAGATGAATCGTGGTGCGGGTTCTAGTAGTGGCAAGAAAAAGTCTGGTGAGGCCTTTTGGAACACCGATTTGGATTCTGTTTTTATTGAACTCATGTACGAAGAGTTCAAGAAAGGCAATCTAAGGGGGACGACATTTACCCCTCAAACTTGGACTGACATTGAGAGAGGTTTGAATATGGCTGCTGCGCCGTTTTACATGTATAATATCCCTCAGTTGAAGAGCAAGTTGAATAGGATTAGGGTCATGTGGAGGAGGTTCAATGAATTGGTAAGGAGTGCAAGTGGATTTGGGTGGGATTACGAAAACCACACTGTGACTGCTACCGATGCTGTTTGGGAGGCCCACCTAGCGGTATCTTCCTAATACTAACTTATGGGTTATATATACACACAAATATATATTAATAGCTATCTAAAATTGGGTATGTTGGTCCCAAGTGGCATACGAAAGGGTCTAGAAGGGGGGGTTGAATAGACCCTGAAGTCTTTTTCGACTTCAAAAAGTTTCGTACTAAAAGATTTTTGGACGCTTAAAAAATAGACGCTTGAAGTGTCTAACGCTTGACTTAAGCGTTCACTTAAAAATATTGGTGCTTTGGCGAAGCGTCTGATGAAGACTATTTTTAGGAAGTTAACTTAGACTTCAAGATTTGAATACTTTGACCAAGTAGGTTAAGCGTTCAGTTCTTTAATCAGTGTTAGCACAGCGGAATAATTTTTGAGTCTTCTCCTTGAAAGCTTTAGCGTCACAAGAGGTTTCTTAGTTGCTTAGCTTTTGATTGTGTTTTACTTAATCAATTTATGCAATGATATGATAGATAAAAGAATTGACTGAAAAGTAAATGACACAATATTTGTAAGGTTCGTTGGGTGGTGTAATCCCAACTACGTCCTTCTTCTCCTCGAACACTTGGAGGCAATCCACTAAAATGATTCTCAAAGAATCACACAGAATCTTCTACAAATTAGGGAGAGATGGATGTCGATGACTTGAGCTCTTTGATCACACAGATTTCTACTCCAAATCACTTCAATCCCCTTGCTTCTTTCACCCAGAAATGATGCAAGTATCTAACTTCGACTTCACACAGATCGCGAGGCTTGGATAGGGGATTTTCTAAAAGAATTTGTTTGATTTTGATGAAGTTCAAACAACTGGAATATCTCAGTAGTAGAGTAGTTTCTTCAAAAAGAATGTTTGAGATATTAGGTTGACTGTCTCAGGATTTGATGAAAAGCCAAGAGAATATTTTCTTGGGTATTCTGGCTTTTCTGAGAGTTTAAGGAATGAGATTTCAATGCAACAACGATTTGTCTTGATAATTGTTCTATGTTTGGCTTGTTGTTGAAGTTCTATTTATAGGCATTCTTGGAAAAAGTGTCTGTTTGACACAAGCAAGGGCGCGTGTCTCTCACTTTCGCGAGTGAACAACTTTTGTCCTTTTTCCTGAAAATCTGTTGCACAAAAGTTGGTGTTGCAGTCTTTGAATAGTTGACAGTCCAATAGGGTGGCTTCTCCGTACGTCTGAAAGTGCTTATCACATTTAATGTTCTTATCAGCATTTAATGCATTTGAATTAAATGCCCATTGGCATTTAATGCACTGAGAATATTTGCATTAAACTCCTTTCGATCTGACGCTTTAGGAGAATGTTTGTCATTTGATAGACGCTTCATTCATGAGATGAAAGTTCCATTTAATCTGGAGGATTATTTAATGTTTAGACGCTTAGAAAAGTCTGCAAACTTCATTTAGAAGTGTAGACGCTTGAAACTTCAGTCTTTGTTACTTGACACCTCACTCAGAACATGTCAGGCGCTTAGAGTGAACTTCTTCAAACTTCATTCACTATTGATTTCTTGGACGCTTGGAGTCTTCAGATTTCGCAGTCTTGATAAGCTCACTCAGAAAGTATCAAACGCTTAATCTAACCGACTTCTTGATCTAAGAATGTCAAAAGTAAAAGATAAAATAAAACCTATACATTTCTAATGTTCAAATGCTTATACAATGTATCTATGAAATTTAAGCGTACATAACTTTGGGATCTAACAAGATTCCTAATTGTCATCATCAAAATCTTAACATGAAATTTCCTATCAGGTTAGGTTTGCTAATTCCGGTATTCTACATACTTCTTAGGAGTACCCAGGCGATGCAAAATTGCGTAAGAGTGGTCTGCCCAAGTATGACTTGTGCACTGAGATGTTCCTACCCCATATAGCTACGGGAGGTATAGCTAGAGCATCGACCCAAGGTCCATCAGATTTGGAGGGTGACTCACAGGTCAATAGGCGAGGAAGACATGGGAGGTTTAATCTGGTGGATGAAGAAGACACAGATGTTGACGCTATGGCTGATAGTGCTTCCCGTGCACCCACACAGTCCATGGCCGCGTCTGCGACAGCGAGTAGATCTCAAAAGAGCCCGAGGAGTGGTGACCTGGAGTCAGCTTTACAGTCTTGGGAGGAATTTAAGTCCGACAGGGTTTCCCGTTCTAGTGCAACGTTGCAGGAAGGCATAGAGAGATGCATGACTTGCCTCCAAGCCATGGAGGGTCTTAGTGCGGAGAAGTTCCACAAGGCAATGGAACGACTCACTGCCCAACATTGGCATGTTGGTTCCTCCTCATGACTCCTGAGCAACAACGGGTTTGGGTAGACTCCCTTTAGATGCACTGTGATATGGTGGGATGGGATCTGTTTAAGTTGTCTACCTATTTGTCTAAATATCTGTGTGTTTGATTATCTGTTGGGTGTACTATCTCTTTTTATCTTTTCTTCAAGTATTATGTGTTGGATGACGAACAATTTTACGTTTTTAAAAAATTATTAAGTCAGCGTGTTTGGGTTTAACGATGAATAATATTATAAGTTTATATTCACGTTTTAAGAATGTGTTTTATTAGTTTACAATAATTATGTGGGACTACTATTTTGTTTATATAAATTGATTGTTTCAATTTACTATTTGGTTTAAGTATTTAATAAGTATGGTGCATCATGGGGATGATGGACCTATTCTCACTAACTATGACGAGTATGAGAATAATTACTATGAGGATGGTGACGTGGATCCCGATGTTGATGTCAATTCCAATGACTCGGATGAAGAGGATGCATTCATCGTGGCGCATATTCTTCGTTCATCTGAAAGGATCGAAAAGAGACCGTTTTATGATTCTCGTTTGAAAGGATCCGATTAGTTGAGTGAGTTGTTGTGGGGTCACCCTGAAAGAATTTATAACATGCTAAGAATGAACAACGAACTGTTCTTAGCTTTGTGTGACCTCATCACAGAGCGAGGTTACATTCGTCAAAATCAGCGATGCCGCGTGTCCATCCAAGAGAGCATGGCCATCTTCATCCAAACGGTGGGATTGCACAGGAGGCAGCGTGACAGTTGCGAGCGTTTTCAACATTCACTGGAAACGATTAACCGACATGTTCGTAGGGCACTGGATGCCTTACTTGTAATGGCCCCTGAATTCATTACTCCACCTAATTTCGCCGAGACCCCAAATCATATCGTACATAACTCAGAGTTCTACCCCTACTTCAAGGTAATTGCATAATTTCGTTCAAGCATTAGTTTGCAATCGTACTTTATAATGCACGTCTTCACATCTATCACATGTGTAGGACTGAATTGGGGCCATTGATGGAACCATTATCGAAGCACTCGTTCCTGAGAACCTGCAGACTGCGTATCGTTCTAGAAATGGGACGACAAGTCAAAATGTCCTTGGAATGTGCGACTTCAACTTGATGTTCACATATGTGTACGCA
Source organism: Buddleja alternifolia (assembly GCA_019426215.1). NCBI lineage: Eukaryota > Viridiplantae > Streptophyta > Magnoliopsida > Lamiales > Scrophulariaceae > Buddleja > Buddleja alternifolia. The sequence continues at coordinate 27,011,873 of CM033392.1, forward strand.
GGATGGGAAGGGAGTGCTAATGATGCACGAGTGTTGAGCAACGCTATTGCAAACGACCCAAATTTCCCCCTGCCACCGCCTGGTACACTATTCCAAATATAGCTATTTTCTAAAATGAAGATCTATCACTCAACATTGATTTTAACATTATAATTATGTGGTGAACTCATTGTAGGAAAATATTATTTGGTTGATTCTGGATATGCCAACTTCTCTCCTTTCCTTGCGCCTTTTAGAGGGCAACGATATCATCTTCCTGAGTTTAGGGGTCGTACTGGACCTCGCGGCCCAAAGGAGTTGTTCAACCATCGTCATTCGAAGCTGCGAAATGTTATAGAACGATGTTTTGGTATACTTAAGAAAAGGTTCCCGATTCTAAGGTGTGGAATGCCAAACTATTTGCTAACTCGACAAACTGAACTGGTGATTGCTTGTTGTGTCCTACACAACTTTATAAGGAGATACCAATGAGACGATTTCATTTTTAACTTGCCCGATGAAGAGTTAGAGGAGGAGATGGTAAATCCACGTCACCCAATACAACCGACTGCAACGGATATTGCAGCACAATCAAGGTTCAAAGATCAGATCATGATGATGATGTGGCACAACTATTTGGGGGGCTAGCGTGGCAGTTGGGAATTTGGTGTTATCTCTTTTTGTTCTGTCTTATGCTATTTGATCATGTAGTGTGCACGTGATTATATTATGTATTTGTATTTGTAGTTGCATTTGGTTGTTGGTGTTGGTGGTTGCAATGGATAATGTTGTATTTTTATTTGTAAGTTCCTATTTGTTTGTTTCATGTATGTGTACTTGAATTGAGACTTAATTGGCCATGCTTTTACCAAAAGTATGTACAATACTGTGTGATTTATAATATCATTTTAATAATTTCGTTTGTTGTTTATTGGATTTTAAATTATACTTTTTTACCTTCTCAATATTCAAATAAATACTGATTGAATCTCGATTATTTCATTTTGGTACTAACGTGGTATTTAATAGGATTGCCCACGAGCCGAGCTCGAGGCGAGTCTCGCCAAATTTCTCGGCTCGAGCTCGAGCAAAGATTTTATGTAACATCATAGTATCTCATTATAAGAAGATGGAAATAAATTTGCCTCAACCAAACTGAAAATAAAATATTATATGTAAATAGAAAAAGAAATATAGAACTATTTATGCTCCAATCATATTTACACATTTCATAAAATATTGTATATATGGACCACATCGTACTTTTATATTTGTCCAATGCGAATCGTATAGTCACACTAACTATTATAAATATAGACGAGCAAGATTTAATTTTCTTGAATTTTTAAAATATAAAATTGAAAAGAAAACACGAAATGAAAAAAGGATAAAAATTTAAAGTTAAAAAGAAATGAAAAGGTCAAAAAAACAAAATGCTAATTTTAAAATAAAACAAAAAAATGAAGGGCCCCACCCCCACCCCCACCCCAAAACCCATACCCGCCCCGCCCCGCCCTACCCCATTAACCGCAGCCCCTGTGAGGCTGCCTCTCAATTTTTATTTTTATTTGTCTTTTCAATTTATTTGTATATTATAAATTATATTATGTATGTATATATATATATACACACACACATATATATACATATTATTTTATTACCTACTCATAACATCATTCAAAAAAATATTATTTTAATATTTTTTTTCTCCCATCATCATCACATTCATAACCAACTCAATTTTTTCATATATCAAATCCTAATAAAAATCAACTTTATATCACATCTACACTACTTTCAATCAAATTCTAAAAATACATCCAAACAAACAAATAAAGTCAACATTTTCACACGAATTTCTGTAATACACATTCCCCAAAAAAAATTCAGAATTCATTTTCGAAAACACAACTATACGGAGCCTGGGCTTGTATGGTTTTGTTTTCAAAATCCAAATCTCAATTCTCAATTATTTTGAAACCCAAAATATGTTTAGCCCAACTTATTGTCCCCTAATTTTGATTCTTAATTCTCAATATTTTGAGGAACCTAAGCCCAAAACATGGGAAACAAATCAAAAATCCACATGCAAAAATTTGAAATCGGCTTCCTTTTTCCATAAAATTTGGGGAATTTATTTTTCAATTCATGTTTCCAATGTATTCCTACTCTCATCCCATCAATTCAATTCTCCAACCACTCCTATTCTCCTATTTATATATTTACTTAATTTGAATGGCTATATATATTCATACAACTTTTATACATACATATACCTATGCATATATATATATAACTATATCACTAACTACAAATCAAATTTACTTTATGTCAAATCAATCTTATAATTTTTTTTTATATTTATATCTATAAAAACTATTTATTCAAATATATTTTTATTCTCATCACGTCTTTTCGTAAAAAAATCCACACAAAATTACATTTATCCAAACATATTTTCATTTTTAACACAAAAATTCCACAAATCGACGAAAGCCACAAATTGATCTTGGTTTGGGAATCCGGATCTGTTTTTCGTTTCCGCTGCGCATGCCCTACAGGATTCCCAACAGTGGTATCAAAGCCAAATTTTTTGGCTTCGTTGATTATGTTTAAGTGTTCTTCATGTTCATATTGTATGTTCATGTTAATTACGCAATTGATGATTTTGAATTATCGAGAATTGTGATCGAAAAATCTGATTGTTTATTGTTTTTGGAATTTTTGATTGGATTAAAAATTGGTAAAACAAATCTGAAAAATTGAGAATTCCTGATTCTTTATGATGCTGCTTTTACGAATCTATATTTCCGAAAAATGAATTTTTGATTTTCGGAAATTATGACGATTTTGAATCTGTATTGGGCTATCACAAACTGAGATTTGCGATCAATTTTTTCTGGGTTTAGAATCTAGAAATTTGAAGAAGCAGCACCTTTGTCCGATTCTTTAAATTCCAGAAATTTACGAATTGAATTTGTTGTGATTGTATGGGCAGAATCTGATTCTTTATAATAATAATAATTATTCTCATGTAATTATATTCACACGAGATCCTCTATTACAAAATGGTGTTGCATCTTCTGCTACATTTACTTCTATGTATGACAATTGTATAAATGTATAATGACTTGTAATTTTATAGACTTGTATACATGGAAGCAAATGCAATAGGTGATGCAACATCATTTACAATAGAGAAGCCAAACTGAGTTATATTAGATATTTCACTACAAGAAAACAGGGTATCAGAGACCGAAAAATCGGTCTCTAAAAGCCAAATTTCGGTCACTAAAAGTAATTAACAACGGAAATTTCCATCGCTAAAATCCGACACTAAACGGCTCAACGCTAATTAGAGATGGCAGAAAATCCATCGCTAAATTTAGAGAAGGAAAATTTTTGGTCGCTAAATCTGTCTCTATTTGCACAACTTGTTCAAATACAATCGGTCTCCGAATTTCGTCGCTAATTTGACTCTAAATCGGTCTCTAAATTTTTATAAATTCCGTATCTAATTCCGTCGCAATTTCCGTATCTATATATTGTCGCTAACCGACACAAAATCGGACTCTAAATATTTATGCTTTCCATCGCTAACTCGTCTCTAAATCGGTCTCTAAATGTTTATCTTTGATTCCGTCTCTAAATCGGTCTCTAAATATGTATCTATGAATCCGTCTCTAAATTGGTCTCTAAATATTTATCAATTATTCCGGCTCTAAAGCAGTCTCTAAATATATATCTATACTTCCGTCTCTAAACTGGTCTCTAAAATTAGCACATCTCAATTATGAATGCAGCATTTTATCCACTAAGTCCATGTCAAACCTGTTAATTACAAATGATCCTACAAAATAAACAAGAAATAACTACCACAACATCATAATCCATTCCACAAAATACAAACAACTCATTCACACCACAATTTATATCCAACTCCCCAAATATGCTCCTTTTCACCCAATTATGTGTTTTATCAAAACCATCTATTGGTTGTTTGCCACCAGGGGGGTTTCCCAAAGGTAATATCGGGGAGTTGCTCCACTATTCGACACATGTCTTCACCGCTTAAGCGGATGGGTGGATGATCATTTTCAATCCTTCCCTTGCGGAATTTATAAGCCTGCCTTCTATAAAGATAATTTGGAGGCAAGAATTGACTATGAAAATCAAACCATGAAGCCTTTCTTCCGCATTTAAGTAGGAAAGATTTTGTCTTTTCCATGCAGTATGGACATGCCAAACAACCATGAGTGCTCCACCCTGATAACATTGCATACCCAGGAAAATCAGATATTGTCCACATAAGTGCCGGCCTCATATTGAAATTCTGTTTACACACATCATAAGTTTCAACACCAGATGTCCACAAAATTTTCAACTCATCCATTAGAGGACGTAGAAAAACATCAATGTTTTTCCCTGGACTCTTTGGGCCGGGGATTACCATGTTAAGGAACATAAAGGACTTTTGCATGCACATCCATAGCGGGAGATTATACACAGTAATGATCGCAGGCCAACAAGAGTAAGGGATACTGGAATTACTAAATGGACTAAAACCATTGGTACATAACCCGAGACGGATATTGCGTGGATTGGAGGCAAAAGATGAATAAGTGCGATCAAAAGGTTTCCATGCCTCTCCATGAGATGGATGCGCCATGTCATCTGCACTACCATTTTTTGCATGCCAACTCATGTGCTCACATGTATAACTAGATGCATATAGCCTTTGAAGTCGGGGTATCAATGGTAAATAGAGTAGCACCTTGAAAGGCACTTGTTTTCGACCTCCCGACTTCCTTGGCTTATAACGAGGATGAAAACAAACGGGGCATTCTTGACGGTCTTTGTTTTCTTTGTAATACAAAATGCAATTATTCTCACAAGCATCGATTTTTTTGTAACCCAGCTCAAGTTTAGACAACTGCTTCTTAGTCTTGTACAAGTTCTCCGATAACTTTTCACCATTTGGCAACATGCTTTTGATGATCGAAAGAAGTCGATCATAGCAAGACTCTGGCATGTTGTACTCTGACTTGACGTTCAACAACTGGGCAACAGCAGAAAGTTTGGTTTTTGTCAACCATCCCATAAAGGCTCATCAGCATCTTTTAATAAGTCAAAGAACTTTTGTTGTTTCGAGTTGGGTGGTTGTTCATTCGGTGTTGAATTTAAAATAAACTCAGGACCCATTTGCATCCATCACCATTGTTCTATAACGAGATCCTCCTTCATTAGGAACCGTTGGAGAATCATCCACCACCCGTCCCGCAGGGATGTGTTCACCGTGTGCGTACCACAAATTATAACCAAGGTGAAATCCGTTCTGGTAGAGATGATAATGCACATCTTTACGATAAGAAAATTTTGTATTGCTGCACTTAGAGCATGGACATTTTATTTTTCCATCACTCACGAATCTTGTGTGTGCATAGGCCAAATCCAAGAACTCCTTAACCCCTTCCACAAATTCAGTTGACAGATAACCATCATCATCCATGCGCCACCACATCCAACTAAGGTCTATATTCATGATTTCTGCATTAATAAGTAATTTTACGATATATTATGCAATTTCGCAATGAAATACTATGAAACCTTCTTGCATTTATGGTTTTATTACTGTAATGGACTACTTGATTAGATCACCATTAACCACAAATATTGATTTATCTTACTTAGTAAATGTGTTAAATTCAACAATATTTAAAATTTGTGTAACATGCAAAAGTCATAATAAAGTAACTTGGATTGAGCAAGAGGATGAAGTCACAATTTGGTCCTATTTACCTTTTATCACTACTGCTAACCTGAACTTATATCTTAATCATATAACTACAATTAATTTCTTTTCTTTCTTTATTTCTCGCCAAAGAATCCAGTCCCACCATGGTCAGCAAATTCTTCAATTTTGTTGCTATATATGAACATATATATATATATATATATATATATATATACAAGTATAGTGCAAATTATCGTACACACTCGAAGAATGATTCATTCCCTGTCATCCCTTCATGTTGCCACAACAGTTGCCTCAACAATATTACTTTCATTTTATATTAAAAAAAGTCAAAAACTTCATCATCCTTGATGTAAGTTCAACTATAATTTCAAGTTATAACTAAATATAGTACTTCTGCGCCAACACAATTTAACATTATTTAGCATCAACACAATTTAACTTCAAAATGCAAATTCACAATCCACATATATATACACTCTCTAAAGAATGACACGCTTCATTTCCTATGAAAATTAGTCTCGAAATCAAAATTTCCCAGCTTCTAATTACATATGTAAGTAGATCAAAAAACTTGAACTTTTCCATCTAAAATAATATCATCAATAAATGCCTTAAACAAATATAAAAGCTCAAATATTACAGACTATTGCTTAACATGAACACAATTTAACGTCAAAATTAAAGGCAAATTCACAATCCACATATATATACTATCTGCAGAATAACACACTCCATTCCCTAGGCAAATTAGTCTCTAAACCGAAATTTCCAGCTTCTAATTACATAACATATATAAGTAAATTAAACCACTTGAACTTCTCCACCAAATATCACTAATAAATTCATTTTCATATACATAAAAAATGCAAATATCATAAACATTTATCAGAAAATCGGACATAAAACAACAAACCTCAACAAATATAAAACCACTTTTACGATGTATATAATTTCCCAGCCACGTTTTCGCATCGAAATCACACTTTGCTACTTAAACAAATTGACATGTAACTAATGTGTATATTTTGAAATGCTTGTTATGTGAATTCCTCGGTATATGTGCACTGAAATAGCAACTAGTATATTAATACTAACATGTGAATTATATATATATATTTATATGGTGCTAAAGTAAAATGTAAAGATCTTAACCTGCTAAACAAATAAATTTTACAAAATAGTCAAGTCTCACATACTAACATGTATCAAAACCCAGCTATAACCAACAATCAAATCACAGAAAACGTGTAGAAGTAAATCCAAAACCAATGAGAAGAAAATCAAAAGTCAAAAGGAGAATAAGCAAAACCTTCTTAAGAGCAAATCGCTGCAATTTCAAAACCTCCTCAAGCAATCTCGCCTTTGTTCTTCGAGTCTCCTTGTTTATAGCAACAACTGACACCTTATTGATACGGTCTAATTCTGTATAGTTTTAATACATTAATTTAATTGTCAATTTCAACTATTATTCTTACTAAAGTGTGGAATTAATGAGATTTTATCACTTTTGTATAAATATAGCGGATGTAGCAATTAAAGAGGATTTGAAAATAAAAGAGGAAGATATTGAGATACTTATCTAAATATAATTATGAAGACTCTTCCATTTACCTAAGTTGTGCTCCTTCACTAGAAACTACCAAAAAGGAGATAGACATTAATACGCATGCATTTCACCTATACACAAAATATAATTAAAGCAACAGAATTAATTAAGTATTATTATGATAACAACATATCATTTTCTTTCTATTTTATAAATACACAACTCCTATTACAGATCCATTCCATTTTCTGCATCTCTCCCTTGAAGCTTCACCTCTTTATACTCCCCCACCCCCCACCCCCAAGGTTAGTGAATTTACATATATATATATACATACATACAAACACAAAATATTTTCATCAAGTGATCTTCAGTGCTTCACACATTTTAAAATACTTAAATTGAGGAAAAAGATAAAGGAAGAGAATCAGCAAAGTCACATATTTTCGAAGATTTCCGTACTTGACTATCCAGCCTCCAGTATTTTGGGCATAACTACTTCATTCGAAATCGGATTGAGTTGATTCTTTAGGCGAATTAAAGCTACCAGAAAGGGCTACAATTATTATGTTGAGAGACGGAGCAAAATACGTAATCTACAGGGCGTAAATTGGGTAACAACAGAAACACACTTTTTGGACAGAAAATCAGGTTTTGGAAGTTTTATAAATACCTGTCAAGAGTGAAAATGGGGTTTGCAAATCTGAGCTCTTTTTCTGCTTGAATGAGATGATGATGATGAACTGATGATAGAGAAGAGAATGGTTGGCGTTTGCTGGGTGAAATGAAAATCCGCCCAAGCTTGGTACGTTATTTTCGACGCAGCAGCGAAGGCGAAGGCGGTGGTGGTGGAAGATGCCGGCAGCAAAGGTGGCAGAAGATGCAGGCAGCGACGGCGAAGGCGAAGGCAGAAGATGCCGATTTGGGGATTTGGGGAAGGGTTAGGGCTGAAATTTGGAGAAGGGGAAGATTGATATTTTCTCAAGTTTTTTCCCATATAAAAGATGAAAGTTTGGGTTCAGTCTTTTTTTTTTTCCCAATATAATATAAATAATGTTTCAACATATTTGACAATAGAATTGACTTAGTGTAATGGTAGGTACCCTATGTGAGTTTGGGAGAAGTTCAGAGTTCAAATCTTGGTAAGCATTTTATTCTTTTTACTTTATTCTTATTTTTAATTTAATATATATTTTCATTTCAAATATACATGGAAAATACAAACGAAAATATATAGTATAAATAATATTTTAACATATTTGACAACAAAGTTGATTTGGTGTAATGGTAGATACCTTGTGTGAATTTTGGAGAGGTCTAGAGTTCAATTCTTGGTAAGCACATTATTCTTTTCAATTTATTTTTATTTTTAACTTAATATTTATTTCATCTCAAATATACATGGAAATTATAAACTAATCTTTACTCTTTTTACTTTATTCTTATTTTTAATTTAATATTTATTTTCATTTCAAATATACATGGAAAATACAAATGAAGATATATAGTATTAATAATATTTCAACACATTTGACAACAAAGTTGACTTGGTGTAATGGTAGGCACCTTGTGTGAATTTTGGGGAGGTCTAGAGTTCAATTCTTGGTAAGCACATTATTTTTTTTACTTTATTCTTATTTTTAATTTAATATTTATTTTCATCTCAAATATACATGAAAAATATAAACTAATTGTTTGACACATTAAATTCTTGTCACGGATATCTTAAAAAATTAGACAATCCTTTCAACTCCATCATATATTGAATAGTTAAAACGTTCAAATCTCTCATCATAACCAATTAAAAAAAAAGAAAAAAAAAAGACAAATGCATTACGCCTTCGATTTTTACGGATAAGATTAAAAAAATTAGCTTCTTCTCGGATATACTAACAAATTAAATTAGACAACTCTTTAAAAATATACATACATATATATAAGTAAATCTCATTACTCTATATGGGTTTCAGGGTTTAGGGTAAGTTTAGGGTAAGTTTACGGTATAGGATTGTTTAGGTTTTTGGGCTTTTTCTTTACAAAATACAAAATTGCTTAACGAACCTAACTCGAGCCGAAAAAACTTGTTCGTAGGCTAGCAAGACTCGATATAAATAATATTTTAATATTATTATTTTTAATATATACTATATTATAAATTATAATATATATTAGATATATTATAATTATGTCTTAATGGGCCAATTAGAAATGCTAATTATGTCTAAATGGGCTACTTAGAAAAGCTTTAGCCCATAATATTATTAGTGTTTTACAGTATTATTATTAGTTATAGTGTGTGTATATATATATATATCCTTATATATATAGAAATAAATAATATTACTATACTATATATATACTATATTATAAGTTTACATCAAAGAGAATATAGTTTGCTGAATTTTTTAATTACAATGACAAGAGATTGGGCTTGAGGATAAATAGCCCACTATCACAGAGATCCAATGGGCTATTTGGGTCTAAAATGCCTAATTAATTAAATTAATTAAGGCATTTTAGCATATACATAAGCTAATTTAATAAAGTTATAATATATATATATATATATTAGATATAACAGTAAGTTTTGCGAAAGCTAACTGAATGGAATTGTTATTAGAAAAGTTTTGGCCCATGGCCTCATTAGTGTTGTACAATATTGTTTATTTAGTTATATATATATATATATATATTATATTTGTTAATTTCATATATATATATATATATAATACAATATTGTAACATTTATTACTCGAGAAACTGGCATAATTGTCCTAAATATAAATAGGAGGTCATAAGTTCGAATCTTAAAAATGCAAAAATTATTTTTAGTAAAACAAAAAATAATAAATATAGAGCATATAATTTCACCAATAAGTGTAGTTGTAGCTCTTGTGATGTAGTGGCATTCGCTATCAAAACCTTAAAAGTGATCTGAGGTTTGAATTCCGTTGACAATTTTTTTATATTCTAATTTACAAAATAGAGACGAATATTTCAGTCTCTAAACCCGTCGCTAATTAGAGACCAAATTATTCGGTCGCTGAATCGGTCTCTAAAATATAATTTCATATTCTGTGGCTAAAGAATAACGGAAAATTGATGCCCATCTCGGTCGCTAAATCCCGTCGCTAATTTGAAAATTAGAGACCGAAAATATCCATCTCTAACTTAGGTAAGTAAATCAACCATTTAACTACGGATTTAGAGACGGAAATCACTCTGTCTCTGAATTGGTCGCTAATTTCGTAGCTGTCTTTACACTAAATTACTCCATTGAATATTTTTTTAAGAAAAAGAGACGGATCGGCATATCCGTAGGTAATCCGTCGCTAATTAGCGACGGAACCCAAGTCGGTCTCAATTTCCGTCTCTGTTTAGAGATTGAATTTCGTCGATCTCTAAAATTCCATCTCCGATACCATGTTTTCTTGTAGTGCTTGTGAGTTGTGAGCGAGTACTTCAAACATGCTTAAGTTTAATTTGTTTAACAAAGACATAAATAATATAGTTTACATGTGGGCTAATAACAATCTACCTCCATGTGTTATTCGAAAGTAGGAAAAAAAAAATGTGAAAAAACAATAAACAATTTACCTCCCTGTGAAAAAAGAATAAGGCAATTTAACTTCCTACGTGCCCCAACTCACGCGTTTTGCAAGTGGTTATGCTATTTTGATTTTTTTTAAGACAATTTTGTCCCTAATCTTATAACCATTGGATCTAAATGTGTTAGAAATCAATGGTCAAGATTAAATTCCTCTATATTTTTGACAGAATAATAACAATCATAGATCTCGTGAGATCAATGGTCCATTTTAATATATTTATTTTATATTAAATCTTAATACATAATATTTATTACTTATAGATTTATTATTCATCAATATATTTAATGATATATATGTATATGTGTGTCTACATAATATACTAGGGGGGACCACCGCGCGATATGTGGTGAACCGTACCCAGAATTAATTCGATATTTTTATCAATTTGGACGTCTCCTGACCCAGAATGATGTTAACTTGTAATTCTTTGATTCACTCGATTAACTCAGAAATAAAGATGTAGATCAAGAGTTGACTCGTGGATGTAGGCAATTTGCCGAACCACATTAAAAGTCCTTATGTCATCTTAGAGGCATAGTTTTAATTTTTTTTACTTCATTTCTATATGCTTTGATGCTACCATTCATAACAATCACTACCAGATTAATTTATTCATTGACACTATTGATACTCAATGGTAAGAGTTGAATAGTAGGTTCAATTAGAAAAGTACGAAGCTTCTTACTCTCATCTAAACATTTGATCCATGGGAAAATTTCAAGTTGCTTAATATTGAGCATATTTATGAATTAGCAACTAAGTCATACCCAACTGATTTTACGGAGCAAGAGATATTGCATTTGAAGATACAAACACAGCATTATGAGCTTGATGTGGCCCATCATTTGGAGTTTAAACAGTTATCTATGATTTCAAAATTATGTCGACAATTGAAGGTAACAAGAAAGAATGTGTACCCTCTAATTGACTGTTTAATTCATTTGATGCTGACTTTTCCTGTTACCACTGCAACGACTAAGAGGTCCTTTTCAGCCATGAAATTGGTGAAAAATAAACTGAGATACAAGATGGAAGATGAGTATCTTGCAGTTTGATTACTTACATAGAGAGAAATATTTGAGAGAAAATTGATACAGAGTCTATTATAGATGAATTTTATGACATGAAAGAACGT